>JAUMHI010000058.1:10955359-11027390 GCA_032359435.1 Enteromius unitaeniatus | reverse complement strand
ACATATATTATAATATATAATATTATAAATTACAGATATGTTATTATGTGACAAGAAACATTTTAGATTCCTGTTTTGATTAAGAAGTGTGCTTCAAGAGTTTAGATGAAAAACTAAAAAAACTTGTCTTGTTTTAGCTACTAAGTTTTAACAAGTAAAATGACTAATAAACAGTCAAATCTTAAAAAAAATTTTAATGCTTAAACTACTAAAATACTTTCTAAAATAAAAATTAATTATAGCAACAGTATATAGAAATGTTATATAGATTGTAGATACATAAATGGTATATAGAAAAATTTAAAATAATAAATAAAGTTCAGAAAAATAAAAGCTATTATTAAATATGAATAAATACTACAATAGTAGGCCTATATTGCCAAAACATAAAATTTTACATAGTCTCTTCATAGACTTTAATGTTACATCTCAGAACAACCTGGCTACTGATTCACAGCTTCTGGAAATCCTGCGCCAGCCAAGCAGCTACCATTTTTAAAAAAAAAGGTAATGCTAAAGCTTAATGTTCACAACATATTTCCAATTATATAATTTGCATTTTTGCAACTCAACATGAAACCAATCACATGTCGGAATTGTTGCAAAACCTTAAAAACAGTGATCTTGAAAGAATTAAGACCAAAAAAAAGATAGACAGAAATCTGAGGGAGGTAAAGGCGAGCAGCCAAAGGAAACAAGAGTGAGTCAGTCCCCCCAGAACATCAGAACCCGAAGCCGTTTCTTAATCTTTCCGTCCCGCGCTCTCCCCCCCACCGTTGCTCTCACGCCTGCTGTGTGTGTGCAAGTGTTGAGGGCCGATGTTGTCAGCTGTCAGTTACAATATTGATGCTGATCGGGCTCAGCTCTGGACTCTGAGCTCATAAAACCGGTCTCCGGAGGTGTGTGAGTGTGTATGTTTGTGTACCTGAAGGTGTGAGGGTATCTCCTGGGTGATTTTCACTAGCTTAACCTGCAGTAGGGCTGTAATTAACTGGGGCTAATTATTGGCAGGCAGGGGTTAGGATGCTTATGAGTTATCCCTGTGCTGCCTGTGCAGATAATCACAGCTTAGGGGCCTGTCAGAGGCTAAACTCTATGTGTGTGTGAATGTGGAAATGCTAGTAGAGGAGCATCGATGGTTCAGGTAAGCGAATAGCCCCACCTAGTGAGATGCGACATTTCAATTTGGCTGTTCTACAAGCATCCTCTTTACATCCAGGAAGCTAAGCAGATGTTACGGCTGCATTTTGCCATGCAAGTTGACCGCTAATGTTCTAACAAACGCGAGTATCTCAGTCTTTTTTTCTAAATGCCTGTAATGAAACTGACAGCAAACAGCAGCTGTTGAGCTGAATTGATTTCATCTCTTAATCATCATTCCCCCATTTCCTGTCATTCGAACAAACGCATAGCATATTCAATTAGCAACTGAACCCTAGCCAGCAATCTATATCAGATAGAAGAGAGGAGAGAAAGGAAGGTGGAGGGAGGGGAGAACACATGGGAAATCACTGCGAGCAGCGGCACCACAAACATCTGTACCGTGATC
This sequence comes from Enteromius unitaeniatus, assembly GCA_032359435.1. Taxonomy (NCBI): domain Eukaryota; kingdom Metazoa; phylum Chordata; class Actinopteri; order Cypriniformes; family Cyprinidae; genus Enteromius; species Enteromius unitaeniatus. The sequence goes on along the minus strand of JAUMHI010000058.1, from coordinate 11,025,841 downwards.
CACAAAGGAGCTGCTGAGATACTGAAGGTCAATAGAGAGGGGTCAAACAGGACAAAGACACTTGGATGTGTAATTTCCTCTTATAATACCATTGTTCTATTTTTTTTCTCTTTTTGAAACTGAATTTGTTAAAGGAATAGAATTGGGTTGTGGCGTACTCAGCCTTCAAGGAATAACTCACCCAAAAATTTTAATTTTTAGATACTTTACTCTCTCACAGACCATCCTAGATATATATGAGTTTGTTTCTTCACTGGAACAGATTTGGAAAAAAATTTGGAAATTTGCATTACTGTACATATACTTGCTTTCCCATAGATCCTCTGCAGTGAATGGGTGCCATCAGAATATGACTGCTGATGAAAACCTCACGACAATCCACAGTAATCCACATGACTCCAGTCCATCAATTAACGCCCTGTGAAGTGAACACGTTGTGTTTGAAAGAAACAAATCCATTATAAGCTTTTTAATCAATGATGCTTCCTGCAGTAGAAAAAAATCCCATTCCTGATGTCCTCTCACATCGAAATCCACTAACATATTTGTTTACACCTGCTTGTGTCTGTGCTTGATCTGTGCATATCTCTCTCCTGAGTCAGATGAGATGACTTTTTCAAAGTGAAAAGTTAAATTATGGATAAAACACTTGCATCTTTACCTACAAGCAATAGTTAATCGATGAACTAGGATTACATGTAGATTATTGTGATGGTTTTGTCAGTGTTTGGACTCTCATTCTGACGGCACCTATTCACTGCATTGGTGAGCAAGTTAAGTAGTGCTGCATTTTTTTGGATGGTTATTGCTTTAAAGCTGGAATACACCACAATTTTTGCACAGATTACTTGCCCTGGTTTACAATCTAGAGGAGTTAAGATTGCCAAAAATCCAAATTTTGCTTCAAACTATGAATTCATCAAGTTTTTTTAGATTTTGAGTCAATTTTAGAACACATATAATGAAACTCCCTGCAAACAGACACATTTTTGCATGAGTTTGAGTTTTTTCTGTTTCCATATACAAAGTTAGTAAATGTTTTAAAATCTGTTCAGTGCAGTACATTTCACCCTTGTTATTATAGTTTCATTTTTTATATGAGCAGGATATTTGTCATTTGCAGGCATGACTGTTTTTCTTTACTGCAATAATGAGATTTAATGTGAGATACAGCAGTATAAATCTATATAAAAAAATGTTTTGTAGTGCAAGATGCATATATCTGCAGTGGAGCTTTGTACAGTGTGCATGTATTAATTAAGACTTATTATGTAGTGTGTTATGTATTCATCACATTTTATATGTACCAATTACAGCAGGAACTGCAGGTTATTTTCATATCTACATCAATTACATTAACAAACACTCCGACAGTAGATTATTTATGTGTGCGTGTGCGACTGTTTGTGTGTGCGACCATAAACATCATGATAATGATAACCTCATCAGTGTCTGTGATTACAGTAATGATGTTAGTACACAAATGCTCTGGTTTCTCATTAAGAGAATCTGTCCACGAGGCAGAGCAGGGGGGCTTGTGTCTAAAACCTAATATATCAAATCCACATGCACAGAATGCAGTTTATGCTTGCTTTATTAAGTGCATGTGTTGGTTGCATACTTTACACACAAACACATACACAAAGGTCAAAAGTAGATGGACACATTAATTGACCATATACTTTTGGTCAAGTTGTATCCTGTCGGTATAAAAAAGTTATTATGCTTTGTAGCACTTCGTTGCTGGTCAAAATCAAACACATTTCTTAAAAGTAACATTTTTACTTTTTTAAAGTTACACACATTGTTTTATTTTTTATATTTGGTGTTCATTTATATTGATATTTACTATGTATTGCTTTTGCAAGTAATAAGGTTAATTTCCGCATAATTCTTGCTTGAATAGCTAAATTGTCTGCAGGTTAGAGACAAAGGGTCATTTCCACATTTGCCACTAAAAAAAGTTTAAAAGTTTCCTTTCTACAAATCTGTTTCTGTGCACAATGTCTTTACACTGTTTTTTAACAGTAAAAAACTGTGAAAATGCTACAGTAAAAACCTGTTAAATGGTTAATGGTAAATTCGTAAACTGACATTCCCAGAACTCCCTGCATTGCATTTTAAATTTTGTTTAAATTGGATGTTTCTTCTTAGTTTTTTTGCATCCGTTATGGTTATTAGGGTTGTATGTTACATGTAATGTTGTTAAATAAATGTTTATTGTATATTTCAGTTTAATAATCTTACTATGATGGTGTTTAGTGTTTGTGTGAATGACACTGAGCTCCTTCTATATATGTTACTGTTTAAAAGCTAATGAGCTTTAGTTCGTCATGTGACGGCCTCATCACCTCCTGCATTTGGTAGTTATCAGTGTATTTCAAAGGTACACAATAAATTTCACTACTTTAATAGGTTGGTATATTCATATTTTATCAGTTGTTACGGTATATTATAAGAAATTACGGTATTTAACTGTAAATTTAACATAAAACAAAAAATATTGTTCCTGTATTTTTCATGTTTTTTTTCTGGCAACCACAGCTGCCGTTTTTTTACTGTAAATTTTACAGTAATTTTTTTTACAGTGTACCTTTCTGGGCCTTGAACTTGTCAGTTGCGTAGCTGTCTTTGCAGAGTCAGATATGATCAAAAATATCTTCATTTGTGTTCAGATGAAAAACAGTAGAGAGAGAAAATTAAAGTAACAAAATAATCTAGATTTAACAACACTTGTTTTTGTATATTCGCCATTCTGTTGTAATTTTTCTGAACTATTTTCTTCTTCTGAAGGCCTGTAGCTGCACCAGCAGGAAGGAATTAATGTCATATGTAGGCAATTTGACATAGGCCTATTTGCCATAATGCATCTCGACAGACGTGGCATGGAGATGTGATTGATCAGTGTGTATGCCTACCCGAAGACAAACTAATCACCCAAACAAAGCATTTTGTCAACAAAAAAAAAACCACATCGGCGAGCAGCAGTCAGCAAACATACCCTGGATTTCTACAAAAATTCACTTTTAGAAAAGACCAAGGAGACTCCTTCCATCATCCCTTGTCATCCATCCTGAGGGCAGCCCGAGTGACTGACAGCTCCTGCCGCGATCCACAAAGATCCGGGCGTCAGTGATATGGTCTCCCCTGGTGCCCATGGTAAACGACCGAGATTGGTGCTAAACTGGGTAGTTTGATTGAGTTAGCGCTAATTCACGTTTAATGACACTATTGATTGGAACACGCGGGTGTTTGTGTTCTAACAGCCTCTGTCAAACCAATCAGATTAGCTGAGTACACCTGTATAACCGCGGAAACAAATAGCGCAGAGCAAACACATTGACGGGCCGAGCTTGCGAGAGCAACGCTGCGATCGCTCGAGGATCAAATAGCAATCAAGCGGCAGTCAGACAAAGCGAAGATATCTGTGACCAGACTCCAAATGAGCGCCAGAGAGACAAAGAGAGAAACAGAAAGCTCACAAGTGCTCGGCCTCGATCTCTATTTGCTCAAACTAAGAATTGAAGATCGCTTTTTGCTGTGTGCGCACACACATAGAGCTCAATCTATCACCACGACACAGTCCCGTGGGAGAGGGAACATAACGCATCCGACCATCACCGGATTAATGGGTTAACACCCGGCACGTGCCCGTAATGTGCTCCCGGGGACGCTGAGATTAGGCCTCGGCAGACAGACCCGTCTTCTGTGGGCAACACAGACGCCTATCGATCCTTCCAGATGTGTGCGTGTCTGTTCAGTGTACTAGACTCAAAGCGAGGGAAAGAGTGATGGGTATGTCACCAGTGCTTGCTCTGCTGACAGCACGTAAGGACTGTTGACAAGTTAAGATGAAGCCTCACACACAAGCCCTCTCAGGAATAATAGGGCCCTTTTTCTTTCTGTCAATAACCATGAAGTGTTGCAGGGTATGTGTTCGCGCTCAAATAGTATCTGTAAATTATATGTAGTGTGGGAATAAGAGAAAGCCCTGGAGGTGAAAGTGTGGCCTGGTTTAACACAGATCCGCAGGCGTTTATACATGTTGGGATGTGAATCTGGTTTCTGTCAGGTTTGCATGTTTCCTTGAGTATGTGGGACAAAAGGAGTGATGCTTTCCTTTAAAAACAGTAATTATTTACTTGATTGGTTTTTTTTGTCCCAACACTGAAACCCACCTATCAGTAATTGCAATTTTATAAGAGATTTTTCTCTATTTTGTCATGTATGCTAGCCAGATTTCCTTAGTCATTTACAACATTTGTGCATTCATTAAATTATGCCTTTTTCTTATTATCAACTGCAAGCTTCCATTCAGATCTGCCTATTTAACTAAAATAATAATCCAAGTCAGGTTTTGTACAATTGCAAGAAGTTAAACCCATTCAAATAAAGCAAACTTTCTGCATAGAATTAGTTTCGATACCTTAAATACTTTATCTTGAATGATGGCATGGATGATTTGATGTTGGCAGCTTGACATTTACATTGAATAATTACGTAAATTAATTCAAATGAAAAAAGCCATGTACATTTTTTGCCGTGACTTCTTCAAAGTAGACAAACACCTGTTTTTCACTGGTAATGTTGAATATGTTAATTAACAAGTGAAAATAAGACATAATTTGCTATCGGCACTGCATGTTGAAATTTAGTTTGTGAATGTTACAACATGCACATCACGTCTTAAAAATAGTCTTTCTTTAAAATTACAAATGTATATTATGTTAGTTTGCAGATACTATTTTGGTTTTAAAACTCCGTGGTCAACTAGGTTCCATTATAACATTAGAATACTTGTCTCTTTTCCTCCGTCTTTCTCTCTTCCTTTCCCTCTGTCAGTTTGTCTCCCCTCCGCGGTTATGAATGGGACCTGCGGCCATTGTCTCTGTGTCAATCACACACTCTCACACACATACCCAGGAGACACACAATTGACATTTGGCAGATTGCTCTGTGTGTGTGAGTGTGTGTGTGTTTTAGGTTATTAAGATAAGGCAGGTATGCCGTAGGTTCTTCATTAACATGTTAGGGGATCTCATCATCCCTTCTCCTCTAGCACTGTGGCTGTAATTGGGTAAGGCTATTAGACACAGAGTGATCGCGCCTGTGTGATGGCAGGAGGGGGATGGTGGCGTGGCCAATGGGGGAGGATGGAATCTTATAAGTACATGACACAGTATGTGTGTATGAGAGCACTTCTACATCAGTGTGTATATGCGTGTGATGGGATAGGGCTATTAAAGCTCATGTCGGTTTAGGTAGATTTTAATAGTCCTGCTAAGCAGCGGGTAATTGGCTGTATCCTGAGAAAATAGGAGAGATTGATTTAGAGGAGTCTGCGTTTAAGTAGACACCTTGGAGGGGTGAATTTTAAGCTGTAAATTGTGGCTATGGTGTCACTTGGCATCTGTAACGGCGCAATGTGAATGTGAGAAATGAATATATGAGTATACTGGAAATGCCTCATAATATTGGCTGTGTTATTCGTAATAGTCATTATATTATATTATTAAGAACATGCCTAATATTATTTAAGGTAGTGAACAATTGTTAACCCATAGATCTATTACTACTTGTTTTAACCCATAAAAATGAACTAAAAGTTAATGTAACCTATTTATTTGCTTCCTGAAATATTTTTCTAAGGTCTTTTACTGTAGGTAGCAAGAACTGCTCTTTTGTTTTTAGTTTGTCTCCCATAATTTTTTTTTACATTATGATTCATTTCTAGCTCCTTATGTATGTTTTTGAGCTGTGAGCATGTTCTCGGGTGGCGCTTCAGAGAAGAAAGCTTGTAGTTAATGTCTGAGCTGTGTGTCGGCCTATTCGTTTTTGTTTAACAGTTTTCAAAGCTTCTGTTTTGGATGTTCCATTCTGTTTTGCTTTCTTTCAATCCATGGCTCTATCCTTGATCTGTTTTGTATCTCAACAGGCCTTGTGAACTCCCTCCATGTGGTCTTCATTTTAGACATTCTCTTTCCAAGAACAGATAGCTGAAGGATCATGAAAGATCAATTACTGAGACATAAGTCTTGTAAGTGTGGTTGTTGCAGTTGTACTTGGAGGCAGATTCTCTTTAGTGATAATCTTGAATCACATTCCACCATATTACTATTACTATGAAAATGGCCAGAAAAAGTCACCTCTTAGGGGTGTTCAAGCAAATCTGGAGATTTGAAGGTTATTCCCCACATTTCTGCAAACTTCGAAAGTGGTAGATTCATGGTGCTGTATACTATCACACCATATGCAGATTTTGAAAAATCTTTTCAGTTTAGAAATAAAACACTGCCATCTTGTGGTTCATTTGAGGCTTACATTCACCCTGCTGTCGCTGTGAAAAGCACAAAAGCTTTTGGTTTAAAAAATAGATAGCTCTTGGTTTAAAAAGTCTGCCATTGTGGACTTAAAAACTACGAATAGGTTACCAGAATTTCACCACAAATGTCAAAATCAATCACTACATTCCAAGAGGATTAAAGGTTCTATATACTCTATACTTAGGCCTATATGTGACACTGGACCATAAAACTAGTCAGGAAGGTATATTTGTAGCAATAGCCAACAGTAAATTGTATGGTTCAAAATTGTTGATTTTTTTATGCCAATAATCATTAAAATATTAAGTAAAAAGCATGTTCCATGAAGATATTTTTTTACATTTCCTATAAATATAGGCTTATCAAAACTAAATGTTTTTAACTTTAAAGGAAACTTTGTTGCACCTTTAGATTCCAAATTAGTAGATAGATTTGCAAATAGTTTCATCTATCAAATATTAACAAACAAACCATGCATCAATAGATATATTATTTATTTCATTTTCAGAGGATGTATAAATCTAATATATATGAAGAGTTCACTTCAGAGGCAAAAGCCTCTAAATGCTATCTTACATTTTCTTCTAAAATTTGCATTTTTATCAGCCTTCTATGTTCAGGTTCATTAATTTTACACTAATGGCAATGTATAGGTGCTTTTCTATGCAATTAACGTAAGCATAGGAAGCTGATAAAATTTCTAATTTTTGAAGAAAATTTCAGACAGCATTTAGACACCTTGGAGGCATTTAATATATATATTATATATATATTATATTAAGAGAAATTATAATTTACCTTTAAATTATAAGGTGATTCTTACTTCATAAAACCCCAATACCACTGTGTTATCGTAAATGTAGTTATTGCCTTGTTAAAAGTACCCTTTAAAAAAAAAACATATATTTTCCTAGAAAACCATTTTGCAATATTTTTAAGTAGGCTAGTTTGTGTTTCTAAAAAGTTAACGTTTGGATACAATATACCAGTTAGAACGTAGATAAATGTAACATAATTAAAATTCACTGTGCAATTTGTACATTATTTTTCCTTTTACTTTGACGTTTTATAGGCTCCAGTGTGTCTGGAACGGCAATTGATTTCCACACGTAGTGCGATGCTATTGGAACCCGATCCTGGCAATCTCTATCGATTGACGCGCAAGAAGAACGAAACACGGCCAGAGAGGGGAGACATCATGAGCCAAATCAGTGTGCGACGGACTTATAGATTAAAAAAATACCCAATAATGTAATAAGAAATAAATAAATCCGTTTTACATATCGTGTATACAGCTGACATATCACTGAGCACCGTGTCATTATCAAGCGACATCACTATCGGTTACAAATCTCACCATAAGGGGATTGGTTTGGCCCTATTCATTAACAGCACCCGAGCCTCTCGCCTCTCAGCACCCCCTCCCCCGCGGAGCAACCGAACCGTTTTATCATGAAAGCGATTTAATTAGCTACATTTTATTATTTGTTATCAGTCTAAACATCAGTACTGGAATGCGACGACTAGTGAATCAGACCCGAGTATCTTCCTGCGTGCAATAACAAGTATCGTATCATTAGGTCCAACGCATCCAGTCATGTTTCTTCTGCATCCGCTGCTGCAGATCTCTGTTTTGCTGGATGCGGTTTCTGCCAGCCCTACCGATGATAATGTGCTGCGGGCCGGCCATGGAGATCACGGAGAGCCGGGGCACGAAGAACCCCATAAGGATTCCTACAGCACATTCGCCTCCGAGTTCCTCGAGTCCAGATACCTCTCAGACGAAGGTACGATGGCGCTTGATTTGAAGTCATGAATGCTGGTTTTGTGTTGTGTCTTACTCAGTATACATGCGTGCAGATGAATACATGTAAAGAATGGTCACCGTCTGATGCCCTCCCTCGACCACAGGCCTGTTAATTAGGTTAATATTATTGTCTGTTAGTGGGGATTATTAGCAATGTTTGTTTTATAAGAGATTCGCTAACGTAATCGTATGCGTTAATACAGCCTCAGCACCTTGGTCAGCACCCAAAGCCCACATCCAGACCAGTTACCCTCAGGCTTTCCCAACACCCCTATTTTGCAATCAACTTTTTCATAAACTGCAGATACTCCGACAGTGATTGAAGTCAGAACACATCGAATAGAATAGAATAGGACTCTTATCGCTACATCATGCCTGGCCCAGTGTTTTAAGTACAGCTGTACAGTATGTAACACATGTTTGGATAGTACTTAAAAGCACAAATGTGTAAATATACAGCATGAATGTACAAAAGAATAGAACATGCACTACAGTTTAATGGTTTGGAGTTTAATGTTTTTTGCTAATACACTGATTTGCAACTCCAAAACATTTCTTATTATTATCAATGATGAAAATAGCTCAATATTTTTGTGGATTCTTTGACAAATGCCAGAAGAGCAGTATTTATTGAAACAGAAATCGTTTGGAAAATTAGAATTGCCACTTTTAGGGAAAAAAACCTTACTGGTCCCAAACTTTTAAACGGTAGTGTATGTCATGTCATATAATATGCAATGCAAATATGCGTCGTGTAAATTATTGACTTAAACCGTTGTGTGTGTTTGTTTGTGCCTTTAAGTAAAAATCAAATGTATTTTATATATATGAAAAAAACTAAATATTTTAGTTGCAGGACTAGCTAAAACCAGCTGATTAATGTGTTGTTGTCTAATGTTTCATATAGGTTACCCCTTCCCAACTGCACCCCCTGTTGACCCATTTGCCCGCATCAAAGTTAGTGACTGTGGAATAACCAAAGGATGCATAAGGTGAGTGCAAGGAATACCGTTTAAATTTAATTCATAAACAACTGTGGCATCATACTGTCTGGCTGAAGAAAGTCTGTCACATATATATGCACATCATTGATCTTTGTAGGTCTGTGTTGAATATTGTTCATACAGGGGTAAGTTTACCCAAAAATAAAAAGTCATCACTGTCTCTCTTATGTTGCTGTAGATATGGCAAACCAGGCTGTGATGCAGAGACCTGTGACTACTTCCTGAGTTTCAGACGCATTGGCACAGATGTGGAATTCGAGTTGAGTGCAGACACTGATGGATGGGTTGCTGTTGGTTTCTCCTCTGACAAAAAAATGGTAAAGAGAGAGGGTTACTTAAATATATTATATGGTGTGAATGCCAGCTAAGAAATACACAATAATGTTGGTGTAGGGAGGTGATGACGTCATGGGTTGTGTTCATGATGATAATGGACGCGTACGGATACATCATTTCTACAACGTGGGACAGTGGGCCAAAGAGATTAAGCGCAACCCGGCGCGGGACGAGGAGGGCATCTTTGAAAACAACCGCGTCACATGTCGCTTCAAACGGCCTCTTCATGTGTCACGGGAGGAAACACTGGTTGACCTGCACCTCAGCTGGTACTATCTGTTCGCCTGGGGACCTGCTATACAAGGTAAAGACATAGAGTCTGGTTTTAAAGAGTATTTCATTAAGAAAAAAAAACTTTACTCAACCTCAGGCCATTCAAGATGTAGCATGAAGTAGATGACTTTGCTTCTTCAACATGACAGATTTGGACTATTTTAGCATTACATCACTTCCTTATTAATGGATCCAGTGATAGGTGTCTTGATTATAAATTGGTATTTTGTGTTAAAATGCCTTATAAACATGCCGTTTCACTTCATAATACATCAATAGATGGAGTGGAGTCATGTGGATTATTGTGATGCTTTTGTCAGCTGTTAAGTGAAGTGATGGCAACCATTCAAATTCTCCAAATCTAAATCTACATTTTCATTAAGTGAATTGCCAGACTGTTTTCATAAACTATTCGTTTATGGCTCCAAAAATTTAGGGCTAAGTAATAATTTCCCTATTTGTGGGGATATTGTTCTGTTTTTCTTCTCAGGTTCCATCACAAGGCATGACATTGACTCCCCACCGGTGTCAGATCGCATGATTAGCATCTATAAATATGAGGACATTTTCATGCCTGCCACAGCCTATCAGACATTCTCCTCTCCCTTTTGCCTCCTCCTCATCGTTGCTCTTACCTTCTACCTGCTGATGGGCACACCATAACCACTGAAGCGGTGTCACTAAGAGAAGAAATGAATACAACAAACTACAGAGCCACTATAGCACGACTGTGTGCCAACTTAACAGTATTAGACACAGGCAGCAATAAATTGCAATTCCATAATATACTCAATCTATGTACACTAGACAGGTTAATGGGACTGTGGATTAATATTCAGTAGTGAATCTCATTCAGAATTATATATTACAATATACTTTCTTTTGATGAACGAATAGAGAAACATCAAATGGTATGTTATGGTAAATCTACAATAGTTGAAACAATCTGAGCCAAGTTCATGTTAATATTCAGTATTAAGAATATACTTTCTGTCAGTCAAAGCTGTGAATCTAAACTTAATTCAAACTTAAAGCCATTGCAAAATTTCCAGTAAAATTTACAAAACACAATGATTCATATTAAAAAGACTGAATTTCACGAGCAAAAATGTGCTGATCAATGATAAATGTTACCGTATCTCTACAGTGGCACATATCATGACACATGTCCCTCCACAGAACTGAATTGCCTCGTTCTATTAAATGGAACATATTCTATTAAATATGTTTTGCCAAATCTCAGTAGAGGTGATCTGCTGTTTATAGTTGCCTGATATCCAGTGTTTTCTAGTTTATTACAGTTCTGATGAACATTTATTAAGGCTGTGGATTTCAGAGTTATGTAAATGAATGCTTGTGACTGACTACGCTACTTACAGCACTACGTTATTTGCCCTACAGCACAAATACACATGCAAAGTATTCATAAAACATCACTGCCTTCCAGTTAGCCAGCAATGCCAGTTCAGTATTTGATAATGCATGCCAGCAAACCAGCCTCATCTGAGCCATTTAGATCAGGAACAGAACCAGTCCAGGAGAGAGTTGTCTGGTTTTCATTCAAGTGATTTGAAGACTTTCCATACCAAGGACTTCATGCCATTGTAAAAGTAGTCCAAGAACTGATTGCTGCCTGTGTAGAAAGTTTCAGATCGCACCGGTTAGTGTGATTTGTGTTTTTTTGTTAATTATTTGGCATTCTTTAAAAATGTCCTGTAATAAAATTTGTATAGCAGACTAAAGAGCAACACGTAAAAGATTTAAAAAAAAGGTATTTAGTTTTAAATGCATTGTTATATTTACCAGGTATATGAGGAAATGTACTTGAAAGAGTGATGCATTTCGTTTTTGATGTGTGTCGGCCAGAGATAATCATGTTATGTAGCACGAATGGAGACGTTGTATGCCAGTGGTCACGGAACACTATGTGCGTTATATTTTAATATACTTTTGAAATGTTGACATTGATAGTGTTAGAGAATATGCAATAATGAGTGTGCATAGTGAAGGGATTGTGAACCATTGGGATTTTAAACATTTGTCACATGTCTCCTACATCATTAGCAGCTTTCATACATTCTGACAAGTTTACTGTGAATTCTCACTCTAATTGGAAAAAAGATACCTGATTGATGGTCCTGAACACGACGCATACTGCACTTTTTAATAAAGCTATTAAAGACAGAAGAAAATGTGCACTGTTGTCATGTTTGTCTGGATAAAAGGAGATCGTTTTGCCGGGATTTGAACTTGATGTAGTCTACTTGTCATGACATGGCACCTTGAGGAATAGTAAAAAAATTAAAATCAATAAATATCTGTTCACTAATTTATTCAGTCATCTTTTCTGTAGTTTAGATTGTTACGCCAGTAGATGGCGACAAGTTACGGTCGTTTTGTTGTGCTACAATCGAGTCACACACTCCTTCACTCAAACGATTCATTAAAGAAATAGTTGTATTCTCATTATTTTGATATCCATACTTAATATCCTTTACAATCAGATTTTCACAGAGTATAATTGTTCAGCATTTCCCCTCCATTTTGTGTTTTTACAAATGGATACTATTCACATATTTTAAATGCATTTCCAAACCTTTTTGACTTGTGCATGGAAAGGCAAGTGTTATATATTACATTTCATACACTATGCTTAGGCTTACTTTCTTTTTCTTACACATTTTTTTTTTGGAGGAACGCTGTGATTATGTTTTAAACATCTATTAGTAGATGTATCATGTGTTCTAAATTAGACATTTCTTTAAAAGAGTGTTTCATGTTCTATGAAAAAAAATAAAGGTTGGCAATGCATGATGGCGAGTAACGTTAAATTATAACAATTCTCATTTTGGGCAGACTAAAAAAATACATAGGAAGACTTAAAAAGATAACGAACCACCAGCAAAAAAAACATACAAAGTGGGTCATGCCCGCGTGTCTACGGAATAGCATTCTGAATATCTTCCTTTAAAAGTCATATCAAGAAAATATTTCATTAGGCAGTAGCTAAAACACTGTAACTTGACTACATTTCCCAGACGTCACCCTACACTCTACGTCACTCTTTGCACAGCCCGCAGTTCCTTATGTGGTGGATCCACTGGACTGAAGGGGAGCGACGCCAGCGAGTATGGCAGACACAGAGGACCCCGGTCCGGGCGAGGCCACCGAGCCGGACACCCCGCGCACTAGCCGGCCACACTACGTCTCGTTCAGCGAGAGCGTTCAGCCAGCAGTCGGGATGGTGAGCCACCTACTGAGCCAGCAGACGTCCCTTAAGTTCGACAAAAACATCAAACAGGCCTTCTACAACACCGGAGCGATGATCTTTGTAGCGATCTGTTGTGGAGCAGCCGTGTTGGTCTACTTCATCCTGGAGGCTTTTCTGCGGCCGCTGCTTTGGGCAGTGCTGTGTGGCACTTTCCTGCACCCCTTCAAATACTCGCTGGCCCGCCTCTGCCGCTCCTGGCTCAGCAGCCTGCAGGACAGCGGCACGCCGATAGTGGTTGGGACTCTGTTGGTGCCGGTGTGGTGCGTGAACTACGGGGTGGAAACTCTGGGAGGACTGGTCGTAGATCGGCTCAATGTACTGCTGGTAGTTGGGGCCGGTGTACCCCTGATTTATTTCCTATATCTGTTCTGGAGCGTCATTGGCATGCAGGTGATCCTAAGCCAAGTCTGTACGGTCATCTGTGTCGGCCTGGATTGTTTCAGCGCGGCGTGGGTGAGTTCTGACAGAGACACGCCTCCTGTCAGACCACGGAGTGGTGGTGGACATGGACTTAGCCTAGAACTTCCCTTCTTCTTAGATAACAGAACATTTCGTGTTTTATGTACAATTAGTTATGATACCTTCATAGTTGTTTGAAAATTATTTTTAAATTATGTCGTGAACAAAATGGGTCATAAGTTGTAATGGGGTGTATTTGTTCCAATAGCCAACAATACAATGTATGGGTCTAAATGATAGATTTTTCTTTAAAGCCAAAAAATATTAGGATATAAAATACAGATGATGTTCTATGCAGATATTTAGTAAATTTCCTTTTTGCAAATATATAAAAACGAAATATTTGATTAGTAATATGCATTGCGAAGAACTTCATTTGGATCTTTAAAGGCCATTTTCTCAGTATTTTGAATTATTTTGATCAAATGGTTGTATCTCAGCCTAATATCCCAACAAACCATTGATCAGTTGAAAGCTTATTTAATAAAATAAAAGTTCATTATGGTTTTAAGTTTAAAGCTAGATCATTTCCTTTCAGTGTCAAGCACTATCATGGGGTGTTTCTCATTCATCTTTTACACAATCATGCCTTTATTTTGCAAATCTGTCAACCTCTGTATGAGCTCAACTGGCTTTGGACAACCTAACCATGTGCAAATATGTTTGTATAGAAAAGTATTCATGAACACAAGTGGCCATGTGAAGTGTCAACATATCTAGAACTCATGCTCAGTATAGTGAGAATTGGAGCGTGACATCCCAAGATGCTAAAAATATGTCCCTTAGACTACACACACACAGTCCGGATGAAAGATCATAAGACATATCTCAAGTTCTTCTAAAGGTTACAAGAACTCTACGAGACTCAACTTGACCCTGACATTCAATTTAATTACCTCAGGATCTGTTTTTTAGTTCTCTTTATTGCTTAATTTAATTCTTACATGTCATGTGATGTCTATTATTAGTGTAAATTGTTATTTGTCACAAAATCCCTATCCATTAAAACCTTTGAATCACATAGTAACAAGAAAAAAAAAAGGAGAAAGGAAAGCATGATAAACTGTATACTTATTTTGAGAATTATGACAATATGTGACAGAATGTTTATTTGGTAGGACAGTTTTTTTGACCCACTTGAAATGGAAATGTGTTGATACACACGTATGCACAGTGCCTGTGAGAGCTGTGAACATACTGAGGGGTTTTTGTGATTATAAATAGATTGGTGGCAAATGTTTGGTGCAGGCACAATGGTTACCAGAGATGCACACATGTTCTCTGCCTTTCTCTTTCTCAGGTTGGCACTTTAGTTGTGGGCTACGTGTTGGCTGTGGCGTTTAAATGGACGCCTAGCATGGAAGGTTACTTGCGTACACTGTCTGTGCCTGTGTGGGCAGCACTTATTTTCTACTTGGGTAAGACCTTTCTGTTTTGAACAGTTGTATGACTCTGTTTAAGTTTTAGTATGGACCTACAATTCTGTCAATGAAGGAATGCTAAATATTCTCTTTTTTCAGTTTCTCTGACAGGGTCTTGGCGTGTGCCTGTGTTTGTGGTTGTGGTGTTACTGCTAATAGTCGGTTCTCAGGAAAAGCCTGCTGTTCCAGGGAAAGGTGAAGGCTCCAGCTTTTTGATTTAACTCTGTTCTTGATGTCCTCTGACCTTCTCTTCTCCCTGTATAGGTGAGCTCTCTGGTCAGGTGCTCTCCTTTGCTGCTAATACTATCTTCATGGCAATCTCATGCAGTAACGTCAGCCATCCTGAAAAGGTCCAGGAAGAGAGCACCAAAGAACAATCCAAAGGTGACACAAAAAAAAGATAACAGACCACTTTTGATGAGTGTTGATGTTTGAAGGTATTTGCAGAGCTGTTTCCCTCTTTGAGGGACAATCTGTGGGATTCTGCAGAAATGACTTGGGCCTAAATGTGCAAGATTCAGTGTGGGTCAGGTAATGACTGACTTTCAGAAGTGTGTGTATTTTAATTTAAAGGAATAGTTCACCCAAAAGTAAAAATTCATCATTTACTCGCCCTTAAGTGGTTCCGGTTTAGCATAAGTGAGAAACTCTTACAGGTTTGTAACAACAGAATGAGTAAATGATGAAAAAAGTTACATCTATCCCTTTAAATGTTGGTTTTAGGAGCACCATGTTCTTCAAGGAAATTTTATTTTCACATTCATATAATTTCCAACATTTCTTATTCTAACTCTAATCCTACCAGTCTACTAATGCTCCACTACCACTTTCTAGTTGGTAGATATGCAAGATATACGGGGTGGGCCATTTATATGGATACACCTTAATAAAATGGCCACCATGGTCACCACCCATCTTGAAAAGTGTCCCCCCTCACATATACTAATGTGCCACAAACAGGTTTGTATCAAACAAGTAATTATTTAATTACAAACAAGTAATTATAAACAAGTTAATATCACCAACCATTCCCATTTTATTAAGGTGTATCCATATAAATGGCCCACCCTATATATTACTTTCAGTCAACAGATTGTGTTAAAGGGACCATTAAATAAAGTGAAACCTATTTTTTTTATACTATTTTTTTTATCAAATCATTATTATTAGTAGTAGTGATACTAGTATTATAAATCAGGCCTGAGGAAATTCAGGCAGTTTCAGTTGATAAAAAATACTTTATGGTCAAAAGTAAATTAATTCAGATACCGATAAAATGTTAAGTCATTTTTTTTCTTGTGGTTTCTAAAAGTGTATCAAATGGCAGTATTTTTCAAGGTATTGAGATTAGAAATTCCAGTATCGTGACAACAATTCTATCAACATTATTAAGATTTCTTCTTCACCTCACAGATGCAGTGGACCCCCCGAAGAGACTCCTGTTTTCCTCATCCCGGCGACGTAGCAGACTAGAGTTCAGGGGTATCCAGCCCAAGGGGAAGGCCAGTGATATTTACTTTGTGCTGCTTGCATGGGCTATAGTGCTGGTGCAGATCTGGCTCAACCTTTGGATCTTACAGTTACTGCCCATCCCTGTTGCTGGTAAATTTTGTGTCCATGGTTCTCAGCTACCAAGTGTGAGATGGTATGCATTTTTTCATGGATGGGTGTTGTATTTTTCAGTTTGGGTCCTGAAGAAGATGGTTGTCCATTTTGGGATGAAAGACTTCATTGGACGCACTCTAGTGAAATGGTGGGCCGCTTCTGAGAAGTTTGTCAAAGACAGACAGGATGCTTTGCTGCCTGGACCAATTAAAGGCCTAGCTCACTTCTTGCTTCGGGTGGACACTAAGGTAATATCTCATATAGACACACACACACCCAAAACACTTGCATGTCTGCTCACCCACTGTCCTTCACAACACTTGCCTGCTGGTAGTTGTCACCACATGCACACACTTTTTTTTTTTTTGGAGGTGTCACAGATCTGTGATTAAAAAAGAGGAACTGATTGTGGTTGTGGCTTGCTGATGCTCTCATGCAACTAAGACAAGAAGTATTCATAACTGATAATAAAAGCTATGAAGGATGTGGATGTTCCTGTTTATATTGTAACTTGTAGAGGCATTTGGGAACGAAATAAATATTTAACAGAATCTATTTTCAAAGCGAGTGAGTAATTCTATAAGGAAATGTTATTAACTTAATAGTTGGTACATGTTTCCTGTCTCCCGAATCCACTAAAGTACTCAGATCAAATCAAGACTCACTATTTTTAGTTTATTTGTTATGTGATATGAAGAAGTCAACTCAAGCCCAAAAATGGGATCTTAGTTTGACACCATCACTTTCATTTTGGGTTTGATCTTTTAGGCTGTCTAAGAGAATGAAAGGCCACTGTTACAATCAGTCTAGATGAAATCCTACACCTCAAAGAAAGCATTTGCCCACTCCTCCCTGACTCCATAGGAATCCAGTTGTGTAACCTAGTTGCCTTCTCTCATTATTTAGCATGCTGAGTCACACATGCTCTTATGAGCAAATGTACTGAAATACCAGAGTACAAAATTGCAACTCACCAAGATGCAAGTGAGAGTTTTATTAGCTTGAGAACAGTAAACTGTTTCTAGCTAATAACTGCTGACTTAAAAAGGAACAAATGGTAAGAATTGTCAAACTTTATATTAAGTGGCCTTAACTACTATGTACTTGCATCCAAAAAATAAGTACAATGATTAGTTTAAATGTAAGTGCACAGTAGTTATAAAGTGGGACCAGTGAAATAATATGACCTTAAATTGTAAATTACACAAGCAATCTAAATCATACATTTGCTGAGTGTCTTCTAAGTTTAATCTCAGTGGAAACATTACCATCAGAAGTTTATTTAAAATGTCATGAACTGAGAAATCAAAACGCCCTGGATCTTTTGATCTATATAATAGTTTATTGCGCTATAAAAACATTCTTTCTTGTAAAACTGAAAAGCTTATATTGAAGCCAATCTACAGTCTATCTAAAGTGCCACTTTATGATGTAATCACTGCCTGTTTAGCCCCGCCCACCGATTTGCACACAAGAATAAAAGGAGGTAAAAAAAAAAAACTAAACAAGGATGAGGACAATCATAGCAGATCTTTCTTTTGTCCCTGATAAAGGCCACCACATCACACCTTGACTTAATTCTTCAATATGAATCTCTTCTTGTAACTTCACCGTCCGGTCTTGCTCTGTTTTTGCCTTAAAACCACGTTGATGTTTGCTGCTTTCCTGCATACAGATTGGTTGTTTCTAATAACCGTTTGTCTCTCTGTCTCCCTCCTCAAAGCTCTGGCATTGGCTTAACAAGCAGGTAAATCATTTGTGCTGGCAGGTATACTAGAGAAAGAAAAAACAAAAGAGAA
This sequence comes from Enteromius unitaeniatus, assembly GCA_032359435.1. Classification (NCBI taxonomy): domain Eukaryota; kingdom Metazoa; phylum Chordata; class Actinopteri; order Cypriniformes; family Cyprinidae; genus Enteromius; species Enteromius unitaeniatus. Next base: position 11,007,543 of record JAUMHI010000058.1, on the reverse strand, counting down.
GAGAATGAAAGAATGATAGTGTGCGCTCCCATTAAAAGCTTTGGAGTGACGCTTCCTCCCCTCTCCACTTCACCCCTCCATCTTTGAGCTCTGCTTCGCTCACTGGCTTATGGTTGTGTCTGCTGTGTGGTGCTTTGTGCTGTGGAAAGGAGTGTGTGACTCTGGATGTGACTGAAATGCTGACATACTAACTGTCAGGAAAAAAATGCAGAACAAAACCCTGAGGAAGTCCACAGTCGGTTCCACAGCTCTAGATGTGTTGGGCTGGTTGTCTTCAGAGTGTGTGAGGTGCAAGTAGAGAGAGAACAGACAGAGGGGAATGGAGGTTTGGGTGAAGGGATGCTTTGACCTGTTGAGACCAAAACTGGTGGTGTTGCTGAGTATTACAGGTGTGGGAGGGTTTGGTAAAGAGGTTTTCTTTTTAGTTTGGTTCTAAGTAGACACTTGAAGCTTTGCTCCAAGAATTAGTGAGCTGCCTCCTGCCCTTGGAGGTAGAAGTGATAGTTTTAGGGGTGAGTGATTTGCAGCGCTCTACGTTGGAAACTCTGCACACTATATAGGACTAATTAAATTGATTAAAAATTACATAATGTTGAAACTATTTCTATATCAAATAAATGTTGTTCTTTTCAACTTTCTAAGAATTTAAGAATCCTTAAAAATGGTTTCATGCTTTCAATAATGATAATAGAAAAAGAGCCAGAGACTTACTGTACCCTTCAAAGCAATCCAGCCGATGTGCAGAGACCAAAAAAGTCAAATCCGCACACTCTTAAAAACCAAGACGTCACAAGTAGTGTTAGCTATTTAATAGTTTTATTAAATTTTTTTTAAAGGCAAATGTTTCGGTCATATGTTGAGTATTTTCAGTGCTAAGGAGATTTAAGAAATCACACGATGATTTAGGAAAACACATGATCAGTGAGAACAAGCATTGAACCGAAAAACTAAAACAGCTAATCAATATATTAAAATTGAAAATGTTCAACATGTTACCGAAACATTTGCCTTGTTTTTTGTTTTGTTTTTTTAAGAGCGTGTAGACTTTTTTTTCAGCTATTTTACTTTTTTGAGAAGCTTTTTTGGCTTCTTGCATATTAGAAAGAATTCTAAGGATCTTGTGATGCTGAAGACTGGATAAATGGCTGCTGAAAATTCAGTTAAATCAATTTAAATTAATATTTAAAGTGTAATAATATTTTATGATATTACTGCTGTGCTGTATTTTTAATCCATCAAATGCAGCCTTGATGAGCCTCCCACAAACGTTTTGTACAGAAACGTACAAGCATATATTGCTACAATGCATTATGGGATTTCTTTGAAGAATATCATATGGAACTAATGACTTAATACCAAAGTCTTTAAACAAAGTGTTCTCCAAAATGTTCAGATTTAAACCCTTTAAATTGGCATTCCATGTCCTGTTGTGCATGATTATTTCTATGTTTAAAATGTCTTTATAATCTTTATAAGCTTCTGAAACAACTTTCCTTGTCTGACATCACCAATATAAGTCTTCGGAATGTTCTGTCAAAGAATATTTTGTTGTGGTTTGTTTGTTTCTAAGTTTTCTGATTCATGGCGTGGTAAATGTTCCATGCACAGTAGCATCTCAAGGGTTGTGTCAGATTAAGAGGAGTCTGACTGTGGCTCTACAGGAGCAGATGGTGAAGTTATTTTCAGGTCTGATAGTATGTCCCTCCCCTCAGGAATCCTGCAGCATTTGCCAGCATCGCTTTTTAAACTGAACATTAGTCTTAGAGAAGGAATAATTCTGTTCTTTCTGTTTTTTTTGGTCTTTTTTCAGTTTCCTTAACAGCGTAAACTTTGTACTAATCTGTCTTCAACATTACCAGGTTTGTGTGTGATGTTAACATTTAGCACTAACCGAACCAGAGAGCAGGTTTGGATTTGCAAGTGTCACCCGCAGGGTTGACAGAAGCTGGGTGAGCAGAGAAACCAAGTCCACCTGCCAAAAACAAAAATATGCCCACTTCCTCCTCCTTTACAACCCCTCGCTGCTTCTTGACAAGATGATCATCAGCTGTGCTGCTAGCTCATGCGCTCTGCAGATAGTCTTGCTTAGTCATCCAACAGGTTAGCAGAAGTCAGAGCGCTTTAAAAAAGAAAAGTCAGCATGATTTTAGCCTATGAGGCAGTTCCATGTGTGAGTTTGCAGCAGAATGTTTACTATTAATATTTTCACAGGATAATGTTTAAAAACACAAACAAGGCTGCATGAACTTCTATGATGCTCAGAACTGATACATGGATCATGGTTAAATTTTTAAAGGGAAACTTCACCCAAAAATGTTTATTTTATATAATGGGGTGTTTGATTGGGATTTTACTTTACCTAAAGCTAATTTTTTTTAAATAAAGTAATGTATAATGTTGCTGTTTTGAGCATAAACGAACAGAGATATTGTCTTTGAAAATTAAGTTAGTTTAATACGTAAACTTAAGCCCCGTTCACACCAAAGACGATAATGATAAAGAGATAGTTCAAAGAATCATTCTTAATATTAAAGAATAGAGTCCACACCACAGCTATAACAATAAAGGAAAAGAGAAACGATATTGTTGGAATCACTTTTAGAACTCTTATTTTATACTATTATTTCTGGTGAACGATACAAACAATGACACCCAATCAGAATCCATCCTGCTATAACGAGCTTGAGGATTTAATGCAGCTTAGAGCAGCAAGATGAAACTCTGATTTTAGAACAGTGACTTTCAGTCCTGTTTCTCGGGTCCCAGAACTCTGCACATTTTGCATGTCTCTTTTATCTGACACACTCATTTGAGTTCATGGAGCTCTTTCCTATTAAGCCAATGATCTGAATCACATGTGTAAAATAGAGAGACAGGCAAAATGTCCCCAGGAACAAGACTGATAACCAATGGCTTAGAATAAACACAATATCATTCGTTGGTGTAGATGCAAATATCGTAATGTTTATAGTTATTGTTCTTTGTGTGAACGGGCCTTTACTGCTGGTTGGTGACATCACAAACCCTGAAATTTACATAAGCCCCACACCCAGGAACATGCAATAAAGTGGGCAAGGCTGTGAAATAAGGGCCGTGATGTTTCTGGACTGCACTGGATGGTTTAGCCAATCACAACACACTGGGCTGGCTAACCAATCTGGGCCCAGGAAATCATCCAATTGTTTTATTTATTTTTTAATGAAGCATTTACAATGTTAGGCTGCTTCCCGTAAGCCCTATCAAGCCTAAGTAACGATTAAACACCCCTTCAATCTTAGTTGCTGTATCTTCCTCACACAATGCAATTGCGTGGCTTGAGAAGACTTGAAATAATGTGAGAAAAACACAAGACCAATATTTAGAATTTTTGGGTGAACTCTATTGTTTCACTGAAAGAGGTGAGCATTTTATTTTTAGGTTTTCATAACCGAAGAACACACCATTGTTCCTCAGGTTTGGCAGAGGGAAGCAGGTTTCTGTGTTGTCACACACTTGCTTGAAGGATCTGATTTGTTTTGTTGAAACTGAACTGCCTTTCTCTGTTTCTTTGCAGATGATTGTGTGGCTGGAGCGCTCTCTGGATAAGCTGATCAGTATTTTCATAATCTTCCTGCTGGTAACTGGCACACTACTCATGGCCTTGCTGCTCACAGCTATGGTACCGTGTTTCCAAACCACTGTCCTTGGGCTGATTATACCACTGCGTGACGGACGTGATCCGTGACTGATCCCACGTACCCACCATCTCTCACCAATTGTATTTTTGTTGACAGGTGCACCAAGAGAGTGTTCATATCATAGAGGTCACCAGTAACTTGATCAACGAGACTGTGTCCAACCACCCAGAGTGGGCAAAGTAAGCAAAACACCCCTTATATTTCACCGGAAGTCTTCTCGAAATTTTGCCCAACTGAATGTGTGTGTGTGTGTGTGTTTTGTAGTTGGCTCCCAGAGGCCCAAGTTGTCCAGAAGGCTCTAAATTCTGCTGCCACAAATGTTTACCAACATGGGAGAGAATGGATCACACATAAGGTCAGAGTTATGAGATGACAGCGCTGTTGAAGAATAAACGGAACAACATTCATAACATTTGAAGAGACCAATAAAACAATGTTAATGGTGACCAAAGGTTATGAAATGACAAGAAAAGCACCATTACAAGTACCATAAAAATAATTCATATGATTCTTGGGCTATATTCTAAGACTTCTGAAGTAATATGATTGCTTTGGGAGAAGAAACAACTGTAAGTTGTTCGCTGAAAATTTCCCCATGTGCCACTACCCTCAAATGTAGTTTGCATTATTTTGAATAATCCCTTATGGAAAAGAAGTGCTTAGGCTATTTTTAAAAAGATTACTAATTAACATAAAGATTACTGGATATAATATACTTAAAAAAATACATATGCATAAATGTTTGATGAATTTAATGTCTGGACACTTTTAATTGAACTTTTTTGGATTAATTGAATAGTTAGAAGGAGAATTTAGAATTGAGATGCAGTTAGCCGTTAGAAGAAGAATTTATAATCTACTTATTATTACAAATATTTTAGTTTGACATTATTACAAATGTCTTTAAAAACTTAAATGGCTTTTTATTTCAGTTATATTAGCTGAAAGTACACTTAAGTGTACAATAATTCAGTGCTTTCTTTTCCACAAGGATGTGTATATTCAAATGTGTCCTGTTTTTACAAGAAAAAAAATGTTTTGGAGGTGAAGTCATGACTTTGTAAAGCTAAATAATCTTTTATTATGTGAGTGATTTTCAGTATGTGTGTATTATAGCTTCATAAGATGTTGGGTGATAAAGTAAACAACACGGTTGTGATTGAGAAACAAGTTCTGGAGCTGTGGGACCGTCTCTATCAGTCGTGGATTGTGAAGGTAATAACAAAACCTTACTCAATTACACACACACTCACTGCTTTCTGTGGTACTACAGTCTGTGTTTTTGTGTTGTAGAATGTGACTCACACTGGACGACACCGTGGACACAAGCTACATATGCACAGGCAGAACAGCTGGCTGGGGGACATACTGGACTGGCAGGACATCGCCTCATTCGTTCAGGAGAATATTGAGACGTTGCTCTCGGTTAGGCTCCAGTGTGTGTGTGTGTGTCGTTTGGAGTGTCTTTATTTGACAGATTGATGAATATGTAATCTTTTGCATTAGATATTGGAGTCTCTGTGGGTGGTGATGAGTCGAAATGTTGGCTTGCTGATATCCACAACCACCACGCTGCTCACCGTACTGTTCCACAGCGGCACCGCACTGCTCAACTTCGCCCTGTCTCTGGTAATACACACATACACAGTCGCATTGATGAGGTTGGATTTTAGAGGTGGTTTTAAATATTCATTGTTACTCTGGATGCATAGGTGATTTTCTTGACTACACTATTTTACCTGCTGAGCTCCAGTGGAGAATACTATAAACCTGTGAAATGGGTTATTAGCCTCACTCCCCTCTCCCAACCTGGACCCTCTTCAAACATTATCGGACAATCTGTGGAAGAGGCCATCAGGTACTGTATATGTGGATCTTTTGTCTCAAATACCCCCAGTGTCCAACACATAACACAGTATTTAAAGGCCCTTAATATAATATTAACAGAGCTGTAAATATAAAAATAAGTAGTAATAAATATATATATATATAGGCATTAGCAGTGGTGTGTACGGTGGTGTTCACATTTAATCCACAGTAATATTTAGCCCCTGAAATGTGACTTTTATAATTGGACCCTTCAAAAATATGTATTTTATCCGTACTGGAGTGTTTTTTTTTACCAGGAACCCCCACAGAAAAGCGATTGGGCTACTTTTGAGTAGCAATTGGGCAGTTTCCCAATGAGTTTTAATGAGTTTTCTTTAATCTCATTGAATCATTTCCACTTTCTTAAATGGAGCCAATCTAAGATGCAGAACTAATTTGAATTTAAAGCAACGTGCAATAAAACAGCGTTGGCTGAACGTCTGATGCATATGGTACACTTTTCTGGAAACACTTCAGCAGTGTCGAAGTCGTCTTGATTGGTTGAATTTGAGTGGATTTCCGGGGGCCGCGAGTGTCTCACTTATTTTTGGTCCGTCGGGAAACAAAGCGCAGACGTGTGATTGCCGTGTTTACATGAGTGACAACAAGCATTTATTAAGGCAAACATGAAACAACAGACGGTAACATCGCAGCTGGCTGATTCAGTATTGTGTTCGTTTCTCCAGAATTGCTCGTGGGTGTTAAAAAGTGGAGAGATATGCTTCAAACATATGTATACCACGAGCGTCTCATCTGACCAGACACCCCGAAACATGAAGCTGAACGAAGCGAACTGTGATTGGTTGTTTGACATGTCAGTCAAACGGCCTTATGGGCGGGCCTTGCCAAAGAAAGCGGCTATGAGTTCCAGACCTTGAGCCATCAGTCTGAAGGACTGGCTACGCGAGACTACCCTGTCATAAACAGCTCTTTTGAAATCACTGTTCTGTATACTTCCCCTTTAAATCTTCACAAGCTCCACTGACCCCGCCACTCTTTTCAGGACGCTCTCAGAGCATCTTTTTTTAGCCGTATTCATAGTGAAACTTGCTAATTGCTTGATTCATTAAAAGACATTATACTCACTGCTTCTGTAGGTGAGGCTGGATCGTGAATGATTTGTGTGAACATAAACGCATTCTGGTTGATCAAGGGCGTGTTTCCCTTCAGAACCAAACCTAACGGGAGTACGATGACTACTGCTCTGTTCATTAATACGTTCAACAACAAAACACCTCAATCTCTTAGGAGTCTTGCTAGTAGAAATGTGATATTATAGAGATTATAGAGAGAACCAAAAGAGAGAGAAAATCTATTCACAATTTATACAACCTCATGTCATTCCAGATGTGTTTTACATTTATCTCTGTGGAACACAAAAGATTTATTTATTTTTATCTATAAATTTTTTTCTAAAGTATCCTTTTATGTGTTCTGTAAAAGAATGACATTTGTACAGCATTAGAATGACATTAGGGTGAGTAAATGAATATTATACTATGCCTTTCCCACCAGTAAAAGATGCTGTACTTCGTGATCACCACAAGAGGGCAAGGCTGTTCTTTTGCCATTTTCCCATTTGAACAGATCATTTAACAGCAATCATGATCGGAACTGAAATTGTGGCATGATGTGGGTGAAATTGACTGGGAATAATATTCTGGTTAAAAATGTGGAGAGTTCATCTGCAGGTAAAGGTGGACCAGAAAAAGGAGAATGAATGGGGTCACAGAGCTGCTGTAACCCTGTGATGTCCTTGAGAATGATGCTTGATGCTTAACTTCAGGTTTCTTCAGTAGAAATTAGCATAATGTATTTGGCTTGGATAAAAACATGCTGCATTCACAAGCACAATTTTTCCTTCCTAGAAAATGTCAGAAGCTGTGAAAGTGAAATGATGTTTCCTAACTCAGCTCGGTGTGTGTGCGCTGATGCTGCCATCACCCAGAATGCACAAAGTCTTTCCATTAGACCCATTTTCATGAGCGCTATCGCAGAGAGACTGATTCACTCTGACTCCAGTCAGTATTAGAGGAACTGAGGGAAGAAAAGCCTTGTGTTTCTGCTCTGTCTCACTCTGTTTTCTGTACAGGGGTGTGTTTGATGCCTCTCTGAAGATGGCTGGATTCTATGGCCTTTATACTTGGCTTACACACACAATATTTGGCATCAACATTGTCTTCATCCCCTCAGGTAAGACTAAAATAAACACAGACATAAAAAACTCTCCTCTTCCTGTCTTAGGCATGTTTCACACCACATGTTCCCACTGGCAGTGTGTGTGATGCAGCTCCGAACAGAAAATATCAGGTTTCTGGATGTTGTCTTGGTGTATTTCTGTTATCATAAAATAAGTCATTATAAGGTCTGTTGCAAGTCTAATTTCCATAAAAATGGCTTTGTTAAAACTGCCTGCGGCTGCACAAACAGTGTGAAAGCTGTAACCTGTAAATATAGGTGACAAAATTATTATTTTGATTTATTTGCATGTGGTGTAAAACATTCCGTACTGTTCATTTTGTGAGGAAAATTATAATATAAGTTTTGAATAAATCTGTTTTTTTTTACTTTCTATTTATTCAAGAATTCTGAAAAAAAGGTACATCACAAAATGACTGTATTTGCTTTTTATAGCAAAGAGAGTTTATTATTGTTCAGAGTTTATTATTCAAATCCAGCATTGTCATCACATCAATAAATACAAATACTGTCCTTGGTGGATGACTTTAAACATTCTATAAAAATCTTGCTGATCTTTCCTTTCTATCTTTCTCTCTCTGCAGCAATGGCAGCAATCTTAGGTGCCGTGCCGTTTTTGGGGACGTACTGGGCGGCACTGCCAGCGGTGTTGGACTTGTGGTTGGCACAGGCCGAGGGAGTCAAAGCTCTGCTGCTGCTCTTCTGCCATCTGCTGCCAACATACTTCGTTGACACGGCCATATACTCTGATATATCAGGGTGTGTTTGACTTTTTATACTTGTAAACATACCTTAATATTTATGATGTCCAAATCTGGTTGACTGTAAGCAAAACATGTTTCACCATTTCAGCATCATTCACTAACCCAGAATATTTCTCTTTGTGTATGTATGTGTGCATATATGTATATGTGTATATGTTAGGAGTTTGGTTTGATCTGTCTATCAACAACATGTACTCTCATTTTGTTTGTATAAATTTGTATACCACACCCTCCCTAATTTGCATACATATAATTTGTTTATGCAGAGGTGGACACCCGTATCTGACCGGCCTTGCAGTAGCAGGTGGTGCTTACTATTTAGGTTTGGAGGGTGCCATCATCGGGCCTATCCTGCTATGCATACTGGTGGTGGCGTCCAACATCTACAGCGCAATGCTAATGAGCCCTAGCAGCAGTCAACCAACGCCAGTGCAGAGCCACTTCCCCGTACATCATGGCAGGTGATACGCTCTCTTATTTTTGTATTATTTCTTTTATTTGCCTATATTAACTACTTAATCATTGTAACTACAAGTCAAACCCTTTTTCTTTTCAATTCTCAGGTTATTCACAGAAACCCCAATGCAGCTGAGGAAAAGCGATGAATGAAAGGCGTTAGACTTGTTAACAGCGCCCCTTTCTCTGGTGTGTCCCATACGCTTTAAAGGAGGGCAGTCTTTTAATAACTTCACCCTAAGAGATCTGTGGCTGTCAAAGCACTTAGAATAATGACACCCCTTGATGCCGACCTCTGTGCTACGTAACAGTTCATTTAGCACTTAGCACTGTGATGCTACATTTGGGTAAGGCTGGGATAACGGGCTCAAAAAAGCTACGCCGCTTGCACACTCCAGTGCAAAGTTTAGTTAGCACGTCAGTGCGTTGTCTAGCACTGTACTGGTGAATTATGCCAGTCGCACGATGCTAGCAAAAGTACGCACACTAACAGTATGACGTTTACATTGCGCTTTACTGGAACAATCCACCAGGTCCACTCAATGGACCATGTTTTCAGCCTATAGATCACTGGTTATTTTTTGTTTATCTGGTAGTACTGATAATTTATCCCATATTGTGGATGTGTTTGGCACTGTTGTCATGTAAATGGTTAGGTTTGTGTGAATGAAAGGACTTTACTCTCAGATTTTACGGTTTTAAACACCTATTTAAAGTGTTACACCTTTCTGTTTTCATACATCTCCAGACTTCCTGATGATAAACTGTAGCTTCCTACACAGTTTTCTCTCCAGGAGTAGGACTGAGCAGTGCTGATCTAACAAATTAATCTCGACTATAACAATGTGAACTTAAGTCTTTCTGTATTTGTAATTTTTGCATTTGTCACCAGCTTACGTTCGTAATACCTCAAGAGTCTTAATTTGGTTATAGACTGTATGTATGTTAAGTGAATTGCGATATTTATGTAATACTGTTTCTTACATATGCATTTTTATATCTGTTGGGATTTTATTTCACATCTCTTACAAAGTTTCCAGTTTAGGAAGGATGTTAAAATCCCTGTTTTTTTTTTATAATGTACGGTAGTTGTCAATACAGTACTATTGTTCAGTGCTCAAGCATTACAAATAATCCTCTTTTAACCAGTTAGGCAAGATATATATTGAAGGTAGAGCTAAATGACCAAATGCTGCTGGCAGAAATGAAATCAGCTTGTTTATAAGAGAACCTGTATATCAAGCTTAAAAACATTGCACAGAATAGACAATGTACTCACTCTGCTCTTTGCCCGTTATTTTGGCTAAGTTATACAAAAAGACTTCGTGTTCTGTTAAAGATGTCACTGAAGAGTTAAAGTATGCACTTTTTTTTGGTTCATGCCAAATAAGAGAAATATGATTTATAGTTCATTGTTGTGATTGCTATATGTGAATGAAAAAAGCATGCTTTTTTTTTTTTACTCGCAAAACAAAAAAAAAGAGTTGTTTGTTTTGTTCATAGATCACACTGTTAAATTGTTTTAATAAAACTGATAAATTGCATACATTTGTAAACACTGGATATTTTTGCTAATATAGACTACAATTCCTTAAACCATTTTCACAATCATGTTAATATGGATGACGTTTAAATTGCACATTGTGCTTCTGTCAGTAACTACTTTTTTCTTGAGTCTTCTTCGATATCTGGTCTGGCTGCTGTAAAATGGTAGTCTAAAATTGCTGTCATGTATGGAAGTTTACTTCCAATGTAATCAAGAATATTGTTTGACAGCCTGTGTCAGCCCATTTCTGTGATTTAGGTTAAAATGAAAAAATAAATAAATAAATTGCAAATAAATAATAAATTGGGTGGGGCTAAGCAGGCAGTGATGTAGAAGGCGTCGCTCTTCTGAGATGGTGTTTATCCACTCTATTACATCATAGAGTATTCCAGCCGTTTTAGACTTCACTATAAAGTAGAGATCAAGAGATTTTTGATTTCCTGGTTGTCTCACGACCCCTTTAAATAGTCAAATTTATGGACCGGAATTCACTTTTTTTATATACATATAGTTAACAATAACCTCGAGATTTATTTGCATACAATGTTACCTTTTGCCTCAGATGCCCTCTGATGAGTTCACACTTTCTTTGCCATTCTTCACACTGTCATATATATCAGAGAGCTATAAATTGCGCCACCTCAGAAAGGATTGAGGTGGGATTGAAATCGATTGCCATTCACTCTTGCTCAATTACACTGAACCAAGCTATTGACTATCTCTCTATCTCGGGTGCAGAGTGAGTGAATGTGAGAAGGCCTGATCACTGAGTCCGTCATCTGTTAAATGAGCAGTAGACGTGCAGCTTTGCTTTGTGATGCTTTTGTTTTTGTTTGTAAGATTCCATTGTTCCATTTTTTTGCCTATTTTTATCACATCAAAAGAAAATTCTGTAGCTAAGTTCCAATGTGCTCAAAGCTGATTTTTTAATTTAATAAGAGCAATTATATAAAGAACATATACCGCTCACTCATTATAAAACCAGATACATTAGCACGTGATCATGCCTGCATGGCCAATATGAGAAAATCCTAAACACAGGAAATTATTGTAAATTTAAATTACCGTACATTTTAAAGGCATCGAATGAGCGCCACATGACTGTTCATTACACCACTCAGCTTCTGTCAACCAATTATTCTTTTATTCTGCTTTGAAACACAAGTGAAGATGAAATGATTCTGGGAAAATAGACGTTCACGCTCAGAAATGGGGGATACTGTATGTCAAAAGCAAGTTTTTCTCTTATCGTTACTTTGCTAAACTAAAAATGTGTGAATTTTTAACCCGCAATGCTTTGATGAAATATACTTGGACATTTTGAGGGGGATAAAACCCTGAAGAAAAGATTTTCACAGTAATCTTTTAAGTAAAGATTAAATACAATATATTTGAATGATTTTATTTCTCTAAGGCAAACACTGGCTAATTAGATCGTTGGAATAAACTGCAAGTGTTCTTGTCAGTGCAGGGGTCTGCGATCTTACGATCAAGTTGATAAACAAAGCAAGGCAAAACTCTAACCATGAAACTTAAACCTTGCACTTGAACAAGAATTGTAAGTTATGATAATTTTGCTCATGTTTAAAGCCTGAGAATACAAAATCTAGCACAACACCTTAACAACCCTGCATGGTGCCACATTGTGCAATGACAACCACTGCTGTGGAACTAAAACCAACTGCAGTTTTCTCAATAAAACTTGACTTTAACCATGAAACTGTGTGTGTGCACATGAACAAAGATCATATAAGCTAACGAAGAAGTTGGACTGTAAACTTTCTGTGGTTTATTTCTCCAACCTGTGGATCATCTCGACACAGGGCTCTCTAACCCACCAATCAGCAGGCCAGACCCTCATCAATTCAACAAAAGACAAAAAAAGACATCCCTTTGACAAATATAAACACACACACTTGTCCACACTCACACATCTCTACACATGATCTTGAGGCCCTGTCCAAATACTTGCAAGATCCTCACCCATCCTCTGAAATGAAAATGCCCTTTTATTAACAATCTAAAATCACTTTAAATCAAAAAATGTCTTTTTAGAATCTGTATGTACAGTCTTACAATTCAGAACAACACAATTTAAAAAAATCATCTATTTAGATTTTTAAATGTAGAATCTATCTTTAGAGTCTTGAACTTTATTTTTAATCTTTGTTTTAGAATCTAAAATTAAACTATTTAGAATTATTTTGTTTTCGTACACAGTGGCGTATTTCCTGGACTTATGAACAGGACGCGAAGAATACAGATCATTTGAAGTATTTAGACAGGGTCAAGAGTTTTCAAGGGAAAAACATCCTGATTCCACATGACAAATCTCAAAACGGAGGGGTTGAATTGGATTTTCCAACCTTCTTCAACCATCACATCGCAAATGAAATTGTAGACCATTTGAAACTAAAATCAGAAGTGAAATGAAATGCATGAATCTGAAATGCAGGAGGATCTCTTTCAGTTGAAATGTGGCAAGCAGCCGCCTTTCACCAACAGATGCCAAATGCATTGATGAACGAAAGAAATTCTACACAAAAGTCCGATTTAAAGTGAACGTAAACAAAGAAAGATATCAGACGAAAGAGTTCTTTCTCGTGCATGTACACAGTGAGACCAAGCCCTTGTACAGTCGGATGATATGACAGATGATCCATCTCTTCCCGATCAACCCATGTGCTTATGGGTAAACCTTGTCGGCTAAAGGGCTGGAACCCAAAGGAAGGCAACAATTCGGGGTGAGTTCAGGACTGTCCTGAAACTGCATGTTAAATTACAATAATATCTTTAAGAGACAGACTTGACATAAAAAACAACACCAAACAAGTGAAAAGTGCTTGTACGTGGCACTCAAAAATGCAGAAACCAAAAAAACGCACTAAACTCCGGTGTAAAAAAGGTTACATGAACACTGATGATATGAAAAACATCCTGGTCGGACAGTCATTATTTTTTCACTGATTATAGATCTATACGGTGATTGATTGTAGGTAGTCCACTGGCAGAGATGAAGATTGATAGACAGGTCAGTGTGTGTCGGTGGCCAGTAGGGGGAGACCCTGCTTCAAATGGATAGCTGACCACTGTAACGTCCACAGACAGGAGATCTATCCTGATATGTGACACACTTGAAATCTCACATGCACACACATGCACTCAGACACACATCAGCCTCTCCTTCATGTGCTAGATACCCTTAATTTCTACAAGGCTTGAAAAATATTTAAATTAAAAAAAGGGCGAATCTCCTGTGGAAAACACTGTGACTCACGCATTCCCATCACGCATACACACACAAACACACACACTGATACTCTAAAAGGGAGGCATTCTCGTAAACATAACCAAAATGCCCGCAGCCCCTCCAAAGAGGAGGATGACGGCATCAAACTCAAGTTTCTTTCTCCACGAGTCTTTCTCTCCATCGTTCGTTCTTTTCCTCTGCAAGGTGGAGTGATGGGGAGATTCATATACATATGCGGCTCTGTTCTTTGAGATCGTTTGAAGGCAGACCACCAGGATTGAGAGGAAAGCAGTCCTTTCTCTCACGCTCTCTCCATCAGCGATGGTGTGAGAGTCTGTCCATCTGTCCGTCCGTCTGCGAGCTCAGAATATCTCGGGCAGTGTGACGTTGCGGAGCAGCCACTGCTGCGAGCGGCTCCCGGTGCAGTCCCTGACGCTGGGCACCTGACTGTCTTCTTCAGACGCCTTATCCAAACACTGATTACTGTTCACATGTACCAAGCTCAGCTTCTGCAGGGAGAGAGAGACAGACATGCATTGTGGGTGAGACATGAGAGCAGAAACACGGGTTATGTTTACAATGGAACTGTTGCTATATAACACACGCTGATTTCACTACGCTGTATGTTTAATTCCACAAATAGGATCCAATTATCATCACTCAGCAGTTGTCAGAAAATGTCACATTAAACATCTACATGTACTGTATATCACTAGAAAATATAAACAAAGTACAAAAAAAAACGAAAGAAAAAACACAGTATACTGGGTATTTAATATATATTATATATTGGGCGATTATATATAATAAATATATACCTGCACGTAATCTTACATTTCATACAGTTGATTGTTGACAAATATGATGCGGGGCAACAACACCATAAATGCAGTTTTACCCTAAAATTCAAGATATTGGTGCAAAAGTCCCCAAAAAGTTGTCGTCTCATATTTATATCACAGGATAAAACACGAGCAGTGAGAGCTACATCACATGAGTGCCGTTTTTGTTTTGAATCAGTCCAAATGTAAGTTTATACAACAGTTCTGTAAATAAGAATTTTATTTTGTTTCATATTTTAAACACAATTTTGACATTGAGACGTTTGAAGAAAATTGGTCTAAAAATGTAAATAGCATTTACTGAGCTGCCCTGCCAACATTGTCATTGGTCTAAAAAACAAACAAACAAAAATGTGTGTGTGTCATAAAATGTTTGATTTTTCTTTGCAGAAAATGTTAGATTTTTAAGATTCTATTTTGCATTTATTATATAAATATTTAAAAGACACACTTATATTAGGACTATCAGTCGATTCCATTTTTTTATTTGATGAATTACATGATGAGTCGATTGAATGAAATTCATCACAAATTACATTTGGCTGTGAAAATTTTGTGTTAAATGAGAAATCCATTTTTTTGTTTCGCCAACAAAAATGTTACTTATAAAGCCACAGCAGAACAGTTGTGCATCTCCAAGCAACAACCAAGTCTCCAAGTTTACTTTCTGAATTAACATGCATTTTGAATGAATCGGGTGAATCAATGATTTAAATGTCCATTTATAAAGTTCAATTACTGAATTCCTAAATGAAACAAATCAAATGAATGAGAGACTCATAAAGACACTGACCACCACCTACAGGCGAACCTTTCAGTTTCTTATTTAGAGTATTATTTAATAAAAAAGGGGAGTTTTATTTAAAAAATAAAACATGTAAAAACTTTAAAGGGATAGTTCACCTAAAGAAAATGAATTACTTGCTTTCTTTTGTGGAGCATTAAAAAGTATATTGAAGACTTAACAAAGCTGTTTTGGTTATTAATGACTTCCATTGCACAAATAAAAAAAATTTAAATTTCTCATTTAAAACAAATTTTCACACTCAAATGTAATTTGTGATTCATTTAATTCATTAATCAACACATCATGTAATTAATCCGATTAAAAATGATTGACTGATAGCAGAGTCTTTTAAATATTTACATAATAAATATAAATTAACATTTTTAAAAAAGTAACATTTTATGAAAAGAAAAATCATTTCATGATACACACACACCTTAGAGCTCTGTAAATGCCATTACTTTACATTTTTAGATCCATTTTCTGAAAATGTCTCAGTGTTCGGCAGTCCATTCAAATGCGTAAAGGGAGAATTAAAGATCGTGTCTGACATTCTGCTTAATTTGTCACAATAGAAAGGCAAGTTCAATTTGAGCGCACTGCATTGTGGGATCCCATGCTGTGAGCTGCTCATTCAGGCAAATGTAGTAGGTCATCCAGGTATTCCTATTCTCAGTATTCATAGTGTAATGTAATATTACTGATAGTAAGCAGTATGCCACTCCGCGCTATACACGCACGGCTGGACAACCTTCAGGGCAGAGACAAATTGGTGATGCACAGGGATTGGTTTACAGTAGAGCATGTGTGTGAGTGTGTATAATGGGCCTTAGGTGAGCAGAGTGCTCTAGAGTTTCAGTCTAGCGGGAAGCATTAATCCGCACAGATACAATTAGGATAGCGGTGGAACCTATAAGACACACAGTGTAAGGTGTGAGGGCGCACGCACACGTCGATGAGCTTGCAAAGGTAATTTATGTTAATGCATGCAGGAGAGGTGCTCTCGTTGGCAAGAGATTTCCTGATCGGGCTCACTGTGAATCTTCCTTCCTTCCACTCTGTCAGTCTCTCTCTCTACCCATGAGAAAAACAGAACCTTTATCTGACAGTGGAAAGTCTCTGCTCGAGTTCTCTATTCTGTGCAGCCTTCCGTCTCTCCGGGCACTGGGCCAGCATGGTGGGGGCTTTGAATCTGGGGCGAGAAGGGGGAGGAGGAGGCTTTGGAGTAACAGGCATCTCTTTAAGCCAACAGCAGAGGATTGCAAAAAGCAATCTTCCTTTTCCTCCCCTCGGCTAATTCACTCTCTTCAGGCCTGAAGGTGCGTTGTGATGTACTTTTAAGATTGACAAGTGAGGTGATTTAATCTAACTAAACTAACATCTCTTCAACAGCATTTATAAGTGAAGCCACGGGGGTGTATGTTCATGCACATACATCATGAGAGAAGGATGAGTGGGCACCCTGCAGATAGACAGCTTTAAAGGGTTAGCTGGTTGTCTTTGATGTTATATGACGTACATGAGGCCATTGAGACCCTTAAGGTGAAAAGCAAGAGTCAAAATCATATTTGCATATATGCACGCATGCATGAGAGAATTGTGGACCCTGTCATCACCTAGATGTCATTAATTTTCATCCGTAATTGTAACAGGAACCTTCACACTACACGCTGAATCTTCTTGAGGACCTACTGAGTTTTGCTCTTACTCCAGAGGTGTCCAAATCCTGCTCCTGAAGGGCCACCTTCCACAAGTTCAGCTCTATCCTGAGTTAATCACACTTAAACCAGGTAATCAAGGTCTTCAGGATCACTGAAAGGCAGGTGTGTTGGAGCTAAACTCTGCAAGGAAAGTAACCCTCCAGGAGTAGGATTGGACACCCCTGGTCTACTCTAAATATAAGCAACTTAGTCTTAAACAGCTAATCAAGGTCTTCAGGCAGGTGTGCTGGAGCAGAGCTTCAGGAAGGTGACCCTCCAGCAGCAGGATTGGACAGAATTGGATTGGGGGCTCGTCCGGGATAAATATGTTCAGGGAGTATTTTGGATTCAAAACAAATCAAGTTCAATCAACAACATCTGGGGCATGTTTTTAATTACCATAACAAACAATGTTCACTTGTCATTTTGTAAAAACAAATATTTTCAACATCTGCCTTGCAGTAAAAGTCGAAGGGGAAATGCATTAATCTGCTCTTTAAAAGCATAAGCTTTTATTTTTGTTGTTAAAACACATTATTTCTTCTGTACAATCTATACAAAACGTGTATCTTAACTGTAAAGTCTTAAAATCAGTCCTTTTAGGTATCTTCATGCTTATCAAACAAAAGGGTTTTTCACAGGGGTGGCTAACCCTGCTCTTCGGGGACCACCATCCTGCAAAATTTAGCTCAAATCCTGAACCAGTTAATCAAGGTCTTTGGGATTACTAGAAACATCTAGGTGGGTGAGCTGAAGCAGGCTGAAGCTAAACTCTGCAGAAAGTACATCCTTCGAGATCAGGACAGAATTGAATTGGGGTTTTGTCCTGGATAAAACAATTAGTTCAGGGAGTATTCTGGATTCAAACAAATTATCATAAAATATTATGTTGCTCTATCAACAACATCTGGGGCATGTTTTTAATTACCACAAGCAGCAATTTGTCAGTTTCACTTTGTCAGTTTGTAAAAACAAATATTTACAATAACAACAATATTTGACTTGCAGTGGAAGTCAAGGGGGAAGGCATCAAAAAGCTGATTAAAAGCAAAAGCTTGTATTTTCGTTAAAACACATACATTTTTTCTGTACAATCTATACAAAATTATGTTTCTCAACAGTGAAGCTGTCAAAATCAGTCCTTTTAACAACTTTTTTAGGCATCCTTGTGCATGGACCACTATCCTGGAGAATTTAGCTCAAACCCTAATCAAACGAACCTGAACGCGCCGAGCAACCAATTAAGATCTTCAGGATTACTTGGCAAGAATGTTCGAGCAGGGCTGAAATTGATGTCTGCAGGAAGGTAGCCCTGCAGGAAGCATGAAACTTTACACAGATAAGATTAGCTCGCAATTTTGATCTTTTAAGTATTGTAAGGGCTGTCCAGACTTGAGACATTTTCGATCGTCTTGTACTTGTCTCAGACTCATTGGTGTTTGCACTCAGACTTGTCTCGGACTCGCCAAATGTTCTTTTTGGACACGGCCAAGTCCAGCAATATTTGTTTTCTCCTTCAAAACAAAACCACACTTGCATGCCGTGCCTAAAAATGCATGGAACATTGCTAGGCACAATGCTTTCTATATCTTTGCATAGCAAGTAGTACTGCTTAGCAACCATGACCCGAGCTCTAAATGAAGACGCGGACGTTTCAGCAAAGGAAAATGGATTTTCCAGCACTAAAGATCCCTTGCAGTAGCTCTGCTACTAAATTTATTTGAAAAATGGCTATCCTTTTACAGCTATGATCAGCTGTTTCTCCATCTCAGTAGAGTTTTCAGTGTTACAGGAAAGGATGAAGCTGATTGGTTGGTTCTTGTCACATGACCCTCCGGTACACTTGCTGTTCTGAAAAGTTAGGCGTTTCTAATTGAATTTTCTACCTGTGTTTTCTTAATGTCTACACCTTCCCCAGCCCTTAACTTACCAATCCATAATTAAATATTAATTATTGTTGTACAGTGTGATGCTGCATTTATCCATTCAAACGTATCCATTCAAATTCTTTTTTTTTAAATTATACATCCAATAAAATTCAAATACAACAAATACAAAACAATTTCAAATCTTGAATACTAGGGGAAGATATAAACAATTTCATAGGAAAACATTGAAGAATGCACAATGATTTTCTTAGAATAGGAAATATGCTGTCTCTCATATCACATGCATTATCAATAGTTAAGTATGTGGTCTTGAAGAGGATTCTATTTGGACTCGGTCTTGACTTGGATTTAAAATTTTTGAACTTGGACTTGAACCTTTTTTGACTCTGTCTCGACTCGACTGGTTTTGTGTATTTTCACATTTATCCTGCTGTGATGCCTGCCCCATAGAACATTAAGAGCATTCCTGATTTTGTGATCTGTTTCACATTTAAACACTTACCACAGGGTCATATTCCCAAAGCTGGTTGCCTTTCAAGTGATGACACTTGAGCATCATAACCGGACCATTGAGTTTGGACACATCCAAACAGAGGTCATCAGTTCGGATCTCTTTATTGGCTGTGTACGAGAAAACCTGAGTGGGTGGAAAAGGTCACAATACGTCAGTGTCGCACACATCAAGCATCAACATGATTACTTAACCTCGTAAGTGAGAAAGATGACCTGGTTGCCGCCCATGCCGTGACAGTTGAAAATGCCCACTTTTTCATTCTCTTTCCTGGCCATGTTATCCAGACACTGGTTAGTCTCCACATTACGGATCTGCAATTGGACAGATCACACAAATAGATTAGACACACTCAAGCAGCTCTCTTGCATGAATAAACAGTCACGTCTCTGTCTGAGTGTCAAACATGGTTAATTACCCAAAGCTTATCGCACACCAGGGGGGAGTATCGACAAACTAAGAGACAACTGTGCCAATCAAACACACAAACACACACGTAAATGTGCACTTGATGAAAGACAGCAGATGAAGGGAAAGACAGCTCGCCGCTTTCATCCAAAACACTGACTTACACAAATGTCAAGATCAGTGGGGCTTAACATTTAACAGCTTCACTGCTATTATATTTAGCCAGTGTTTCATGCAATTGCCGATTTAATACTTGGCTGCTTAAATAATTCTGTTATAATCATTGTAATGCACAGCTCCTCAAAGGGTTAGGCATTTCCAAAAAATTAACAAGTAATTTAGATTCCAAATATTTGCAATTCAGATTCTTAAATGGTTAAGATTATGAATTTGATTCAATCTGATTCTGATTCAGTACCTTATTTTCACGCAATATAAATTCTCTGTTTTAATGCTTCTTTACACAAGTAACTAAAAAATAAACATAAGGACACTATAAAGTTGAGTGAGATAGTTCAGCAGAATGCAGGAATGACAGGAAGCACTAATACATTTTCAGCAGAAACCAAAATTAGGCATGGAGTGAAAGATCGATCTTGGGATTTTATTGCGCTAGCTATTAAAGCTTTTCATGCACTACTGTTCAAAAGCTTGGTATCTGTAAGATTTGTGCTTAAATGACATGAATACTTTTATTTAGCAAGGAAACATTACATTGATCATGAGAAATGAAAGTCTTTTACACTGCTACAAAAACCTTCTATTTCAAATTAATCCCGTTCTTTGAACATTAAATTGATCAAAGAATCCTGAAAAAAAGTATGCTTTCCTGTTTTCAACATTGGCAATGAATTGCAACATCAGAATTATTTCTGAAGGATCGTGTGACACGGAAGACTGGAGTAATGTCACAGGAATAAATTACATTTAAAATATCTGAAAACAATTGTAATAATATTTTCTAATATTAGTATTTTCACTGTACTGTATTACTGTATTTTTAATTAAATAAAAGCAGCCATGTTAAACATTTCAAAAACTTCAAGCTCAGACTTTTTACTGGCTACACATGGAACTTTATTGTGACGTCACATCCTCCATTTATTATTCTGTCTGTGCCCTGCCTTACACCTTACAGTGTCACCATCAGTGGAGAGGAGAGACAAAGATGAGCTAAAAGGGAATGAACCATAGACAGCACAAGGAAGATAGAGCCTTAACCAGTCAGAAGTACAGACAGACTCCGTTCTGAGCGAGTTTCAGACATCAGAGATGACACGCATGTTTTATTCATAAGAACGTCTGAAAAAGAGAGAGAGGCAGCGATGGACAGATGGAACGAAAGGGTGAGAGACAGAACAGGAAACAAGTCGATGACAGAGGGAGAGCAGACCAGGAGAGAATAAATGTCTCTCATTTCCTGAACACAGTGACTGGAATGAAAAAAAAAAACCCAATCAATTCCTTTGACACAGTCAACCTCCGAGAAAAAGAGCGTCCCTGGCTAATTCACACCTGCGCTTCTTTAACACACACACAAATGTGTCTACCACACTATGCAGTGATTTCTCTTTTTTGCTATCAGCATGAGTGTGTGTGAGAGCGATACAGACCTCTCCCAGCGAGTAGTAGTGGCGTGGTATCTGGGAGTCTGGGTAGACATTTTCTAGGTACCAGGAGAACGGCTTACACTGCAGTCTCTGTCTCAGGGATGTTCTGGTTGAAATGTCTCCATAATCCACTTTCGTCACACCTGAAACAATCAAACACACGAGAACGCAAAACGCTTAATAAACTTGAACATTTCGATTTTCTAGGATGCTGTGGGTGGTTAAGGTGCTGAGGCTTCGCTAAGTGGTTTATGGGGCGTTTGGGGTGGTTGAAAAGCGGCACTATTAATCTTGTCAACAAAATTACTGCTAGTTGTGTTTTTAATGAAGACTTTTTGATTTTGTCAATGATAATAAAGAGAAGGTAAAACAGTATTGCTATTGTTAACTAAAATAAATCATTAGATTTAATTTAGAAATTTGAACTATTAAATTAATTTGAACTATCAAGTTTAATTTGAAATACTAGCATACTAGCTAAAATAAAACATTTAAAAAATACATCAAATTACTAAAGTACATAACAGTTTAACTTAAAATATATCAAAGCAAAAATTATTTAGAAATATTATAATAGTATATATACTGTATTTAAAACAAAACAGGGTGAAAGACGTGCATCATACAGTAATAATAATCAAATCTTTAAAGATTTGGTTTTTAGTTTAAACTTCATCCACTAAAATTGCGATTAAAATGTGAGCTATTTCGTAAAAGATGTTTTCTTTAAAGGACAACAAGTGTGTGTTAGATATGGTTTAGAGCTCTACTTCAGCGTAACTGTTTTATTGTTCCCCAGACAAAAGCCTGCAAGCCTGATCGCTTACAAATGTAATAAAACACTTCTCCTCCACTCGCGTTCTAACTTGTGGTGTCATTCTTGTTTGTAGCACAAATTAGGGGTGGACGATATGGAAAAAATATCATATCACGTATTTTTTCTGGGGAAAATCACAAGAATCACACCGATTCTTTTCAAGTTGTTTTTTAAGACTATTTTGCAAATTACAGAGCTAGGGGTGGGCGATTTGGCAAAAATATCATATTACGAAGGGCAGATATTTAGGCCAAAATGGGATAAAAAGATAAAAATCGTTTTGTGTATTCAGCAGTATTGAATTAACAAGCATGAAAGGTGAAACACTGTATACTTCTACACTCCATTCATCATTTACTCTCTCTCAGCTCGTTTTTATCTGAATGAGTTTCTTTTTTCTGTTAAACATTGTGCTAAATTCAATCAGGACCAGCTACTGTCTGGTTATTCAAAATATCTTATTTTGTGTTTAGCACAAAAAAGAAATTAATACAGGTTTGGGACAACATGTAAGTGAGTAAATAATGACACAATTATCATTTTTGAGCGAACTATCCCTTTAATGACAAGCGGCGGCATGTTTAGTTCTGTCCCTAAGAGCTACACGCATCTAATATTCCGGCACATTTTTCTCCTGATTGTTTACTTTTACTTAAGACACAAGCAACTGTGTTTAACGCTGTGTGTTTTTGACAGAATTAGAATTTGAGATGGAGATGATAAAATAGCACTGAGCAATAGATAATAGCAATAGATAGAATAGCAATAGAATAGCAAAAGAAAATAGCAATAGATACTACGGTATTCCTTAGTAGATCGTGGAAAATTTTTATTGTCCACAATCAAAAATCGTCATATCGCACACTCCTAGCACAAATGCTAAAGGACAAGCTACAGTACAAGCTGAAGTTTGATACTGAAGGTTAGGGTTTTTTGTCCAGATGCTTGCCTTTCAATCCTAACAATAAGGAAAGAGTATACAAAGGCATTTGTGTAAAGGGCGAAAGAATAACACAATACGCACACAGTCACACAGATAGCTCTGAGCAGCACTGGACGCCATTGACAGTGACATTAATATCTATTATCCAACATCTCCTTCTGAGTCAATACGGCTTGAGTGCCCAAGAGCGCCGATAATACACACACACACACACACACACCATTACAGAGACAGACACAGAGATAGAGAGACAGTCGTAAAAAAGACACCAAAACATAGAAAGGCAAGACTGAGAGACAAGATAACAAAATGTTATTGGTATTGGTGAAATGAGTGAAAGTGCAATTCATAACATAAAACAAGTAAATGTTACATTTACAAGGCAAAGATTTTTTTTTCAATATTTTTGGCTTTGAATGACTATGAACACAAGATTATCGAGATAACACGGTTATTCTGCTGCATTCATTTCGCAATCATGCCCACATTTTGTCTTGTGTTATAAATCCAGCCCACTCCTTTTATTAACAGCAGTGCTCTTTTGGCCCTCCATAATTGTCATAAAATAATTGTTGTTGCTTCACTGTGGGACTTTTTACTTACACTAGCCAAGTGTTGTTTTTTTTTGCTTTGGTAAAGAAATTGTGGAACTGAGAATTGTAACATTTCTATCATATTCTATAATAATACGTCATTATTGTGAATTAAAATAACTTTTTACTGAAATACTGTGATTAACCCCTAATCGTGTAAAACATTTACCAAAAATTGTGATCATGATTTTAGGATAATTGAGGAATCTTTTTTTTATGATAATTGATTTCAAATTTTCAAAAAAAACTTTCCTCAAAAATAGGTTTGTTTACTGTCACAGTAAAGCTGGTAATGCATTTGTGTCTGCATTCAAATACCTGCATGAAGTATGACTGTACTCTACATAATATATTATATATTGACTGGTAGTATATTATATATTGCATATATATTCTATTATACCAAAACTACTTTTAATGTAACAAAGTTTATATCGCATTTAGTGTATACTGCATACTATTTTTCCATCATAAATATTGTAAATTATTTACTGTATTATATGATATAAATGATATACCGTATATAATTCCATGTATTGAATTCACAGTAACCATTTCACTATTTTGTGAACCATTACAGTAGTTGTGCACTCATCTATGTAAACTGAAATTTCAAACTTCACTGTGTATCTGTTTATGGTGCAGATGTGTAGCATGTAAACGTGACTGACCAGGTGATATGATGTAGAAGAAGTTCTTGAACTCATCCATCCAGACCTCCGCCAGCCGTCTGTTATTTTTGTTGATGATCTGCCCAGTTCCACCGGGGAACGTATATGGCGTGGCCTTACGGAAGACATGACCGACGTGAGAGCATGTGACGATCTCAAGCGTCCCTCCGCATTGCCAAATCTGATAAACGAGGACAAATATTACTTCTCAGAGTATGAAAAATCCTCATAAACTTATAAACATATATATATATATATATATATATATATGCAGGAGTGAAATTGTGGTGGTTGAATATTATAATATCAGCAGTGAGACTGACCCTAAAGGAGATCTCTAGGTTCTCTCCTCCCCAAATGTCCATGCCTGCATCATATGTGCCAATCTCCTGGAAATAATCTCTGTCTATGGAGAAGAGACCACCTGCCATAGTGGGGGTCCTGATAGATGATGCAAAAAACAAAATACACATAGAGTTTAATTACAAAACAGGCCCTTCGGGGGATTGATCATATCTTATTAAAGCAGCTCTTCCTCTCCTATTCAATCTGTTACAAACGAGCACGTCGCGTGTCACTCAGGGGAATGAGATCTTCAGTAGAAATGACATGTTTACATGCGCCTATTTTGGCAACAACATATCCTTCTTTAAATATCTTTCACTCGTGTTCGTCCATTTCCCTCAGCAGGCGCTCTCTGTTCTTTCCTGTTTTCCTTCCATCCATCCCCTGCAGCACGTCTCATTCACAGTCATGTTTTCCTCAAGTAAGAACCTGTTGTTGTTGTTATGCTCTCAAGCTGTTTTCATGCAGAGAACCAGGCTCTGAAGTAAAAAAGGAGACGAAGTAAACGAGGGGTTGTGAGGGGAAAAAATACAAAAACAGAGCGGAGTGGTGTCAGAGTGTTCTGATAAAAAAACAACGTGCAGCTCTCAAAAACAGGATCTGTGAAGAAATCAAGCAGTAGAAGGCTAAGAGCTACTCTGTTCCTGTAGTTTTGAGGTGAGCAGGTAATCACACTCTCTGGTGTGGATTAAAACTCCCCTCGTCTTTGTGTTAACTGCAGTTTAGCTGCAGGGCTGGAGAAATACTTTAATATTCCGCAGCCTTAAGTTGCACGTAAAATACCTTTTTAAAAAGGAAAAAAAATAATAAATGTTGAATTTACATTTAAAAAGGCCTTTACAAATTGGAGTCTTTGTCTACTGTTTATCACACATACTACTAGTGTGCATACGGATCTGGATTGTGACACTTCTCCCTCTATTCACTGTTTATATTCATATTTCTTACATTACAAGGTCTCAAAAAGGAAGGAAAATTAGGCATCTGTAAAAAAGCTGTGTTAGAAACGAAATACTAATGTACTGTACACACAGTCGCTATATTGAAATGCTTTATTCAAAAACTTATGTGACAATAAAGATACAAAACAGTACACGGCTGATAGATTACACATGTAAAAAGGAGATTACATTTTCAATGCAATAGTCTCTTATTCTCACCAAGGTTGCATTTTTTTTTTTATGATGATATAACAATTTTATTTGATATAAAATCATATTGTGTAATATTATTAGTTTAAAATATTTACTTTCTATTTTAATGTTTTTTAAATTGTAATTTATTCTTGTGACTGTGTGCGTGATTTCATCCATTTAAAAAAAAAAAACAAATAGTCAAAAATGTCATTATTTACTCACCCTCATGTTGTTCCTGTAAGACTTTGTTCATCTTCATAACACAAATGAAGGTAGCTCTGATGAAATCTGAGAGCTTTCTGCCCCTGCATAGACAGCAATGCAACTGCACTGTGGTACTAATGTGAACTCATGTCGAAGAGAAGAAATTCTTGAATAAATGTATAAATTTAATAAAATTGAATAAAATTTTTGTTTTCTCTACTCACTAAAAGTATTCTTCTAGCTTTGTAAAGTTAACGTGGTAGTTCCGTTGCAGTTTATCCAGGGCCCAAAAAGCTCTTAGATTTCATCAAAAATATCTTCATTTGTCTTGAAGATGAAGGTCTTACAGGTTTGGAACGACATGAGGGTGAGTAATTAATGACAAAGCATTCATTTTTGGGTGAACTACTGTTGAAACCATGATACAGTTTTTTATGATTAAAAAAAAGAATTTTATTGTAACAATATAAATGTATTTGTCATCATTTTGCATTTAGGTTGTGCAGACTACTTTTGGGGATTTTTTCCTTAATGTTTTGTGGAAAACATAAAAGCATATATGTTTGGAATGACACCAATAAAGAGATCTTACATTTTTCAAAAACTATCCTTTTAGAACAAGTACGGTAGTGGATTCTACTATGGACCTTTGACTGGACGTGGTCTGATTCACTTGTCTAACTGCATGACACACATTTCAGTTTGTTACCTGACAGGCAGGGTTCTGTCTCCTTTCCTGCGATCCATCTCTCTCTGTGGTACCGGATACCAGCGGAAGTTCAGCTTCCAGTTGAAGCCACCATATGTCATATCAGAGCCTGCCATGTACTCAAACGTGTCATCGCTGATCACGTCAATGATGGGACACACCACAGTTTTCCTGTTAAACACACACACAAATGATATTAGCAATACACCGCTTTGACCTCATCTACCTGAAAAAAGGAGTTTTGTCCGCCACAGAATGTCCCTTTTTTATTTTAAATTCAGCTGGCACACGCTCAGACACACCTCTCTTTACTCAAACAGATGCAGACACAAATCAGAAGGGATGTCTCTCTAAACTTGTGTCATCAATCAACACCAAGCAGTGCACTGTGATGCTAACCCAGACGATGAGGATAGATCGCACACACACACACACACTCAGGCACCGCAGGCACACTTTCCTTTCCTAAATTCAGCAGACTGAAGCTTCATCTGCTAATGATGCCCCAACAGGCCGCCCGGGGCAAGACAACACAGAGAATCAGCATGAGTATGTGAGCATGTGCGCATGTTTAGAAGAGGGGAGAAATACTCTGCATATATCTTCAAAGAATCAAAATCAGATGAAAGTGAGTTCATGTTTTTATACCCTACAAGTTCTCCATTTCAGGCACAAATGCAGCCTAAGGTGAAACCCAACTACAAAAATGTAATAAAGGACTGAGGGAAAAAAAAAACCTCTAAAAGCTATTGATCGCTCCGCTCTCTGCAAACCAACATGCCAAAAGGACGGGAAAGAAAGTGTGTGCGAAGACGACTGGTTTGTTTTTATGGTCCACCACAAATTGCAGAAATGAAATGAAAGGCATGCTGGGTGTAACATTTTTTTTGTGTTTGTGACCGCATATATGTGTGAGTCATAAATCCACTAGTGGAATGCTATTTCCCAACTAGCCTACTAACAAAATTCTGAATTTCTGAAATTTTAGTGTTGTTTAGTTCACTAATGTTTAGTGTTGCAACTTAAAAGTAGTAGTACTTACTTGTCAAGTTTGATGCGAGAGAGCAGAGGCTCTAGCCAGCCGGTGGTGCATTCACAGTGGGCATCCAGGAAGGTAATCACCTGACCTGTGGAGATGGACGCCCCCTTCAACCGAGCGCGAATCAGGCCCGAGCGCTGCTCCATCCGTACCACCCTGACAGGAACCTCCAACTTCCGCACATACTGCTCCAACTGCCTCTTCAAGAAGTCTACACACACAAAGATAAATACACTTGCGTCACAAATACATACGTTACATAATTCAAAATCACATCTTTGCTCAATATCCATCCGTGGATGTTTAGCAAAGCGAAACCTTTCTAGCTGCAAACCACATGCATATTTTCGCCATGGCACAATGTAGAATATTATAATTACGGAAACATTTACAATAGTCTACAAATGCTTCCAGCCAGCTGATGGTTTATTTTTCCATTAAAACTGTATTTTTTATGTGGCTGCCAACAACAATATTTTTCACGCTGAAGTGAAGCTCTTGAAATATAATGATTATTGCCCAAAAAGGTGTGTGAGGGGGCATGTTTTTTAGTCTTGATGATGTACAGGAAACCTTTGTGTAATAATTTCCCCCCACTTCAATCATTACCCAAGTATTGCTCTACATCAGCATCTGCTGTGGGCGGTTCGGTTCACGCTGCCAGCGACTCCAACGCTTTAACACAGCTCATGTGGAACAACATCCTCTGCTACAGCAGCCATCTTTAAATACAGATCTAAAGTTACTGCGGTGGGATACTAGCGCTGTCTGTTTTGATCAAATAAGCCAGTTAAAAGACTGACAAGGCCTGACAAGATTATTCAAACTGCGTTCAGAAACAAAAAGACAGACTGAAACAGAGAAAGAAGCCTGTGAAACATCAGCATTCATTTACAGTCACATTTATGGTTAAAATGTATTTTGTAAGTCAATGCTTCTTATCCTTTTGGACTCAAAGGCCTCCTGTTGTCCAACATTAAGCCATTAACATCCTGCTGATTTGAAACAACACGGATGAGTAGAATAACAGGATTTTCATGTTAGTTTTAGAGATTATTTTAACGAAATCAACAAATAAAATCTGTAAGCTGGTCTAAATCCCCCCCCCCAAAAAAAAATCTATGTATGGCAAACACGCACCCACAGATCCAATCACAAGCCTTTAAGAAATCGTCTGTGCAGTACAGTCTCAGGGAGGGTTTATCTGCTCTCTCATGCTTTATTTGAGGTGTGATATGTGGAACAGAACGCTCTGAACTACAAAGACAGCAGGAGCAGCAGGGATTTCTGATGCCAGCGACCCCCCCTAAAACACTCCAAAAACAGACAAAGTTTCACATTCAGCCAGGAAAGAAAAGCTTTATTTGCTGTTTCCATGCCATTATCTGGCCATCGGTCTCTTTAACTTCTTCACGCATACAAACAACCTGACAACATCTAAGTACCATCCTGCAATATTTCCCACTTTAAGGTGCAAATATGTAAATTAAATGCATTGCAAACTCCATTACATGTTGTATAAAACAAGTCAAACGGACGCCCCGCTCAAATGAGCTCCACTCATCATTCCCTGCATCCACGTGAGTAAATCTATGCACACGTAAATCAATATCCTGCCTTATTCCTCTAGTCGTTTAAGTGGAAATAGAGAGGAGGAAGAGAGAGTGGGCGGAAAGAGAAGGAAGGGGAACGAGAGAGGACATCATTAGAGGACAAAATTGAGCGGCAGGAAGATGAGAGGAAGAATTTGGGTCTTTATCTCTCCACAGGAGAAGCAGATTAGCACAGATGAGGGAGGAGGGGGGCTGGCAGCTATTCTTATGCAGGACGTGACCTGAGCAGTCAATCTATTACCGACCGAACTGGCGCATGTGTGCGTGACAGAGTGAGAAAAGAATCTGTCAAAATGTTGCAGTGGTTAGACAGGAGTGTGTGTGTGTGTGTGTGTGTGTGTGTGTCACAGGCTTCAAATGAAGCTTCAAAGCACTCTTGGATGAACACTCTGTCAAAGTCTCTGCAGTCTCTCACCTACAGACTAAATTCTGATGTGGCTACAGTTACTCCGGCTGCGCTTTTTCTGTCATGGCGGGAGTTTTATAGTGAGGTAATAATACTTTCTATTGCCTACCTCTGATCTTAAAGGCACAGGTCACCCAAAAATGAACAATGTGTCATTATTTTGAGAAATGTCGCACAAAAATGTGTTTTTGTCAATACAGTGAAAAGCTATAAGTCAGTAGTGCAGCAATATATGAAGTCACTTTCAAACCATACTGCTTTCTGTTGGTAAACATTACAGATTTGAATTAGTTTAGAGAATGTCACTGGACACATATACAATGTACATTATACACATGTACGATGAGATTAAGAAATGACTTGAAGCCGATGCAAAATCATAATTCATCATAATTCCAGAAAACACAGAATACAACCGAAATGACTTGATGCTGACCATGAAAACACACCTACTGTATGAACTAGCTCATTTGGAAAAGATTTGCCCACACTATTTAATTTCCATTACAAACCATATATCTGATAACAGAGAGCATAAGAAATACAAAGAGAAACCCTGAGAGAAAGAGAGGATCAATAAAGTGGAAAAAAATTCTCTAGTGCGTCCTTCAGATAAATAGTGCTCCTCTGAAACTGTAAGGTCAGCATTTCCAATAAATGACGGTTTGAAGTGAGCAGATTCACTGATATGAAACAGAACGAGCCAGTTTTGTGCCTCAAACTACCAAACATGTTAAATAAGTTATTCATGTTGTAATAGCCTAGAGCAGGGATTCCCAAAGATTTTTTGTCAGTCAAACCCCTTAAACCTAAATATTTATTTGAAATCTCCAAGAGTTTTACATTATTAAAATTTTACATTGTCATTATTCTATTAATTCTTAGCTTTTCATCAGCTCACAAACCCCTTGCAGTTCCTCACAAATCCCAGTTCAGGAAATGTACTCAATTGAGCTGCAATATTAAAAAAAGACAATCTTGATTCTTCTTCTTATCCTATTAAAACAATAAGCAAGTGTCCTAACAGAGTTCGATGTAAGTTTTTGCATGTGTGTTTGGGTCATCACATCACAGTGCTGTCAGCAGTTTGGTGAGCTGCTGTCTGTGTTTGTGAGTGAATGTTCACCCTAGAGCTGTACACCCCGAGCCGGGTCACATGGAGCACTCGTGCAGGGCTTTCAGCAGCCATTGAAATGACGCTGGAGGGCAACAGAGTCACGCAGAGGTCATGTATACAGAGGTCAGAGCACTCCGGAGCAGCTGCCAACGAGACCAATGCCAGTGAAAGACCCGCAGGATACATTTCTAAAGTCAGCTGAAATGCTCCTGACCTCTAGGGTCACGAGTCAGTGGCGTAACGGGGATTTGCAAGTGCAAAAACTTGGTGTCTCCTTCAACACAGCCTATGAAAATAAACTTAAAACATGAAAATGTATCAATGTCATTTTGGTTAACTTTGATTCACCATTGACTTCCATAGTATTTTTCTCCAACTATGGAAGTCAATAGTGACCCCAAAAGAGTCTGGATACAATCTTTTTCCTAAATTTAGTAAATCATGCCGGCATGGTTGATTTTAATACTCTTTTGAAAGGGAAGCTTCTACAAATGCATGTTCTATTACCATACAAAAATAACTGTGACCATGTCTTTTCAGCGCTAATGCTTCACTGCGCATCTTTGTACTATTTCAGTGCAAACGGTACTATTTTAACGCTGGCACAAGTTGTTAGTCAAGGCCAAAGTATACTTCGGCTGTCCGCACACCATCCTCATTATGTAATTTTTGTCATCAGGAAAGCTCATGGACATCTGTGCACCTCGCCAGTGTGCAGGCAATTTTTTGAGACTGTGCGGATGGTGCGCATACAACGCATACGCGAAGGAGTTAGACATAACGGTGCGTTCCAATATACTGCAGTCTCAGTAAAAGTTCAGTGTTTTTGGTCGTTTCACTGACTCACATCAATGCTGGGGGAGAGACGACAGCAGTGCAGTGATGGTGAAAATGATTCAGGGCAATGGGGGGAAAAAAAAGAAGCAGGTCTGTCAACACCTGGATTGAATAATTACACTAATAAGTACGACACCGGCTAAATCAGATTTCCCAGGATTCACTGCAGAGCAAGAGAAATTCTTATGATAACTTGATTTATCTACAGAAATGAGTCATTTTGACATTTTAATGAGTTTTAGAGTAAGGTGTTAGACTCAATAGACCAATGTATATATCATTTAGAAGTTAATAAAGTTTAAACCACAGCGAATGAGATGCACAGTATATAAGAGAGCTAGAAATATGAAGACCTTTTCATAGCACCGCTCTCGAGTGGTTCTAATACCTCTAATAATGATATGCATATTCAAAGATGTAATAAAATTGCTGGCCAATACCAACAAGGCAATACTTATTGTCAATAACTGATAAATGGGAGCTATAAATATTCTATTTTGTATATTACTTTGTATTTTTAATACCATAATGTAAATTATTCTACATGTACATATTCTTTTCAAAGATTACATTTGTTTATATATATATAGGTATTTTTTTAACTAATTACAGGATATCAAAGGCAACCTAAATGCAACAACAAAGACAATATCTGCATATCAGCCAAAATGTATCCAAAATTCTTATATCAAATATATAAAAAAATACATTTTATATATATATATATATATATATATATATATACAGCATATCGATTATCAGCCAAGTGATGTTTTTTATATATATTTGATATAAGAATTTTGGATACATTATATATAGTGGATCTCTATGCTAAAAATACAGTTAGTGAGTGTGTGTGTATGTGTGGGCTAATGATAATATAATTCCAGGTATGTATTAATTATAACACCTACTAATCCACTAATCCCATAATCTAGCCAAATAACAGGTTAGTGCAGCAGATAAAGACAAAGACACTAGAGCTGCAAACCCACACAGCAGCCGACTCACAATAGAGCTAGTCAGAGACGTCAGGCTGAACATACACACTCTCTCTCTCTCTGTATAAATCTGTCTTAACAAACATGCTCGGCTTTCCAGTGCGTAAATCACATTTCATCACTGACGTGAATATGCAACAAGGTCACCGGCCATCTTTTTCCTCCAGATGTGTTCTGTTCCCTTTCACTGCACACACAAAACGCACACAGTGAAAGCAGAGCTGGCATGATACAGGCATTTTCAAAGAGTGGAAACAGAACCACGTCATTATCTCTGGAGTGCTGCAGTACAATGTCCTTATCTTAAATTAGAGATCTGTGTAAAGCATATATTTGTGCATGTGAGAGATGTCTGTGCTATCATCCCGCCTTTCAGCATTTAGCACCACATACATCTGTCAAAATGAAAGGTCTAAGTAGACAATTCATACAAGATCCATAATAAAAAATATCATAAATGTATCTTCCAGTAGTCTGCTTAAACCAAGCCCCTCTCTCTTAAAATCCACCCCGCTTCGCATTCAGATCTGACTCCATCCAATCAACAATCAAGCATTTCAATCAAATGAACATCACAAAACGGAAGAAAAAATTAGTTACACAACAATTTTAAACAGTTCACTTTAAAAAGTGCTATTATTTCCTCACTCTTCTTTTCTTTTATTTCCTGACTTCTCTTTGACTGTTTTTCGATTTACCCACAGAAACATGTCCAGCTGAATCCCTAAGCCTTACTCTATACAATACAAGGTGTGTTTTTTTTGTACAAAAATTTATTTATTCCTTTCTTTAGATACAAAAGTTTTGGAGAATACCATATATATCACATAGACTACAATTGTGGGTTTTTTTGTCATTTGACATGCCGAGAATGAAGAACACCATTCCGTCGATATGCTCCATTGTTGTGTGTTTGTTTGTGGCGCTTTTACGATGATGTCACGGCAGTAGAGACGGCGCAACTATAACAACACGTGAATAATCCCGCCCACTCTAAAGCGGTACTAAACTGCAGTGGAGACGCAAACCGAGCCGAACTGAGTCGTGCCGTGATGAGCCGTGCCGAGCAGCATTATAGTTTAGAAAAGAGCAGTATGAAAGTTCTTCAAAATATCTACTTTTGCGTTTCATGGAAAAAGTCAGTAATACATGTTTTAACAAACATAACGAGAACATTTTAGGGTGCACTGTAACTTTAACTAACAAGGAAATGCTTCAGCAAACACACACATGCTCAGGTTTCCTTAAATGGTGGGAACGTTTTGTTGACCTCTTAGTTTTACTGCTTCCTATCCTCTAACCTTAAACTAAACAAACAGTTCACACAAGAAGTAAAATTACCCCATGATTTACTCATCCTCAAAGCCATCTTAGGTGTATATGACTTCTTCTTTTAATAAACACAATTGAAGTTATTACTGAAAATGGCCAGGCTCTTCCAAACATTAAAAAAGTGCATCCATGCATCATAAAAAGCACTCCACGTGGCTCTGGGTGGTTAATAAAGGCCTACTGAAGCGATGTGTTTGTATAAGAAAATAGCCATATTTAAAACTTCACATAACCTGTAACCTCTAGTTAACTTGCTGGCGTGTACACAAGCGTGGCATTCCAGTAGATGACATCTCTTTAAGACATGTTTCCAAAGCTCTAAAGCTGTTAAACGTATGACCCTTGGCTCGCCACATTGTAGGAGATTTTAGGTTTTATTATCCTTAAATGTGGAAACATTTGGTTTCCAAAACACTGGAGAAATCTAGTGTGCGCACACTCACCTCTCTCACTGGCGTCATCCACCAGCACGATTTCCTCCAGCAGGTGTCTCGGTGACCTGTTCATGACGCTGTGGACCGTTCGGAGCAGAGTGGTCCACGCTTCATTATGAAACACAATCACCACACTGGTGCGTGGGAGATCGTCTGGATACACCTTCGTTTTACACCTGCAAAATATAACGCTTGGCGATGAGAATGGACAAAACTTGCAGACAAGATATTAAAAAAAGCTACATTCTCCTAAACTCTCTTCCCGCCTGAGTACACAAATGAAGAGACCGCACAGGGTCTGGAGAGCTGCAGAGAGCTCTGTTTGAGATGAGTGGAGATTAGCTCTTATCAGAAACACACAGGCCGTTATGAAGAAACGGTGAGTGGAGAGCTGCTGGAGAGACTGCGAATGCTTCTCATTTAGTGCGAGGAGTGCTAAAAACAGACGACGCTGGAATAAATGATGACAGGGAGTCTGAATGAACGCTTGCGACTTTGGCAGGTTTGGGCACACGTTGCGACAAGGTGCAATATTCAGTGTGAATGAGTTAACAATCAGCATTAACCAACAAAAACATGAAAGAGATTCATTATTGCTGTTATTGTCACATTCTTCTAGTCTTTTTATGTTAGGTCTAGGTTTATCTAAAAATATCTGTCTGAACACAGTACAAGCTTAGGAATTAAAATAAATGGGCCACACTGATTGGTGATTGGCTGACAAACCAATTTGGAATATGAGCATGTTTGAGTTTCACAAATCAAACAGATAACATATTTAGTATTTTGGGGGTATATGGAGCCCCTAAAGGGACATGGTGCTAAAAAAAAAGGGATGGAAGAAAAGTCTTTGTATATTAGCATAAGATGCATATTAGCATTTCTGCCTCATTTCTTATATTAGCATAAAAGCTTAAAAAACTGGTTTTGCATTTCCCAAAAAGCTGTGCATATGTGCTCCCAAGAAACTTTGCATTCTATTAAAACTCTTGTGTTTGCATGAAAAACCTCTGCGTTCTCCTAAGAAATGTTGCATTAGTTCACACAATGTTTATGCAAAGTTTCTTGGGGGAATAATTTATTTTTTTCTCATCTCCATGGCAGGGGCACCATAGATCTATTACTTAATTAATACATTTTTGTTCATTTAATTGTTAGATACTTTCTCAGTTTATTCTCTACTTTTACTTTATTATGTTGTTGATTTTTTATCTGTTAACACTAGTTGTTTACTCAATCTGCAGTATTGTTATTTTAGTTTTCTTATTCACCAATTCTCACTGCAGCCAGTATTATTGAAAATGCTCTGGGAATAAAAGCATTCTTCAACACACAATGAATTTAATTGAAGAGGGAGATTCTAATCTTTCTTGGATTCCAGAATATGGTCTGAAATTCCAATAAATGTTTCCATAAACATCCCATTCCACGACTTCATCATTGGTCTAAATTTCAATTAGTCATCCAGAGCATGGACTCAGAGAATGTGTTGATTGTTTGTGGATTATATAACAGCAGGTCACTGTGCCAGTCTATGCTGTGGTAGGAAGAGGAAAGCCAGTGTTTGCTGTATCTGGAGAGCTGAAGTGGGACACACGCTTCCACTTCCTGCCTCATTTCCTGTTTGCCCTAGCACAGCTGGGGGATTCTGGTCTGTGATCACCCACAAAGACAAAACATCGATCACAAAATCACATTCATCAGCAGCAAACATAACTGCAATGATCCAAATGATTGATAACTTAATTACACAAAAACGATAACAGTAAAACAGAAAAAAAGACGCAAAACACCTTCCAACCTACCTGCCATCACACACACAATTAATTAAATGAAGGTGAGGGGTTGTAGCCCATCATGTCCCATCACTGCGGTAACACAGACCCTCCTGGCCCCTATCTTTCTTAAACTCATCATCTGGAAACGCACAGACTGCTCTTTTTAAATTCATTAACCTCATGTCGACTCTCAGGACCCCAGACAATGGTTTAATTTGCAGCCGAGG
Organism: Enteromius unitaeniatus; assembly: GCA_032359435.1. NCBI lineage: Eukaryota > Metazoa > Chordata > Actinopteri > Cypriniformes > Cyprinidae > Enteromius > Enteromius unitaeniatus. The sequence continues at coordinate 10,970,833 of JAUMHI010000058.1, read as the reverse complement.
CGTCTCATTGGTCAGCCCTGCTACCTGCTTGATTAAAATGAAGCACAGATTTCGCTTTCATTCCTTGGTGTCCATGCTCCTAGATTTTCTGTCTCTCTATAAAAATCTATTTTGCAGAGCAGGAAGATCATGCTTCCCTTCCCTCCAATCAGCACAGACACCATCAAAGTGTGAGTGAGTTGAGTGGGTGAGGTAGCATATGTCTGGCCATTGCTTTATATATGTGTGCGTGTGTGTGTGTGTGTGTGTGTCTAAGAGCAAAGGCTAAATCAGCCTAAAATAGCTTTGACTATGTGGAAACGAATGGCTGATCAAAAGATGGAAGGAATCAAAGATGAAACACACACATGCTCGCACAAACCCTCAGAGACAACCAGACACGCACACAATCACATTTCTCAGGCCCTAGGAATAATTGGATATATTTGGTGCAATCAGAGAGAGACAAAAACAGCCGTAGGTCTGTAGAACTCTTCCATCACTCTCTCCCTCACACACACGCGCACGTTATTATACTAGATCAGACTCCTCAGGCCAAATCATGCTTAACTTCAGCACAGAGAGAGAGAAAGAGTGATGCGGTGGAAGAAGAATGTGAGCTGCAGTTATTCAGTCATTCACAGGACATCCTCCTAGATAGTTAGTCCAACGATGCATCTCACTGCGATTTTACACACGTTTTAAGCTCGGTGTGCATTTGGGAGGAGAAATTGAGGACAGCCTTTCTCTTTTACTTTTGCTCTCCCTCTAAAGCAGAGATAACAGCCAGAGGACACACAGGATCGGTTAGTCATCAGTTCTCAAAGTCACCGTAATCTCAAACACACACACTTGCTAAATCCAAATCTCTCTGACCAGCGCTTTCATCATATCAAAGTACAGAATCAAAACAGAAAATGGAAATACAAAAACAACCAGCTGGTGTCACGGCTGCCTTCATAATCCAAAACACAGACTACAAATAGCAATTGTAGACCGAAGGCCATGTCTGACTTATTTTAAAGTTTTTAATTGGTCGAACTATTGTGTCTATTTACTATTCAACTATTCACCGCGCTCGCCAGCATCAGTGGTACGCTCGCTTATTAATGGCATAGATTTGCCGCCATAGATTAAGTGTATTTTTCACGAGCTTGGTGCTGCTGCTGCTACCTCCTATGAAAAAATGGGTAGCACAATTTGATATCAGAAAATGCTACCTATTAAATTGTTTTATTAATATCTACACCTCAAACAACCCTAAACCTACCCTTACTGTTAATGCAAATATAGTAAATATGAATGCAATATTGAGGTGCGCAGGCGTGGTGAGCGTAAGAAGGACGGATTCACAGGTAGGATGAATTTATAGAACACCGGCTCAGCATCGTGATGTTTATCGGCCATCGGCGATGGACGATGGTATCGTCTATCGACCCAACCCTATTATGAACGCACTTTTTTACCCACATAGACCTATAATGTTTCTGCTGGCATTTCTACAAAAATGTTATATTGAATAAAAGTGACAGTAAATACCTACATCATTGTGAATGTATTTTAATATCATTTATGAATTTATATATTTAAATAAATGTTGTTCTAATAAACTTTATTGACCAGAGAATCCTGAAATAAAGAAATAAATCCATTTCCAACATTGATATTAATAATAAATGTTAATTTAGCATAATTTCAGCATATTACAGTAGTATGATTTCTAAAGAGTAATTTTACATTGAAATGCTGGATTACTGATGTTGAAAATCCAGCTAAAAACTCAGCTCAAAACTAAGCTATTTAAATTGAACTAATATTTTACAATATATCAGTTTTTTCCTGTATCGAAAATACAGCCTTGGTGAGAATGAGTGTTCTTTGAACATATTTTTAAAAGACCTTTTGAGTAATACTAGGCAAAAATTGTTGATAATTGATATTGATTATAACGTTGAAGCACTGCCTCTACTCACATCCCCAAAACTCTATACCTATATTTATTATACAAAAGAAGCACATTAATTTATTTATTAACTCTATTTTCTCTTATTTTTTATTATTATTTTTTCTTCTATGTTTTTAAAAGGCATGCCTCTATTGACTCCTCAGGACCTCTGACTCTTTTTTTTTTTTTTACCAGCTAACTGGCTCTATTTGAAAGTAAAAAAGACATATAAAAACAAAGACTGTCAAACTGTAAAGGAAATATTGTGTTACCTTACCACAGTACAGCTCTCAGCATCAAACACACACACACATACAGTTCTCTCCCAGACAGCAGGAATGCAGTGAAGGAGAAAAGGTCAGCATTGTTCCCAGCTGTGAGCTGTTCTCTCTATGCGACACACAACTATAAAAACAGCGTGTGTTGGCGTGGTTGTGTAAATCTATGCTGACTGCGAGTTTACAGTCTTGACCATATGCTTTTAATGGTTCTGCACAACTTGCTAATTACAAAAATACAAGCCAAAAACGTTTTGCTCACCACACTGTGGAAGCAAACCAAAAAACTTACACAGAGACAAAAGAAACAAGAATGAAAAAGGAAAAAGGAGAAATCAAGCAATGCATAATTTAGCTGATGAATTGCAGTGATTATGCTAATCACATTGTTAAACAGTCAATCAGGTCATCAAGCTCACTTTTGAACAGCTAACCATGTTATAAAGGTCAATACAACAACAAATATTGTCAGGGGAGGCATATTCTACAGCAGACATGTCCAATTAATGATCCAAAAGATCCAGCCTCTGTATTGCAACAGAACTACTCAATAGTTTTTGTTTAAACTAATTTCCTCGTGGACAACAGTAGTTCTTCGCGAAATTAAAATTGGGTCAAAACTGAGAATATTTCTACAAAAAGATATTAAGATTTTTCACCAGTTTTGGCCATGTGGATATGAATATTAAGTTAGGATGAACTGTTTAATAAGTTGACTATTGTTTTCGAACCCTTGCTGCATTCTCATTTTCTAAAGCGTAACAAAAATATCAACTTTTCACTGCCATTTCTGCGCTACTGTTGTCATCTGTCTTTAGCGAGGAGAGAAGTAATTGCGAATGTAGCCAAAATAGTTGTAAAGAAGTGCATCTGGAGCTAGTTAAAAGTATTAGAAGAGACAGCAGCCAAAGATCATTACCACACTGAACACTTGTGATGTGTGCAGCTCTGAGGTTTTGACGAACTGTTAAAACGGTAATGTTGCAACTGTTATCTTGCGCAACTGGAACCAGACCAGATATTTAGATATTTGGAAACCTTAGTTATTGCTAGTAAGTTGTTAGTTATATATTTCTACATTTTTAAGGTGCAGAGCACTTTATTTTGTTGTGAGAAGATCTGTAATGTTTATTGATTTATTATTTATTTTATTATAAAAAAGTTTGTTAGTATAACTATACTAATGTTAGTTATATACCGTTACCTATTTTATACCTTACAACGCACTTTACTTTTTTGTTTTAATTCTTTTGTTGTGAGAAGATCCTGTAAAGTTATAAAATAAATTTAAATGAATATCATATGCTTTCATTACAGTTTAAAAAAAAAAAATCGGAATCTGCAAAAATCGGAATCAGCACGTCACACTTACTGTAAAATCAGAAATCAGAATCAGCCAAGAAATTTGCAGTCGGTGCATCTCTAGTTTTCATTGTTCTAATTAGTACATCAAGTCAAAATAAATGAAAAATGAGAAATAATGCCTTGGCAGCTAACTGAAATTAGATTTTTTCAGTTGATATGGAATGAATATGTTTTAAAGGTAATAGGGTTGGGTCGATAGAAGATACCGATGGCCGATAAACATCATGATGCTGAGCCGGCATCGCGATCCTCCGCCCTGCTGCAGCAGCAGCACCAAGCTCGTGAAAAATACACTTAATCTAAGGCGGCAAATCTATGCCATTAATAAACGAGCGCACCACTGATGCTGGCGAGCATGGTGAATAATTTCCGTGAGAGGAAAACAGATGTACATGCGAAGAAACGGGTTTGTTTTGGTACTCTGCCCCAACTCCATTTTCTAAAGCATTTTTGAAAAATCACATACCCTGCCTTTACGTTTAGTTTTACTTAATACCAGTTTCACTGACAAAACGTGAAAAAAACACATGTCAGACTCATTTACCGCCTCATAAATCAACCAGATTTCAGTTTCCTGTTTTGCCAAGGTTTCAAGGATCATCTAGATAACACAATATTGGGACAGTTCACACAGAGGTGTGTTTGGGAAGAAACAGCCACAAACAGGCACAAATACGTAAAGATGCTTGCTCACACATACACACTTGCTCTCCCCTTTGGCAGATACATTTTCAGTAGCTTTCATCTCCACTTTCCTTTTTTTTTTCTTAGTTATTCCACTTCCTTCCTTCCGTAGAGATTGAGATATCTTACTTCTTTGATATCAGATCTCTCTCTCTCTCCGGCTCTCGCTCGTCCTTCTTTGATATGTAATTTAGAGAAACAGAATAATGTATTCCATTTTACTCCATTCAGAGCAGCAAAACAGTAATTTAGTACACATCACACACAGCACTTAGGCACTATGAGTGTGTGTAAGACAACAGAGAACGCAGAAGGTCAGGGAAAACAGAGAGGTAACTGGGAAAAGGTTTATCTGCTGATGCACAGTAAAGCATAATGACATGTTTGAAGAGCGTTGCTAAGATAGTTTCAAATCAGTCCAATCAGAATCTGATCCTCCAACCAGATGAAATACGATCGTTAAAGCTGAAGTGCTTCAGTTTTCCTTCCCCAGCTTATATATGCAGAGACAATGAGATGTAAATCAACAATCGCCTGTGAATCTTTTTATCAGAATACACAGCTTATTTTCAATGTCTGCTACTTTTCTCTAGGAAGCCTGCTGTGTATTACGAAAGAAGTGATGTATGGAGTAGACTATACTTATGCCAAGCTGATTTTGAGTGCATGTTATTTTCTACACACACTCGGCGGACACCAGAACAGCCCTGAATCCTTCATGACATGGATTTAACAAGACGCCGGACGCCTTCTTGGCACATGTTGACATGATCGCATCATGCAGATTTGTCAGTTTGTGTGTGAGGAGAGGGAGAAAGACTAGAGAGGGTGATGAGAAGACGGATCCTTCTTCTTCTCTTACTTGTTTTTGAGCTGCAGAGTCAACAAAACACATCAGACCATGTGCTCTCACGCAAATATGAGGTCATATTTGCAGAGTAAATCAGAGGCAGGCAAACATGATGATTTTTTCAGGCTCATTTACTCACTCTATTCCAACTGCAGCATACACACCCCTCTGACACGTCAACATAGAAACCATGGGCAAACTTTAAAACTGTCACTTGACCCGTTTGTATGGTTCAATCATGCAGAAAAAAATAATTGTAGACCATTCTGCATGTTTCTCATTTTTGGTAAAATGTAAAAGATGGTGGGTAACACTAGTATAGGTACCGATTCTCGTTAACTAACTACTTATTGACATGTCCGTTATTAACATTTGGCTGTTTATTAGCCCTTATAAAAAACATTTTTTGCAAGACATATTTTACATTCCTAATCCTACTCAATATCTAAACTTAACAACTTACTAACTATTAATAAGCAGCAAATTAGTTAATAAAGTTAATAAAACATGGTCAGTAGCCACAAATGAATATGTTGCAGGAACAAATGAAGCTTTAGTATTGAATACATCTGCGCTGAATTTTAAATCCTAATGTTTCTTAAAACCTTTGTCATTTATTTCTACCTCAATTAAAAGAATGCTGTTCATCTGAACTATCTATTCATCAAAAAACCTTGAAAGAAATGCTAATCAGCCTGTCCAAATAATTTCTGAAGGATCATGTGACACGCAAGATTCGAATAATGGATGATTAATATTTCACAGGAACAAATTACATTTTAAAATGTATTATTAACTTTCAATACACTCTAAAAATCTTAAATGCTATCTGACAGGAAGAGAAACTATAGACACTTTCAAGCACACCTGCACACACATACACACAAAGAGAAAGTCATATTGACAATGCATCTGTAAATATTAAATAAATACTGGAATGCAACTGAAATTTCGAGTCAAAACGTTCGGCCCTAAAAATATGAGTAACAAATAAAACCATAGTAATGAGTAAATCAGAACCATACTTCGTAGTTAAAAAAAACCTACTTATGAATTAAATCGCTGGTTAACTGTATTGTTGCATCCAAAAAAACAAATATATACAAATATAAATATATATATATATATTTACATACACACACAGACAGATGGTAAGAGATAGTACTACATAATTACAAAACTTATTAAACAAAAATAATTCTGGCATTTTTCTCAGACCTGCAGGTCCCTGCAGTGACCCAGTGATTTATCACCCCGCCAGGCACTGCCAGGATGCATATGCAAACGATTTAGTTCATTAAACACACTTGACGTAATGCCTGACGTTCAGCAGTATGCGAGTGTGTGAAGATTGCGTCTGCCTCACAGACATGTTTCAGCTTTACTTGGCTCCGAGACCTTGGGTGACATTATTGTCACGGTGGAATAGTTTCCATGGTCGCGTCTTGAAAGAGAGAACATCCAGGGACTTATTAAAACCGTAAATATTTAAGGCAAGGCCTTTTGAAAACGTGTGTGTCCACTGCAGAGGGACAAACTCCACATTATTTAATGCAGTAGGAACGGAGGGGGGGCCTGTTTGGAGCGATATCACACAGGACAAAAGAAGTGTCACAAACACACGCGCACACAAGCGCCTTTTTCTTCGCTTTTTCAAGGACGAATGTGACAACTTCTATCCACATCTTTGCTTTTCTCCGTCTCACCTCAGTGAACTTACTACTGCAGAGTAACAGAAATAAAAGGCATATTACGTAGTGTGAAAAATACACACACACCCACGCACAGTAATCTGACCTCTACAATACAAATATTAGCAGCTAATATTTGAGGAGGCAAACACTTACAGGATAATAGGTGTTTAAAGAACATTTAGGGTGGATGACTACGACACATCAAACAATTCATCGCACACTATGTAGTTCACAGTCTAGCGTCTTATGTAAATGAGTTTGATGTCTTCGTAAAAAGGCTCAGTGTAAACATACAATATTATTTTTTACTTTTTTTTTTAATTATTACAATTAATTATTACAATTTAAATTATTACAATTTATTTAAATTTAAATGTTAAATGTTTTTAATTCTAGTGATCTTGTTGCACTGATTTTACTATAATTCATTCCATATTTGTACACTACTATTTATAGGTTAGGAGTCAGTAATGTTTCTGAAAGTTCTTATGCTATGCATTTGATCTAAAATACAGACAAAAAAATATCATTGGAAAAATAATTTATCAAATAACTAAAAAAAAGCAGTTTATATTTAGTTAACTTTTTTTTCATAGAAAGTTATTTGAAATAAAAAGGTTTTGTAACATTATACGCTCTTTTGATCAATTTATTGTATCCTTGTTGAATAAAAATATTAATTTCTTTAAAAACTTGACCTCAAACTCTATTTAATCACAATTGAATGGGAAGAAATTCTCATCACCATATAACCGCAAAACGACAACTCATATAAATAAATAAAACATGATGTTGCTTAGGTGTCAAACAGATGGCCACTTCCTGTCTGAGTTGACAGTTTGTGGTCAGAAAGACACCTGGTTGCCTGAATGTGTTTTTCATTATCTTAAATTCTTTCTGATCTAAAAGCTTTTCGTTGAAAATATTTTTAGACTAATACAAGTTAAGTCATGTCAGCCTATGCATGAATTTCTCGACTCGAATAGGTGTGTCCAAACGTTTGACTGCTAGTGTATGTTAGTACAGTCTGACCAAACACTGCTTAACCTTCACGTTTACAAAACCCAAGACGGAAAACGTCTAAAAGAGAGCAGACCGCATCCTGCTTTAAGAAGAAGAGTTCAGCTCTTTCATTATCACTCAGATTTCCACTAGTTTCCCCTCAACTCTTTGGTTTAACAAGTTTGTGCGTTTACAAGTAACATACGCTGTTAGTTATGAGGGTTAGAAGATCGCATTCTTGTGGAGGTGATAGTTGTGTGTGTGTGTGAAGTTAGGTCATGACTGTGACTCTGTAATTGACACACTCTTATCTTTTAATTGAAAATGTTGATTCTATTGGTTTGCTTCAAACACAGCTGAGAAAAAATACCTCTCCAGTAATTAATCTGAGGGGCAGAAAATAAACACATTTCACGGATCAATGTTTACATTGCACTCACACGCATTTCACACAGCAAAAAGCACACACACACACCGCAATACAACTGTTGGTTATTTTAAAGTCAAACAGCCAAACACCAACCACCTACATTTCCAAAAATGTTAATTTGGTCAGTTACAGGATTAAAATACGTCTGTTTAACAAAAACAAACTCAGTTTTAAAAAAGCTATCATAAATAATCAGACACTCACCCCTCGAGACGCACATCCGGTAAAGATCTGTTGAGTGCAATCATCTCACTGGCCATCAGGTTAAACTGGTTTATCTTAAACATTTCCTTCATCCTCTCCTGTTGGTCTTTAGCGATGACCACTGGCTTTCCCATCTCCCCTGGGCCATCATGAGGCCTTTGAACAACAGCTGGAACACAAACACACAAGGAGTCAAGACTGTTCCCTCGGCTTTTGATTGAGTACACATGGGCGTTTCTCCAACAATGGCCACTTTGGTCCCTGTGGATTTTTAGAAAATAAACCCATCATGCTCTCACTAGTTTATTTAATCTTTCCAAAGTGGATATACACAAACATCACAAGAGAATTCTGTTATGTTTGGCATTTTTTAATGAAAAACCACAACCACAGTAGCATTTCCACCCCATTTCAAATGATGTATTTTGTGATGAGAATAAAGTCTTTCTAGGGCTAATTAAATACACGCAATAAAATAACACGGTCATACTTTTTGCCGAACTGCAAAGGAACAAAAAAAAAAAAATGTATTAACATCACATTTCATACTCATCCCAGTCATACTACATATAAAAAAAGCGCTAAAATTTTTCAAAATGGTGAAAATGCTACCATAAACGTGTGAAATACCATAAAATTGTTTATGTACATCCTGCCCGCCGAAAAGAATTTGTGGCCTATATGTCTGTGTGTCTATATAAGTGTGTGTGAAGTGTGTGTTTTTGTGGATTTTGAGTAGATAAGCACTGAGCTTTGATCATTAATAACTCAAAAAGCATGCTTTGGTGAGATTAAGGTCAGATTTGCAACAGTGTGAGAGATTACATCTGCTCTAAGAGGCAAACTGCCTGTTTTAAGCTTGCGTACACTGTGTGTGTATGTACGAGTGAGCCGCATGCATGTCGAGTGGGCAGGATTTAGCTGGTCGGACTGAGCGCATTACAAGGCAACTTTGTCCTGTTTCCCTGCTCAGCAAAATCCAATGACTTTCCTCAGGGATTCTGGGGGTAAAAATCGTATAATCATTGCTAAGGACAGAAGCACAAATGTGCAGAAAATGTGCTTTATTAATGTGGTGAGCAGATTATTTTAGGGTTATTGTTCTATGAGATGATGGCCAAAGTAAAGCAGTTCTCCAAACAAAAGTGATCTGATCAGGGGGAAAGAGAGGTCAGTTAGTAACAAAAAAGCTTTGTGAAACAATATGCGTTCACACTGAATTGCCATCCACATACTATTGTTCCTTTCAAATCCTCTTTCTGCTCTGTCTTATAGTCTCTAAATCATTAGATTCATATTTTACCTTTACAGTGAGACTAATCAAGATACTAAAACTGCTTAACATATAAAAGTACACTAAGAAAATCCTTAAAGCTTAAAGCTTTAGATTTCTCCATCTTTCTCTAAGATAAACTGCACAGCTGGAATGCTTTTGTATCCTTTAGATGATGTGGATTCAATACAGCTATAGAATTACGAGATTATTTTTCTACACTCTTTTCTTCTCCCACAGAAGTACACACAGTTCAATACCTGCCCGTATTTCTCACTATAACACCATCAGACACACATATCCAGTGGAAATAGTCTTCTCACTTGTGTGTGTGTGTTGTTGAGTGCTTCCTGTATCAGCTGTATGTGTGTTTGGAGTTATTTAGCTACAGTAAACTTCAGGGACAAAACTGTCCAAAGAGGTTAGATAAATCTGACAAAAAACCCTTTTGGGAGCATCTAGGGATGTCTTGAAATTGGGATCCATGAAGTAAATAATGGGGTTGGGAATCAAGAACCCATTTTTATTTACAGCTGTTTTCATTTTTCTCACAAAAACCAGAGAAGAATTCTGGTCATATCGACTAGGATCTTTTGCTGTGTTATGATGCAGCTACTTAAGCCATGCTCACACTACAGGATTTTTTAGTCCAGATAATCGCTCCTTAATGGGTCCTTGATGGGTCCGATGTTCGGCGCAGATTATCTGGCAACCGATGGAACTATGTGCCTCCCGATCTGTTCGTGCACAAATCAGGGCCGCCTCGATCATATCGAACATATTTTAAATCGGGATGATGACGGCAATATGATTACGTCAATACTTTCACAATAATTAAAGTGTGACTGCAAAACAGCTGCTGTAAGTTACGGCTCCACTGTATAGTGGAAATGCAGTTTTGTAGTAACACGACCTTAAGGAGAAAGAGAAGCGCTGCACCTCTGTTTTGAACATATAGGGCGAGTACTGAAAGCTAATGTAAACATCACTGAAATATCACGATCTGCTGTGTGAGATCATGTGAGGTGCTCCCTCTGGCATTGTAATCTTAATAATATCTTATAGTGTGTGATGTGACATGATGTTAAAATATTGTAGTGTGTGTATGTTTAAGATCTGAGGGAAGATAAACTCCAAGTCAGTCACACTTCTGTGAAATCAAACTGCCCACTTAGGAAGCAACACTGATTGACAATCAATTTCACATGCTGTTGTGCAAATCAAGTAGAGAACAGGTGGAAATTATAGACAATTAGCAGGACACCCCCAATAAAGGAGTCTCAGTTCCTATGCTTTCTGGCTGATGTTTTGGTCACTTTTGAATGCTGGTGGTGCTTTTACTCTAGTGGTAGCATGAGACGGACTCTACAACCCACACAAGTGGCTCAGGTAATGCTGTGTCAGGATGCTGTGTCTGTCAGCATAGTGTCCGGAGCATGGAGGCACTACCAGGAGACAGGCCAGTACATCAGGAGATGTGGAGGAGGCTGTAGGAGGGCAACAACCCAGCAGCAGGATCACTACCTCCACCTTTGTGTAAGGAGGAACAGGAGGAGCACTGCCAGATCCCTGCAAAATGACCTCCAGCAGGCCACAAATGTGCACGTGTCTGTTCAAACGGTCAGAAACCGACTCCATGAGGGTGGTATGAGAGCCCAACGTCCACAGGTGGGGGTCTGTGTCACAGACACTGGATATCATGCAACCAACGTGCAAACTTTGCGCAAGATTTATATAATATAATGCATTTATGTAATAATTTGTCCCTGTGACTGCATAAATAAATAAGAAACAACACCGGAGTGCCTTTAAAAACCCTTTTGTGCAAACTACTTACTTCCAACACAGATTCAAATCTCAAGTTGACAGTTTAACAGCTGAGATCAAGTATTAATTAGCAATTCAAAAACATCACTTTTGAAGTAGCAACATATACACATACACACAAATAAGGCCAATTATTTGGTACTTCCTCAAAAGTATGATTGTGCAGTACCAAACAGATTCCGAATCGGAAGCAGAATAATAATGACTTATGACTCCAGCTTCCAAAAAAAAAAAAAGAGAAAAAGAATAGTAATTAAAAGAAAAATCATGGTTACTCTGACTTTAATAACAATTAGAATTATAATATTAACAACTATAAAAAATAAAAATAAACTATAAAACTATAAAAAATAACACAAAATAACTGATATATACTAAAATCATAATTTTTAAGAAAGAGATAACATATTTATTCCTTATTTATTATGGGATTTATTGACTGTGGACAATATTTAATCAGGAAAACATTTCGAAAGTAAAAATCCCAAAATGTGCCTAAATAGAAATCAATAGAAGTGCTATTTACATATTTATTATTTAAAATGACATGCTAACTATGTTATACAACAAAACTGTGTGTGTGTGTGTGTGTGTGCATTCATGTACTCACTGTCTCTCCCCGGCAATCCTCTCTCTTTTTTGTCATCACATTTGTTGCATTCGCTAAAGTAGAGGAGGATGAACATGTCTAGCATCACCCACACCAGAGAGGTGGCCAGCACCACCTTACAGTACGCAAACTTCCTCATCTTCTCACCTGAAACACACAAACACACACAAGGTGTTACACACAAACGCAGGTGCAAGCACTTGAGAAGCTGCCAGTGATATTTTACACCTACAACCAGCAACCAGACACCGTGGGTTAAACCATACAGATTTCAGTTACACCTAATTGTATTCCAGCTATAGTGTTAAACACCATACTCAAGCAACTCATATATTACATCTCCACAAGCCTCGAAGTGTGAGTAATAGCTTACCATAGAAATGCCCGCTACCTGAAAAAGTTACAAACACAGACACTTTATCATCCTCACACCAAAATAAAGCAGCTTTTCCAAAGAGACTTTAGAGTGGACATATTCTCACATCCTTTCCCCTGAAGTCCAGGGATAAAGTAATGGCTTCTTGCACCAAAAAAAGCCTCTCTGGCCCTTGGAAATAAATCTTATAGCACAGCTTTAAGAAATAAACCTTACCATACCTTTATGACATATTTAAATGATCTCTGTTATGATTGGCTAAACTCTTTGCATGTGAGACAAGCTCAGCCAAATGACTAAAAACTAAATGGCCTTGAATGCAATCATGAGCACATATACCACATAAACATATGTTAATGTATTCATGACAACAAAATCGAGAATGACCTATCTTTGCAGCTTAATTTCCACAAAAGGTCTTGGCGGACAGACTAGGAAGCTCTGCATCGCGAACATGAGTATTTCTCCATACTACATCAAGCTTTTTTATATAAAAAGAGAAAAAAAAAATTTCTGTGATATTCCGTGACCCCTGTTCAGGCCAAACATCTCAAGCAATGAAAGGTGAATACTAATAAGACATTTGGCTCTAGTAGTCTCACTATACCGCATTAGCAAATGATTTGGAGTGATTATTCCAAAAACTGCTCAAACAGAACCTCAGATTTGACCTTTGACCTAACAGAGGATGAACATTTCATTCTTAAACAGGCTTTCTTTAATCCAGCCATCTGCCTTCATTAATGGACTGGAAATGAATCTTTTATTAGCCAACTAGGAATGCAATGAGAAAAGAGGCGAGATGAGGAAGACATGAAAGGGAATGAAGGACGATGTTCCTATGGGAGGTGAGCAGCGCGTGATACGCTTTGATAAAGGAGAGGTCATTATAACGTAATTACACTGCATCACGGATCACACGCTGAGGCTCCAGTGAATCGCTATGAAATCAGACAAGCCCTAAAAATTCAAAACCAATTTGTAGAACATAATCCTTCACTACAAATACTTCATTCAGCCAGAGCCCAGAGAGTAAACGTGTTGGTAAAAGTAGGTGATATAAACTACAACTCCAGAAGTATTATTTCAGACTCCGGAAAACATTTCTTTATGTGGAATCCTATGACAGTTCCATTACGGGATAGTTTGCCCAAAAATGATCATTCCAAATCTGTATGACATTCTTCTTGTGGAAGACAAGATATGATACTTCGAAGAAGGTTTTGGACATAAGACATGGCATCGTGGTTTAAAATAACAGAGCATTGACTGGACAGAAAAAAAAATAAATAAATTGTCATTCACAGAAAAACAAACGTCTTGAAGGTTTGAAAATAGTTGATGTATTCCAGTCCATTACAGGCTCTTTGAGCAGGATGCTGCAGCTGACAAAAACAAACCTGAAAGCCTCTCCGTCTTGCTTTCCAGAAAGCCGTACCAAACTTCTGTTATTGTCCCTGTCCAACTGTACCTATAGAGTTCTTTGAAGAGTGTTTGTGTGTGTCTCTTTGTGGTCTGAATAAGGGAAAGAGGGAATCTGCTACTGGACTTGCTACTACTGCTATAATAAACAGCATAGCAAAACAATTATTTCAGATCTAAGATGAACAATAGATTTACATTTAAATTAATCATTTAGCAGACGCTTTATCCAAAGTGACTTGCAAATGACGACAATGGAAGCAAACAAAATAAATAAAAGAGTTTTATTGTTATAACAAGTGAAAGAAAGGAAATACATGTAGTAAGGGTTTTTTAAATGACATAATAAATAAAAAGAAAAACAGAATAGAGCAAGCTTGTGTTATCTCATTATTAACTAACCATTAACTGTGACCACTGGTTAGTAAGGTAGCTGTTAAGTTTAAATATTAGGTATGGTTAGGGATGTAAAATATAGTCATCCAGTTTATTACAAGAATTAGTCGTATTACTAAACTGTTACCATATCTCGTATGTTCACCAGGGCTGTCTTTATTGTGAAATATCATTACAATTTAAAATCATTTCATTTTGTTCAGTTTCAACATTTTCACATGATCCTTCATAAATCCTTCATAAAATCAATAATATGCTGATTTGTCACTCAAGAAGCTTTTCTTACGATTTTCAATGTTTCAACACAGCTGTGTTATGAAGTAACGAGAATGCTTTTTGTAGGCCAAGCAAAAAAATGCCCTTATTCAAAAAATTGTCTTCTCTGTGTCTCAGTGTTAATTTTGTTCGACAAATAACTTTTGTCATAATGTTCGACAATTTTTTTCACAGATGAAAACGAGACTATAACGAACGAAAACTAATTTGAAACGTCAAAAACTATGGCAAAAATGTTATGAAAGGGATGATTGGAAAGAGATTATTTCAGAACGAATGTGCTGCATGGTTAGATGTGTACATGAACTGTATTTATAAGCTATACACTTGCTGCACGTCTCATTAAACGTTTAAAAATCTCAATATGTGGGATTAAGAGAAGAAAGGGCATATGGATATGTTTGGAGATGGAAGAGAGAACTCAATTCAGTTCAGGTTCTGAGCGCAGACACTGAAACACATACACATACAGTAGCACGCCTCACAAAATGATTTCAAATTGTCCGTTTTGACTAGCATTCAGTCGATGACGTATTACGTGAATCTAAACCGTAGGGGACATGTATCAGTATATTGCATTTGCCTGTATTAGGTTTTAAAGTGACCGCAGCCAGATTTAGTTTCTATTGTCAAAGTCATGGAAATCACACAACAACAGTAAAATCACTCAATGCCATTGACTGAATCACGTAGTACTTAGTAGTTCTAAAGATTAATATACATTTATTCATATTAAAAAATATTTCTGCTTGAGAGAATGAATAATATGGTAAACAATTAAGAATGCATAATTAGCCTATATAACCATTGGTATTTCATTGAAAAGGAGACCATGTTCTTGACCTTAATGAGAAGTGGTTATA
>JAUMHI010000058.1:10935902-10955259 GCA_032359435.1 Enteromius unitaeniatus | reverse complement strand
CATAATTAGCCTATATAACCATTGGTATTTCATTGAAAAGGAGACCATGTTCTTGACCTTAATGAGAAGTGGTTATATTTAATTTATATTTAAAATCTTAATGTCAAACATATTGAATTTGGACATTTTTAGAGAAATGCATAATAAATTAATTACACTGTTAGCAATTTCAGCAGACTAAATTTACTGTAGATTTAGTCGACTAAAATCATATGATATTAGACTAACTTAAAATTTGCTGTCAAAATGAACACTGCTGTGTCTCTCCGCAATCATGGAGAACTTTGGATTTTGGAGAATATCCACTGAACAGACTATGTATGCTCTCCTGTCAGCCACATCACAAGGAAGCACTGTTTTTGACCAAATCAAAACATAACTATGCAGAGAAAACGTATCTCGGCTGACAGGATGTTCTCCAAAATGGAGCTACGGTGAAGCAAAGAGACACAGAGTAGACGAATTACTGAATAAAGTTGTTATATATTTTTTTTCTTTGCATATAAAAAAATATTCTCGTCACTTCATAACATTCAGATTAAACCACTGATGGCAGAAGAAGTATTCTGATTCTTTTTTTTCTTTCTTTCTGGATCCTTAACAGTTTTATTTACTTGGCAGTCAATGGGACTGTTTGGTTTTTCATCTAAAATATCTTGTTCCGGGGTAAGGGGTAAGTTTTCATTTTGGGGTGGAGTATCCCTTTAAGCAGCACAGTTTTCTGAGAATGATCCATATATTTACTGCAGTACTGTAGGAGCATGAGAGCAATTGCGTCAGTGTCTGTGTGCTAATGTACGCAGGTGCGACCATTAAGAGATATTTAAATGAATGTCAAACAGAACGGAGCAGTATGGTGCTAAAGCAGTCAAAAGCTTGCCAAAAACCTCTGGCATCTGATGTCTCTGAGGAGGTCTCACCAGCAGTCAGGGAGTGTGTGTGTGTTGAGCTCAAGGTTATGACTGGCACAGCGGTAACGCCACTGTTCTGGTGGCCCTCGTCCATCACAGTGGCATCGCCAAAGGCCCCTGCCCACGCCAGCTGGGCCAGGCATTCATCACCGTGACAACACACACACACACACCTGAGTAAGCACAGGCCTGAGAGATGAAAACAGACATGCATATCCCCTGCGCATCGGCTCAAAATGGCAAAGTCTGACATCACAAATACAAACATAGTCTGAATCAGAGTGTTTATGTCATCTAGAAACCTAAGAGGACAGGGCGGGTTACACAACAGGATGAAAATATGAATGCTGCTGATGTGAGTGACTTGGAATATGGATACGACAAATACACACTGCTTTGGTGGAGTTTTGTGTGTGCAGGGTGTAACATGCAGCAGTGAGTTTTTCAGACTGTGAGAGCAAACAAGCCTAGATCCTGTGATACTGTGTATAGGAAAAAACGTTTTGTGTAAATGTCACAAAAAAATACCAAGCATTACAATATGTCACTCGCTGAACCAACAAAGCAAACATACTGTACTATCAAAACTGTATAAAACAGTTTAAATAAAACCTCTCTCTTCACCATCCTGTTCTCTGACACACAGACCTGTTGTCCCATTCCCTCATATGTGCAAAACACACTTCCTTGGACAAATACCATTGTCTTTTAAGCACTGACGTTAATTGTTTCTCAGGATGACGTATGTAAAGGAACCTTAGAGTGACTGGACACTGTGTCATGTGGGGATATAGTGATGCAATTATATCCATACAACACATGCACTCTGCAGCTACATACAGTGTTTAATCCAGTTATACACAGAGGAATTTGGCTGCTTTATGGGAGTGACAATCCTGTTCAGTATATTGCCAAAAATAAATAATAAAGTATAAAACCAAATTATAAGCATATTTCCAGGTCAATTCCTTAAAGGTACAGTTCATTCAAAAATGAAAATTGTCGTCGTTTTAAACCTTAAAGGCCTTTATTTATCTTTAAATCACAAATTAAGATATTTTTAATGGAATCAAAGAGCTCTCTTGCCCTGCAAAGACAGCAACAAATACAAATACAGCAATTTTCAAGGCCCATAAAATTAGTAAAAGACATTGTTAAAATAGTCCATCTGACATCAGTGGTTCCAGGAGACTGACCAGGAAGGAATCGTTGAATAAAATTATTATTTTTGTTCATAAAGTTTGCTTCATTAAATTACTGTTGTCAAATGGTCTGTTTTATCCATGTTCGTGCTACGTTTCTGTGCCCTGATCGTGGTGGTTTCATTGCTGTTTATGTTAAATTTGTGTTCCGAAGATGATCGAAGGATTTACAAGTTAAGGGACAACATGAGGGTAATTAAGAGTAATTAATGATAGAATTTTAATTTTTGGGTGAAGTATCCCTTTAATGTAAATTAAAGGAGCAGTAAGCAATTTAAGTAAAAGCCTTTAAAGTAAAGGCTTGCACACAGCGGGATGAATATCACATACGAATACCACCAACTTTTAACGCCTCGTGACTAAACAAAGGGCACCAATGAGTGTGCACACCGAAGCATAAAACGCAAAGTGTCAAAGCATCATTTTTAAAAAAAAAACCCCGCCTTGGTCTTGTTTTTTTTTGGTTTGATGTGCATTA
This sequence comes from Enteromius unitaeniatus, assembly GCA_032359435.1. Lineage (NCBI taxonomy): Eukaryota > Metazoa > Chordata > Actinopteri > Cypriniformes > Cyprinidae > Enteromius > Enteromius unitaeniatus. The sequence continues at coordinate 10,952,668 of JAUMHI010000058.1, read as the reverse complement.
ACAACTGGCGTTAAAGATGAGATTGCTGCTTTTGGCTGCTTAAGCTAGAGCACATGACTTGGTGTAGCTCAAGCACAAAACGGTCTTGCTGAGCACACAAAGTAAGTAGATGAAGGAAATGCAGAAAAGATGAATGTAGTGCTGCTGGTCTCGTTGGTTTCTTCATCGCAGGAGCTGCTGCTTGAAATATCCATGTGTTTTGCCAGTTAACAAAGAAGCGTGTGAATAGTCTTGACAAGTGACTCCCTTCTTCTTCGTGTGTGACAAGCGAGCATCAGAAGCATAAAAAGTGCCACCTTCTGTACCGGGGTATTTCTGTTTTCTTAAGAAAAGCGCCATGCTTGGGTACGAACAGCAAAAAACGCTTACGATATTCGCACACGATATTCGTCCCGGTCGTCACCAGTAAGGTTTTTAGTGTTTTTGTGAATTGCAAGAGCTATAAAGATTTTAAATGGGTTTTGATGATTGCAAATATCAATAGTTTTTCTCATAAATCACTTACTGCACTTTTATGAAAAGACAATTTGGAGAGGAATTAAAATGTTCACATGCATTATCAATTTAGACAGTAATAAAATCTCCAGCACCTGTAAACGCTGACACGACAGTATGTCGCCATGTAATGCAATTATTCGATTAGGGCTAAAGAGTATAATATTACTTGCAAGAATTGCACCTGCAAAATATGCACACATACAACACACTCAGCAAATACCAAAGCGGGACTGAGATTATTCTTTTAAGTTGAGTTTCACTTCCTGTGTTACTTCCTGCAAAATGAATCTTACCTTGTTTTCAAGTCATGCAATATTCATGCTGTTATCTGATGCTGAGACATATGGACAGGTACCACCTGTGTGTCACATACAGAGGGGGGGGGGTTCTTTTTCAACACAGCACACACAAACAGGAATACGAGTTAGCCTTCGGTCACACAGACAAATCCGCTACATGAAACTTGAGAGAAACAGACAGACATGTGGGGGAAAGAAAGGGACACAGGAAGAGAACGAGAGAAAGACCAAGAACTGTCGCATGCTAAGGCAGAGAGCCTCTTAACAGCTCTCGCTGGCAGGAAAACAGATGGGCACAGAAACTCGCTCGCACCCCTGGTCGCATCACACACACATGTCGAGATGTGAGAAGGGAGGGTAATTAACTTGCTTTGGCTGTTGCCGTCTGTTAGAGAAAAGCAAATTAAACCCCTACAGCATCACCTTCTTCCTATTCACAGTCCCTCCACCATTCTCTCTCTGCCTCCACCTCCGTTATCTCATGTTTCAGTAAAGTTCTTCTATTCAGACACAAACTAGCACAACAGAGAAAAGAGAAAGTGTCATTCGAGATTATGATATCTGTGATAGCGCTTATAAAAAGTGCATGAGAGGAGATATATCAAATATACAGAATGACAGAAAAACACTAAGAGAACGAACAATACACAGCAAGACAAACAGATGAAAGAAAGAGCAAAAAGACAGACAGACAGAAAAAAACGAAAGAACAGACAGGCGAAAAGAGCAATAGATAAAACAACCAATCAAAGCACAATAAGTTGAATAAATCATCAACAGTTATAAACATTATCTAAATTACACGTCTATTGATCCCTTTTATTAATTCATTCCAAATAAATCTTTCTCTCTGTATACATGTCTTTACATAAACACAAGGAAAGGTGACAACTGTGAAAGAAAACTGTGACAACCTATTGAATGGACTGCACATCTGTCCCCCACAAGCACATGTTCCTTCATTTGTGAAAAATTCAATATGCTACGCTTACAGTCAAGAGTCCATTTGCACATTCGTGCAGGTCTTGACTTTATCGCATGGCATTGAATTATGCATATTAGATTAGTCCATCCCAAACAGCAGCCAGATAAATGAATTACAAGTCTGATGGCATTGCAGTACGAATGGGTCATAAAAATCGAACGAGCTACGCTTTATCAGATTTCAGCTCAACTAACACACGTGCAAACCGCAGGAGCGCACATCCATGCCGCATTGAAGAACAGCGTGCATGCAGCGGCCAAGCGCTTCGGGCAGGGGGTACTAAAGACATCAGAAACAGCTCTATTTTTGTATAAGTGTGCATATGATCCATGTGTGATGCGATTCACGTCTTTTTCAATTGGTTTGCTTGTCATTTCAGGTTATATGTGCATCAGGGGTTCATATCACAAGATCACATCATTGCAATGCTGTTCTCTGTAAGAAGAGTAGAGATTAACGACTAGTTTGTATGTTCAAATGTTTACTATAGCTTTGATATTTCTTCAGAGATCTTTCTTCACAGAGAGGGATTTTAACATGCAGACAGTGTGTTGTGCTTCAGTGTGTGTTTATACTCTTTCAGTATGGCAAACTCTTTCTGAGAAGTTGCATCGATCATAACATTAAATTCCCAGGCAATTATAGAGACTATATATGGCCCTGCTGTGAGCAATGATTCTGCTCTTTTGATTCTGATTTTGCAGGTCTATGATAGTTGTGCAATAAAAAACTTACATATTTAGCCTGTCTATTGAAGAGCTGCTTTTTCTTGGATTTAGGCTTGGCTATTCGTCGATGTGCACATACAGATGCGTTTTCTTTTGACTGGATAGAGACTCAAACTATCTTTTCTCATTCATACACACAGCCTTAGCAGGAACTCCCTCAGTGTCAATATTGTACTAAATACCTTGGCATTTAACACACTAAATACAATTAGCACTACCTCTCAAAAGGACTTTTCCTGCTGCAAAGTGCGCACTTCACACATCAAAGTTTGCACTGACGGATTTTTCGAATTTAGGGTTTAAATAGTAAGAGCTAACACTTCATTGTTTGTGGGTTTGCATGTAGAACTGTAGTGACAGGCTGTTGAAGGGTACATGACACACGCCACTGCTGCTTTTTTACTAACTTCCTTTTAGGTATCTTTCAGAGGAACAAAGGCGGTCTGGTGGGGGAAGGTCAGGGACATCAGAGCCTGCTGATTGTGTCACGTTTTAACAAGATTTGAAATAAATCGAAAAGCTTCTTGTGAAAGGTTGGTGTTGAGTTCCTACCAGCACCACATTTATGTGTTTTTTCAGAAACATCAATATTGAAGATCCTTTGAAGGTCCTTTGGTTCTTCAAACAGTATATACAAAAAAAATATATATATTTTATTCAGACCTTTGAAGTTTGGGCAAAAACTCGTTTTAGTGATTTGTTTTTGTGTATTTCATTTTTCATATGGTGAGTGTGAAACAACAAACACAATCAATTACACGACTTTATGGTAAAATGTGTTACTTTTCATGTTAAGCGTGCCAGTTTAGATCAAGAACAACGCACTTCATTCAGCGTATGCGGTGCAGCAAAAATAGACTCTACTCTACTACTGCTGCGTGCTGTAGCGCCACCTCGTGCTGTGTGAAAGCTCTCATCCGTTAACATGGGCGCCGAACAAATATGCACTGCTTGCGCGTGCTTATTTATTAGATTCATTTATATATTATATTTATTATATGAATATTAATAAAATTATATTAATAATATGAAAAATTATCTGTGTCCTGTTATTTATCTTTTGATATGCATATCAGAAAAAAACCAAAAATGGTTAGGATTCAGGTATAGTTGCAAATATTGATTAAACATGATTAATCCACTGAAAATTCAGAATACTTTGATTAAAAATTGTAATAATTTGACAGCCCTAATATATATATATATATATATATATATATATTTGCTGTCTGTCAAGTTGTCAAAAAAAGATCTAATCGAATACAATACATTTATTTCATTAATGAATTTTGTTTTATGAAAACCACAATGAATGTTTAATGTGTCTAATGCACTTCTGAATGACCTAAGGCCTTTTACTTTAGATTTCTGTAATGGTGTTTATTACTAAATCTTATATTGTTCCTTCCAAAGCACTACAAAGCAGCAAAAACACTGCATCACCACATCCCAAACACCTGTAGCCCATCAAACAATTATTTTACATAAGTGGGGATGAATAGATTTATTGAAAAAAGATTCGAAACAAGCCTGCAGTAAAATTGCAGCTCTAAAATAAATTGTAAATAAATTGCAACTAATATATTTTATATATTTATGAAGCAATGAATAAAAAAATTTATACTTTTGTCCAGGAAGAGCACGTTCAATGTATCAAAAATAACAGTAAGTATTCATCAAAGAAACACAAAATAATTTTTTTTACAACAAATATTAAACAAACAATAAATTTAAAAAAATATATATTTTTGTACAGAAAAGAGTATAAAAGAAATGAATTACATTTTTAAATATACAGTTATTTTAAATTGTAATAATATATTTTATAATATTACTGTTTTACTGTATTTTTATTATATAAAGCAACCTTTGTAAGCATAAGACAAGAAACGAACCCAAACTTTTGAAGTGTGATGTAGTTCATATATATTGTTATATTTATATCTATTGGCAAAAACACTTTGTGAAAGCTGACTTTCCTTTCTGGCTAACATAAAACCCAATTATCAACAATTCACAGAGCTGTTTCTCAAAAGAGAGGAAAATTAGCACAAAGCCACCTGTAAAAAAACACAACAGAATAAACTCACACACTGTAGAAACACAAGCCACCTTCTGCGAGAGAGAGAGAAGAATGAAATGGACGTTTCAGAGAGAGAGAGAAAAAAAAAGTAACACATTTTTTGTTTCCTGTAATGATAACGCATCACATATTCAGAAGAGGTGTTAAAAAAATGATCAAGATATGAAGGTTTATGACTATGCATATGTGTGTGTGTTTGTGTGTGTGTGTAATGATAAAACATCAAAGGAAAAAAATCCAACTCTGAGCAGGAAGGAGCTGCCAGACTTAGTTTCATAATTAACACACAAGTGAGATACGCTCCTGCATAATGAACTCTCTGTGAATGACAGCAAAAGAATGGCGGCTGTTTAACAGACCCAAACCAGTTATCACGGCGAGCTTCTGTGTCCTAATGACTCCTGCAGAGCACGTCCAGCTCCTGCTCTATAGAGACATTCAACCAGTGCAAAACTTCTGCTATCGGTCGTGTGGGAGTCATTTCTGTCTGAAGCATCTGTCTCGGCTATTCATATTTGCATTTTGTGGTTCAGATATTGCATACAATGACAAGGCATAAATGTGGGACAGTAGTTCAGCTGCTTTTAAAAACAGTGTAGCTTTTACGAGCTACTTTTGCCAACGATCAGCGCTGTCGTGTGGCAAAATACCACCGCGCTACTTGTGTTTTGTTGCATTGTCTACACAGTATGTAGCGATGCAACAGCGAGCCGAGGCTGTGTAAAGAACTGGTGCATTTGGAAATATGAAATGTAAGTGTACATACCTGTCTACTTTACTTTTTTTGAAAGAAATCTACTGTGTTCACCAAGGCTACACTGGGAAAAAATCTACCTACTTCAAGTAGTGAAAGAAATTCCAGTTGCTGCCTTAAAAGTATAATGGAACTGGCTCTACAAGTTACTTCAACTTAATTATATTAAAATGAGTTGAATCTTGTATTAAATAATGAAAAAAGGAAAGCTTTAATTTGATTATAAGTTGCCAGCCACCTAAATGTGACGGCCTTCAGAATATTTTCTGCTTTGCATATATGAACATATTATATATCAAAATGAAGAACCAAGCCCCTGCTTTCAAACGAAAAGAAAAAAAAATCTTTATGTGTTCATGATTTATCATCACTTAAAAGCAGATATGTTGTATTTCTGATGAAACCTTTTGGACAAAAAACGGAGAAAATGCATTTTTTTCAAAGTAGTGCTTTTTTGATCAAAGTACTGTATTTTCAAGCAAAAAACATTTAGAAATCATATTCTTTCACCTATAAATAATCATATGAATTATTGAAATTGCATTCAGTAAACACAACAGACACACACACACACACACACACATTTATGCACACACGTATACATGTTTACACACACACACACACACATTTAGGCCACATACATATATATGTACCTTTACACACATTCTATTTTTATATAGATAACGCACACACACACACGCATACATACATATTTATATTCATATCGCCGGGTTATAGATATATCCATGACATAACTAGAGATGTTTCTGCATCTGTAAAGGGATCTCCGGCACTGACTAGCCTAACTTAATCACGAACAAATTCTAAATCATCAAAACACGATCTACATGCATAATCTATATCTCTATATCTCTCTATATCTCTCTATATATCTATCTATATCTATATCTATCTATATATATATATATATATATATATATATATATATGGTGTATATTATGATCTATATTGATTCTGATTCTTCCGTTTATGACTTCGATCTCAGTAAACCCGGGAAGTTCCGTGACTCATTCAGGACTTGCGCTGGGGCGCTCCTTACCATAATCCACCTAAAAACAGAGATTGCCATAACAACTGGTCTTTGGAAGCGTTGTAAACCAACTGATGAGATATCTCGTCAAAGTAATGTCAAATCTTTGACAATCCTATTATTTTTACAGTGTATATTTATTTGCTCAAAATATAGTATACATATTTTTAAAACATTTAAAATTAAAATGTCTTACTATTTAAAATATCTGTTTTCTATTTTAATTATTCTTTTTTTCTAATGATGGCAAAGCTAAATTTTCCATCAAATTGCTTCATTCTTATTCTAATTATTCTTCATTCTGCTAATTTGCTGCTTGAGAAACATTTCTGGGATCCATCCTTGCTAAATAAAAACAATTATTTATTTGAATAATTACATTTAATGATTTGAATGAATGATTCTGTGTGCATCATTAACTACACATTGTCACGATGAGTTAATTCTCACAAACATCCTTTCATTTCGAAATGAACAGCGATCATATCTTGCGGTTACGTAAGCCTAATGTGAATTCGTCAAACTGATTCAAATCTATAGCTCATGAGTTTGTGAGACTTTCTGAATGATTCATTAAGTAACTCATGAAAGTCATTTGTTTGGGTAATACCGGTTGCTATGTATGTTTTGTTTATTTGCGTGCAGCTCAACAGAAAGAATTGTATTCTTGCCGTTATTTTAGTAGCACACATTCATTTCAGGCAAACCCCCAACCAAACATGATATATATATATGCAGTGCGAAAAATTCCCTTCTGTCCTGACATCGGAAAAACTAATGTCTTTAAATAAACATACTACTAAATCCCAAGTCAGCACTTGAGTAAAGATGGATAGAGAGAAAGAAGAAAAGGAGGAGGATGTAGTTGAAGAAACAAATGATACCCACTTTCCCAAAAATCCTATGTGTGTTTGTAGGGATGGGCCAACCATATAACAGCATCCATGTTTTAATAGGTCTGCAGTATTACCCAGAATGCAACAATAGCGTACGAAAATACCAGTCTAATTTCAGAGTGGTGATTTCACCAGTTCTCAGACAAAGCGCTGAAGGTGTGTGTGTGTGTGTGTGTGTGTGTGTGTCAAAGGGTTGAAAATAGAGGGACATAATGAACAGGAAACCTTCAAGGCTTCATAGACCTATTTTAGAAACAGCTTCCTACTTTTTTTGTTTTAAGAAAATCTTATCAAAAATACAGAAGTATCATAAATCATGACCGCTTAAAGAAACTGAGGGATGTCCATTTAGATGCAGAACATCCAAACACTGTAACGGCAAATTTGGTGTAGAAATTTGGAGGTAGAACTGCACTTCCCCCAAGCCGTTGTTTACAACTTCCTCTTCCTCTCACAGACGATTACATGCCTTAAGCACAGGCTCTTTCAAACCAGCACAACTAACAAGCTATACGCACACACAAAGACTCATGAAAGAGCGAGAAACGGGGTGACGGAGACGGAGGGAGCTGTGATGCAAAAACTGCACCCAATGCAGAAAACAAACACAAATTGATTACCAATGCAAAGCCTGGCAGCAACAGCAAGTACAATTAAATACTTCAATTCGCAATCATTCAGCCATTTTGTGGTGTAACCCAGATCAATATGCATTACTGTCTATTTAAAGTTTAGAGTGCTATACACACACACACATTATAAACAAACTCCTGAAGATAAAACAACACTTTTCAATTTTTTTGTGTTTGTGTTTTTTCATTTGTGTTCATGTTTTTTTGTTCTCATTAAAAGAGTCCTGAACATTTTTATCATCCCTTTAATTTTATATTTTACTACTTTGAATGCCTTATTCAAATTTTATTTTATTTTTTTAAATTGATCGTTCCGGTCCTTGATTGAGCCACGTCTGAAGCTGTTGTACATTATGATTTCAGCAACCACTTTGTCGCAACCACAACCATTTTTGAGGAACTCCATTGTTTGATGGAAGAATAATGTTTTTATTGATATCATTACACTTTATCTGATCTGTTTCATTTTTGAGAAACCTAACTGTATACGGAATAACCATTTTATAAGGCCCAAGAAGCCATGGTTTAACAGTTATAACTTGTAACTGCTAAGGGGATAATAATGTTTTAGGTTTCTTGGGATTTATTGTTGCTTATTTGTTGTTTGGCTCTTGCTCCACTTTACATTTTAAAACATAAAAATCCATACAGAAGTGTAAAGTTTTTTGGTTCTTAGAGATGTAAAATTACAAAGATATAAATAAATGGTGAAATCTATTTTTTTATATTGTGTGAAAATGATCTATGTAAATATTTTACACAAAATAAGATGACATATCATTTAAAATTAAGCTGTAAATTTGTTAAATAAAAAAAGCTAAAAATATTTAGCAATTGTGTGGATTATTAATACATTACATTTAAGCAGCAAGCAAATAAACAACATCACTCAAGATGCGGTAAAATGACATTTTAGATCATTTAACACTGAAAAATAATGTTTCCAATTACATAAGTCATTAAAAAATCCATCACATTACATGGAGACGGTCTACAATAGTATTCCTTGCTTTCAGGCACCTTAAGTATGCAAACTCTATTGTCACGCTAAATTAATCATGCATTGTGAGTAAAACTGAGCTGACATTAACTTGCATAATAAAGAGACTATGCATAATCACACAATGACATAATTGTCTGCTGTATATTCAGTGCATACCTGTTGAGCTGAGGTCAGAGTGTGTGAAGGAAGGTGATCTCGTATCCTACAGCGCCGGGGCTCCAGATACGGGGAGGAGCTTGAGGTCCCGCCACAAACCTGTTTACTCACGCATGCTCCCTGTTACATACAAAGACAAGCATTCATACATCAGACCGTGCAACAGTAACACTACAGTAACTGCATTTAATAGTGACAGGCTGCTAAACAGAGGCTACCACATCAGCTGATCATTCTTATAAATGATCATAAATCTACAGCTTTGTAAGTGAATAGGCCTAATGCACATTTTTTTAAGTGTTTTAATTATTGCTGCAAGTACACTGAGGTTCAAAAGCCTTTTGTGCAATCTTAAATCCACTTGTAAAAAAGCTAAATATTATATTCCAATATAATATAAGTGTAAATTTAAGTTTAAATTAATATGAGACTCTGGAACACAAAAGCAGTCATAAGTTGCATATGTATATTTGCCGAAAATATTGGTTAAAATTACACATTTTTGATCATTTCAAGTATCATGAAGATATTTAGCAAATTTCCTACAGTAAATATATCAAAACTTTATTTCTGATTAGTAATATGCATTGCAAAGACGTTAATTTGGATAACTTTAAAGGCAATTTTCTCAATATATACTTTTTTTGGACCCTTAGACTCCAGATTTTCAAACAGCTGTATCTCTGCCAAATATTGTCATATCCTAACAAACCAAACTCAATGGACAGCTTATGATGTATATGACACGTATGGCTTTTTTTAAATACATGTGCTGTACATATCGTCTATATACATATAATTTGAGTTCAGTCCCCGATTCATGCTATAATTTGGAGATATATACAGACACATATCTATTTGCATATATATATATATATATATCTGGCGACACTAACCAGACCGATAAACAAACACAGACCAGAAAATTAACTTCAGGCCTAATCCATTTTCACGGATCAAATTTCACTGCTTTACAAAGCAAGTAAGCTTGGAAAGCATCTGCTAAATGTAAATGCAAATGTAAATGTAAACAACTCAGACACTCAAAAATCATAATTTTTAGTCACATCCAAATTAAAGGTTGCAATGACTCGAAACAAGAAATTATCTATAAGTAAGCCAGTTTTTTTGCAAATAAATTCAATGCACACCCTGTGCTACCACCACCTATAAATCAATCGCATCCTGGTGAAACACAAAATGACATCATGGACAACATCATCCACATCAGGTGCAGCATTTCAGACAAAGTCTGAGACTTTCTTTGGTAGAAACAAAAACTAATGTTTCTCTATGTCATCTAAAAAAGAACCTCTGAAACTTGTTTATCAGACATCCCACATGCTCCTTTTCAAAAGGCTTCAGGAGAACTAAAGTAGAATGACCACTATGACCGGTGAATAAGGTTCAGAGTCATGGGAAATCAGAAATCGCTACGAAAAGGAATCAGCCGCATGCAGCGCAAATCTATCAAATGAAGAGCCAAGTCATGATCGAAAACGACTACAAGATTATTTCAGACGGCCTCTCCTCCTCTTCTTTCCAGCCTAATATATTCTCTTCCTTTCCTTCATTACCTCCCTCTCCTGCATCGTGTGCGAGTTTGTGGAGACGATGGAGTCAGAATCGGTTATTGCGGGTTATTCTGATACACGCAGATCAGGAGTACCGCATTCTGAGTGAAGATGAATAAAAGATCAGCATGCAGACCGACATCTCTATCAGACGGAGAGAGTGACACTCGCACACACAGTAGCGGTCACGGAGTCGCTCCGCTTCATCAAAAGCACTTTTCTAATCCCTCACACACTGTACAGACCTTTCCACAGTCCACCGCACAACACACACACACCGCAATGATGGTGTTTGTTAGACAAACTTCCCAAAAACCTGATTGTGTTTCTGAGGTGTTTGACATTGCTAGTGCTAGAGTCTTTCCCAGGAACCATGGCAACGGCTGCTAGGTGAACAAAGGCCCAATTAAAGACTCTCATCTACTGTGGGCAGGTCACTACAGCAACAAACAGCCTTTCTATCCTTCACAAGACACTGAAACACACCAAATACACACACAGAAACATTTTTCAGACATTCTCCTCGCATTTTTCTTTAGTTTTATATAACCATTTTCTACAATAAATGCCTTGCATATGCAAGCTGTCACACAAAATAATTATCACTTAACATTATTCAGAACTTAATTTAATGAGTGGATATTAAAATGCCCTGATGTACAAAGTAACCACTCACCGACAACTTTAGATTGTAGTCAAAATTTAGTTTTGCGCAATCACGTTACATGATGTTTCTGGACAGTTTATGCTACTGTAACTTTAAGATTTAGTTTGTTTAGTTAATATGTTATCTATCTATCTATCTATATATATATATATATATATATATATATTTCCGTACCCACAGATTCCAAATTTTCATACAGTTGTATCTCGGTCAAATATTTAACCGAGATACAACTGTATGAAAATTTGGAATCTGTGGGTACAGAAAAATCTAAATGCTGAGAAAATCACCTTTAAAGTTGTCCAAATGAACATCTTATCAATGCATATTACTAATCAAAAATTAAGTTTTAATATATTTTTCAGTAAGAAATTGACTAAATATCTTCACAAAACATGATCTTTACTATACTAAAGATTTCTGGCAAAAAAGAAAAATCAATCATTTTGACCCATACAATGTATTTTTGGCTAATGCTACAAATAAACCCCAGCAACTTAAGACTGGTTTTGTGGTCCAGGGTCACATGTGTACTTTCTATATTTGGTTTGATTTCTCTCTTCAATTTGATCATTTTGCCCCAACTCAACGAAAAAAAAGGGGAAAAAATACAAATATATAAGTACATATACACAATATAAAAAACATCAAAAATGAAATAAATGAATACAAAAATATGGATGTACATTAATTCAGTTACTTATTGGTTATTTGATTTATTTTTTTTATTAAAAAAATACAAATAAAATAATAATAATAATAATATTCTGATGTTTCCGAAATTTGGTTGATTTGACACAGAATGACCCACCTGTCCTGCTTGTCCAGTTGCTGAATACTAAATTAACATTCAAATACTGAATATTTGAATATGCTAATAACTACCCTGCACGATGTGATAAATGATCTGTGTTTGCATAATAATTTTCATAAATGGTCTAGGAATTGTGGATTGGGGTGGAGTTTTGTTTTGTGAAAGTCTTCTACACTGGTGGACTACACTATTTCATTTAAAAAAAAAAGGAAACCATGTTCTCAGGATGTCGCTTTAAACAAAAACTATTTCATAAGCCTAACAACAAAACAAATACAACAAATCCTCCTCTCTCTATGGCCTCTTATCCTCTTTCCCTCGCAAATGATGAGCAAATCTCTTTCCAATGAACCACTAGCAAACCAGTATTTCTGAAAGAAATGCTGTGAGCGCACCTGGAATAAAATGAAGAGGGTAAACTAACGAACAGCCACAAAACCACACATGGACATTCTAAAACATGCTAGCTCTCCGTCCGTGTATTTCTGTCAGACAGAGAGCCCACTCGCGCAGCACGTCTACCCTTTATCTTCACTGGACACAAAAGAACTCACACAAAGGCACTTACATTAACCCTCTTGCAAACACATAAATAAAAAAACCAAGGAGCTGACTGTCCTCAATGAAGATCAATTCACTTTCAGCAGCAAGGCTCCTGGACTAAATTGATCACAAAAGCAGATGATCTTCGCTCTTTAATACTTTATCACCCTCAGAGTGCTTCACCCCTCAGGTAAGCTGACTTAGCTGCCCTATTAACACTTATAATCAGATACAGCAACCCCTGAGATTGACACAGATATCTGAAGCACTGTTTTACAGAATTAGCAGATGCTATGGAAAATAATAAGAATAAATGATTAAATATCCAATATAAACTAATATATATTCAGTATACTGTGAGTCCTTTACACAGTGCATTAAAAAATACATAGTTTACAATGATACATACCTAAAAAATTTACATTTATTCAACAAGGGCAAATTAAACTGATCAAAGTGACAATAATACAGCAATGTACTGTATGTATTATTGTCACGTGTTACATATACATATACATAGTTTTATTGTCAACACTAAATGCTAATACTAAATGTATTTATACAGTATATCAAATAATCTTCAACAAACTATAATCAACAAACGGTTATAGTCTGAAGAATAATCACGGTTTTACGGTTATGACGATTATTATGCATTTATTTATTTCACAAAATGACTAAAGCTTAACTTTGTTTTAGTTTTGCGCAAGCTGCAACAGTCCCGTTCTGTGGCTTTACTATTAATTACCCGTGGCGATTTAAATCGCAGTTAATAGCGAAACCGGTTAAATCGCTGCATCCCTAACTGTCAGTGTTTGCAAGAGCAATTTTGAAAACTGACACCAGAATTTCTATTCAGCTCTCAAGTGTATAAACAGGACATTCATATTGACATTGAGTCATGCTTGCGATAGTACTTTCACACTGTTTTTCTAGAGCTGATGTCAATGGAGCAATTCAGTGATTAATCTACTCAATAGCTTTATTATGAGACGTGATGTTTTTAAATAAATCACTGCTTGGAGGAACAAAAATTACTCTGCTTTTTCAATATGTCTTTTCATGCATGCCAAAGAAAATGAAAAGACAAAAACATTATTCTGGGCAATATTTTTTCCATTATCTCACTCTGTGTCTTTCTGACACATCGTCGTATGTTCAGATTTGATGGCATCAGGGCAGCGTGACAGGATACAGTTCCACTGCACAGCCTGACACTGACTTCCTGCTAATAGATCCGATCATCTGTGCAATCATCATCATCCCAAACCATAAGGAAATGGATGGCACGCTATTCTGGAAAAGGGTTTTTTTTCTCTCTCTTTTACATCAGAAAATATGTGCTTTCTCACTCACACAGTGATACTTTCTTTATGAGATCAGCAACCGCAGCGCTGTAAAGGTTTCAGAAAGGAAATGAATCCAGACAGAAAATAATTCACAATGACATCTGTCAATCAGTACACTACAGAAAACACACGGAGAGGAGGACTGAAACCTGGCTACTTACCACAGTAACATGTCAGGGTCAACTGGTCACACGTTAATAAAATTGAAAATCATTTATTAAACCTATGTTAAGCATTAAGGCATGTGTGGGATATTTCTTTAAAAAAATTTCTTTATTTTATTCATTTTTTTGTGTCAAACATTTTAGGTCAAGCTTAGAAAATAATGCAATACCATGAACAAATCATAAAAGCATTCCATATGAAAATCTTGTTTGAATCTTGAACAAATCTTTTCAATCTATTCTGTGAACAGGATAACCTATAAAACATCCAACTTAAAAGAACACTTTAGTTATGAATAAAAAAATCATTTTTACTTTTTATTCTCTTGATCTTACTTCAATTGTATATGTATAGCACTTTGGTATATAATAGCTGTTTTTAAATGTGCTGTAGAAATAACCTAACCTTGACTTTGAATGACTCCAGTCCGTCTCTCGCACAGAGCTATGATACAGCTTCAGGTTCATCGTATGGTTTTTTTATGATACTTTTATTGTGCTTTTGTGTCCTTGTTAAAGCTTGAAAGCTCCAGCGCCCATTCAATCTATTTATATTGTAAAGCGCAACCAGCACAATCTTCAAAATGTCTCATTATTTGTTGCGTTATTCCATAGAAGAAAGTAAACCATTGTGGTTTGGTACGACTGATGGGAAATAACAGCAACATCCTTTAATCTTCAAGCTAGTGCATTTCATCTGACTGCATCAGTCGACCTATCAAAGTCCTAGCGCTAATGTGACCGATACTGAGGAATTTACAAGGGTTTTATGGAGCGTATGGACACACATACTGTGTAACACCAGTGCGGTGAAATATGCTGGCACTCAGCCGATTGTTATACGAAGCCTGCTTGGTTTGCTTACATAAGATACAGAAGTGTTACAGAGACCATAGGGTGCATCAATTCACAGCCGAGCATGTGAAACCGCACACACCCCGGGGCCTTTACTATTATGAAGAGTGTGTGTGTGTATAAGAGCACTGGAACATTAGGTACGTCATTTGAGGCGATGAGGGAGCAAGAGTGACTCTGTCCATCTGGCTCCTCACCACGCCTAAGAGAGCATGAGAAACGTCTAAGAGCTTGGCCTCAAATGACACAAGCGGCACTCAACCCAGCACAGACGGCTAAAACATGCTAAGCATCTGTGTCCATGGGTGGAGAAATTCTGTGTGTGTGTGTGAAACCCAGAGAAAACCAACAAAATGTCCCTCCTCATTAAAATGCAAGGCATGCAAGCCACAACCTCAACCGATGTAATAAACCTTGCACACAAAATCCATCATAAACCTGACGACAAACCTCTTTCTTACTGCTATAAAATTGGTAAATTTCAGAAGCATCACAAAACGGCAACAGATAAAACATGTTTTATCATCCATTCATTATTAAAATGAGATAAAGAGCCTCTATATTCACCTCAAGAACCGTCTAGCCAGGGTGGAAAATTAACTTTTTTTTTTTGCTACACCAACCAATGGCCAATAAAATTTAAAAAGTTAACAGATATAAAAATGCATTCTACCCAAGAAAATGTCATTTGTATTTTCAGACTTCAGATCTTAGAAATAGGGTTTCCTAGAACTTCGGTAGTATTGTTATACTAAAGCTTCAAAATATTGGCGACTGCACTGTATTTTTTAGGCCGTAGTATCTAGGGGTGGGCGATATAACCAAATTCTTTTATCACGGTAGAAGCTATTTTCTACCTCGATAACGATATATATCACGATATAGCAATTTGTATCTAGAACAAGCACCTGGAAATAAAACAGCAGAAGGAGTGAATGAAAATGCAAATTCCCTCTCCAAATTCTACAGTTATGACTGTGTAACAACAAATAGAATTTTTGTAATTTAGAATTTTTTAAAACTAAATTATGTGCCATTGACATCTTTGCATACATTTGGTAAAGTTGAGTGTTGATTATTATATATAAAAAGAAGTATTAATTGAATTTAAATTTGGTCTCTGTTGTTAGTAGTAACCTTATAGTAACATAAAAGGACTTCCGATAGATAAGTGCACAAGCTTTGCTTAGTTGTTTAATTAAAAAAAATAATCTTTATTTTTTTCCCTGCTGTACTGAAACCACGGCATCAAAACTTGGGGTAAGAAAAAAAAAATTCCATTCAAATTTTATGAAGGTAATCAGTTCAGCTCAGAGATACATTTATATAAACACCACCGCAAATTCAGTATTGATATTTTTCTCCAATATTTGTAACATTGCAAACAGTGCGCTTCTGTGCTGTGCACCTCTCCTTTCCTTATTACATCAGTCTTCAATGAGTACCGTATCTGGCCTGTGTTCATATTTACACACACTTTTATTTCCACACTAATGACATTTTGGGAAACGATTGCAATGCAGTATGTGTGCATATCCTGAACAGACATCAGCCAAAACACCAATCCATTACAACCCTACTCAGAATAAAATTTTAATACAATTTAAATGTAAAATTCAAATTCTTTATATTGCATTAAATATGTACATTACAGTACATATTAATTTCTGCCAATTACCAACGATTCTCACAACCTCTATACTGGCATATGCAAT
>JAUMHI010000058.1:10909142-10928593 GCA_032359435.1 Enteromius unitaeniatus | reverse complement strand
GTGATGTACGGCTCTGTTCATAAACTGGCGTTACTTTTGAAAACAGCTGACGGAGATTTAGTGCTAATCAAAGAACCGGCTTTACTGATGAGATGCGCATAATATATCGTTCCATATATATTGCCCAGCCCTATTTTCATAGAAAAGCTGTCATGAAACCTTCTCAAAATAGCTGCAACAGCAGAGTCGAACAGTTGTTGCTGCTCGGTACACGCCATGTTTGAAAACTGGTATGGTCGCAGAACTGCTGCATCATCGCGTTACACAGTTGTGCCGAGGGGGCGGGAGCTCGTTTCTCATTGGTTCCCACTTTTTTGAGAATCTGAAATGCTCTAAAACGGCTGTTTGGCCAGACTAACTTTGCTCGCAAAATGAATGTAGCGTCAAAGGAAGTATGTCCAGGCCCAGGCTATCAAGCGGTGTGACTCATCAAAAATGTATTTATTTAATTTTATTAATATATTTAAAACTTATCATATTTAAAAGATGGTGTATCCTCAGTTTATTGGTTTAAGTTTACTTCTAATTTACTAATAATACATCATTTAGTCACTAAACGGAATCTTTTCTTGGAAACGTTTTTCAACAGCATATTAAACCATTATCATTACATGCTCTAAACTCTAAATGTGCTTTAAATCAGATTTTGTGAAAGATTGTTTCTTTTCTTCGCTGTGGACACTTCTGTCACAGACTCTCACATGCATGGAAAACGCATTCGGCAAAAGACTCCACAGAGGAAAAAAAAAAAAAACATAATCCAGACCAGGATTCAAACAACACGAGGCTAAGACAATTATCGCTCAATTATTGCTTCTAACGTCGGTGATTCACAAAAACACGCTAAAACCCAGCAGCTACCCACGTTCTCCAAGTAGAGCCGCACAAATCAGATGACCTTAATCGGGAAAGTGGAACAGTCAGGCCGTATGAATTAAACTAATTAAGCTATTGGCTTCAGATTGAATCAGCCGGTTGGCAATCATTCCAGCTCACTCGTTATAAAGGCCTCTCAATTATGATTTAGAGCTTCATCAATATTCTATTTATTGTGCTGTAATTGACGTGCACACAGTGTCCGGCAGCTGACCTAGTTCTCGGCCTCTGGCAGATTAAGTCTGTGGAGTCTCTGCGCGGCCACTCGAGCCCAAGGCAGAGAGCGATTTCTACCGGCTTAACTTTGGCACAAGCGCACACATGCACGCGAACACATGTAAATATTTTCCGTCTCCTTAATAATGCACGCATGACCGCGGCAATAAAATAAGCTGACGCAGTGGCGCGCTCAAAGATAAATTAGGCATGATTCATACCGTTAATATGTAAACTCACTGGAGCACAGACGCACACAACCAAACCATTCTTCTGCTCAATGTCTCTCTTGAACACAATGCTTACACTGCGTGTATACAGCTGCGAGGAGCTGATACTGGCTATCAAGAGGCTGAAGATAAAGTCATTGAGAGAAAAGGCAGGCTTCGAACACACACACACAGAAAATGCCGTTGCGTTTCTGACACTGCAGTTATCTCACTAAGCTGTGATTACGTCTGCTGACTGCTGAGGTGAGATCCCCCAACTGTGCATTTGATGAGCTTTTTTGGAGAGCTTCCTTACTGTCCCAGTGCTTCCTGTCTGATATGGAAATCCCCATATGGTTTATTGTCATGCACACACACGTAAAAACATCCTCCTTTTCCAAAAAGCCCATGATGAGTTGTCGACAAACTGATGAGATGTCACTGTGAATGACTACATTTCACACTTTTTGGTTTTATCTTTCTTAACTCACCAAATGTTATTACTCACAATGCACAAAACAGACACGTTTATGCCTTGTGTGTCTCTCGACAGACGGATACTACTGCTATCTGCCCAGGAAACACAGCTGGTGCACAGGATGTGATGTCATCGTGACCAGTAGTAAACAACTGTCCACCTCCACAGTTTTTTCTTCCATTAAACATGTAAACAATAGTGAGTTCACACTTAATTGAAATACATAATGTAGAAATTATTTTTTAAAACAGCAAATTTAACAGCCAAATTATCAAATTTTCAAGCTAAATTATAAAATCCTGTAATATTTTGTCTAAATAAATTAAACAAAACATTTGAAAATCCAAGCATGCTGTAAATTCAAATATTATAACAATGTATAATGTACATTTGCTAAATATTACATTTAGCGTTACATTTACAATTACATTATTAATAGTATATATTTCTTTAACATAATGCCTTACAGGCTACTCATTATATTATAAAATCTAGAACTCACTTTAATTTAATGAGTTAAGGAAAAATGAAACAAATTTTTCAGACATTTGGTAGGAGACAAACTTTGCCAGATATGGTGACAAATGAACGACTAACTGACTGCCGGGTAGATCCGAGTTAATACCATTAGCTTTAGAGCTTAAACAGTACAACTAATGGGCGCAAGCCAGCAGAACTGCTCTGACGGAACAGAAGTGAACCGAGCAGCGCCTGTAGAGACGAGATGCGGCAGTCTCTCGCCATCTGAAGCGCACCGGGCCGGTGAGGAGTGATCTCCTCATACAGTGTGTTCTTAAATCCAGCCTAATCCTCTGGGCCTGTGCACAGGATGAGAGGACCGACGGAGGGAGGATGAAGAGAGAGATGGAGAGATGAGCGCGGGATGAGAGAGGGAATTGTGCAGAGATGTTGTGGGTTGATCCGCTGGACTCCCGTAAATCCTTGCTGGATCTCCTGTGGCTTTTGTGACCCGGCTGCGACCAATCAAGCCACCAATGGTCCGAGCGTGTATAGCACACACATACACATATAATATCTCTCTTTTAGGTGTCTGTGTCTTTTACTAATCCTCTTTGAGCCGTTCATCTCAAGTTCATCTCAACTGATACTGGGATAAGAGGCTCCTCAAACTTCATAATCTCATGGAGAATGTGTGTATGTTCATGGCATGTCCATCCCCAATGAATTGCAGATTCTTTCTAGTAGATGAGTGGCCTCCTACTGATTCCTTACTAGCAGATATGTTCATTTCTCTTTAGACCCAAACGTTCCCATGCAATACAATCAATTTTCAAAGCATGCTGTTGAGCTTTCATAATTAATGCTCGCTGAGACTTGTTTATTATTAATACGCGACGTAATTACTTAATTCTGAGCAAAAACCCCACACCAGTCCTCCAGACAAAGAGAAAATTACCAGGAAGCCGTTTGGCTCCTTCAGTGAAACATTTAGAAGGCAAATTACTTTTTTATTTGACAAATTGGCAGAGTAAAGATGGTTGTTCAAAAGTGCTTGAGTTTACAGAGCTCCTCACAGCTCTTCTTACGGATAGTTCACCTAAAAAATATATTCTATCATCAACTACCCACCCTCACGTATAGACGTATACAATTTTCATTCATCTTCAAAACACAGATTATGTTATTTTTATTGAAACACGAGTGGTTTTAAATACACTTTATTTTAAGGTGTCCCTGTTAAAGTGTTATTACATTTAAGTACCGAGTACTATTAATTAATTAATTAATATTAATTACATGTATTTACTATTTAGTTTGGTTTAGGCTTAGAGTTTGGCTCAGGGTTAACTGCATGTTATTGTGCATAATTTATTGTTATTATAATAGTAAGTACATGTAACATGCACTTTCTTAAGCATTAACAAAATTGTTGCTTCAGAAAGTTAAAAAAAGACAACGTCAGCAAAATCTGTACTAATTGAGCAGTTGCTTTATACAATGAACAGGTAGTGACTAGTGATTTTGGCACTTATTCATATATAAACATTGATCAACAACACGCATATTTACAGTTCACCAAATAATGGAGCTTCCTTAACGCAGACAAACAAATTAGGCTTGCTTTTACTTCTCACACAAGAACCAGTTTGTTCTCACAGGTTAACCCAGTATGGTTGAAAGTAGGGGTGGGAGATAGAGCTGCACAATTAATCGTTAAAAGATCACGACCTCGATTCAACCCCCCACACAATCTTAATTGGTACCTGTATGGCACCGGTACCTAAGTAACCGGTATGTACCAAACTGAATCAAAACGCGTATTTCGGTGCCTCATTTCATTGCTGTGCCTTAACGAAAAACACAACGAATCTATGGTGCCAAATCTATGGCATTAATAAGCGAGCGCACCACTGACGCTGGCACCCGCGGTAAATCATTTCTGCGAGAGGAAAACAGATCTACAAGCGAAGAAACAGGAGCCCGAGATCTCATTTTAAATTCTGCGCGCGCATTATATCATCTGCGGCCGATCTTCTCTCACCTGCTCGACCGAACATGTTTATTTTTGTCAGTCATAGGGCGGAGCTTGCTGTTCTCAAATGTGTCAAATGGTTATTCCCCTATTCCGTTATAAGATGATTCATTCACTTGACATGAGACATGGCACTGGATCGTATGTTATTGTTTCATTAGCTTCTTTTATTTATTCATTTATTATTGATTTTGTCTTTATTTAATGTAATTTAATGTACTGAGTAAATCTTTTTCAGATTAATTATTCTTTATTAATAGACTTTTTAAACTTTTTTACCTTTCGTGCAATTTCATGATAAATCATTAAAGTGAACAGTTGGACAGTTTCATATTTATTTGCATATTGAAATGAGTGGTATTATAACCCTCTGTGTTGTTTATATACAACATTAAGATAACTGAGCCTTTAAATCTCCTTTGTAATAGATATGACTATAAATCAAGAACATTTTTATTTTTATTTTTAAATTATCGATTCAGACACCGTTTAGGCACCAGAACCGTTTTAAAAGTATCAATTTGGCACTGGTATCGAAAACAACAAACCATTTTTTTCTTTACATTATTACATTATTTTTCATTACATTTTTTTTAATTTAAAGCAAAGAGTACTATGTATTATTTTACTGATGTCTGATAACCTAATGTTCAGGAGTAAATCTTTAAAATAAAAAAGGTTCTCCAGAATCGTGAGAGAATCGTGATATTTATTCTAAGCAAAAAAAAAAATCATGATTCTCATTTTATCCAGAATCGTGCAGCTCTAATGGGAGATATACCAGCAGACATAGCCTGACCTTTAGAAATTAGTCAAATTTGGTAGATTTGGTAACGAAAACCAAAACTGTTGTGGAAACTGTAAAAAAAAAAATAACACGGATGCGAGAATGCTGCCAGCTGTGGTGGGATTAATGTGTGTTCTTTATACAGAAAGTGAGTGGTTCTGACACATCGACCTGTGAATTCAGACATGATGGCAGGATTGCCTTTACATTACACTGAGATCACAATGCATCCTTGACTATCTCTGGACCAGGAAAGAATGATCAAAAAACATTGCCATCAGAAGCACATTTGCACTTGGCTTTTCAAAGTGTACGTGGACAACATCCAGACACAGGCTGCATGTTAATGACAAGTTTAAACGCAGCCTAATATTCCAGCTGTCTGTCATTCATGTTAATCAAACAACAAAAGAGAGAAAACCTCTCACTGACTAAATCACTTCTGACATTTTAATAAGAAATATTTTCATTTACACGCCTAAGAACATGCATATCTTTTTATACATTTGATTACTTTATACAATGTATGTAGTATTTTACCATATCTTAATATATATCGTTACACTGATACTGAAGCATAACATTTTTATTGCGTCACCCACCCCTAGTTGAAAATGAATTAATCTGAGGCTACAGTATGAGGCTGTTGTCAATCTTTCTGGGTAAATTTGTAAAAAGCCCTGTTCATAACATGCACTCTTTTTACAAAACACAACACGCACTGTTTGTTTTTGCATGCAGGAGCACTGAAACACTGATAATGATATCTGACAAAGCTACATTTGGATGAATGGCTTTTCCATTTGTTGCCATTGATGACTGGATTTGTCTTTAAACGTTTCACCCAGGGGGATGGGAAATCTCAAATAAGCCACTTGGAAAGAGCTTAAAACTAGAAGTTGGGTGCCTCAAACCATTGAGCATATGACCAAGGAGTCAAACAAAATTTTGGGTCCTCCCAAAATTAGATGAGTGTACTTGGAGAAGAGGCTGACTCACTGTCTGTGCAACAGCAGAGACTCCCGGGCCTTCAAGGCCAGTTTGTGTTTCTGCACTGAGACATGCACAAAATGTTAACAAGAAAGCAAGCACTCCAAAACAAATCTCGCCTGACATTTGGAATAATTCTCGTGACTGACTGTAAGACGAGACTCAGGGGAGAGACATGAACGAGCATGTGCATAAGGGCATGAGACGACCTCATCAGGAGGTGAGTTGCTATGGAGACAAAGTAGGAGGGAAATTACCTCTGCACAGATCCAAAGGTCAGCCCTATCCCTGACTCTATGCTAGCATGCACTTCAAAGTGTTTCCCTAAACCCTGACACCATGTGACTCAACGTTACAGAAGTGGGCTCGGGATTTGAGCATTTGAGGAATGAGTTAAAGCAGCAAAAAGCAATAGCAGTGTCTGCTCAAAGATTGCTCCTCTATCAGCCCTGAAGCGTTATGACTTTATACCTGCTGCAGAGAAACTGAAGGGGGCTGCTCATACCCTGGTAAAAGCAATACCGTGCAATCATGTTGGCGGTGCAAAAAATTGAGAAGATAAAACAATTGAAAATATGAAGATAAAACAATACAATTAGTGAAGATTATGTTTGAGCCTGATTTATGTTCATATTTGAAATTTCTGAGAAGACAGTATTTAACTAAAAATGGATTTGATCAAAGGAAATGATTGGACTGTGGAAAGTGGCTTTGAAAAGTATAGATGCACAATAGAAGGTAAGGTTGTGAATGCTAATTTCTTCTGCTTTTCTTGTTTATTACGCTTGTCTTTATTTCAGATTGATTTAAAGTTAAAGTTTAACAGTATTCAATCTTTAGTCAGTCTAAAAATAAATCACACTGTCAGTTTTTGGAATTGAAAACCACACTCCTTAAAATATTCTGTTCCCACAATAGCTCACTGCCTCTGTCTGTATGAAAGTGTAACCAGAATCAAGGTTGAACTGACTGAAGCCAGAAACAATAGTGACCAAAGTAATATCAAAGATGAAGATCCATAAAACTGAAACATCTTTTCACTAACTGCCACAAGCCACATCAAATCTTTAATTACAGACATCGTAGAGAGCAGAGAACCTGAGTAACGCATACAATACAAAGCAGACGATGGCGAAAACCAATGACATCAGATGACACACAGGTCGTATCTGCATCTTCATAAATTACTAAAACAACACATGAAATCCTGCAACATATAACATATAAACACACGTTTGTGAAGCACAGCGGCTTTCTCACAATTTGCGACGTGTCTAGTCGTCCAGTCCAGCTCTAAGTAGTTGTTAAATCCTGAAAAAGTACTGCTGTGATTTCGGTTACACAACACGGTTGTTAGGGTTTGGCGATACGGCAAAAATATCATATCACGTTTTTTCTGGGGAAATCACGATTTACGATTTTTATCCAGATTCTTTTTCCAAGTTGACTATTTTGCAAATTACAGAGGTAGTATATTATTTTCAGTATCAGTATATTATTTTCGGAAAGTAAGAGGGATTTGGGACACCAGCCAAAGTCATTTGAGAAGTGGAGCATGTTATATTGATGAAAAATGATGTAGACAAATATATTACAGAATACCATGCACTGATTAATCATGCACAAAAAAATGTTTTTCCATGAAGAATGTAAATAAGTCAATTTTATTTTCATGACATCAAGTAAACAATGCCAACGGAATGACACAAAAGGTCTTTACATTCTAGAAACATACTCTGAAAAGAATCTTAAGTAAGGATCACATATATATATAGTTTTAATTCACTATTCATGTTCAGCTCGTGGAATTGCCTGCTTGAGATTTCACATGAATCTGCTCCACAGCAGCAACAAAAAGATGCACACGAACATAAGCACGCCCCCACACAGCTCTGCACTGCTGAGGCCCGTCCCCTTATCGCAGGTCTGTGGAGAGCTCTTCATCTGTGGCTCTGACTGAGGTCTGGACGGAGGGATGGAGCGTGAAGTTTACTCTCAGAGCATAGTGCAGCCATACAGCACAGTCTGAAGCATGAAGATAACTTGCAGGAGAGGAGAAGCTTTTCTAATAGACTAAGCTGGGAAGCTGTGCCTCCTTTTTAAACATCATCCTCTGGGCAAGGAGACTGAGATAAAACTAATATGCCTAAATATATTTTAGGAGTGTCTGTTTCCAACTGAAAGTCCACAAACAAAATATTTGCAGAAATAAAATTGCAAGTAAAAATACAAATGATTTACCAATGCGTAATCTCACTTACATTTCCACAAACCAGCAAGAAAATGCTAATAATTGTAATAATCGAAATAGGGTTACAATCTTTAACATTTTGTAATAGTATTTATATTTTTAAGAATATTTTCCTACAAAATACTTAATTTAAAAACTCAAGGCTAATATTTAGCCAAATAGTTAAGCTACATTTTGCAATTATACGCTGCCAATTTATTTGTTTTATTAAAGGAACTGTTTATAAAAACTCATGTTTACCTGCCATGCAAACATTAGAAAACAAAAACTTTAAAATGCCATCTAAAAATATATCAACTGCATGATAACGTTTGCTAAAAATACTTCGTCCTTTGTGCTAGATTTAGGAAGTGACGCATTTTACGGCGCAGTCTGCTAGCTGGACAGTTTGCTCAAACAGACTAGTGCGCTAATGTAACAAAAGACACAAAATAGAGCTAACAGTTTAATGTCTGCGAGAGTTTTTATTGTGCTTGATTAAACTGAACTGCATTACAGTGTCGTCGTTAGACAAAGCCTGGCAGCAGAAAATGAGGGTACATAAAAATGATGTATTTGAAGCCATTTGGAGAAAGCCCCCTGCAAAACCCTGATGATATCACTGCACAGGCCTTCTCTCTCTTTTTGAGAGAGACTGCATGAGGACAGAGAGAGAGCGAGAGAAAAATCAATCAAGAACACAGTGTGAGTAAACACTTCAGGGTGGCACAGCCACAGATGCAAGCGCTATGGACAAGTCACGTCTGCCAGCCCCAAAGCAGCGCGCGCACACACACGCAACGAAATGTGCTGCGAAACGAGAGAATGCATCTTCTCTCAAGAACGGCACAAGCTGTCTTCACTCCAGCTCTAAGCAAAAAACAGCAAGGGAGAGACAGTGTGGGTGAATTTACGAGACACTGCTATAAGACACCAATTATGACGAGTCGGAAGTGTTGATTATTTCTCTTGACGTTAACAGTTATTAGTGTCAATTAACAGAATTTACATTAACTCCTTCCTCCCCAGTGACACATCTTCCGTCACAGATTACGTTTATCCACCACTGAGGAGATACTGTGGCAATTCATGTTTTTTAAAAGGAGGAGGATGTGACATGTGGCAGGGTATGGTTTCCTATACTAGGAATCTGTGCTCTGCATTTAACACACCCAAGTACACACACACAGAAGTGAGAAGTGAACAACCACGCACACACACACCCGGAGCAGTGGGCAGTTGGGGGAACGGTGCCTTGCTTAAGGGTCTCTCCTCAGTCGTGGTATTGAAGGTGGAGAGGGCGCTGGTTATTAACCCCACGCATAATCCCTGCCGGACCTGGGACTCGAACCCACAACATTTGGGTTACAAGTCCAACTCCCTATCCTAGGACATGACTGTCCCCTAATGAATTAGAACAGATATTTTTACACATTCCTATAAAAAAATATTAAAAATGCTAGTGGTGACTGGCAACTGAAAATACTAGGACCCTGAGAGTCACAGAATAAGCATTTTATCATTTATTTAGAGATAAACTGTCAGCAGATGATATACTAACAAAGTTTACACAGCAAAATAAAAGTTTGGTTTAACTTGAAGAAACTGCGACAGAAATATTTTAATATAATGATAGTACCACTACTAACTAATACATTTGCAATTAAAACATTATTTTTAAGAAATATTTAAATGGAAAAATTACTTGTACGATATGACGATATACTTGTAATTACTTGTACGATATGACGATATAAATGAATGAATAAATAAATTATTTAATTTTGAAAAATAAAATATATATTTTTTTATAAAGTCAATTTGAGATCCTTTTAATTATTCAAATTTATGTTAAATATTAATAGAATACACAACAGAATAAACTGAATAAAAAGGAAGAGTTCATTAGGCCCTAAAATTTTATTTTTGTTAACCTTTTAATAAATTGCTGTTAAATTGTACACGTTTAATGATTTCAGTTATTTAGACATGCTTTTTGATGACTATTTTTATTTAGTGTTTGGCAATAGCTTTATTTAGACTATGCATTTAAAAAAAAAAAAGTGTAAAATATTTTTCTAAATTACTTTTTTGCTGTTTCATACATCAGTATATCAAGATCAAGAAGATCATCTGTCTAGAGGATCACACTGGCCCACTTAGCGCCATGAAAAACAAAACTGTTTTTTTAATAAATTGTAAATGGGAAGTGAGCAAAACACTAGAACGCTCTCATCCTGTTATAATGAATGACAGTGTCACTAAGTCCACTTTTGGTCACATGAGCCCTGCAGTTCAGCATAAACACCATGGACTGTCCATGATTTCTGGACTCTGTGCTCAGAATGAATCACTTATTTCCACCGAGTTGTTTACAATGTGAGAGTTCTAGTAAATACTCACTGTTTCAACGTCCACATAAGCAAGGTTTTATTAAAAAACAATAATCAAAAAAATAAACTCAAATCAATCATTTTAAATGATACAATGAATTTAGGCATCACAACGTTATATTGTATAATATAAATAATGGATGATATTTTAGAGATCCACTAACAATGTTATTAAATAGTGTTTTGAAAGATAAACTCTAAGTCAGCATGTCAAAGGCAGATTTAAATGTAAAAATAGACTCAATTACATGTACAATTAAATACCTAATATTCAAAATAATGGGCAAAACAAATATGGCACTGATAATATTGTGCATCAGCAAAAAATGAATGAATGAAAAGCCTATGCCATAGTGGCAAAATGCTTTAATGGACACTTTACTATTACTTCCATTTTTCCAATTAACTTGGCAGCCCTAAGCAGAACATACAACAGAATGTTCATATTGCATCATTATTTTTCAATCTGAAGTCTTTAGGGATCTTTACATACTTACATCCTTCTTTCCAAGTCGCTAAGCATCATTCTATGTAGCTGTAAATTAGGTGCAAACTGCCTGCTTCGTAAACTCTGGAGACATGAACACTGTTAGGTTCGGTTTCCGATCGACTGAGAAGCGAAACAAGCTCAATACGCTGAAAATGAGGACTTAGCATTGCAGAATGAGGTCTGTGGAGACGGTTAGGACAACAACGGCTGAGCCTGAGCAAGCAAGCTGTTTAGCCCCTAAAGCAAACCTAAACAATATTTAGCAGATACTCTGGATACGGTAGCAGTTACAGTTGCAAGTAAACAGAGTTAGAGCGCATGACAATATGAAAATATTTGCCACTTTCCGTGTGAGACGTACTTTACGAACAAGTTCACACGAGCTATATGGAGTATAGCTGGCCTGTCCATTAGTGGCACTGTTTTGGATTGGTGTTAACAGGTTCAGCTCAGCACTGTTCCTTTAGACAAGTCTGTCTCTGATCCCTTTTGGCTAAGGATGACCTATTTCCATAAAACGCTATCTGTACTCGGAGAAGGCCACGAGCACTGTCAGACACACACGCTAACAGCAGGGCATCAAGCAAAAGCACACACAGTTTTTCCTCCAAATCTGCACACCAGAAGACAGTTACAATGATGTCATAAAGCACATTACTGCAACATGCTCAAACCTGATCAGTCATTAACGAAGTAGACTATCCTTCCGTCAGTTGTGAACCAGGTCAAATACAATGATATAAGCACTAGGGATGCTCATTTTAACCGTTTAACCGTTAACTGACTGATATGAATTTTGACCGATTTGACCGACCGTCATTTTATTTATTTATTTATTTATTTCTGCATTTAACCTACTCATAGTCTACTAAGAAATATTTCCTGAGCACCAAATCAGAATCATTTTACACTTTTTAAAATATACAATAGAAAACAGTAGCAATGCTATCTAACAATATTATTCTTTTTTATTGTATTTTTGCTACAGATATTCTATTTAATGCATCCTTGATAAGCATATGTGATTTGTGAACAACAGTAAAGTGTTAAAAAATAATAATAATTACAACAGCAACATGGTGCAGATAAATTGCTTATCTTTAGAATTTTTACAGCATTTTTAAATGGAATTTTTTATAAATGTTGCAAAAAAGTGGATCATTTCCAGTAAGTTTCAGAAATATTACAGAAACTTTGGAAACTTTCCATACTTTTTTGGAATAGTACACAAATTTTTGCAACATTGTGCAACCCTACGATAAGATTGAAAAACACAACCTCTCAGACCTTTTCACATCAACTCAAGCGAGAAGCTGAGCCCCTGTAAGACTGAAATCCTAGAATTGTCCCCGTCTCGATGTCACATCCCCTCTTCACCTACACTCACATCCACACAACGCAGCTCTCTCTTCAACAGTGTAACACAACCTCCACACCAGTCTCTGTTCTCCTCAGCACACGCGTCTGTAACTCGACTAACATCCCAGTTTCTATAGTTCTGTTCAGCGCATGTCTCTTTATCACGATGTAATCTGCCTGTTTCCTTTATGCCTCTGTTATCCGATCTAAAGCCAGTCACTTTACATCCTGAGCCATTATACCATCCGCCACTTAATATAGTTTAATGTCTCTGACTTCATTAGGAGACGGAAACAAGTGGACAACTAACTCATTACCCCAGTCTAATCCCGACGTTCTGCCAGATGCTCTATTGAACCATTTCCAGATATATATTTTGTTTTGCTACTGAAGGAGGTTCAAACACACACAGTACTTGCCTATAATACTTTGGTTATCACAGAACATCAATTTAGATCTCTGTCTCTCAACTGACACAGATCAGAAAATGATGATATTGCATTTAGGTCCTTGTACGCTCGAAGGCAAAAGGATTCATTGCTAAATATGACTGACTAAGACGAGAGAAAGAATCTAGGAAAAAGATAGAACCAAACAGAGGAGGAGGGAAAGAGAAAGAGAGAGAAGGATAGCAAGGGAGACGTGAGGAGCGAAGATGAAAGGAAATCAAAGTAGGATCCCAATGCGTGGAGAAGGGGATCTCCTGTGATTAATCATCCTCCAGCCCACTATGAGAAGAAATAATCTTGTTAATGTCAACGATGCCAAATACGCTCCGAATGCAGTTTCACGATGTGGGGATTCAAAATGGTAGCTTGAAGATGATGTCACGCTATCTGTTAGACAATTTAATGTAAAGAATAAGCGACGTCAGCCAAAGGGCCACAGATCCAATCAGTCCTAATGAGCTTTAATTTCATTTCAGACCAGCGCTGAACAGAGCAGCATCGGCTCAAACAAAGCCTGTCAACATTTCCTACAGATATTTCCCCTAATCGAATGAAAAATCTCAGAGATCATCATTATGGTGAATTTGTTATCCGATGGCCCATGAGCTGGAGATCTGCATCTCCACAGTCTGGAGGAAATCTAATTACAGCCCAGCTGCCTCTGTTAGACAAACACATGGCTGGAACTTCAAGGGACAGTGCACTCAAAAGTAAAAATTCGCATTTATTCGCCCTTATGTCGTTCCATTTGACTTTTTTATTTTTTTATTTCTAGAACATCAAAGAAGCGTATTGCATCTCATCATGTTCGACACATCCCCTACATAATAGACACGCACATACTACTTATTAATACTACCCAAAACGTATCAACATTCAGGTGGCGTTTGCATATTTTCACTTTTCTTTTTCAAAAGTAACTTTGATGTCGGAGGAATATTCTGCTGACCTCATCTGTCTACTGCTCCACCGCTCACAGGACAGTTCCCCGTCTCCGTCTTCTACATTCCCTGATGTTTCAGTTCCTCACATCGTTTTCTAGTGAAACAGTTTTAGCTACTAAATGTGAACAGTTCTTAAATGATTTTTATGAACATTTAAAAAAAAAAAATCTAGTTTTCCACTTTATAGAACGTTTCCTGCGTTTGAAACGTTCCACGGATGTTAAATGTTCTACCCACAATGCAAATTGTGCCAAAGCAGCTGTACTGTATTAAAAGGGGGTAATAGTGTATCAAAATATTATGCTTTTCTGTTCTGGCCAGAGTTCAAAAAATAAGCAAACCATATTTTAGGACAAACATTTAAACCATCTACAACAGTAACACTATTTCTAATGACTCAGATCTGCGAGCTCGAACAGATCAGGCTGGGCAAACTTTAAACCGAACAAACAGATTGAGGATAGACATGAAGCTTGAGCAAACAGTGGATTCTGACAGCAAGGAACCATGCAGGAAAGGTTATGGAACATAATTTGTTTGCGGCCATTTCTATTTAAGGTCTATGCATTAAAATATGGCCTTAAAGGTCCCGCCTCGTCTAGCAGCCGCCATGAACGGGCCCTCCGGAGAGCCCCATTAACCCGAATGTCAATATCCAAGCGCTTCACAAGTGCTAAAGGAGGGTCTTAATCTAATCCATTACCGGTGACCCTGGACAACAGTGCTAGGCCCTACTTCATAAGCTTTCACTTTCCCCAGCTCTCATGTCAGACGTTGCCAATGACGGTCAACGGCACTTTAACTGTTATTCATTGCGTCATGCGACTTATAATTCAGTTCCACCCTCGCTTCGATATTGCCTGTCCAGGAAAGAGAGTCGGACGCTGGATTACTGAGGAACAATGGCATTCCTGTGCTCTGTGATGCCAGGTGCCGGCAGGAACACGATCCCTTCCATCTGTCTGTCTGTTCTGGCAAGCGCTCGGCCAGGCCCGGGCAGCAGCTAGGGAGAGTCACAGAATGGGACTATTGTTCCAAAGCCTCTTGGAGGAACACACTAAACACCCCCCCCCTTCCCCAACACAAACATCGACGAACGCACACCAGCATAAACTCGCACGTCAAGAACGGAGCTAAAGGCAAGCGCACAGCAGCGTGTCAAACACAGAGCCGCTCCCACTGTCAGTCCGAGAACATGCACCTCACTGGCGCAATCGAGCGTGCGCATGCACATGCCAAGTACTGTACGCATTAAGGATACACATCTGCAGTTCTGCTGAAGTCTTGCTGAGATGGGAAACAGCATGCTGCGCTGCACAGCCCGGTCCCGTGGAGCATGATTCATTTCCTATAAATGTAGGACCTGGCCTCTCCACTCCAAGATTTCTCAGCACAGAGCTACTTTAGCACATCTGCCTGACATTATCTTTTTCTGTTGCCGGGAATATTACGTTATTAATGACTTTTTGAAGTTATGATCGTGATGAAACGAAAGAACCAGCAGCTTTTGTATAGCTGTGAAGTAAATCTGAGTGTAATGGATTATACGACACAAAAAAGGAAAAAAGTGTGGGGAGGGAGTCTGGTTCTGTTTAGTGAGCGTTGACTGAATTTTGGAGATTTTGGAGAGGTGGAGTTTAAGCAGAAAAAAATGAATGGAGATGTCTGGTTCACATCACCACAGGGTCAGTCATTTTCACTGGAAGATCAAGTTCTGACATTAAGATTACGAGGTCAATTACAAAATGAAACATAGATGCATAACTCATTCACAATATCATCTTTAACATGCATTTATGAAATAGTGTGAATGTATATGACAACTTCCAGCATCAATCACTGGTTAAATCTTCTAATTAATTAAATCTAACAATATGTCTGTATTTCTGAAAAAAGACTGCAGAATCAAGCAAAATATGATGTTTGTTCATCAATTTATAACAACTGAATGAAATTTCTGTTTCCTATTAGAAAATGCCTTCGTTATTACCATAACTGTTTTTTCCATTATTGTTGATTATGTTAACTGCGTGAAAACATCATTATTGTTATTGTTTTTTCTCTTCATTTAAATGGTTCTTTATTACTTTTTTTGGATTTTCTTTTTTATCTTTTCTTACCATGTTTTACCATAGTTTATATTAATCTACATCTACGTTTTTATTTTTGTTTGCTACTTTGTTCTACTTTTTTAGTATAATACTATAATATTGTTTTGTTTTGGTACTGTCCGTTGAGCTTTTGAAGCTACATACAGTAACTGTAAAATTTGATGTAAAAAAAATTATTAAAATAAAAATCTGCCTGAGACACAAAATCTTGCCATGAATTATTCACCCAAAAATAAATAAATAAAAACAATACTGCACAGACTAGAGATATATTGCAGTCTCAAAGCGATGCTTTGCCTTTACCCTTTTAGGTTTAACGTATTCTCCAAGCTCAGCTACCATTTGACGCCCTCAGGCTACGCTTTACCCCCTCACACAGTGGGACTATCAATTCCCCCCAACTCAAGCATGCTTGTAGCCGGGGGTCTGTCCAAAATCCACATAGCCCGTGTGCTGTTTAGAGCTGAGAGGAAGGCCAGTGAAAGCAGCAGCAGATAAATAATGTATAGCTCGTTCTCTCCTCTGTGAAAAAACATGACAGTTCCGTTCCTGCACCCTCTGCTTGTACGGCTTCATTTTTGACTCTAGGGGCCCGTCGCCTGCCGTCTCCACGCTCTCATCTTCTAATGGTCCTTCCAGTGATTACTGAGACATAAGTGCACCGTCTGTCTTGATGATCAATCATCTGCTGGATCTATAAAGTCGGCCCCACCACAGAGCTTCAAATGTAATCAAATTTAAAGGAGTGGACGCTGCCCGATGTGCCAGCAGTTTAAGGGGCGTCGTTGGCTGTAAGCATGACTGACAACTTATTTAGTAGTGCTTCAGCAGCATGCAACACAATACGTGATGATGACAACTTGGGGCGCTCAACAAAAGCATGCTCAATTTCGCCTGTCATGTCATCAACGGAGCCACTGAACCATAAAACAGCTCTTTTACTAGACAAGTGCTATTCAGTAATAAGCGTAGCAGAATTCTATAATTCGAACACACAAACAAGGTATCCGGGGGTCAAAGTTTCCCATTACCGAAATCGACAGCAGAAGAATAGAAGCTCACTGAGGATCACTTCTCTTTAAAGTCAGCGTACTTCTCTGACTCTTCCTACACACTGGAGCAGCTCTTAAAACAGCTAATGTCTCAACAGCAATGTCAATCTGAACAGGGAAGTACTTATGGTAACTTAAGCCATTCCAAGTAATCCAACAGTGATTTTTTTTTTAATATTTTTACTTCACTAGTAGCTAGTCATTACATTCTCTAACCCACTACTAATTCCATTGATGGAAGTCACTACTAAAACATATTAACTAGTTATCAGTACTTATTCCTTTGTTACTAGTCACTCTCTTTATGATGAGTAATCTACAGCACACCAATGTTTCCGGAAACAACAAAACATCGCCATTGAATTCTATGGGAATTTATCATTCAGCTCTAAGCCTTTTTTTTTTTTTATTAGAATGAATTCAAAATTCTACATGTTTAGTAGCTATATCTTATAAAAAGCTTAAGCTACTAGTGACAATTTTAAAGCTTACTAATATCTGTTCCTGTTTTCTTAATGACAACTAGACCCTGTTTATAAGACAGTAATATAAATTCCAACTAGTGGAAAGAGTTTATTGAACCCAAAAAGCAGCCGTTTTTAATAATAACCACATTTGCACAGTACGAAACAACTGCAAGTAGTGACATGAAGAATTTTACTAGTAACACCTGGAATAGATCCTAGTCATGTCTCATTAATCTGTACTAGGATGTTGTAGATAGTAGTAACTACTAGAATGAATAACTGAGTGCATTAGTTAACATAACGGTGATGTACAACATGTACTAATACATTAATAAAAAAGTAGTAGCAGCCTATTACTTAATATACTGAATGGATTTAGGCTATTTTAACGAGAACTAACAATGAATAGCTTGAAATTAACAGAATGAAGAGCCTAATGTATTGCTGCCTGGAAGTAATATTTGATTTGTATTAAATTACAGAATAAGTAGTAATACGATCATAGGCTGATGTGGATTTCCCGTATTGAGAAGCACTGCTCCGGTTTAACCTCTTGTCTGTCTTTCTGCTTAACACTGACACCAAGAAAGCAGTCCGCTACAGAAGAGCGCAAGAAACCGGCAGTCGATGATAATTATGCGGGTTAGATGTTAGCTTAAGGGATGAAATGATTTTACCTTCTCTCGTTTCGACTGCGCACCGGACGATAGGAGAGACCGCCGAGTCTTTGCGCTTCGTCCCAGGGCAGATCTGAGGCTCCACGCGCTGGAAAAAAATGTGATCTTCAGATCGGAGCACCTCAGAAATTAATCCCAAACATGATCGAGCGGAGAGCTGGCTTTAAATGCAGCGCTTTTCTCTAATTCCGCTGCTTCGCTCCGAGGAGGATGTTAACCCGTTAGTTTAGTGCGCGCGGAGCGGCCTTTTCGCTGGTAATTACGGGGGGAATTGGCCAAAGATCGAGGACGCTCGGTCCGCGGGATGAGCGCTGCGCTCCGGCTGAAAGCACTGAGTGAGCGCCGCTACTCGGTCTAAAGGAGACGGAGCATCTGAAGAGACCCGCCCACTCTGTCAACCCGGAAGAGAACTGTCAATGCAATGGCATTCGTGACACAAAAGTGGGGGAGCCATGGGTGGACAGTGGAAATATTACTAATCAGACATCTAACTGACTAAATAAATAATACATCGGGGAGAAAAAGCTGCACAGTTTC
Source organism: Enteromius unitaeniatus (assembly GCA_032359435.1). Lineage (NCBI taxonomy): Eukaryota > Metazoa > Chordata > Actinopteri > Cypriniformes > Cyprinidae > Enteromius > Enteromius unitaeniatus. The sequence goes on along the minus strand of JAUMHI010000058.1, from coordinate 10,909,834 downwards.
TCTGCTGAAGTTAAGACAGCTTTATTGCTTTGCTAACCAAACCAAAGCACACCTCCCAGATGATGTTGTTCTTGTAATTTTGTTTTGTTGTTTTGGGGATTTTTTTTTAGCTTTTTGCATGATCTATTCAGATATAACTGTGATTTATGAACTGCACTGGCCCAACAAAATGAGAAATGACTAAAATGACCTAGGCCGAGAAGGAAACTCAATACTTTTGTTTTGCTTAAACTGTGTTGTTTGATGTTTTGCATGAACACCAGAGGTCTGATAACACATCAGTCAAACACTGGTCTGAATACTGTAGTAGGTGTACTAAAATAGTGTTGATCACACAGGCCTTGACATCAATAACAAAAGCATTTTAAAATCTTAGTATATTTATATGATCGTAGCATTTTTATTGCCTTCCTGTACATACCCATCAAAGTAGACTTTTTGAGAATACTTGTAATTATTACAGGTGAGGCTAGTTTCATGTTGTGATGCGTGTCCTCTATTTGGACATTCTGATATGTTTACCCTTTTTGTTAAAGTGATACTTATTTTATTGCTTATCTAACATTAAATAGCGTCACCCATTGTCCTACCTCTACCCCTTTGTTTTGCACCACTTAAACTCAACAAAAATATAAACGCAACACCTTTGTTTCTGCTCCGATTTTTCATGAGATGGACTTAAAGATCTAAAA
>JAUMHI010000058.1:10887060-10908273 GCA_032359435.1 Enteromius unitaeniatus | reverse complement strand
GCGAAGAAGATGTGTTGCACTGCATGAGGCAAATGGTGGTCACACCAGATACTGACCGGTTCTGAGTCCCCAGACCCGCAATAAAGCAAAAAACTGGGATGGATTAACTCAGCAAAGCAGAAGTGCTCACTATCACACATTTAGATTTGTGAACAATGTTTGAGAGAAATGGTAGTATTGTGTATCTGGAATGAATTTTAGAAGTCCATCTCAAGAAAAATTGGAGCAGAAACAAAGTTGTTGCGTTTATATTTTTGTTGAGTGTAGATATAAACTAGATAGAACAGCAGGATCCCTTTTTGTCATTAAATTTTTAAGGAAGCCAGGCAGAATAAAGAAGACAGGCTGTTTTTTAAAATGGGTTTAAATGATAAAAGTACTGAAAGCACTGAATAAACTCAAGGACAACATAATGTTCTACTGAGCATGTAGCTCTGCATGTGATATAAGATATAAACTGCTCCATAATGTTGTCCATAATGACATCCTGTAGTGAGATTATTTCTGTACTTTGGAAAAAAAACACACACTCACTTCCTGGTTTGAGAAAAACACAAAATGGCAATATCAACACGACCCTTGCCCTATGTGCTGGGCAGCTGTGAAAACCTTCCAGAGAATTATTTTATTTATCATAATTCTTAGTGATATTGTTTTTCTAGAAAAAAAAATGTTATGTTGTTGTTGTTTTTGTTTTATTATATTAAATATTTGTTTCAGTGAATTGTGGAAACTTTCGGTAGACTTTTATTACTCTTATACCGACCAAACAATATTCTCTATCCCCTAAACCTACCCCTTGCAAAAAAAATCTTTTTGCATTGTTACACTTTCAGATAAACACCGTTTACTGAGTTTTTTTCCCTCGTTGGGACCAGCAATGTCAAAAAATGTCAGGTTTTGCTATCCAAACAACAAGTACACACACAAAGAGCTGACATCTTTCAGTATTCAGTTGTGTATTTGAGGTTGGTTGAGATAAAGTGACTTTCAAAACAATGACCCAGGAAAAAGCCCAATCTTTCATTAATTGCATTTTAAGTTTGACTCATAAAATATTCACGGTTGTTTGCAACTGAACCTCAACACAGAATCTCCATCTATAGTTTATTTATGTATTGCATGCAGCCACTTGTAGCGGCATCGTCTTGATGAAATATAAATGAGATGTCAAGTGTGTTCAGTGCGTTCTTTGCCCCATTCCTCTCTCAACCTTTTATAAAAACAGTAACTCAGCCATAGTGCAGCCAAAACACTACAGCAGTACTAAATTGAGGTGAATCAAACAGATGTATTCAGGTCAACTTCCAAGAGAGGATGCAGACCCAGCACTATAGCAGGAAAGAGGAGCTCTGTCCCTTCTTATCAGCGGCTGCATGCAACATCTCAGTTGTTTTCTTCAAGGAAGAGGAGTGTGTATGTGTGTGTGTGTGTGTGTGTGTGTGTGTATGATAATAGTGATAATTATCGAGCAATGTCAACAGGATACCAGGATAAACTGTGGGAAAGTTTTATTCACTGTAAAACAGCAAAAGTGCCAAAGGAAATATCTGCCTATATCAGGGTGTCTTTGAATATTGGCTGAAAAGGCAGAGAACTAATGCTGTAGAAAAGAGAAGGAAATAGTTGATGTTGGTTCATTTGTGTTTGAATATGTTAGTTTTTAAAAAAAATGCTTCATGGTTCAAAGCATTTCAAATGTCACAGCCGTTATTACTAAACATCCTGCAATGCAGACCTAAACACTGTGTTTGTGAATAATATTATTAACCTATTAACTTGTTGATTTGCTGGTAAAATTAAACTAATATGACTTAACGCGGTAATATTTACAAAATCACAACATGCTACAACACCTTTGCTTTTAGAACAGCAGAATCACTTTTTGTCATTACATTTTTAAGGAAGCCAGGCAGAGTAAAGAAGACATAGTCTGTTATTTAATATAAGTTTGAATGATAACAGTGCTGAATAAACTCTCTTTATGTCTCAAACAATATTTCACTTCAAAACATTCAGAGGGGTCCATATGAAAGAGAACAAGGTGAACTCTGAAGTTGACATTTGAGATGGCAGAAAAGGTGAAATGACAAGTAATGGCATTCAAAAAAAGGACAAGAACAGAGAGAATGAAATGAAGAAAGGGAGCGCTCACCTCTTTGAAGCCTCCTCTCTTTAGATATGATGTAAAATAGGCACAGCATGAAGAAAATAATATTTCTAATATATCCATAACCCTGAATACCTGATTGCTATAAAAAATAAACTCAGGTTAGATATCCATAACGGGAAGAAATATAAATGCTTATATATAAAGGCTTGTTGTGGTTTGGTCTGTACATCAGTCAAAATCACAAATTTACATCTACACTAATGGTTAAAATGGTAATAACTTTTTGATGTTGTGTGATTTGTCATTACATTTCTCTCTCAGTGAAAGACAGACGGGAAGGGAGACATGAAGGACAATGCCACTGTGGTGGATGTTGTATCAAACTCTACAGAGAGAGGAGACATAATTACCTGACATCTGTTTTTAACAAAGTTAATTAGTCATTTATTTCCCCCAGCAACACATGTGATTGAAATATAAATGCCATTACCCTCTTGTATTCTATAATGAGTCTGTCATAAAGCATAAATCAAGCTTAACTTCAGTGCTAACTGCTGTGAAAAGGAATAAGCAATGTGTTGGCCCTATTTGAAATTAAACTAAAGAGATATTAGGATCAGTTACTTTATGTAGGACATCCATATTAGACCAACAAGTCTATCATTATCTAACTAAAAAGTAGAACACATGAAACAAACTGAAACATTATGATTTTTCGTGTAAATATACAAGTGGCAACAATATTTTATATTTGTTCCACAATACGACCAGCGGAACCATCGGGAGAAATCGTGTGTAGCAACGGAACACAAACGTCTGGCACGTTCTCGTTACTTCCGGGTGAACGGGATGTTGTGAAGAGCTGCAGGCTAACGTGTTTACTACATTTCAGATTGCGCTTGTTAAAAGTCAATGAAGACAGATGTCTGCCTCTTCTGAACCGGGAGTATCAAAAGCAGGGCAATTAAATCCAGCGGCGCTCTCGGCGGGTAAAGCTCAGACAGCGGCGGCGTTAGTTGCTCAGGCCCGGAGCAAGAAACGAGCCGTCAGTCCCGCGACCCACACAACCCCGCAGCCGAACAACAGCAGCAAAAAGAAGAAAACACAGCCTGCGCCTTCAACTACTCCGGCTCAGGTAAAGAACTAAGCGTAGCCCTGTGCATGAAAGCTATACCGTTCATATGTTTTTGCTTCATTGTGTTTCTCTTTGATGGTGCAGCATTTGTCGCAGGCTGCTCCAGTGGAGTCCACCTCTGAAGGAAAACCAGCGGGGGCTTTTGATGTAGAGACTTCTACCAAATGTCTTCCTTTTAAAAACCCCAACTTCGTGGTAAGACTGTTCTAGATTGGACTAGAGTCTGAAATGCCCTGTGTTTCAGCTCATAAGTTCCTCCTCCTCTAGCACTCAGGTATTGGTGGAGCAGCAGCAGGGAAGAAAAATCGGACGTGGAAAAATCTGAAGCAGATTTTAGCAGCTGAGAAAGCACTGCCCTGGAAAATCACTGATCCTAATTGTGAGTCTGACTTCCAAAAGTAAAAAGACTGAATTGTGTGTTCATACTAGTGATGATAGTGCTAGACATATGGTTGCAAAAAAACAAACATTAATCTAATTGTTAAATCATTCTGTAAACCAATGCACCTTTTAGTGTTGTATGTGTTAATTTAATCCATCTGACAACAAGTCTTTTGTTGTTTTTGTCTGTCAGATTGCAGCATAGATGCGCCTCCTTCTATGAGACCTGCTAAAAAGTATTCTGACATATCAGGTCTGCCGGTGAGTCTGTTACAGAATGTTAATGTCTGTTAGAGTGCTATTTTATGAGAGTAGTGTTATCTAACTATGCTTTATGATGTTTTTGTCTTTGTGTCCCAGGCAAACTACACTGACCCCCAGACTAAACTGCGCTTTGCATCGACAGAAGAGTTTTCCTACATCCGTCAGTTGCCCACAGATGTAGTGACTGGATACCTGGCTCTTCGTAAAGCCACCTGCATTGTGCCATGAGAGAGAATATAAAACCTTTCTAAATGCTGGCTGACCAGTGAAGGACTAACATACTTGTATCACATTCTGTTCCTTGTGTTATAGTTGCCTCTTTAATTTGATCAATTACACACGATAGTTTCTTTTTGTTATTTGGATGTTCAGTGTTTTGTTTAAATGAACTACTTGAATTCTTACGATAATTCTTGCCTAAATTAAATCTGATATCATCTGTATGTGTAACTCGAGAGCCCAGAAGAATTCGATTCATTTAAGAATAAAGTCATTCAAGATTTCAAGGCCTTACTGATGATAATGGGTTTTAAACAACTACGGTTCAAGGCAGATTATTTATAGTAAAGTGTTTACTACAAATGTATTATATTTACAGTTTAATTATTAATATTACAGTACAGGGTCAGAAATGAACTTGTCCTGGAATTGATTTCCAGAGGAATTTTTATCACCTTAATCTTAATAATTGTGTCTGTTGTTTTTAATGTCAAATACTTGAATTTAAGCAAAATATTTAAACTATTGCAACGACAGGACAGTCCACTAGGATTTGTCACCATCTTCTGCATCCCAGAAGTGTGTTCCTGAGTTAAAGCTCTCTGAACACAGAACTATTATGTATTATGCACACAGGCCATATTATGAAATGTAACCAGGAGAGCTTCATCTTTAATTACAATTTGCCTTTAAATAAAATTATGCCCTGGAAAATCCTAAACTGTGAGTCTGACTAAAAAAAAGAAACAAAACATATAAATCAGACTAGTTTTGTTAAATCAAGATTTTTAACATGATTAAAATAATAATGCCAGATGAAGTAAGCAAATGGATATGTTTATCTTTAGTGTCATGTCAGAGTGTCATTGTGTTGATTTACTTCAGCAATGTACATATTCTATTTTTTTTTTTTGTCAGACTGCAGCACAGATGTGCCTAACTATAAAACCGGCTAAAAACTGTTTTGATATATCAGGTCTATTGGTAAGTCTGTTGTAAATTGTGTTTTTTTATAATGTAGAAAAACATTGGAATATTTAGAAGCTGAAACTACATTTATAGACTTAATAATACATTTAATTTCTATAACCACACTTAATGATGTTCTTATCTGTGTCTTAAAGACAAACTACAGACTAAACTGCAGTTTTCCTTCTTTCAGTTGCCTACAAATGTATTGACCTATCAAATACCTGACTCTCCAAAAAGCCACCTGCATTGTGCCCCAACTGAAAACTCTCCAAAACACATGCACATGCTGCCTGAATGCAAAGCACGTAAAGAACTAACACACTTGCATCAGATCAAATTCAGCTTCTTGTGGACATGGTTTCTTTCTTTGTAAAAAGGACTGGTTAACATATAAAGAAGAGTTACCCCTTTTCCATTAGACTGTCAGTAAACTCTTTACAGTGAACTACCTCAAGTTTATTCTGTATTTTATTTATTTTATATATATACATATATTTTTTTTTACAAGATATCATCTCAGGTCACCTATATTTGTAACTGTATGTTAATTAAACAATACACTGCAAAGTGTAGCACCTGAAATGTTTTCCTGCCATCAATCCGCATTATGAGATACAACAGTGATATGTTGAGAAAAAAAATGAACACTATAGGGACCCATCTGAACATAGAAAATTAGACAGTAAACCCATAACAAGACAGCCTTGGAGATATGGATGGTTAACAAATAACCGGAACAACAGTCTTGCTTTTGCTTTAAACTGAGCCCAGCTGACTAAATGTGTTTGTAAACGTATTACACAAAACAATTCAGAACAATTCACATTCATTTATCTCTAATTTTACTCAGGAGTTCGAGACTGAAGACAAATCTTAAACAAACAGAGACTGATTGCACCCAGTTAAATCACTCAAAACAAACTGGATTGGACTCCAACAACCACTTTAGCCGGTAATATTCTTACGGGGAAGGTTTCATCACGACTATAAAAGAACGAAAATACTTTTTTCTGTGAAGATGGTTGTCAGTGTGCACAAATGTTTGTTAGTTACTGCATTATAAAATGATAGTTTTCCTCTGTCTCAGTCAAGCTCTTGTCTCACCTTCTGAAGCTTGTCTTTAACTGAAAAGGAGTTGTTGGGGATCTCTGGAGACTGTGAGAAATCTTCATCATCTTTGTACCAAACACACCAGACATTGGTGTTAAAGAAATCTGCTCCCTTCCTCTGGTTTGATTCTGTGGTTACACCAATAATCCACCATGAATTGTCTCCAACTTCCACATCCCACAAGTGTGTTCCTGAGTTAAAGCCTTCTGAACCCAGAACCCAGAAGCATTTCTCAAATCTATCAGGACTATACCAGTTGCTGTGTCTTGCTGCGTCTCAGACTGGTCAGATCATCAGACAGAACCAGCCGTGGGTATGCAGTGTTTGGATCCAGAATCACAGGAGCTGAGGAGAGATATAAACAACATTTAAGTAAGTGAACATTATTTCTAACAAATATTTCAAATAACTGTCCTATTGCTGAAACTACTGGGATTTTGGTGTTTTTGATAGATCGTCTTTTATTTTTAACATGCATTTAAAAAAGGTCAAATGTTTCAGAGGAATGTTTTTCTGAGGTCAAATGAGGAAGGGTCCTGCCCATAAAAATGTGACCCTGAGAATTTAAGCAAGGACCTTGCATAAGTTTGTAAGTCTGTAACATCCTAGCTCTTTAAAAGACTCACTGTTTTGAACAAGTTCCTGCATTCTCATCCAGACTCTGAAGGTCAGATTTTTTAGATGATCTGCCACATTAACCAAAGCCCCTGAAAGCATCTTTGGATCCTGCTGTGAACTCTGGGCTCTGGATAAAACAAAAACATTCACTAGTCAGAACTGCACTGAGCATTGTGAGTTCACAATCAAAAACACAAGATCACGTACTTTCCATTGTGGCATTAAAACGCTGCAAAATAAGAAAAAAACAATTTATTATCTCCTTTAACAATCAACATTTACACAAATTGTCCAACTCATTGTCTTAAAGGAGCTTCTCAGGGTGACCATGCTTTACAACAAGCAAGTTGTTTTATGGACAAGAACAAATACAGTTCTCACTTTTAGAACGGAGACATCACTGGCGTTCATCTCCTCCTCTATGTTTTTTATTGTGTCTGATAGAGCTGAGATCTGTCTGTTCATTTCCTCGAGCTGACTCTTCTGCTCTTCTTCCTTCCTCAGTGCAGTGATTGTAGTTTCTTCTTCATCTTGCAGAAACTGATGAGGCTTCTTAAACTCCTCTTTAATCTGCCGCCTGTGTGCTCAGACTGAGTCTGAACATAAAAACAGACAGGTTTACATCAGCATTTTTATGCCGTGTAGATTACATTCATTTTGTCCATATAAACTGTTTTAAAAACTGAGCATCACCTTGTTGTGCAGAACTGTTTTATTATACTCTTTTTATTTTTTATTTCTTCTTTAAGAACGTCAATGCTGTTTTGAGCTGCTCCTTGATTTAACAGTGAAAATCATCTCGATCAGTTTCTATATATGCACATACAGTGCAAACTAGCTATGTATTCATGGGTATATTTTATTTCTATTACAAAGATGCACTAAAAGTAACATTTTCTTCAACAAAATATGATATTGTTACTTCTAGTAAAGAACAGAATGTGTCCTACCTTGTGAGATGGAACAATTTCACTGATGGGGAGGAATCTGTGATTACCATGTTTTTCTGAATCTCTGCACACAACACACACGGCCTGTTCATCATCTAAGCAGAAGAGTTTGAGTTTCTCATTGTGGAGATTGCAGACCTCAATATATTTCCAATGCAGCTCAGTTTCATCTGTAAATAGACTTTTATAGTTCTGTCTTTGTTTAGTTAAACATTAGACTGCTAGCAAATGTTAGCAGTAGCAGTCAATTAGACTAATTACCGAAAAACTATTAATAATACTGAACAATAACCGTTTTAAAACAGGTTTATGGGAAGCTAAGGCAGACAACAACACAACCCTTATGAAAATTAACATGGTTACTATAGTAAAACCATTGTAACCACAAATAAACAATGGTTTTACTCTATGTAGTTTCACCATTTTTGTAATAACAAAATGGTAATCACTTCGCCCAAAAATAAATAAATAAAATAAAACACTAGTGTCTAAAATGACTGTATCCATGTGTGTAAGTCATGCTGTTTGGTGATGAGCTTCTGTCACAAGACCAGTCAAGCACTGATGGAGTCAATCATTTCCTTTTGAACCTTGCCCTATACACAGAGGCTTTGTCTTTTTAGAATAGAAAAGGGTCCTGTCCAAGTTGTTGCTATAAAAGCACACATTTCCCTAGAATATTATATGTTCAAACAATACGATCTGTACACATGAAAATGACTAAAGCAGTACTGTTTAGAAGAAGGGGATGTCCCGATACTTTGGTAATATGGTGTATGTGGAAACTAATTAAAATGAGGTGGTTGTTTTGCAACAAGGTGGAGATGTGTTGATGAACAAAATGAGTGAAAATAGTCAACACATGAAGGATAGAGAAACGTCAGGGAAAACAGACTAAAAACGAAAATGACGTTCAAGTGATTACTGCCTCAGCCCAGGGATTTATACAAAAAATATTGTTGTCCGTGGTCTAAACATTTGCTGCGGGTTTATAGGATGGGAATGTGAGATTTCCCGGCCTGAAATTTTGTCCCACTGTGATTAAAGTGACACTGTATCTGTTTGTATCTGTATGTGAGCCAGAAACAATAGTAGGCACGTTTTAACTTGATTTAGATACTTTTTATTTTGCTGCCATCTACCAGCATCACAAGGTGTTGCAGTGGCACATTAAGGGATTTATTATTGTTTTTTTTTTCAAGCATTGTACAGTTACAGGAAGGTATGTAAGAAATAGAAATATGTATGTTTTACACCTTCAGAGAAATAATCATTTCAATAATTAGCTAATGATTTCTTTATTTTGAAAGCCCCTGGTTGGCACAACTAACAGTGGTGTAAATGAATTCTCTGGTTTTATTGGAATGGTGATGTGTCTGATTTTTGTTGTCTTCAAGGATGACAACTGTAAGTATTTAAGTACAGGACCTGCATGTCCCAGATTTCCCTCTTCTGTGAAGGTTTGTGTTCATCTAAATGACCTCAGTGTGTTGTGTGTAATCTTCAATTGAAATTCAGGTTCATTTTCAGAAGCGGTCACATATTAAAAGGTTTCCACCAATTAGGCCCCAGCGAGGATCGAACTCGCGACCCCTGGTTTACAAGACCAGTGCTCTAACCACTGAGCTATGGAGCCTCACCTGAAGGCTGTCAGTCATAAAGAGCTCTTTAGAGTTAGCATAACAAAGACACACCTAAAGGACTTGGCAAGCAGCCTGAGATGTCTTTACAGCTTTATCAAAGGTTTGAGGGAAAAGTCAATAGTAAGGTTGTGAATCTCTTGGGGAAGTGACTTGAGTAGTTGAGAGTTCAAGATCAAATTCAAACACACTGGAATTAGTGGCAGCTGCTTAAATCTGTGATGTAAAGAAGATTATTCATACAGCAGAATCTAAAACATGCCACATTTCAGTAAGTTTGCAAAATGGAAAAAATAACCATTACTGAGAAAAAACTGTTACAGATTGAACATTTAATTTTAAAGATTAACAAACCATGTTAAAACATATAACATGACTAATAATTAGTAAAGAAAAAAAAATTATATATATATATATTTTTATGTCACAATTGTATAAATCAGTCTGCTGCTGTATGGAATGTCAAAGCCACCAAAATAGTAAATAAATACTTATAGTTCCTTATTTATGTTTGAATATTTTCCCCTCATATTTATTTTTGTATTTATTATTTGAAAATGATATCTGAAATAACCATACCCTCATTACTATATGGGCAAACAGATATATATATATATATATAAAATATTGTATTTTTATTTTATTTATGCATTTGTTTTTGTAAATTTATTTAAGCATTTATTACTATTATTATTTTTTATTTAATAATTATTATTACTACATTTCTTTGTATATTTATATACGCATGTATTTTTTTTATATTATTATTTTGTAAACTTTGACATTCCATAGAATTATACCTACCGGAAAAGGAAAGGTTAAGGGGAGCCATAGATATAAATACTGACTAGAAGTCGCCTCTGACGCTGCTGTCCATAGGAACGATGCGTCAGCGCGGCCGCCATCTTGTGTCGGGGGAAGCCGCGTCTACTCTGCATTAGTTAACATAGGCAGAGAACTACCAACGATTAAAATCACCTTCATTCGCTTAATTTTCAACCGATTTTCAAGCCGTTTGGTTTATTATAAATGTCAGACATATATTTATGATAGAACATAGATTAATTATGTTACTTGTATAAGTATGTACGGAATAATATAAAATAATGTATATATATATATATATATATATATAAATATATAAAATATAAATAGATATATAAAATATAAATAGATAATGTAGAAAATTTTAAATTAATAAAAGGCATGAGTTAAAGTAACAAAGCAGGGAAAAAAACAATTATGGACTTCTTGACCAACAGACCTCAGAATGTTGAAATGGGGAACCTAACATCTGCATTTAGGCAGAAATCATAATAAATTGTCCAAATCTCAAATTATTATTTTTTTGTATTTTTTGTTTGTTACAACTAACAGACATGTATTTATGATCGAGTGAAGCTTGAATTGAAGCTTTTGATATTAATACACTTCAAAACTAGGTGCAAGTTTATTATTCTTCCACTTCAGTGAACCTAAAATGAATTATTGTTACTTACCTTAGCCTAGCCCACTGCAAATAAAATGGCTACAATGGTGTGATATCCATACTTAAAAATACATGTTAAATAAAACATTTGAATTGTACTGGTTTATTTTGTGCATCAGCAAGCCTGCAATACAATGACCCAGTGTAAAATGGTTATATAACACAAAAACAAACAATGTCCGTGCGTAGTGTGAAAACATCTTCCAGTATTTACAACAGCTTATTAAATGATTAAGCTGCAGTATATAACACAGGTTAACCATTCTTTGAAAAACATCCAGTTCATGAAGTGCCTCCAAGGTGTGCAGAAGCAAAATTGTGCAAAAAAGTGAGCTGATGAAGTAAAAGGTAATGGGCATTTTCCAGTGATCTTGTAATCCAACAACCATAAACACTAGAGCTTCACGTGCCACAGTACCAACCAACCATTGTCTGTTTGTGAGAGTCATACTGAACTTGTCTTCTTATGGACATGCCATCCAAGACAAGACACACTCGACCATACCTAGCAGGGTCTTCGTTTTCCTGTCTCTGTAGCATGTCTAAGAGTGATGCGTTTAATCCAGGTTTGGCATCCACAGTCTGCAACCATCTGTTATAGGTAAAGCAAACAGAATACATATTGACATATTGGTTAAATTTAGTTCTAACAAATGGGAAATTGTAGAAAATATTATATTTACTTAAGAAGAGTGTGAGGATGTGGGACTGGATCTTCATGGTTTCTCTGAAGTACGTGCAGGCTTTAGGTCCATGTAAATGCAATGTTAAGGCAAATTCCAGTTGAGTAGGAGTGAAGGCATGGTCATGCTTTAATAGTTCAACTGGAAGGTCTGGACGGTACAATGAAATATTAGAGTTTCACAGAGACATACTGATTTAGAGACAACTTGTTCAGATGCATTTTCTACAACCAACTGAAAAACATTTATCTAAATAATTTTCTTCTAAATAATCAAAAACAATATTGTGATGGCAATCAAACTGGGTGAGATGAGACATACTACTACTAAATTATAAATGCTACACATGCAAAGAGAGAGAGAGGGACCGAGTAGAAACAACCAACCAGAGTAGAAATCCAGCTTTTGTTACAGTTCCTCTGTTAACATCTTGGGTTTTTTTTAATCCTCCAACAAGGAGTTCACAGTCTTCTTTTGTCTCCTTTCCCGGTCCTTCACATTTCTCAAGTCCCGCCGTAACTTCTCCATGTTCTCTTGATACAAGGCCAACTTCTCTTTTGCTTTCACTGGCTCAAGGGCATACTGATGATCCTGGAAAATACTAGCAACTCGGTAACTTCAATCCTGTCTCCTAACTTCTAAAAATGTCACTGTTACAGCCACCAAGCATCCAAAGGTGATAAATCACTTCACTTACAGAGACCGAGTCATGAAAGAGGTCTTGTCCTACAAATCCCATGACAGGCATGTTAGACCATGGCTGTGGAGATTCTTCAGTTGCCTTGTTTGACGTTCTGCTTAACCTTGGTGAACTAGGCTGCTAGAAAAAAGGGAAATTGTTTGAACTTACAGAAACACGTAATCAATTGGAATATGTTGTGATAATAAAGAATGCTGTGATAAAAAAAATGCTGTGCCAAACCTTTGGAAGATGATCAGGAAACTTGAAAATGGATGGGATCGCTCCTTGCCGTAAACGGACTGTCTGTCCAGTCTTGTCAAAATCTTCAGGCCGAAAATGACAGCTGCACAGTACGGTGCGGTCTTTTGGCTCAAACCCCTCTCTCCTGAGTGCCATTGCCCAAGACTGACGCCTCTGTTTATCACTTGGGAATCTACAAACAAAACAAATCCAAAAGTCCACAGCATTTTTGTAGTGTACTTCAAGGGACATAGCCCACATAACGTGATAGCAGTGTAAATGGACATTCATTCACCAGGGAGGACGACAGCAATAACCAGTGTTGCCAACTTAGCGACTTTGTCACTAGATTTAACGACTTTTCAGACCCCTTGGTGACATTTTTTCAAAAATAGCGACAAATAGCAACTAGCGACAAATGTAGCGACTTCTTGGACAAACCTCAGTGAGCGCACAGCTCTCTCTGCGTCTGTTCTGTTCAGCGAGAGACTGAAAGTAGCAGGGCTTTCAATTAAAATATGTATTATGTTGCTTCTAACTCTATTTTGCATGCAAATATAGCCAAAAATCACAGCATAGCCATTGTCTATATTTTATGTGTATTTGATTTCATCAGACAACGGCTTGATTATAAATCAGGATATTAATCCAGACTAACATCTTGTAAAGTAGAGTATGAAGGCCTAATAAAGGGGTGCATTTCAGTCACTATTTCATTTTTTCTTAAGTTATTTAAATTTTTTTACTTTTTAAAAAATATATATTTTACAAGTAGACAGGCTTTCTTTATACACTACACTGATTTTAAACTGCAAATGCATTAAATTTGCTCAGAACTTTTTAATATTTCAAATCTCTTTCTTACAAGTGTTGTCAACTGGAGTGCATACTCCAGTGACCACAAGGAGATGTATCGGGTGCCATATAAACTGACAAATTGCCTTTGGTGTGGGGACTTATTTAAAGACCTTCCACCAGGCTACATTGGAGATGGAAAGAAAGGAATCCTTCATGGATTTTATGCAATGAAAGAGTTTGAAGGTTACTGCTTAGCAAACTACTTCATCTGTGATGGCAATCACTATTAGCCCCAAGGACAACTAGTTTGTTGTTCTTATTATCATTAAGCACACTTACTTCTGACAAGATTTATTTATTTGGTGCTGTTATTATTTTTGCATTTTCACTTAAATGTGTAGTGGTATTTCCAGTTGTTTACATACTTTATTGTACTGTAAGTTTAGGATTAAAATGACTTTTAAGACAATTACTTGACTCATTTTTGCTTTCACTTATCAATAAATATGACCTGAATAAAATGGCTTCATTTTAATATGTTGTATATACACTCACTAAAATAATACTTGACAAAGATATTATGCTTTTAATGAAAAGCTGTAAAAGTTATACAATTTAAAACTTTAAAATTTTACAATTTTGCTTGCGTGTAGAGAGCATCGCATCACAACTTAAGCATCACGTTTGTGTAAATTATTATTCATCAGTAATTACTTATTAATATTAATCACTAGTACACAGGTTAGAATGTCGTCACAATACAATATTGAGCATGCGTGTCCCTTTAAACCAGCGCATGTGTATTATATTCAGAGATCGCTACTGCGCATGCGTCTATGACGTCGCCAAAACAAACCACCGCGCACGCGCCTCACAACGTACAGTACGTATTAGATCCAGCTACGTCATCGCGCTACAGGCTGCAGCCAGGACCTCTTGCTGGATTTAGCTACTTTCGATTGAAAAAAGTTGGCAACACTGGCAATAACTAACCATAGCAATAAAAGCATCCACACTGACCATTGACAAGCAAAGTCTCTCAAAGTGTTAAATAATGTATGGATAAAATGTGATGGGTTCTGATTGACTTTTAGCCGTTTATCGTTCTCAAATGGCTCTGAAAACGCCGTCATTCACATTAACTTTACAAACTAACACTGACACAAACTTTAGGCGACCTTTTACAATCTTTCAATTATATCATATTCATCGTTGGGGCTTTTCAACTTACATTAACATAACTTAATGTTACCTAGCTCTTTCTTTCTTTCTTAGGATAACATTAACTTCGCCATCGCCATGAACAGTAACAGACATGAACTTGTCGAGCAAAATAACTTTACAGACTACACTGACACAACTGTGTGGACAAATTTCCAACATCTTACCATCATATTACATCGATGTAAATACATTCTGCTCATTGTTGGTTTTCATAACTGGCAAAAACAACTTGCACGAGCATGGGTAACTACGTTAGCATGGATTAACCGCGTGCGGTCGTCGACAAAGGACTGAAACAATATAATTTCGTCAACACAATGTCATAATACGCATAAAACACAGTCTCACCTGTGAAAGGTTATGCCTTGCTGTTTGGTTTTTTCATTTCTTTCGTTCGAACATCCATATGCAGCACAAAAGTCCGGCATCTTCAGAGTCCTGTTAACTTTGGCGCTTCCAGCAGGGTTCAGCTGCCCGACCCAAGATGGCGGCGATGTTGACGTATGCTTAGAGGCCCAAGGCGACATCTAGTCATATATATATATATATATATATATCTATGAAGGGGAGCTACACCTCTGATGACGTCGCAGCTCTGTAAGTGGACCAATCCTCTTGAACGGTGGGAGTGGAGGCAAACTAGGCTCGCAGGAGGCGGGCGGGGTGACTGCTAATGAACTAATGTAGCTCGATCAAACATCGATCGCAAACTCAATCTCCCACTAATATCCTCAGGTAAGAATATGAATCTTTTGTTTGGCTGCATTGAGTTGCACATGCTGTTCGTAGACGATACTGTGCAATGATCCAGCGTGTGTGCATTAGCGTTATTCTCCACGGTACAGGCACGCAGTAAAACAGGCGGGTGCAGTACAAACCGTGTGCCTCCTGAATCACTTTTTTGCTTTTGAAATACAGAGACATTTATCCGATTACATTTCTGTGCAATGATATGTACCAAATCATGTTGCCAAGCTCAAATGGAAACAATATGGCAACTTAGTAGCGAGTATGTATGTTGGATGATGTGGACGGGGCGTAGTACTCCTTTTTTTGCATCTGTCGCTTTGGAAGATTCTAACTTATAGTGCTTCTAATTTCCCATATAATGGTTATTTGGCATGGTTCAAGTAACCTAGTATGTTAGCTCCTTGATCTATGCTGCATGTAACACAGCGCGTGAAGCCGTTTTTAGAGTAAGGCACTTTAACTTTAACCCTCTGTATCCATTCTGCCGGAAATCTTATTTGCTATTACTGTTTGCAAAAGGGTGTTAATTTCTCGCAAGGGGCTGACACTCTTATTTGATTGAAAACTCAAGTCAAAACATAAGTAAATATTATTTTTATGTAGCCTGTTCTACAATAGCCTACACATTTCAAATGCGTTTTCCAACGTTTCAGTCACAACAAAAGTAAGATTTAAAAGTAATAGAATTATTTGTTTTAAGTAAAGAAGTAATTATTACAACAGTAAATTGCTGATCAGTTTCCATTGGATAACAATATAAAATATGAATGAATCATGAATTATATTATTTACTTATCACAAGAAAATAAGAACAACTTTAGCACTGTGTTTAGACATCTATAAGATGAAGACAGATGCCAAAAGACAATTTGGGTTGGGCAAAGATAATCGCTAACAGAAATTCCTTTGAAAATGGGACCGACCTGAAGGGCAGGGAGTAATTGCAATGTATGTTGAGTTGAAGCAGTTTTGCTTTATGTAATGGAGACTATTATGTAATAGGCCAGTGGGACACTCAATGTCTCCAATGCCTAAAATGTGGCAGCATAGGACTATAAATAGCCTTTGGACACTCTCCCATCCTGACTGGAATGGCTTTTACATGCCTTGACCTTATCCTTGTAGTAATCATCTGATGATTTATAATGAAAATGTATAATTGACAATCATTTGAAGTTACTTTTAAATCAAGACTCCAGAACTTGATAATCATGGTGTCAGAATTGTAAACCTGCCAACTCACACAGCATGGTTTGATATATACTCAAGTGTGAAATGTTAGTTTTGTTTAACTTTTCTAATTGAGCTATGGTTTTCCTGCAGGTCCTTTGAGGGTAAGGTCAAGTTATCATGGCTGCTACCTCCCAGGTGTTCAGAGTCATCCACGGCAGGAGGTTTGGTCAGATCCTGCTGCCAGCCGTTGTGTGCCAAAACTGCAGCCGGTCTCCTCATCCATGTGTCGGTGCAACTCCTCCGCACAGCTTTGAACAAAGATGGCGGCACCAAGTGCGAGGATACAGGACCTCACCTGCATGGCGCACCTACTACTTGACCCCACCTCAGGTTAACAGCATACTAAAAGCTAATGAGTACAGCTTCAAAGTTCCTGAGTTTGATGGCAAGAACCTCAGTTCAGTCATGGGCTTTGACAGCAACCAGCTACCGGCAAATGCACCCATTGAAGACCGCAGAAGTGCAGCAACATGCTTGCAGACTCGTGGCATGCTCTACGGCGTATTTGACGGCCACGCAGGCTGCGCGTGTGCTCAGGCACTCACAGAGCGCCTCTTCTATTACATAGCTGTCTCACTGCTGCCACATGAGACGCTGATAGAGCTGGAGAATGCGGTGGAGAGCGGACGACCTCTTCACCCGATACTGCAGTGGCACAAGCATCCCAACGACTACTTCAGCAAGGAAGCTTCGCAGCTCTACTTCTCCAGCTTGCGCACATACTGGCAGGAACTGCTGGATCTGAGCGTTCCTGGGGAGCAACCAGATGTTGCTGAAGCACTCGTGACTGCCTTTAAAAGGTTGGACAATGACATATCCCTGGAAGCGCAGGTTGGCGACCCTAATGCGTTCTTGCACTACTGGGTGCTCCGTGTTGCATTCTCAGGCGCTACGGCATGTGTTGCACACATTGATGGTAACGAGCTGCATATTGCCAACACTGGAGATTGCCGGGCAGTCCTGGGCGTACAGGAACCTGACGGCTCTTTTTCTGCCCTTACGCTCACCAATGACCACAATGCGCAGAATGAATCCGAGATGAAGCGAGTGCGATCTGAGCACCCACATTCTGAGGCCAAGAGTGTGGTGAAGCAGGATCGCTTGTTGGGGTTACTCATGCCATTTCGCGCCTTTGGAGATGTTAAATTCAAGTGGAGCATTGAACTGCAGCGCCGCGTGCTTGAGTCCGGACCAGACCAGCTCCATGAGAATGAGCACGCCAAGTTCATCCCACCCAACTATCACACACCACCCTACCTTACAGCGGAACCGGAGGTGACCCGACACCGCCTTCGTCCACAGGATCGTTTCCTGGTACTGGGTTCGGATGGACTGTGGGAAACGCTTCACAGGCAGGAGGTGGTGAGGATTGTGGGTGAACATCTCACTGGAGTGCACCAGCAGCAGCCAGTCAGTGTCGGCGGCTATAAGGTGACCTTGGGTCAGATGCAAGGATTGTTGCAGGAGAGGAAAGCACGCATCTCCTCCACCTTCGAGGACCAGAATGCTGCTACGCACCTGATTCGGCACGCGGTGGGGAATAATGAGTTTGGAATGGTGGACCATGAGAGGTTGTCAAAGATGTTAAGCTTGCCAGAGGAGCTAGCCCGCATGTATAGGGATGATATCACAATCATTATAGTGCAGTTTAACCCACACGTGATTGGCGGACAGTAGAAGCGGAGACACTGTTTCTTTCACATGTTCTGTTACATATATCATCAATTTTAATCATACGCACATCACGCTGCATTATCATTAATATCAGCACAGCGACATGTTACCTATACCAGTGGAATGTATTACTCTGAGTGTTTATTTTTATTTTCACATCTGGCAGCTGCCTTGGAAATGAATTTTTATATTTAATAGGTGAGCATTGTTGATTCCCAATGTTACGTGGAATCAAGCCAAACACAAAAAAATATCCTAAAATCATCCCAGACCTATTTTCATAATTAAATCTAAATCCAGCACAAAAACGTCAATCAAGACTGGAAATGTACTAGTGTAGGTTCAGCAGATTTTGCACTAAGGAGAGAAATTGGCTTTTATGTCGTATGCTTTTACTTTTTTTTTTTAAACAAGTGAAAAAGGAAAGTAA
This sequence comes from Enteromius unitaeniatus, assembly GCA_032359435.1. Taxonomy (NCBI): domain Eukaryota; kingdom Metazoa; phylum Chordata; class Actinopteri; order Cypriniformes; family Cyprinidae; genus Enteromius; species Enteromius unitaeniatus. The sequence continues at coordinate 10,889,668 of JAUMHI010000058.1, read as the reverse complement.
GCAAAGGTCATTTAAAATGGCGAGTGAGAAAGAATGAGAATAGAAAGCCAAATTAGAATCAGATGTGTACTTTTAAGTTGGAGTTCTGTAACTGAGATATGTTGAATAAGAAGTTACCTTAAAGGGACAATACACCTAAAAGTGTAAATTCTGTTATTTACTCACACTCGTGTAATTTTAAACCTGTATGGCTTTACGTTCAAAAACAAGATATGTTAAAAAAATGTCTTATTTGTCACCCAGTTGGCTATCATTGTTATTAAATGCATGTTTAGAACAACATAGGGGTGAGTAAACGATCAGAGAATTTTCATAGAGTTTGCTATGTTTTTAATGTTTTATTTAGGTTCTAATGAACCAAACAAGTTGCTAATGCCGCTAATTATCCAGGGATATAAAAGCAGCAGTGTGTTTTTCCGAATTTTCTTTTTCTAGCAAAGTATTTTATTTTAGTACCAATTGTATTCTATCTTTATTTGACTGATAAGTTCTTTTTGTACAGCATGCCTTAGTAGATACAGTTTTTCATGAAGCATGTCTTGGAGTTCAAGTGTCATCAAAACATGGCTTGCACAACCAAATTATCTTCTCATTACCGTAGAAGCCCTGATAAAGAGGTGCATGGACTCAGAAGTTGAGCATTTGACAGTTTGCAGTAAATCAGAAGTTATTGTAAATGAAACTTTTAACATGTAAAATGTAATTAAATAATTGCAACTGTGCACAGAAGATTCTCTTGTTACTTTAATATTTTTCTTACCTCAGTCCCTTCTGACAGTTATCTTTTATTTATAATGCTGCTGGCCATTGCTGAAAGTCCGGTTTGGTTATCTGATGTGTGCTAAATTTCTCTTAAAGGTGAAGGAGAGGAATTTAAGGAAACCGAGGTTAATGACACAACAAACCAGATGCTTGCACATTCTATAAGACGCAAACATACCTGTATGATTACACTACAGTGGCGAAATGTGAAATTAATTCTTAAGTTGTTCATATGGTTACTATGTATTTTTCCAGATGTCGCAACGTTTTTCGAGTCATTACCGGCCACAGGGTATAGATTAGAGTTTAAGTTCAATGTCACTTTTTTTTTTTTGGTCTGAGGGTTATTGAACAAGGTTAAATCCATAACTCTGCGATTGTGCTTTCTTGCCTGTTTTCAGTATGTTCTCAGCTCTTGCACAAGAACACAGCTGATGACTATCATTCAAAACATTTCATGCAGCAATCAGCTGTGTTATTAATGTTCTACTGTAATAAAGTTATAGGCTTGCTGAAGTGTAAATACAGACTGCTTTATACTTGAAGTAAGTGTATGCTGCAGCATGTTAGTTTTTAACAATATTTTGCAGCATGTCACGAATGTATTTAACAGTATTACTATGTGCTAGTGCATGGGCTTGCCTTCTGCAAATACTCGCCTTTTGTAATTCAAACGTTTTAATAAAAATGTAACCAAATATTATGCAATTTTTGTGTTTTGTTGAAAGGAATGCATGCAGGCAACTAAACTGACCAATCCAGTCTAGCGGCCCTGAACAGATGAAGGTGACTTTTCTTGCCAGAAGCTGCATTTAATTCTGGGAATGCACATTTATTTTGTAAGAATAACTGAACTTCATGTGTTTGGAATGCTGCCCAAACAGCTCAGTTGGCTATGGGACAGGGGTCAAATCATCATGGTGTCAAATCACAGTCTCTGATTCGGCAGACAGTAAGTAGGTCAGTATATCATGACATGGCAATTCTGAAACTAAATGTCAAGAGTTCAGAGGGTTTAGGACACACATATCTGCAGTTTAACAATGAGGGTTGTTAGCCTATGGGTCTGACTAACAAGTGTTCTTGCCAAACGCCCACAGCCAGGTTGTTCATTTTTCTGACAATAGCATTTAAATGTTTGGGGTCTGGATGTTTTTAAAGTGTTTAAGAAGCATCTTATATGCGTACGCAGCCATTCTATGCTGATCAAACATGTTGAAAACAGTTTTGTGAAAATTTCAAGTTTAAAAGATCAGCATTTATTTGGATTTAGATGCGTCTTTTGTAAAATAAATAAAGAAATAAAAATAGAAAGGTCTGTTGTAACATTTGAATAGTTTAATGCAGCCTTAATTAAAGAAAGTACTTTTAATACAAAAAAAAAAACCTGACCACAAACTTTTAAACAAAGGTGTAATAACATGGCTTTAATATGCCGTACCCAGTGTTTTACATTGCTGGGGGTCGCTGCTCTATTTCTTCATCACCAGGTGGTGATGGCCCTTGGCCTAGAGACCTGTGCGGGACGGATTTTTCAGTCCCGCTCCCGCAAAAATACAGGTACAAAATTTGCATATTGTGATAAAGTTCATTATTTTCTGTAATGTAATGATAAACATTAGACTTTCATATAGTTTAGATTAATTACACACAACTGAAGTAGTTTAAAGCCTTTTATTGTTTTAATATTGATGATTTTGGCATATAGCTCATGAAAACCCAAAATTCCTATTTCAAAAAATGAGCATATCATGAAAAGGTTCTCTAAAAGAGCTATTAACCTAATCATCTGAATCAACTAATTAACTCTAAACACCTGCAAAAGATTCCTGAGGCTTTTAAAAAC
>JAUMHI010000058.1:10871274-10883030 GCA_032359435.1 Enteromius unitaeniatus | reverse complement strand
TCTAAAATATATGAAAGTCTAATGTTTATCATTACATTACAGAAAATAATGAACTTTATCACAATATGCTAATTTTTTGAAAAGGACCTGTATATATTATTTTGTCCCGCTCCCGCCCGCAAGGAAAACATATAAGTAGTTTTATTTTCACTGCTTCTTCCCGCAGATTCTTTTGAATCTAAACAAAAAAGAAATGGAAAATAAACATGTTTCGTTTCATTTGAGTTTAATTAAATGGAATGATGAACATGGACACGAACGAGGAGCTTTTCAGATCATAGAAATACAGTTAGAAATAGGCTGCTAATTTTGCAATGAAACAAAATAATAATAAACTTTGATTTCTTAAGTGGTCAAACAGAAAAGCATTTGGCCTAATACTTCAGAACGTGCGTTAGCCTTTTTAACGCTATTCCTTCAGCAATATAGAAAAAAACAAGTACAACTTCTCTTCCATCTGTGTCATGCTCTTCAGAGATTGTGCCTCGGTGTGAGTTTGTAGTTCCGCGCATGAACCACACGAGAATTAGCTTCCGAACTTCCGCCTGTAAATTTATTTTACTTTATTCGTTCTTGTTGCTTTTGTGCAGTAGATAAATGACAGAATACTTGTTTTTATTACATTTATTTTAAGATGAATCCATTTTGCGGGAGTCCCGAGAATAATTATATTCTCCCGCAACCCGCACTAACATCCCGGATTCTCGTAACATTGGAATAAACTCAGTACAGAAGAAGTAAATAAACAAACAAGGTTTTAATTGTGCCCTTTGCATATACTTAAATACTCCACCTGGGGGCGCTAATTGTCAACAAACCGAAAATGGCTGGTCCGTCTTTTAAGTATCAAAATGTACACATTAAATAGCTTGCTACTCTTAAAGCTTGAAATAAAATAATAATGTTTTATATCTGTAACATAATGCATGTGCTATACTGTCTAAGATTACTTATCTGTTAATTATCTGTACATAGGCTACTGTGAGGCGCCTGAGATGATTGACTCAAGCACGGGGTGGATAATGACCGATTGGCGGTAAATAGTCCTTGATGCAAAAATATAGGTTAAATAGAGTAAATATAGGTTTTATCTTGAGCACAACAGACCAAAAACTAAATAAAGGACTTTGAACAAACTTCAATATGCCATGAGCTTCAATATAGTTCTGGGTTGATGCACGTCCTGACCTGCAGAAGGTTAAGTTGGTCAAAAAGATTATCTGATAGACTTTTAATCCTGGGTGTTATTTAATTTCTGCAGTTAGTAGAGCTGTAACAGCAGCTTTTATGTTATTTAATATTTCTTCACCTTTTTTTGTCAAGGATAGTGGCCAGATTGACTGAAGGGAGAGTGATTTACTGTAAGCATGATGATTCATTCCCTCACCAGACATCCTCCTCCACACATTAGCCAGAAAAAAACCATCAGTTTCACTGACTCATTCTGCCAATCAGAACTGGTCATTTAGATTGGACATTTAGCTATTTAAATGCACTGATATTTTCTAAATCACAGCTCTGTTCCTGTTGTTATCAGTTAACTGATGTAGACTATATTTAAAAGAGAAACGGTACATAAAGTCTTGGGCAAGGCACGCTGGTAATGCTACCATTTACAGTTTAAATAGGAGATTCTGAAAGTATATAGTCAAGGTACACATTTTAGGTCATGCTGTACATGGTGGAAATATACAAGTGGGCCTAAATTAGTCTTCTTTTGAATAGGCTATCACTTCATTGGAATACTTCTAAGTTTAAGTGTGCTTAAGCCATAATTAGTAGACTAAACATTCAACTGATGATCATAATCAATTCCCTCTAGAATTCCCTAGAATCTCTGCTGTTAGAAAACAGATCCTGAGTAAATGTTAGGGAGAACTTTTCATAAATGTTATCTTTACAACACAGGAAGGACAGTTAATGGATTAGGTGAATCCAAAATGACCTTTGGCAGATATAGTAAGTACGGTAGTTTGGTTATGTTTTGTTTTGTTGCTTTACCATTATAGGAGTCATAACTTAAACTGTTCATTAAACGAATGAAAAAATAGCTCATACAAATATAGCTTTTTACACACTGGCAACAATCTGCTTGCCTTTTCCACTGTATAAATTATACAAGCTTTGTCTCGTACAATAAATTAATAACATTCAACAATTTTTGGTAGTGATATATTCAAATGTTAACCATATATATATTTAACCACACTTTTCTTCTTTCTGTATTGTTTTTTTATCTGTTTGTAAGCAGACACAAATGAGATATCTCTTGTTTCAGTGCAAAAAATACCTTTTATCTAATTAATCTTAAATATTCATGTTTTACATCATGTTTGTTCTTTAATTTAGATTTTTCTAAATCCTTTAAAAACTTTGTGCTAATTTCCAGGTTTAAATGATATGTTGGACCCCACTGGAGATGACTTTTGCCATAATTGTCATTCACACTAGTATTCACTTACCGATATTTGTTTAAAACAGAGGTGCACATTTAGACTTTCCAGACTCTCCTATTCTCTTGCAGAGGCAAATATTTCATTAAAATATTCTGATGCCTATAAATAATCTCTATTAAATGCTGAGTGCCCATAGATGGTTGTATTGCTCTAAGTAAATGAAGGAAACGTGCTCCTGCTGCACACTGAGCGCTCTGTAAGCCTCTGGATGAACATGTGCAGATGGGGTGCTCTGTATTACTGGTGTGTTGGTGCTGGGCTAGAGATGGACGAGTCAGTTGACACTGTCATGTTTTTAATGTATTCTTAGTTTGGCTCTGCATCTCGTAACAGTTTGTTTGGTTCACATTTTGGCAGAGGGTCTAAAATGGCTAAAAGATGTACGCGTGTGGTATAAGAAAAGGATGTAGCTCTCATGTTCCTGTTTCTAGGATTTTGGCTGTTACTATGACAACACATGTTGTGTGGGAGAGACAGAGTCAGAGGTTGAGGAATGATCAGATGGCTAGACAAAAACGAGCAGACTACCTACCACTCACTCGTTCATCCATCCATCCATTTTTCAGTAGGCAAGGTCAAAAGAGGAGCGATGCTCATCTGTCGATCCATCTGATCAGCTTTATCTCTGATAGCTTGTGGAAAATCCAGTGAAGGAGTAAAGATCTGGGTCTACAAGTTTGATCTAGCTTGCACACCACTGAATGAATTGAGGCAAATTTTATTGAATGTAAATTAAATGAATTGAGTTACTCCACCCCAAAATAAAAAAGGTGTCAGTTCCAAACCTGTAAAAGTTTTGTTTGTCTTCGTAAAACAATATAAGATATTTATGAATAATTCATTTTGGTTTTTATTTTTTTTGGCATACAAAAGGTATTCTCGTAGCTTCATAATGTTACGGTTGATCCACTGATGGAAGTTGAAGTGTCCTGACGACGTCTTTCACACTATATATGACTTTCTTCTTTCAGATGAAAAGTAAGCCACATTGGTAACATAAGCTCAGAAGGGAATTGATGAATGAGGATAGAGCGATACTAAATACTAAATCACAACAATATTACAGCAAGTTGCCACAAGGTCATTTTCACTACAGTCGTAACGACAGTTGCTTGTTATTTTTTGGCTTTAGAAGAGTCAAAAATTCAGTTACATACAGCACCTTTAAATAAGCTGTGTGCCAAATGACACACTATACTATGCTGCACTTAACATAGCTTATTTTTCCAACAAAATCCAACTTTCTCACATAGGCCTAGTTCCTGAACAAGTGTTTATAGAAATATTTTGGCTTACTTTTTTTACTAAAGATTAAAATGACTTTGTATCGAGCTTAAAAAAAATCATATATTTTTACATTTTACATTTTATTTTATCCCGCTTTGTTTTCTCAGTTCACCAGTTAATAATGTAAATGCACAACTACTTGTCATCCGTGACAACAGGGTGCAAGAAGACAAGTAGCACTGTGTGTGTGTGTGTGTGTGTGTGTGTGTGTGTGTGTGTCCAAAAATGGACACAGAACCCCCATCAGATGAGATCTGGCTAATATCAAACAAAAGGTATAGCCATGTTTTTTTACTGTTACCCTGTGACATACTCTACAGACCCCACTCAAACTCTCTTAGTCAGAGCACTCTCCTCTTGTTTTTGTATGTTTGTTATGGAACGTTGCTTAGAGACTAAAGAATATGAAAGTAATAGATCAGCATGAAGACACACAGACTAGTGATACAGGCAGAGAATTTATGAGTGTGAGTTTTAGGCATCTCTAGTTTGTTTGATTTGTCTCTGGTGTTTCATATTCTCGTCTTGACAGTAACATCTGTCTCTTTCAAGATCTGCAATCTATGATAAAACTTTATAGAAACACAAGACATACAATTTATAAGAATAATGTAAGAAGCAATAAACAAGTCTTACTCATTACAGTCATTTTCTTTTCTTGAAAAAATAGCTATTGCTTTTGTAATCTATCTGTAGTCTATTTATGCCTTTATATTTGTTACAATATGCTTTTATATATATATATATATATATATAATTAAAAACATAAAAACAGTCTGACTCTAGAACTTTATTTACAGAATGAACAATTTTGGTTTACTACAAGTCAAAATGTTGTTGTCATTCTGTGATTTTTATGCCTTCTTACACTGCAAAACAGAGGGGCATTTATTAGAACCTGACCTTTGACCTGCACAATACGTTTTCTAGGAGAAACATCAAAAACAAAATATATCACATGGAAAGATTTTTACATATTTTAGTTAATTCTTAGATAATGGGGAATAAATATAAGATGTACATTTCTTTATAGCTTTAAAAATGACAATATACTGTATACAACGTACTGTACTCTTTGTACTAAACATACCACAAATATGTTTAAAATTCCAAGAAAGCACTTGAGGGGCAATAGATATATTTTGTTAAACTGGGGGAAAAAATGTAAATTATGTCAAATATTTATAGCATTTAAATATAAAATACTTAATATATCAGCCAGGCCATATTGTGAATAACTTAGTTAAACTGCAAATCTTAAACATGAGAAGTTAATGTTACTAAGAAGTGTTTTAAAGTTGAAAAGTAGCAGCACAACCACTTTACAAAATAAAGTTGTGTAGGTGTGTGTGTGTCTTTGTTGAGGGTCATGGATTTCGGTTTGCCTGGGTTGTGTACCGAATGATGTTTACAGCTGGCATATTATCCCAACTCTAGAGCATTGCTTTAGTCTCTCCAGAAGTTGTTTCTCTCTGCTGATTCTTCTTGGTTCGATAGATGACAATGATCAGGAACAGAGCTGGAAGAAAAAAAAATTTTTTTTTGGTTTGCTTCTTTTTAGTCTTAAATATTAATAGAGCAAATTTAAACATATCAGACTTACCGATGAATCCGAATATTCCTACCAGGATGCCGATGGTGCCGCTCATGCCCAGCTTCCAGCTGTGAGCTGCTGGCTCGATGTAACAGTAGCCCAGTGTAGTGCAGTTACATATATGCACTAAGAAAAAAGAATGAAAGAAATTTCAGATTAGATGTTAGAACATCATGCTAGATGTTATATATGAAATAAAGAGAGAAAATAGTTTACCATCAAACTTTTGAGTGATACCCATCCCAGCGCTGTCTATGATGTTGATGGGAACAACGACATTCATTTCGCTTGAGGGCTTCTTCTTCAAAATCAACTGCGCCGAGGTTCCTGCAGATACACGGGTTTACATAGAAATATGCAACAATCATACTGCGTGTGTAATCCATTTTTTATTTTTTACTGAAGATCTGCTCACCATCCAGAGGTTTGATCTCAAAGTTTTGTGACTTGCGGTTAATGGAGAAGGTGAAAGGCTCTCCGAAGGGGTCGGCATCGTTATCTACAGCAGTGAGCGTCAAGGGGGTCATATCCTTTACGCAGATGAAGCCCTGGGTCTTCTCCAGTTTAGGGTAGTTGTCATTCACATCCAGCAGATGAATATTCACCTTCATCTCAGCCTCCTGCTTGTCTCCATCTGAGAGGAACAGAAATATATTGTAATATTTACCAAATGACACTCACCTGGAGTGACTGGAGCTCTGTTGATTTCTCACCTGTCTCGTAAGCCATGATTGTGAGAGAGATCTGCTCCACCGTCTCCCTGTCCAGAGCAGCTTTAGTCTTCAGCTCTCCAGAGTCAGCATCCAGCTCCAACCAATTATTTTCATCACCTTCCATCTTAAACCTGCCAAAAAAAAAACATTTAAATGCAGGAATTACGTAAAAGGAATTTAAGAATGCTATTAAAATGTTTTACTGGCTGACAGAGAGCTACGTTAAATAACACACAGTGTCAAAAAAAAAAAACTCAGCTTAGAAAACAATCATATTTGCTGTTCCACTTAAACCTGAAAACATCAATTTAATCTAAATATACCCCCAAAAGAAGAAAAATTAGATTGGTTGCTAATTGACATGGATTATGTTGAACTTTAATCAAAAGGCCAGATGTTCCAGATGCTCCACTGAAGCACAAGATGCTCTTTGGATCATCTCGAATCATTTTGTAGAATATCCGCTTTTACACAAATTCAGATTTCAAGTGCTTCAGTCACTAAAACATTATAATATTTTATGTATATTTTCAATTCAACCCTTCATGTAAATAGTTATGTTAATCATAACATCTGATCATTATATTGAATTATTAATTTAAAGTAGTCTCTTCGTTGGTGGTTTTAACATTTGTACCCTAGTGTATGTGAAAGCACCAATAAACCTGACGACAATTATATTACAAAAATAAAATAAAATAAAATAAAAAAGATCATGTTTTGTTTGTAGTTCTAAGTAACCAAGATGGCATTGCATAAAATGTTACTAGCTTAGACGGAATTAAATTGAAATATTATGTTGCTGTTTTTTCATCAGTTTAACATATAACAGCTGGAACAGAGCTCTTCAATAAACTTATATCAAAGCACTTCAAACAATCTCATCTCATTTAGGATCTGATTATGTAAGATGCATTACTTGATAGTCTTTCCCTCTGGATCCTTGGCTTCAGCTTTCATTATTACGGTTCCAACCGTGATGTTTTCTGGGACGTTGACGTTAAGAGTTTCCACTTCAAATTTTGGAGGCTCGTCCACATCCACCAGCTGGATAACAACATATGTGGTGGAACTCTCATTATACTCCAATCCTTTGATCAGGGGCTCGGGATTACGGGCATCGATCTGAATCTTGAAGACGCTCTGGAGCTCGTAATCCAGTGGCTGAAGATTGAGAATATAAAAAGTAAAGAAATGCAAAAAGCACAAAACCTTTTTCCATTTCAACAGGTGTCTTGTTACCCGAGCGATGTAAACTCTTCCCTCTCCGGTATCTTCATTAACCTCAATGGCTAAGAGGTTATGTGGGTCTCCAGCAGTGATGCGATACTCCACCCTAGAGCTTCCTGTTCCTGGGTCATCTGCATCTGTGGCTTTGATGGTGAGCAAAGTGGTTCCCAACTCGGCTAGTTCAGGAACACTGTGGGTCCCATACTGCAGAGAAGAATGTGGTTATGAATCAGAGCATTCAATAATCTACAGGAAGACAGGATGTTATTTATGTAAGGAGTAAAATAAAATATATACATGTTTTTTCTCAAAGACAGGGATCTCGTTATTGATGTCAATGACCTTGATGATTGCTTTACATTCCGTGGAGAAAACTGCAAATGACTGCCAAAGTTAAAGAGCGCATTCTTCAAAACAATCTTCATTTTTATTTAATAAGTGTTTAGGATTTGTTTACCTTCATCAGTCACATTAAAGGTGAGCTCATACTGATGCACCTGTTTCCTTTTGAAGTTTGTATTTGCCACTTTGATTTCACCATTTAATTTGTCGATGGTGAACATTTTGCTATCTGGCTTGTCAGGCTTCTGGTTTACGAGTGTGTAGACTAAAAATGAGTTCAGCGTGTTCTCCTCATCACTATCATGAGCAGGCAGAATCCCGATTTGATTACCTAAACAAGCAAATAATTGAGCATTTCAATATCAAAATTGAAGGAAAATGATAAAACAGTTAATAAAACAGTAAAAAAATAATGGTTCCTAAAACAAGGATAATAAAACCTGATTTTTTCTTTTTAACCATGTGGGAACATTTTGTTTTTATCTCCAAGAGGTAACAAGCTTATAAATTAGACAAAATGCAGGACGTTTTTAAACAGTATTATACAGTTTATACAAATCATTATGCCTATTAAAAAAAAAAGCCAACCGTGTGTTTGTGTGTTTATAAAGGGTCTCAGATCATTACCTATTGGCTCATTCTCCTGCACCTCAAACACAGCATCAGCACACACAGGAGGGTTATCATTCACATCCTCCACCTGCACATGAATCTCCATGGGTTTTTCCAGCTCAACACCCTGATTGTCTTCTGCGAAGACCACCAAAGTGTACTAAAACACACACACACACACACACATACATGTCAGACTTAAACTCAGTTTTATACAATGTGTGAAATATGTTGCAGCCCCGCATATACTTTACAGACTTTTCTTTCAGTTCTGTTTCCCAAGCATTTCTATTTACCATATCTTTCGCTTCCCTATCCAGAGGAGCGATGACATGGATTTCTCCATCTTCATTGATGGTGAAAGGGAAGGAAAGCCTTTCTTTCTGTACCAGCCTGTACAATGCTGTGGGATCATTGGCACGGACCTATGACAGACCAAAAAAATTCATACATTAATTAATAATTAAAAAATTAAAATTAAAGTAGCACTTGGTTTTAGCTCCAGACTTACTGTGGTAAGATACATAGGGTATTCCGCTTCCAAATTTTCTTTGATTTTGATTGGTTTAGGGCTGACCCAGAGGTTTTGAATGATAGCTACGTTGACCCGTGTCGTGCTGCTCAGAGTGTTTGGAGCTCCTAAATCCTCAACGCGAACCATCAAGGCATAGTCTGGATCTTGAAGAAGATTCACTTGTCTTCTTTCTGCTCATGCCAAAATAAACACTGATGACTGATTCTGCAGTGATGAAACAATGATTAATGAAACACTGATTCATGTTGCTCATATGGAGTCCTTTGGAAATATTGTCCTTGTTGGAGGAAACAACTCAATGTAAGTTATTTAAACTAAACTATTGTTTCTGAACTTGTTGTCAAACCCACAGTTGTGCTTTAATTATTAATCAGTTTATCCAACTGCTTTCAAAATGATTCAGTTTCAGAGCTCTAGAAAAAACCACAGGACATCATCACCCGCAGGTCGTCGACTGCAGCTGTTTTCATTAAATTGTAGTCTATTAAATGAACTATTGATTTAAAATAAGAGTATTTTGAAAGCACTCATCGATATTGATTTTAGAATCAGCAAAGATGTGATACTTTTTTTATGTCCATTTATTTACTTATTTGACAGGTCACTGTGGTGTTCACCTCTAGGTGGTGAGGTTCAGTCTATAAAATATCAATCCCCAGCACGATGCAATCTAATGAAACGAAAGGCCTGTTCTGTTCATCAATGTGGACGCTGAATGGTGAAGTAATCTGGGTTAAATCCAGCCTCATTTTCTGAGACGACAGTAATCTGCACTGATGAGGGCTGAACTGCTTTAGCGCAGTTAATGATGGTGTTCTTATTTACAGCACGTGGCACATTCCACGCACCAGAGTGAATGTAATCACAGAAGTGGTCATTCATAGACATTAACTGCAGTTTAATCTGAGTGTAATCAGTACTGTTCATTTCAGACTTATTTTGAATAACATGTTCTGTCCTCGCTCATTCTCAAAGAGGATCACAAACAGAGAAGACCAGATACTGCTTTCATTTGGCCTATTTATACATTTCTTAAACAAGTTATTAAACAAGTCTCCAAGTCTGGCAGGATTTGTAAACAACATAAACTGCTTTTTCATCATGGAATCTACGGAAGCCTGTTTTCACCACAGAAAAATAAATAAATAAATTAAATGTAATTGACTGTATCTTTTTAATCTCACAAGATATGAAATCTGAATTGCGGGATATGTACTTGACCAAATCACCAAATTAAAACAAATCTAAATTGTGAGATATAAACAAAGGATTGAGTTCCAGTTCTGAATCCAATTTTACATTTACATCACTGTAGTGTTTATGATTGCTATTTGGTGAGCCTGTTATCAAAGAACCACACCAAGCTTTCTGCCTACAATGCTTCTTTTATTTTTCTAGCACTCCCCCTGCCTCACTCTCAAAACATCATGAACATATTCCCCACCTCTCACGTACATTTACGTGATGATGTAAACAGTATGCACAAATTTGCTGATATGATCTGAATGTTACAATCACCCAATTGGACATTGGCACATTGGTCACATTTTATATTAGGTGACCTTAGCTACTATGTACTTACATAAAAAATAAGTACAATGTTTTTATTGTGGTCATATTGGACTGGAAACACTTTTGCTGCTTTTGAGGTGGGATACGGGTAAGGTCAGGGACAGATTTGGTGGTATTGGTAGGTTAAAGGGTGGGTTAAACTGTAAGGCATGGGTCAACGGTGTAATTATGAGTATAATTACAGAAATACGTACAGATGTAATTACATGCAGGTATTTTTGAAAGTATAAGTACAATGTAAAAAACTGTATGATCACAATAAGTGCATTGTATTAAATTATTGATTTAAATGTAGGTACATAGTAGAAAGGCCACCTAATATAAAGTGGGACCAGGACTTTTTTTTCCATAATTCAGGTTCACAATTGCAGATTTATGTCTTACAATTCAGAGAAAAATTTCTGAATTTTTAGAGAAAAAAGTTGGATTACATGGCTGAAGTAAGCTTCCATTTAAAACCGTTAAAGCACCTGTATGGGTGTTTTTATTTGAAAATTTCTAAATCATTATGATGGTAATTTTTGGTGAATGGGTAAAAAAATCTGTAAAAAGGGTGGACGTCTTTATGTCAGCAACAAATAAACACTTACAACTATCTTCTGTAATCACAACAATGCCACAAATATAAAACCACATAGAGTTGCATGTGTGTTTCGGTATGTTCTCACCAGCGCGTTCGATGCATGTGTAAAAGGGGTTGTCCTCCAGAGGCATGTTGCTTCTTGGAATACAGTAGTCCTCAAACTTCTTTTTCAGGACATCTGGACTGCCCTGGATCTCCCCGCGGCTGTATGTTACAGTGGGCCTGGCTTTCAGAAACTCTGCTCCTGCAAAACAACAGAAAGACACAAGATCTTAATTTAAAGAGAAATGCTGTTTTTTCCTTGTATATTTCTGTTCCAAATGTGTTGACATACCTTTCTCTGTTATAAAGATCTCTCCATTCTCCGGGTTAATGCCAAAGTAGAAACTGTTTCCAGTATTTGGGATTTGGGTCACAATGCTGAATCTAAGTTGGGCATTTACTGTGTTGGGATCGTCTGCATCGGTAGCAGACACCTGCAAGAATGGAACTCCTGCAAGCACACAACATTAAAAGTAGAAATAAATGTGTTCATTTTAATTTCAACAGAACAGAATTGAAAGTTTAAATGTTTCAATTTGATATTGTGTGTATGTTTCTTACCTGCAGGTGAATGCTCTCTAACGCGGCCACTGTACTGACTCTCACTAAAGACAGGGTTATTGTTATTGACATCCACAACGTGTAAGACAACAGTGTAAGGCCCATCAACAGTTTCACCATCTGGAGAAAGTGCTTCAATCTGAGGAAAAATACACACAGATTCAGATATGTTTGTACTGGAATTTACATTTAGATATCAACCCGGGGCGGGGGGGGGGGGGGGGGGGGG
>JAUMHI010000058.1:10778661-10871264 GCA_032359435.1 Enteromius unitaeniatus | reverse complement strand
CGGCCCCCCCCCCCCCCCCCCCGTTAATTATAAAAAATAATTTTATAGAATTATTATGTGGGTTTATTCACTGATAGACAACAATGGAATGTTTATACTTTTAAAAATAAAATTCTTTTCACATAACAGAATCGTTTAAAATGAACTATTGAATGGAATACAGTAAAATAGGGAAAAATAAATAGTGAGATTTATAAAAAAATACAAACTTTCCATATAAAACATTTTAATGTAAAATCACATTGCTAAATATAATCCATGGTCAAGTACATCGACAGTGTGCTTTGTGCATGCTAGAAAAGTAATGAACGTAGGGATTTACTATCTTCTTAAAGACCCAGGTGCTATGAGTAATATATCATAGTACAATCATAAATTACTTCTAGATGATGTTCTTTCTCAGGACTCCATTTCAGAGGTTGCTCCAGGAATAGCCAGCCGTCTGAAGAAATTCTGATCTTTTCTTCGGTCTCTCCACTTACATGGTATGTATCTGCTTCCTCTGTTGATGTAAACTGAACAAAAAAACATTTTACAATATTTCACACAATGCATACAAAATATTACAACAGATACTGAAGATGTTGTAATGAAAATGTAAACATTATATCTGTCATCATAACTAACCGTCTGTAACCGTTAAGACAAAAACTGAGCCTGCGATACCTGGTAAATGGGATAAGGCACAGGTGTAGCCTCTAGTACATCTAGTACTAGATTTCGTAATGGCCCCTTTTTGTCCTCCAGACCAATCCCATGAGCCTAAGAGAGAGAGGGGGGAAATATGCAGCTGTATGAAAAATAACACCCGAAGTCTCTGAATTTAAAATGACTTAAAATCACCATTATACTGTAGATAAGCATATTGCCAACTGCTATATTGCCTGTTATCAATCTAGACAGTCATGAACAACATCAGCGATCAGAGATTTCTCTGCATACTAATAAAAACTCTATATTTGACCATACTCAATAAATAACTGAATAAAGATGTTAAGTTACTAAATTATTGTCTTACTGCAATATGAAGAGTCATTTATTTAATATCAAGTCAATAATCCTTTGAAGGTTACTGAGTATTTGCCCATTTCTGTGGATTATTTATGTAGAAGAAATCATTTAACTTTCTGAATGTATCCAGATTATGTCTGTGTGTCTTTGACTGATTAATGGAGTATGGGCAGAGAAATGGACTTCAGCATAGTTACTCATTTATGGACTGAATAAAAGATCGTAAGGACGCTACAAGGTCGCCGAGTTACTCACTCACACACACACACACTTACAATGCTGACGAGAAGGGTCAAGGGTAGCAAATGTGCACCTCTCATGGTCCCAGGCAAGAAAACCTGGTGGAAAAGGAATGAAAACCTGTGAAACAGTGCTTTTAATTAAAAAGACCTTTATCATGGTTTGTGCAAAAGCAATAATAATTTACAGCAGTGACATTTATTTGCCGAATAACTTCATTAGATGACTATTTCCTGACATGACAGCCTCTGCTGTGCAAACTGAGCAATGAAGTGAAGCCACATAGTGTGACAAAAGCCTTACGAGTTGCCCAGTCAAGAAACAGACCCATCTGCTTCTTTAATGTTAAACTTTAGTCAGTGATTTTTAACAAAGCATACTATTCAACCAGTCCTGAGTAACATTTAAAAAATGTACAAATATTTTAGCAATAAAAAAGATGATTTCCTTTGTGTGTGTACAGGAATTGTTTTTGTCAATTATCTCATATTTTGTCAGTCCCTCTGTGCATCTCACATGCATAAAAATAGTGCATGAGTGGCATTTGATGGTGACATCATGACTATCGTCATCTGGTGCTGTGTGTGTGTGTGTTTTACATGAATCGCAGCCCATAAAAAGGTTATTTAAAGGTCACTTGGCATTCATGTGGGCGGCGCCTCCTGTGCCAGACAGCGCTGACTATGTGCGCATGTGTGTTTGTTGTGTGCTCACAGTTTATCAGATTTTACAATGTCTGTACTGACAGTTATATTACAAAGCCTAGGCATTTAAATATGAAATATTAACGTACTTGCGAATCCACACATCTGAAAAGAGGAAGGGGCAAATACTACATCAATTCATTCTAAAATTAAACTTTGTCATTGTCAGATTTTGCTTTCTAAATGCTTTCTAAGTACTGGTTTATCTCAGACATATCATAGTCATATCATGCATTTAAAGTACACATGAAATGAAAGTAAGTTGCAGGCCGTGGATCAATAAAGGATGTTGTTTAAAGGTGTGTCTCTCTACTTCAGCCCTCAATAATCATATTTATCTATATAAACAATAAACAGATTTATCTAGAAATGTTTATCTGATCACACACATTATGTGTGCGAAGAGATAGAGATCTCTAGATAAACTGTGTTAGTTGCAGTTTGGGTTGGTTAAGAGTAGATTGACTGTGTCGGCAGTTTTAATGAAATATTGTTTTGAAATATGCTGTAAGGTTTAGTGCTTTACTGATACTGAGATTT
The DNA here is from genome assembly GCA_032359435.1 of Enteromius unitaeniatus. Taxonomy (NCBI): domain Eukaryota; kingdom Metazoa; phylum Chordata; class Actinopteri; order Cypriniformes; family Cyprinidae; genus Enteromius; species Enteromius unitaeniatus. The sequence goes on along the minus strand of JAUMHI010000058.1, from coordinate 10,868,769 downwards.
TATTTCGGTTATATCGGTCAGATCTATTGAGAAAGACAGACACACCTTGAGACAGATGTGACACAAGGTCACATTGAAGTGAACGTGACCTCTGATAAGCTACTTTAGTTTTTTGCGTAAAACCCTTGATCAACACAATAGAAATTGGTTGATATTATAGTGTTTTTTATATCTTTGTGTCAACGTATTTAATGAATCTGGATGTTCTGGTGCATAAGCTGAAATCGGTACTCATGTTCTGTTATAAATATCAGCTCAACCAGGAGCAGTTAGAAAAATGAAAGTAAAGCAATTTAATACAATTTCGTAGTTTCTCGAAGAAAGAGCATAGGAGACATCTTCAAGCACAACTTGCTAATAAAAGACCCTCTGAAGTAATCCCAGAAGGTGATCTTTTTCAGGGTTTCAAGTAAAACATGGATAACAAGATATACAACTACAACAATAATGCATTAAGATTAGGCTTAATAGGTGGCTCTGAACAGGTAAAGTTTTCAGTGACAAGGAACAAGAGGCCCAGACTTGTGACCTCTGATGACATTCTGACAGCACAAGATCAAAAAACATAATACACATCCATTCCTCTAGCAAATATGCTCAGAAACATGTTCGCACGTACGATGCAAGTTTCGATAACTTTAAACGCCAGTCCACATATACTGGTCAACACCCTTCTGAACACACTGAGCAAAGTCAAACAAGATCATAAACGCTGGCCTTGAAAGCAACATTTTAATGCAGATCACATATCGGTAACTAATAAAATCCACTTAAACTCGATAAACTATAAGACTAAACTAAATAAAAGAAAGGATAAGAGACACAGACCTGTCAGCAGAGCTCCTCTCCTCAAAAGACTGAGCGTTTCAGTCTTGAAGTGCTTCCTGCTTCAGTCAAAGTTTAACTCTGCTTTATTGAGCCTAATGATTATCTACTGATTCCACGCTCAGGGGAGTGGACTGTAAATTTAAGGTATTTTATAGTACCGTTTGGTGAATAGTGTACTGGATTGGTGAATGTGCTAATGTATAAGCATCAAGGGCTTAATTAAAAGAACACAAAATGAAAATACATCATAAAATCAATATCAAGGGCCTTGCTTCAGTAATTGCTATGCAATATAATAAGGACAAAACCGAATACTGAGGACAAGCTTGGAGAAAAAGGGAAAAATGCACCTGAAAACAAGTTGTGTGACAGATGAAAATCACTGTATATTCATGCAGAGCGTAAAGGTCACCTTCACACAGCTGTGTGCTCACAATCTTGAGTAATACAGGTCTGCAATCTTTGATCCTTGATCTTTTGACAGACTCTGGCTTGGTTGTGGTCCATATTCTCAGCAATATTATTACTTAACCTTATTGTTTGGTTCAAATCTGCAAGGCTTTTCTTTGTTCTGTGTAAAAAAAAGACAATGTTGTTTTGGACCCCATTCGTTTTTAGAATACAGCACAACCACAGAAGAACATTTTGACGAAAGAATGACTTGAGACATCATTTTTTACAGGTAAGAGTGCAATACTTACATAAAATAAAGCAAATATGGATATGAATACTGTAAAATATTAACTTCTGAAAAATCTATTGTAATCACTTCCTGTAAAACTGACCCTTTCCATGTAAATGTCTCAGGTTAAAGGCACCTTGAGTGGTAGTTACTCAATAATTTCCCATGGTTTTCCACTGACTAATTATTATGCAGCCGTATCAGCACAACGGAGAATAAGAGGGTAAAGGTTAAGATTAGGAGAGATGATACTTACTGCAGGCACTGGCACTGAAACAGAGAAACCTGCTGCTGCTACTGAGATCAACTTCTGCAGGTGGCCACGTTTCCAGTAATAATACAACACTGTTAGAGTAGATGGAAGTTTCTTTCATCGAGTTCAGCTGCTTCATGCATAGTGAATCTGACAGGTACTGACCTCAAAATGAGCAGCGCCTGACAATTTGCCACATTCCATGTGTACTCATAAACAAACAGTCAACAGCTGCCTAATTGCTTCAGTCTTACAGTTTTAACACATCTTCTACATTCATAAACATTTATTATCATTCACACAGAAGCAATCAAGCATCATCTGAATGTGTCATTTCATTTGTCCTTCTCACCGTTGAAAGGAAGGTAGGAGGAGTGTTTCTGAATAACAGGAACAAATGTGTTGTTGTATAACACACACATACCCACCAGCAGGCAGAGGCTGTAGTGAAAGATGCTCCAATATGTCCGTTATCTGTGAATTATCTTTATTCGTAAAATAAATAGATGAATATAATGATACTGTATGTAAATTTGTCAACACAATAAAGTCTCAGTAGTTAATGTTAGTTAATGCATTGACTAAAAATGTATAATACACGTGTCACAGAATTGCTCTTTGTTAAGGTTGAACATGAATCTGAAGCTGTAATCTCTGAATCATATGCACACCAAAGGAACAGCTGGTGTATGCTTTTATCTCAAGGTTTTGTGTTTATGCGAATAATGCATTAATTTATGAATATAGATGATACCATATGTGAAAAGTGCTTTTCTGGTTTTCCAGATGTGTGTACTTTCAAAAGGACCAAAGCATTTCAGATTGATCATACAAAACAGTATTTTATTTCTTTTGAATGCTATATGCTCAAACTGAGCAAATGCTGGACAGAACATTTCACACACAAGGTACGACAAATGGGTTCCTCAAATAAAAAGCGAATCCATCAGGAAAATCATATAAAAATAAAAGCACCACTTTTAGCGTGTTGGGGTTCCCACCAAAAACATTTTCGTATTTCATGGCTTTTGAAAAGGACGATGGGTAGACGTTCTGTCCTTCACAGAGGGAGCGAGAAGCCTGTAATCGATGCTCTTCTACAGCACAGTCTAATATAGACATCCATAGCTTTTTTTAAATAGCGCAAAATGGGGGGAAAAAAACAAACACCTGAACAGATACTTTCCAAAATGTTTGCACCTGAACTCCATTCAATAGAATTCAAACTTTCAAAACCATTCGAAGTCTCTGCGCTACAGACTCATCAGGTCATGACATGATTTGGACTTGAGTTTGAAGGCTGCCTGCCTGTTCTTCTTAGCAACCATTCTGTTAATGAAACGCTTGGCTTTCTTCGGGAGGCTCTCCCGTCGCTTTTGAAGAGAACAACGTCTGGTGAGGTTCTCTGTGCTGTCTCTTCGCAGACGGAGCTGGCGGATGATGCCCTCGAACATCGGCCAGACGTTGTGTTGCATTGCTGCTGAGGTTTCAATGAACTTACAGTCGAAGACAGCAGCCGACGAGCGACCCTCTAAAAAAATTGTAAACCAAATAATAAATAAAAATTCCAAATAATCTAAGGTAAAACAAAGAGTAGGCTACTTTATTGATCCTAAAGGTGGGTTTGAGAATTAAGAAGATGCTTTTGATAGTAGTAACTTTAGGTTAAGAAGTAAAGAAGTTCAGAATCACTTACCACTAATGGACACTTCCCTGCAGCGAACCAGGTCACATTTATTGCCGACGAGGATGATGGGAGTACGGTCGGCCTCACGTTGGCGTCGAAGCTGAATACGAAGATCTGATGCTCGAAGGAAGCTTGAACGATCTGTTATGGCATAAACTATAATGAAAGCGTCTCCTGTCTGAAAACATCGCTCCTGTGTCCAGCTGCCCTCATCCTGATGGAAACACAAATCAGAACACCTCAGAACCTTCAATCACTTAAAGTATATCAATACACACTTGTGATGAGCTAAAGGTGTTACCTGTGAATCCCATGTATCGAGTAGGGTAACGGTGGCCCTCTCACCGTCTACGGTTACTGTCTGCTCAAATACTTCACCTGAGAACATTAAAAAGGAGTTGAAGGTTATCAATCGTGGCCATGGGAAAAAAAACGTACAAAAATAAAAATTAGACCAGATCAACCATCTTATAGCGACAGTAAAAACTGCTTTATTTGAAGAAGTTTCCTGTTCAATCTGAAGAGATTCATTTGTACAACTCGCGCGGTTACACAAAGGCCAGTGTTCAGTCAGACACGACCTTGAAGCCCTACTGTTGCTATGGTAACCTCATTAGACGAAATCAACTGGGAACCTGTTGCCTAATAATATTAAATGCTCATTCATGTATTTGTCGAACGATTGCACTTAATATTAATGTTTAGTGTTCTCTTCAGTAGTCCTAATAGGACTTATGCCTTTAAAAAATATTTCCCCTAAATATAACTTTGACAGTTTTTGCCTTGGACCCCAATTTGCAACCTCCTGTTATAAACTTTCAAAGATCATAAAAGGTAGATCTATCTGGCTTTCTCTCTAGCCTATATGTATCTAGCTATCTCCCTCTATGCACAGGCTATGCACTACATACATCAAATAATGTCTGCCTTTATGTTCCTCAACCTTTTGCTTTGACTTTCTAATTCTACGTGACCACTAGACTGTGCTACATGATTCCAAGAGTTCTTTCTTTTTAATTGCCCCATTATGACGGGATAATGTTTCATTTTAAATATAAGTCTAAACATAACCTCCTTAACCAGGCTTACACGTAGCCTAATATGAATCAAGAACGCCAAGTGATTATTTGCGATGGTCGATGTCTCGGAGTAAAGGAAAAGTCCAGGTAGATGTCAACTCACCTCCATATAACTCGCATTCGCTGCCCATGCTGTCCGACGCTCCGGCGAATATACTAGCGAGCGCGGACTTCCCGACGCCGCTGTCCCCGAGCAGGACAACCGTGAAGGGTCCAACCGAAGCAGGAGTCGCAGACTCGGTGGAGAGAGCGGAGTCTGACGACGTAGACGAGCAGGAGCTGGACCTGGACATACCGAGGTCGGGACGCGCGAAGCCATCGCTCAGCAGCTGCCCTCCGTCCGTCCCGCAGATGCTCCACCGGTGCAGGTGATGCTGAACGCGGATACTGTGGCGCCGCATGCTCGCCAGCAGGGTCATTTGTGCAATTCGACAAACGACAAACACTCGGCTAAACGACGGGTGTCTCTTCGAATGTGACTGCTCAAAGAATTGACGAACTAAATCAGACGCTCCAATAATAAATCCAGTCTCATCCAGCAGAAACCCGCTCAACAAGATCTAATTGCTCTTGGCTTCTTTGTCTTCAATTAAGCACACCTGAGTGAGGATTGGTGCTGTCTGTCCTGGTAATCCCGTACGACTAGCTATATTTTGCGCATTAATGTGCTTTGAGCTCTCAGTGCAGTTCATGGTTATATTAAGGTCTCGGTAGCAGCGAGGATTTCCTTGACGTCACTTTTCTCTCCCAATGAGCTGCAGCGGGTCTTTCCTTACAGCATCCGATGGGTGTGAAACACAAGTTTGTCTTGTGCGCATCGAGACGTGATTCAAGACCAGGGGCCAAAATTGACAGGAAACCCGAGTCAAGGAAACGTGTCTCAAATTTGCATTAATTTTAAAAAATATTTTTATATTAATACAATGAAACATGACCTCTAATATCAATGATTTTGGCATAAAAGAAAAATAAAAAAACTTTGACCCATACAGTAATTTTTGGCTATAGCCTAGCTACAAATACAGGCCTACCCATGCTACTGGTTCAGGGTCATATATGTTGATTTCCATCTCACAGTCCTTAATATTTTCTAACACAGTATAAACTGGTCTAAAAAATACACAACTTCATTTTTCAAGTAGTGCAAGATCTTCATGTACTTGGGGTTCCTTGGCAACAAAAAGTTTCAAAGTCCCTGATCTCCAACAAAAATATGTTCTTAGAAGAAGTTATATGAACATTATTTCTAAATGTTCACAAATGTTAAAGGAAAATGCCATGTGATATTATCATTACAAACATTTAGGAAAGGTTACTTTTAAGTGTTTGCTGAATGTTCCTTGTTTATTGGGTCTGTTTTGTCTGAAATGCTGCACAGACTAACTGGATAAAATGAACTGTGAGTGGCATTATTATTGTCAGTGACATTATGCAACCTTGATTAGTCTGTTAGTTAGCATAGTAAACCAGTTAATGCTTGGTTAAAGCAGGACACCTAGGCAGGACAGCAGATCCTATTTGGCCCTTTTCAGGACAACTAATCTCATTTAGCACAGACAGAAAAACTAAATAAAAAACATTCTCAGTCATTAGTTTTCTTGCCTGGTGCAACAAATAATACATACTAAATATATTCTAAATCAATTTCTGCTAGACTTGAACTGCAGAATGCAAATCAGTTTGAAACTCTTAAATCTTGTGATCCTGTTTTCTGTCAAGACTTGCTTGCAAACACCCCTCCAAAGGAGATCAACGTGGCCAATTCTGAACTAAATCAAAACTAAATTCTCATTAGGCTATATCAGTCTTATATACATGGCGTGAAAACAAATTGAGGGTTCAGACAGAGTACACCACCTCAGATGCTCATGCTTTCCATTTCACACGGGCACATAAACACGTACCGAAATACAGATTACATTGACTCTGCTGCTCAAAGAGGGACAAATGACAGATTATAATGAGTTATTAATGTAATTGCTGGATTATGATGACTGCTTCTATATTCAGAATTGATATAGATGAAGGGATTGGATGGATAAGAGAAATCGCTGCAGAGTGCTGGATTACCTCTTTCATTCATTCACTTCTCTAAGAGCAGATCAGAAATAGGCCATTAGAGATCAGAGGGTCAGAGACATAAATGGTGCTTGACGGATAATACGAGTGATGCACATGCCATTTTTGGTTGCGATAGCTGTAAAAGCTTATCGGTCTGGAACTTTTTCGATAGTGTTAAAGCAACATCTGCAAAAAGGGATGTAAATGGGATAGTGCAACTTGTGTGTGGTGCTGCAGTAAAGCGTGGGTTGTGTTAGGTTAGTGCTACGGCCACAAGATTTGAGCTGACCGCTGATCCTGAAGCAGTAGCTGCAGTATCTGGGCCATGCGTCAGGAAAGAAGGGATGATAAGGGATAAGTTAATTTGGTCTTGGAGAGCCAAAACACTACAGAGAGAAAAAATAGCAGAGTGCCAAGTGTTAAAGGCCATTTTAAAGAATTTAAGACAAAATGATGAACTTGGATAATCGATGCATAATTACAACTGCTTTATGTTAGGTTTGAGCCCTGGCAAGGACAGAAGGCCTTTCTATGTGGAGTTTGCATGCTCCATTTCAGCATGGGGTTATGCCAGCTACTCCGGTTTCCTCACATAGCCCAAAGACGTACAAGTCAGGTGAACGTCACAGTTTACTTAATTGTGCTATTCTCACTTACATAAATGAACTACACTCAACTTCTGCACCCATTAGTACATACAGTATCTCTCTCTCTCTCTCTCCATTAAACATTACATTAAAATTAAGAACTAGCAATTTTAACATTTATTAGGATTTAAAAAGAACTTCTAATTTAAGTGAACTTAAAACAATCTTCACATAAACCAATTATAATAAGTGCTATATTTAGCTAGTGCCCCTCAGCAGAAAAATACAGCAATCCAATAAAATGATCAAACATTAGTTTCTAAACTAAATACAGGTAAATACTTATAGCTGTATAAAAAGGTATTGATTTGGCCAATCCATTGACATGCTAATTTCGACAGAACTAATATATATGCACACATACACACACACACACACACACACACACAGAGTATATTTCCAAAGAAAAAATAAGTGGCGCAACTGAGCAACAAATCAGCCTATTAGAATGATTTCAGAGGGATCATGTGATGCTGTAAATTCAGCATTGCATCACAGAAACCAATTACATTTTATAAAGATATAATTGCATTTTGTTCAAATAAATGCCTTGGTGAGTATGTCAAATCGTAAAAAAAAAAACTTGCTGACATAAGATGCACAACACACTTAGCACTGCCTTTATACATTGTGTGCGTAATTATTAGTATTTTGATGGGAGTTAAACCTGTTTTTTGGCTCATTATGAGTGCCTAATAATGCTGCACACCTTTTTCTTCATGGATAATTATAAATCATAAATATATACGCATAAATAATCAAATACAAGTAGTTATTAAGATTGATGTGGTTTTGAATTGGTAAAATGTGCTTGGGAATTTTTTTTTTTTTTTTTTACTAATATCAATAATTTTCTGTTTTACCCCAGCATAGATAAAAGCTTTGTTGCATATGTGCTGCACACTAAAATGCTTGGTAAAATATGGAAAGAACCAGCAATTTTTAGAGTTCCTGCACCATTACATCTCCAACAACCTGAATGATCCAAGCACACGTCTTTGCTACGTTCAGTGACGCCCGACTCCTTCCCTCTGGGACTACACTGTAGGAACGATCTGCACACCTGATGGCACTTACAGTAAAGGCCTGGCTGAGGAACATACACACATCCCTAAAGACCCACAAACATTGTATTGTTACTCTGGAAACAGTTGCTGGGATCTCATCATCACAGCCTGGACAGTGTCAGGCTCTCAAGAGGTTGCTTATACACAAGTGTCTGACTAACACGCCATCTACAACACTCCACTCTCCCCACCAGAGATACAGACGCATACAGATACACATAATCCATGACTCACACGTTATATCACAACAGAATGATCTATCAGTGCCCCATTCAAACCCTGAAACTCCGTCAGTAAACACCACCACAAGCGAACATGCACCCAGGTTTGTTTTATTAATGAGTCACAGAGTCGACAAGTTCATTTCCTGCTGGTGTCTGTTGTGCCTCGCTGCTTTCGTGATCCCTGTGCCATTTCTGATTCCTGTAGTTGGTGTTTGTGTTACTAATAGTGACAATCAACAGACTTAGCTAGAAAATGCATTAAATGAACCATCTGCGTGACAAATGTAATCCTGCACAGTGTCACGTTCAACGATTCTCCTACTGAGGTGGAACAATCCTGGTTTTGGATACATTTCATGTAAACCATCCACATTGTATAAATTAGGATGATAACAAAAGGGAAACAACGTAATAAACAAGATGATGGAGGTCAACCCACTATTTAATCAACTGATTCATTAGCAATGTGAAGATGTTTCCAAAAACACTAAACAAAGTGAAACACACTGAAAACACAAATCATTATATTTGAGGTAAATCAATATGGAAACTGGTTCTTTAACACGAATATACAAGAAGCACCTAAAAAAATGAAAAAGCCTAATGTGACCAAATGTTTTGTCTGACTATGCCCTGGTGTTTTTTTCAGTTTCCATTAATGTCTCTGATTGCGCTATTAATCTATTTCTGTGTACTGCTCCGATTCATTCTTTCATTCTGACAGAAGGAGCAGATATTTAAATCAGTGGGTTCACTAAATGAGCACAAACACAATTGCTTGCGCACACAACCAAAATATAATAACCACATAAAAAGATTTATTAAAAGGAAAAATGTCAATGTTCAATCATCAATCCATTTATTTACAGAGCATATGGGCAGTGGGTTTGTATGTTTTGGAAAGAGGAAAAAGAGTTTAGACTGTGTTTTGGGATTTGGAAGTGGTGCTTTGAAAGGCATATGTGATGTGGCTACGGGCATGATTTAAGTAAATATCATCATATGACTGGACATCTCCAGAGAAATGCCTCCAGTGCATGAGCTCGGACATGCTGACTCGTTGTGGAAATGATACCATGCTGTCAGAACGACGACCGAGCTGACATGCCCTTCCGGTGTCCTCCTTTATCTCCTTCACAAAACCTGCAAATGTTTACATAGAAGTGGTTACTACAATGATACAGTATTCAGTAAGATTAGTATACCGTGCCTAGCAAAAGTATTCATACATAATTCCCCCACCCCCCCACATTTTGTTATGTTGCTGCCGTTAAACTGCTTTAAATGACTTTTTTCCACATCAGTCTATACTCCATACCCCATTACTGTTCAACAAAAAACATCTTTGCAAATTTATTCAAAATAAAAAACTAAAATGATTCCATTGCATAAGTATTCATACCTATGATTTGGAAAGGCACACACGTCTTAAAAGATCTAACAGCTGATAAATCATATCAGAGCAAAAACCATGCACTGAGGTCAAAAGGAACTGCCTGAAGAGCTGAGAAACATGTTTATGCCAAGCCAGAAGAGTTTAGAAAAGAACGCTGCTTCACTGAAGGGTCACAGAAGCATGTATTCTCCGTTAACTTTAATTGAAGGAGTTTGAAACAACCAGGACTCTACCTAAATCTGGCTAAACTAAGCAATCGATGGAGATGGACTTTGGTTACTGTGGTGACCAAGAACCTGATAGTTAAGCTTCATGATCATATGTAGAGATAGAACAAATCTACAGAAGGACAAACATCACTGCAACACTTTATCAGTTTGGGCTTCATGGCGGTGTGGCAAGACTCAATCCTCCCCTGAGATAAGACACATGAAAACATATTTGGAATTTGCAAAAAAGAACTTAAAGGACTCTCAGACTCTGAGAAACAAGATTCTCTGGTCTGATGAAGCTAAATTGTAAGCATTATGTTTGAAGGAAACCAGCTGATCATCATCTGAAAAGAAGTATCCTAAAAGTAAAGTGTGCTGGTAGCAGCCTCATGCTGTGGGGCTGTTTTTCAGCAGCAGAGACTGAGGGTAGGGTAGAAGGAACACTCAGTGAAGCAAAATATAGACAGAACCTTAAAGGAAACCCAGTCCAGAGGATTCAGATACTCAGACTGGGTAGAAGCTTTGTCTTCCAACAGGACAATAAACCTAAGCACATAGCAAGCGTGGCTTATAGACAACTCTGTGAATGTTCTGAATGGGCTTGAACCCAATCAAAGATTTCTGGAGAAACCTAACATGTGAATCTGCCAAGAAAGAGCTTGAGAAGTGAAGAAGTGAGGAGAAGCAGCAGGTAATTGCCCAAAAAAAAAAAAAAGTAAATTAAAAAAACAGACTTGAGATTATAAAGATGCTTCAGCTAAATATTTAATACTTATGCAATATACTTATTTGAGTTTTTTTTATTTTTAATATTTATAAAGTTGTGACAATTCTGTTGTTGCTTTGTCAGTATAGTGTATGGATTTTTACAATTTACAAAAAAAGTTGTGTACAAAAACCTCTAATATACCGCAATCTGTATATCTTTTAATTATTTGAAACATTTGAACTGTTTTAAAGCCCTAATGCATAACAGCAAATCACATAATCCAGTTCCTCCTTTATGTATTTACCTGGAGTATTTCCATCTCCAGTGCACGGGCAGTCCAGTAGGTCATGTGTGAGGCAGGAGGTATTAGGGTCAAAACTGAAAAGGTCCCGTAGCTCCTCAGCAGAAAAGCTAATATGCTCAGCTTTCTTGGACAGGTCCACCACTGTCCCAGAAAGCCCCTGTTTACTCACCTGCCTCTGATAAATCTTTTCTTCAATTGAACCTACAAGAGACACACAAGGCACAGTACTGCAGGTCCAAACTCATGTGCAACTCTGTAAACAAATGCTTCTTCCATCTAAGAATCATCAATCTGAAAGCCTTCCAAAAATAAAAGCGTGCCTCATCATGTGCTATATGTCATAACATAGAGCCTATTGGTAGAAAAGAAAGCCAGTCGGTTTGTGTGGGTTATTATTGATGAAAGGCTGTGAGATGTTTCAGGTCAAGTACCTTTTTATTATCTAGTCATAACAAACTGGCTGATTATACATATTCTATGGGTAATTTAAAATGTTTTCTTTACCTGTTGTTAGAAATCTGTAAATGTGAACAGTTTTCTTCTGTCCATCTCGCCACACTCGTGCCATGGCCTGACAAATATACATAATCATTTAGATCATTTGGGCCTTATAAAACAAGTACTCAAAGCCCTCAGAGAGCATTCATTATGGCACCAAAACAAAATGATTGTGACACTTGAAACAAGAGAGAGCAGGGCAAGGTTTAAGTTTGTTTGAATTCACTGCCATCTACTGGTCTGAATAAAAAAGCGAAACTAAGACAAGCATGTGGACTAAAAAAAACAAACATGCAAGCTACGTGATATCCTTTTTTTGTGTAATATTGTATAACATGCATTGTTGCTTTGCAGTGTTACATGTCTAACTGTAACTGACCTGTATGTCATTGGCAGGGTTCCAGTCTATATCATATAAAACAAGATGGGAGGCACCAATGAGGTTTAGTCCCACCCCTCCAGCCTTGGAGCTGAGTAGCAACAGGAAGTTGGATGAGTGTGGGCTGTTAAAGGAATCAACAATTCGTTGTCGCTGGGCTACAGGTGTCTGTCCATCAAGCCGACACCATTTATAACCTACATGATCACAGACATCCTGCAGTATGTCAAGAGTTTGTGTGTAGTTGGACACCAAAACTACCCTAAATAGAGAGAGACAGACACAAAAATGGCCATACTTTTTTTTTTTTTACACAAGCTATGTCAATAAAAAGTACACTTGGACTATGCAAATAAAAAGAAGACTTGTCAATAAAAAGAACACTTGAATATTTGCATATTGTTGAAGGTGTCAAACAAGGTTATTTTATAATAACAATGCAATTATTTGCATCCAAAATAAATGTTTTTATATAAGTGTGTGTGTCTATATATATAAATGCATACACACAATGTATTATATAATTTGTGTGTTTATTATTTATATAAGGTGTAAATAAAATATTTTATATATAAATATAACATTTTCCTTATACATGCATGTGTCTGCATTTAAATTATATATATATATATATTTTTTTTTTTTTTCTTTTTCTCGGATAAATTATAATATAATTCCATAGTGTAGTGTAATATTTTAGTACTCAAAATCAGAATATAATATGACATAAATAAATATAATTTATTATATGTACTGTTTACTTTTTTGTGTGCTTTAGCTCTCAAAATGCATTATAGTCTATACCAAAAATAGTACAATATATAACTTTATTCAGTTTCATCTGTTCAAAGTTCTTTCCAGACTGTGCTGATTGATTTATCAGATTAGCCAATAGTTTTTTCCACCTTTATTTGATCCTCTAGCACTCTCTATTCTGATTATCTTTTATCTATCGGTGATGTATTCTATCTACTTGTTTTCTTTAAAAAACATACAAACAGCAAAATGATGTTGCTCTTTTGCTGGTTTTGATAACTTCTATTGTCCTCATCTATAAGTCGATTTGGATAAAAGCATCTACTAAATGACTAAATATAAATGTAAAATGTAGTTGCAATCATTTCTTGATGTAAAACAACCTTTAAAATGAGATGACAGATGTCTGTAATGAAGTCTGACAGCAGTTGTTGATGTAGTACCTGTCTGTGTGATTGACGTGCTGTATTGCTGACAGCAGGTCTGTTAGCACTAGTAGCTTCCCAGAGTCTGCAGTGCTAAAGGCACCAGTAGAGTATCCCTCAGGAAAGAGTTCCATCATTCCATCCTGAAACATCTCATCCGACTTTTCCTGAAGTAAATGCCACAAAAAATAACTGAAAAACAGCAATAATAAGACAAAAAAAACAAGGCATGGCAAAATACCAGCATATATTGTACCTGTAAAGTGTTGTAGAGCAGTCCGGGGTGGTTACAGAGCTTCTTGAGGGCATTGATGCATGCGAGGTGAGGGCTGTGTGTGTAAGTGTGTGCGCTGGCACCGGAGAGGCAGGCTCTGATGGGCCGTGTGGCCAGCAGGACTCCATACAGGCGCAGCTGGAGTTCAGTGGGTTTGCAGAATACGGTCCACTCTATCCGCTCGGATAAATACTGATTAATGATCTCTTGTGTGCGCCGTAACGTAAACACACCTGTTAGACGAAAGAGCTCAGCAGCACGCTCCTCTCCAATGCACCGCTCTTCCTGAAACACACAGTTGTGATCAATACCGCAACAGCTAAAGGATACAGACTCACAGAGATTTTTTTTTTTCATCTATTAATGTCAGACCATGATCATTCCTGGATATGTAACTGCAATGTTAATGTCCTCCATTTTTGCCTTACCTTTGCTATTAAAAAAAAATTATATTTAAAATAAATACATACACATTTTCATATGAACATTACATTGTAGTGATGCCTAAACTTATACTTATATAATGCCACTTATATAATGTAAAATGACAAATTAAAATGTTTGTTATACCTTTATATATATAATATGCATTAGCCTGGCTTCTGCGACTTTAAAGCTCAGAGGAGCTTAGTCTGGCCAAGCTACCTTACTACCCGCCTTCTGGGAGGTGGGCTTAACCTCCGTCCCTCAGATGCCTCAATCATATAATGAAATGGGTATGACATAGGTATTACAATATGAAGGTGATTTATGAGGACATTTTCAGTGTCCTCGTAAGTCAAAAGGCTTTAAAAAAACATACTAAATGGTGTTTTTTTGGAAAATCTAAAAATGTTTCCTGTGATGTGTAGGTTTAGGTGTAGGGTCAGTGTAGGGCAATAGCACATACAGTTTGTACAATATAAAAACCATTAGGCCTATGGAGAGTCGCAATAAAACACAAAAACCAACATAAATGTGTGTGTGTGTGTATGTTTGTTACTCTGAAAATATATTTTTACCTCAGTGCAGGTTGGCTGGCGAGATCTGAGAATGGGCTCTTCATAAATCTTCCTGTAGGCTGCAGATGTTCCTAGAATTCCTGGATTTACAAACTCAATGATGGAATAAAATTCCTGCAGGTCATTCTGCACTGGAGTACCTGTTAAATTAATAATTGCCCCTTTTTTTAACAATTACACAATTCTATACTACTACACTTTTTTACAGAAGTATGTGTGTTTGTTTAAAATAAGGCACCTGTTAATATAAGACGACGTTCACACGAGAGGGCTGTGAGTGCGCCAGCTGTTTTGATGTTGCTGTTTTTAAGGCGATGACCTTCGTCACAGATGAGCACTCCAAAATCCAGTTCTTTCAGCAGGTCCACAGAGCGCAACAGCATCTCATAACTGATCACCATGACAGAGCACAGAGGAGAAGACACAAAGTCCTCCACACGGTGATCCTAAAGAGACAACATATTCTTTTAGCTTTCATCACTCTATCATCTATCATCTGACACAAACAGCCACATATACACACCTGGTCCACAGTGTAAACACTGATCCTCTCCCTGCCCAGCCACTTGTTGAACTCAGCAGCCCAGTTCTTGACCAAACTTCCTGGACAAACCACAAGTGCCCTCTTCAGTACGGGCCGTCCACCGTAGGGGCCCTGTCTCAGTAGCGTCCACAGAACACAAACGCACTGCAGTGTCTTCCCCAGTCCCATCTCATCCGCCAGAATCGCCCCGCAGCGAGCAGGCAGTCTGCAAACACACAAAAATACATATGCAAAAACATGCAAAAGTGCGTAATATGTAAGAACATTACAAAAAGAGATGAACTCTTATTTACCTCATTCCCATTAGACATTCGTAAAGGAAGACCACGCCCTCTCTTTGATGTGGTCGAAGATGATTGGTCAAATGGGGGTCGATGACCACATCCACCAATGGAAAACCAGATTTATTATACAGCCACTGGTGATCAGTCGTCGGTCTCGGCATCACAAGGGCACCTCGGGACCAATAGAAAGTAAACAGTATGGATATGGATAGCGTGGATGTCACAACGAATGTTTTTATCCTGTAATGCAACCATTTCTTTGAGATTTTAACCATTGTAATCACCTTTGTGTCTTCATTACTTTAATAAATAGACCTGCAGTGTAGCAATTTGATTTTATACATTTTTTGCAGTATACATATTATATCAATTACTATAAAGGAAATAAAACATGTGCTGTACCTGGTGCATTCGGATCATGTCTGGGTTTACATATTGGTTTTTCAGGGGCAGAATCTGTAAGTGCACCTCCCTTAAGCGCTGGTTTGGTAAAGGATCTGGACACCGGTCGATAAACAGGAGCCTTCAAAACGGTTTCTGCAGGAGTCTCCACAGCAGCATCTTGAAAACAACGGCCTTTGCCGTAGTCCTCGTCGGATATGACCCCCATGACCTCGATTTGCTTCCCTCCTACCATAAGAGTCTGACCCTCACACAAGCTCTCCAGCTCTGATGCCTTATAGCCTGAACCTGACAGAAAAACACTGATTTAAAACATACACCTACGCTCACTCAAACATATAACCTCTAAAGCGAAGTTAAGGGGGAAGTGTGCATTTCAAATAGGAACTAACAAATATTGAAATGATTGAATCATTTAATGATTTATATAATATGGCTGATGTCAGGGCCAATATAAAAAAAAATATGTAATTTGATCTAAAATTAAAAAAAACTAAAATCAATAAAAACAAAAAATTATAGAAAATCATAATTTACCGTGCAAAAATGTGGTATTCAGATATTAACAAAAAACATAACAGTGTTAGTTTAAATAAAATGTTTTTAAAAATTAACTCTAAACCATTAGACAGATGAATAAGTAAAATAATTGGGGAAATTATACAATTATAAAATAAATTATAAATGAATAAAAAAAAAACACTCTAATATCAGCTGATAAACAAAACATTAAACATCCCTATCTTTAAATACACATTAATATACAAATCCAGCAGTATTGCTCGAATTTGACGTGACAGGCAAACCTCGTCCAATGTCCCGACCCTCCATGTCTTTAAGGACAACAGTCCGTCCCCTGGCGACCAGCACAGCGTCACCTTCCCAGCGCTTATGCTTTCTTGATGACGCCTTGCACCACATTACACTATAATAGCGTGCTTTAAAATAACAAAAAACAAAACAAAACAAAAAGTTAATATAAAAGAGTTAATATAAAATACAGCAATAGCCTAATCATAGACAATGTTTCTCAAATTAAAAATCTTTATACAGTCACTAAAGTGTGGATAAATGCTCACTTGTGCCTCATGAGTGTGTTCTTTCAGAAAAACTAAAGAAATGGTGAGACAGACAGACAGATAGATAGAAAACTATTTAACAACAATCCAATCAATTCCAGAGTCATGACACATTCTGTCTCATCTGGGAGGCTGTTTTATTATTATATTTATTATCTATTATACTCAATTATACTGCAAATAGTCACCCAAATGTAGTCCACAGAAACATCTTGACTGAGAAGGTTCTCATTCACTGCGGTTGCTATGTAACACTCCCTGTCTAATAAAAAGGAATAAAAGGACAGGCTAAAAAGACAGAGTTTGAAGCGGTTATGAATTTATTTGTGAATACTTAGAAAATAAAATCTTATTTTCTTCTTTAACCAGGCATTCACACATAAAAAAAACTTCTACTACAAACATCAGAAACAATCCATGTACAAATGTCAATTGAGTACAAAAACAGGAAATAACTGTACAAACAAGCCTGCTCAATTTAACTTTACATTACAGAGTTCCCTTTGTGATAGACTTGCATATATATCACATCAATGGCAATCCTTGGCGTAGCCTGGCCGCCCTCAGTTTCTCCACTTTGACCCTTGACCGGAGCAGCTCCTCCTCCAGCTGTTGCTTTCTCTTAAGCCCCTCCCTCTTCTCCTCTAAATACAGTCCAAGCTTTCTGTGATTGGCCAGAAGCAGCTCATGCTCCTCTCGCATCATCTGTAGAGCTTCTGCCTCAAAGACGGGATTCTTGAACATCGCCCTCCCCCTCTGATACATGCTCCTCCTGGGGCCGGGGGCCGACGGCGAAGGTGGCAGGTGTACGGAAGATGGGCACGGAGACAGAGAGGCAGCATACACGTGGGAGGCTAAATCCTCCTCATCTTCCTCCTCTTCCACTGCTTCATTGTCTCTCTCGTTCTGTCCGTGGTGGGCCTGACTGCTCGGGGTAGCGATGGTGACAGGTGAGCTCTGTGATGTGATCAGGTGGATATCAGGAGGTGGTTTCACATCCTCAGTCTCCACCCTCACAGCCGCAACAGATGCATAGTCCGACAAGGCCGGTAGGGACAAACTACTGCCTGGCTGCTCTATTGGAGAATTCCTCTTGAACTGAAGCCTAGCAGAGACACAAATAAAACTTTTGAAGAACAAGAGCTCTGAATGCTCATTTGTATGTATTGGGATATACTCTAATTAGTACTGTCAAACTATTAATTCAAAATAAAAGTTTTTGTTTACATTGCATTGTGGGCCGTGTGTATTTATTATCCATTTATAAATAAACACAGATGCATGTATATATTTTAGGTTTTATACATTTGTCAACACAACCGAAAGACATGGAGATGCTGGTGGAAAGTAACTCCTCTGGGACATGGTGGCAAACCTGGTATTAACGCAGCATCGGAAATACGGTTAATGACAACCAAATCCCCTCAGCGCTGCAGCTTACCTCTGGCACAGGACAGAGTGAAAGGACAGCGAGCGTGACTGCAATGTGTGCTCTGACCGCATATGACATATTAAAACTAGCAAAGGAGATGTTCACATCAAAACTAATTTTAAAGTTTAAATTGGTTGAGTGTAACAATTAACACAGCAGCAAATGGAAAAAACATATGTGAAGATATTAACAGAAGCTAAATCAATAGTCCTGTGGATGCACAGGATCTGATTCACTTGAATTTGCTATAGGATCCATCTTCTCAGAGTAGACAAAAAATATGTGTTTATGTATTGTTATTGATTAAATTGGGTTATAGATGTTTTTAATTATGGATGCACCTAATAATGTGCCAGTTGTGTCATGCAAATATATGTACGCTTAATCTCACCTGTGGAGCGCATTCGTCTCTTTGTCCCCCACATGAAACAGTTGAGGTATCATTTCCATGACACGCTTAGTTGGCTCCGAGATGCTGCCCCGGTACTCGGGTTGGGCATGGGTTCGCTGAAGAACTTCCTGCTTGGCACTTTCTTTAAGTCGCTTATAGAGGGTCCGAAGGCCCTGAGCCGTTCTTGGGGGCCTCTCACCTCCAAAACTATTATATCGTTCTGCTATGCTGTCCCAGCACCGATTCTTATCCACGATCACGGCATGCTTGTTGGTGTGCTCCTCCAGAATGCGTATGTGAGGCTGGACCAGCCGCAGAAGATCCAGTTTCTCAGATAGGGTGAAGTTGGAGGAGCGGGCCTTGCCCACCATGCTGTTTGACATGAATATGGTAGACATCCTGCCTTTAGGCTGGTCTCAGTGCTCTAGGTTTGATCTCCTTCTCTTCTTTTCCCTGTGCTGTGTGTCTGTCTTTCTCTACTCACTTGTGTGAGCAGGCTGCTGCTCTGCTTGTCTCGGTTAAACACACACATGCACAAACTGGCTCTCAAGCACACAGACATAAGAAAAAGAATCAGGCTTAACTAGGCCAGCCTCGATTAGGCCCACGCCTACCCGGGGAGGGCTTTGCTGGAATTCCTTTTAGCTTAAGCTGACGCAGGTTCAGTAAAGCTGCTTAAGCCTGGCCTGACCTACATAACAAACCCGACTACATTAGACTAGAAACACAGCGGAGCTCTTTTATTCCGCTGCAAACAGCGACATGTACTGCATTTTAGCGGGAAACGACTCAAGGCGCGTTTTTGAAGGTGTAGTTATATTTAAAGTCCGTGTTTTGACAGGAGACAGAGAGTCCGCGCGACTGCTCAAAACCCCAGAGGAAACATTAAACTTGACGTTTAATAATGCGTTATCTATAGCAGCGTTGTGTGTGTGCCTGCGTAAAGTGTTTTTGTGTGAGAGAGGACTGCTTTTTGACACCAGTTGCTATATATTTCTCAGGCTGTCTGACAAATACACCACCACAGCTCAGACTCGTAAAAAGCAGGGCAATCTGCCTTCAATCGGTGCGTTCATCTGCACGAAAACAATCTAATACGCTCATCGCGCCTGTCAATCAAGCGCTCCGTGCGCACGGATTGGTTAGTTTCACTCAAAGCCGAAGTTAAAGGCGGGGAATAGAGATGCCGTTTGTTCAACTTGCCGCACGCTGAGCCTTCTGCTGTTTTTCTCTGTTAGAGTAACTCAAGGATTTAAACTAAGAGCATCTCTTCTTTATTAATCTTTATCTTAACTTCTTTCTTAGTTTTTAAGAGTACACTACATTCTAGCGTCATAAAAATATCAACTTGATAAGGTTCATAAAAGACCAAAACTGACGCGTCAATCAACAGCAAATAAGAACATTTCTCTTTAAATTTGACTCAAACACACAAACAATATTCAGTAATGTTATCAAAATATTTTACAAATGTGCTCTCTCTCTTTGTCTTTACAAAAACGCAAATAGTAACATAATTAAAACTTAAGTCATCATTTTATTACCATGTATTTATTTATTGGGGAAGAGCAGTGTAATAAAGGGAATAATACAGTCATTATTGCAAAGTAAGACCCATTAAGGTAAAACAAGTTTGGGGTTTGTTTTGCAATGATGACCATCAGCTCAATTAAGTTTTTTGGATTATGGGTAAATTATAGGAGATTACTTAAAACAGTTTCTAAAACCAATCGTTACAAGAAGATAATAAATTGAAAACATAAAAACAGACCATCCAAGGTTAGTTGTAATTACTGAACACCTTTTCAGCTACATGTTTATATTGTTGAGTTGCAAGGATTATCACAAATCTATAGTGACACTTTATTTTATGGTTATACCTATTAGCTGTTTATTAGCATGGATATTAATAGAAAATTTGCCATTTATTAGTGGTAATGAAGCACATATTAATGCCTTATTCTACATCCCTAATCCTACCCAACACCTAAACTTAACTGCCTTACTAACAATAAATAAGCAGCAAATTAAGAATATATTGAGAGAAAAGCTGTAGTTATTAGTTGACAAGTGTTACCTATTCAAAAGTGTTACCAAATCTATAAACAAAGTATTTTATTAAAAAAGGCTACAATGTTTAAAATGCGGCTACAAATAATGCATTACACAGATATTATCAAAGGAAACTTCTTTTATTTACAGACTAATATACACTAACCAGACTGAAAAATTGAACAAGTGATATTTCAATCACTCCCAAAATATGACAGAGCTGTATCTTACCGGTAGCTGTGCAGCTGGTGAGCGTGCTTGGCTGTGCTGAGGAGCTGTCTTTATCTGCTGGTTGTTCAGGTTCAGAAAAGTCAGGTAAAGAACTGAAGCTATTTTCCTTAGACTCATTGCGAGGAACTGCACTCAGCACCCTGGCTAAAGCCTTACTGGCCACTGGAGCATTAGTCACAGCTGGAGTAGCTCCACTACCCAAACACCTATGAACCTGCAGGGAGAATTAACATTAACACAGGGGAAAACAGCTCTTAATGCATCCACCTCTCAATCACATTGTTACACTGCACTATTATTATAAAACAGATGAAAATACTAGTAATAACACATACAAAGAACATTAAGTAGCCATCAGTCACATGTAAAGTATGTACATACTCACAAATACTGCATAAAAATTTGTCATTATGACCACTTTTTAAATATTTTCTTGTTTGTGACCTTATTGAGCAGTACATTTCCCAAAGCAGGTGTGGGTGGTGGTGCTGATGCTTCTGGTTGGGGATGAGAGAAAGGTGGTCCATCAATCTTTGCTGGCCCTGGTGGCAGAAACCTGGGTTTCTTAGCAGTATTACCACGGAGCTGACTCGGAGCGCCAGATCTACGCATTCTGTCAATAAAGACACACAGTAATCAAACCATCAAAGATGAAAGGGATAGCTTATATTTTATGCTAAAGGTTTTTTATTAACAATTCTTTTAGCACATTTGAGGAAGAAATATGCAGTTTTTTCTGAATATATTGCCCCATCAGTTTTTTTTATGATTTAAAAATAGAACTGACAGAACCCCACAAAAATTTATTTAAAGGAATAGTTCACCCAAAACTTAAAATACTGTCATCATTTACTCACCCTCAAGTAGCTCCAAACCTGAATGAATTTCTTTGTTCTGCGGAACACAAGATATTTTGAAAAAAAAAATGTCACCATTGACTTCCATAGTTTTTATTTACCATGGAAGCCAATGGGGACTCAAAACATCCTGGTAATACATTTAATGTGTGCGTTTACACACTTTTAGAGGAGGACTAAATGCAATAAATAAATAAATGCAAGGAATGGGTCATAATTATACATTTAATGGAAATAAACCCTAAAAGGTGTTCAAAAAGGTTCATTTTTTAAATGATAAAATTCCAATGATTACAACTAAACTTATATATCTACTATTTGATGTCATATGAACAAACAGTCAGCAACTAAGCTGAGATTTAGGTCTCCCGAGCCTTAAGTACAACATAACACAGCCGTCTTTAAATAATAACGGGGGTAGTGTTACTGATTCACTAAAAAGAACCGACTCATAAGAATCATTCGGTCAGTAGTGGGAGTTCTAGCTGAATCTTCTTAATTTATTAAAAAAACTTCTCATACGGGTTTGGAATGACAGGAAGGCAAAAAAGACAATGACATAAATGTAAGTTTGGGTGAACTATCCCTCTGGTCAACGCAAAAGACATGCGTCTGTCGCTGTTTTTAGCTAAACCGCGGTAAACAAGCCTCGTTGGCTGTTTCTAATTCTCAAGTGTACTTTAATTTAAAATCCTACGAGTAGACAGACAGTACGTTAAAGGCTTACCTTTTATTATGTTTTCTCCTCGTATGCCTATCACTTTTCCTGTTTTCAAAAACTCCCTCGAAAAATACTAAGCTCGAGTCTCCCGCGGAAGTGACGTATCCTCACCGCGATTGGTCGCGACGTGACGTCACGTGAAGGGGGTGGAGGGCATGAGCTTACTAGGAGCAAAAATCAAGTGAAGAGAGGAGTCAAAGAAAGCTGACAGTAAATGTTAACTGCTAAAATGATATCTAATCCAGCAGAAATAAATGAAGCACAATCAGGAGTCGTCTCAAAAATTTGATCATCTCTTATCAAACAGGCAAGTACTATGTGCAACTTACACATTATTAACCCTTACTTGTTTTTATTTTAATTCATGTACATTATACAACAAACATGACCAAACAGCTTTTGTACAAGTATAGTTTTGACATCAACCCATTTGTTGCTTTGTACAACTTTTATTTGTTTTAAAATAAAATCAGACGTAGATCCTTACAGTCTTTCATTAATTACTATTATTCATGCTTCACATTCATATTAACTGTAGAGATGGGCTATTAATTAACATATTTTAATAGCAAACTTCTGTATGGCTTCTGTTTTTTTATTTGTACTATACAGGTTTCCACAGCCAATGAAACCTAATATATATGAGTAAATTTTTCAAATTGTCTTGAAAAAGACAGTTTAAATGAAATCTTGTAAAGTCTTAGATGTTTCTGTGACCAGGATACTTTTTCTCATTATCCTCAGCTCTAGAACATTAATAAATAACAAAAACATTGATAAATGTCATAGAGAAATCATAGAAAGTCATGTAAATTTATTGGTCAGTGTTTGGGAACATTGAATTTAGTCATTTGCAATATGTAGTGCTTGACTGGGTTAGGATGATCACATGTATTTCTTGCATGTGCACGGATGCATGTCTGCTTGTGTTTGTGCCAATGTTTTATACACTGCTGCATGAATAAAAGTAAAGCTACAGTGTCGCTGTGTGGAAAATAATCCAATCAGAGTGTGGGAAAGCGTAATCCGGTCTAATCCCAGCACAGCCATGAAGAACAGAGATCATTCAGGCAGTGAGAGTGTCCAGACACAGACACACCAGCACACACAAACATGCTCTCCTTTAGAAAAACACTCACAATTACACAGCGTTTCCTCAACTGTGGATCAATCCTCAAATGACAAGGTTCAACTGGAGTGCCACAGTATAGAAAAGTGTTCATATAGAATGAAGTGCAAGCCATACATTCTGAAGAGATCAGTTGTTTTCACTCTCACGTGGCCAGACAGGTGCAGGAACACTTGCAGGGGTCACCTGCTACTTGTAAGCGGTTGTTTTTGCATATATATAGCTCTGGAAATGTATTTATTACTTCTGCAAGTAAGTGCTTATAAATCTCCATTTGATTACACTTTGTCAGGTTATTTTGCCTATTGTTAATATTGTTGCTGTTTTTGCTGATATAAAAATGAAAAATTGTGAAATGAAGATTGTTATAAAAATCTTTTTTTGTAAACCTAAAATCTAAACAAAAATGTATGAATTCATTCTCAAACATGCATTTTAAATGTGATTTAAAATGTTCCATTTGACCATAGATCCACCAGAAATATGTATATATGTGTAGGATATCTGTGTAGTCGATAGATGGTGTGCGTCTACCTGTGTATGTGAGTGTGTATAATTGTGTTTAGGGTTGCCAGGTGCTTCAGTCTCATGTGATCACAGCATGAGGAAGAGTTTCCCAGTGGGTTCTCCTAAGGGATTTAGGCAGGTGTGTTCTGTGCAAATTTGTTACACATTAGATGGTCTGTGTTACATGTGAGAGATGCTTTGAAAAGGTGCCTTTAATATTGCTTGCTATACAATTCAGTCTCCCTAAAGAGTCTGTTTCCTAAGCTTTAGAATAATTGAAGATGCCAAACTGACCCCAGATCCTCATTGAATGTCTGAGATCGTAACCCCACCCACTCATGTTTCAGTCCAACAGCTGCCACCTGGCTGTTTCTACGGCAACTGACCAGGCCACCTCCAGCAAGCACACCTGAGAGAAGGAGGAAGAGAGAGGAAGACAAGATACCACACACTCTGTCAGGTAATCTACCTTTTTTTTAAACATACAATTTTTGATTTTATATATATATATATATATATATTTCTTTTTTTGTATATATTTTTAATATACATTATGCAGTTATGGTTACATTAATAGACTGTATGTTTTAATGTATGCGTGCAGTGGCCTTTTACATAATTTTTTTTAATGTAAACTAAATATTAATAACTGTAATAGCTGTGATTTAATGAATAACCACTATAGCTGTATGAATCATTTTCATTTTCTTTCATCGGGTTAACACATTTGGAAAAATCCGTTATTTATTTTAATGTAAAATCAAAACAAATACATTTCTGGACCAGAATTTAATGTGTTTAACATTTTTTGCAATTTTTGTTTTTAAGTTTAAGATATATGATTTTAATAATATTAAACATTCATCTTTGATTTTTTTTGTTTGTTTTATAAAGTTTTTTATTATAAAATTAAATGGAAATAAAGTAAGTATGGTTTTATTATATTAGTGTTAACATGTTATTTAAGTCATATATATGTATAATTGTTTTTATCATATTTAGAACATTTTCCATGTATTTTTAATAAACATTATTCTAACATTAATAGCCTGTAGGTTTTAGTGTGCACACAGTGGATTTAAAAAAAAATGTTTTGTGTGTGTAAAATAAATATTATTGTTAAACTTTTTTTAAGTTTTAACTAATTTATTTTGCTATAAAATAAATTTGTTGTTGTGTGTTTTTAAATGTTTAAGAGATAAAAGTATTAATGTGCAAATTATGTTATTATTATATTTTTGTATTGTTAGATCCATCCATCCATTATCCAAGCTTATCTTCTACAGGAAAGGTGTATTATTACATTTCAAAATGAAATTCAATTAAATGATAATTTTTTCCCATTATAATAAAGTAAGATAGTAAAACCATAAAAACAACATTTTAGTTATTATATGTATTTTGGCACTATACATCATTTTGTTCAGACTTGTTTTCTGTGTGTACTCTAGGATGGGCTACGATCTAGAACGTTTTGTAGGCTATGTGAACGAGGGTCTGCTGTGCTGTGTGTGTCGGGACGTGTTAGAAGATCCTCTGCAGGCTCCATGTGAACATGCCTTCTGCAGCTCCTGCATTCATGGATGGCTCGTCCACCACAACACCTGTCCAGAGGACCGCTTGCCTTTAGACATCACACATCTACGCCCACTGTTCAGGTCTCACACCTGGAATCACTTCAAATACCTTCATCATTAATGCCACTCATTTTTCTTGACTTATGTGCATGGTGTGTTACAGATACATGAGGAATGATTTAGCAAGGCTTCAGGTGAGGTGTGTGTTCCGGCCACAGGGTTGTGAGGTCATATGCGCTCTGGAGTCTGTTCATCGGCATGAGCAACAGTGTGATTACGCTTTGCTGAACTGCAGTAATGCAGGTATATATATATATATAGGGAACAGGTGGCTTATACCTTACAGCTACAGTCTAATTTATACATATACAATACAAGCGCTGCTGTAACAGCAGATGAATGAGTGTTGTAGCCACAAGATAAAGCATCTAGTATTGAGTGATCACATCTTTATTTATTAATGAGGGACCCCCTGAGGCAGCCAATGAGGTGAAACGTTTACCTCAGGGTTAAAACAATTGAGCTGTTCTCTCACTAAGGCGAAGCACATAATAAATATGCATTCGTTTTAGTAAGCTTAATGCAACATTCCCTAATCCTGGAAATCTTTGTGTGTGTGTGTGTGTGTATATAAAAATGCAGGTGACGAGTACTTATGCTATCGATGTGGTAGGTGTACTGTGTTTTCTGTGTGTTGTCCGACCGCTGTGTGTCTTCTTCTTCAACAGTAAACCTTTCTCTCACAATGGCAACATTTTCAATGGCTGCTCAAATATTATATGCTTAATTACTTATTAAATGTATGAAAGTATAAAGTTTTATTCATGTATAATTTTTATTTCAAGGTGTATTTTTGAATCGTTTGAAAAATAATCATCATTTAATAATTGATTCAATATTTTAAAGAATATATTATTTTAGATATATTCATTACGTTTTTTATTCTTTTATAGCTCTCGTTAAAAACTGGCATTATTAGCTGGACATTATACAGATAATCAGATATAAAATAGAAAATATTTACTATATTTTTTATCAAATAATCTAACTGATCTGACCCAAAACTTTCAAATACATTTAACATTTAAATATTTAGGTTCACAATTTTAAATGTGTAGTTTTCACATTTATTTAATATGTGAAAATATATACTTTTTAAAACGTATTTTTTCCCCAAATTTTAAGTTTACTTCCTAAAAGGACTGGCAATAGCTGGATATTATATAAGTACAGTTATAAAACAAACTCAAGGAGTAATACATTTTAAGGAGTAAAAATACTTTTGCTGTAAAGTGTTTATAGCAAAACATTACTGATTGATTGACCCATTCTCACTGATTCTGCCAAGACGGTCACATATCATTCTCATAATTTCAACAAGTCTTCATCCTGAACTAGATCATTTTACCTAGGGCTGTCTTATTGATTAGCTCTGCCTATTTTTCTCTGCTCTTTGTGCATGAACATTTGCTGTGTGCCAGCGTTTCCTCTATTTCTGATGTTTAATGTTCCATTTTCTTTTGTGGTGGCATTCAGGCTGCCCGGTTCAGGTGTCACGGTGCTCTCTGGAAGCTCATCTGTGTGTGTGTGAATACAGCAGTAGAGTCTGTGCAAGCGGCTGTGGATACACAATCCTAAACACAGAGGAGGCCCAACACAACTGTGTATCAGAGCTACGAGCAGAGCTGGACATGCTCAGGTAGAAACTTCCACTCAAGTCATACTGATTATGACCATGTAAATATTTTTGGAAGCTTGAAAAAAAATGCCTGGCCGTGTTTACTACAGGGCAGAATTAGACTGCAAAGTGGAAGAGGTGCGACACGAAATGGAATCTCGCTTGGATTCCCAAAGACGACACATGGTGCAGAAGGAGAGTCTGCTGAGGAATGAAGTGGATGAACTGAAGGTACCGTACTCTTCACATCAACAGGCTTTTGTGTGTGTTGACAGTTACTGACAGGTGTGTGTGTGTTTGTGCAAAGGGCCAGCTGTCCAGAGTCATGTCAGATGTCCGTGTTCTGCTGGGTGCAGAGAGAGCACGCAGACAAGAGCTGGAGAGGGCGGAGCTGGAGAAGGCGGAGCTTCTTGAACTTTTAAAAAAGGATGGGTTCAGGCCAGCCACACCCTCTGAAGCAGCACCACCCCCTGCTGAGGTGCAGAGAAAGCTGAGCCCAAGAAGCCTAGCTTTGGACTGCATCAAAAGAAAGAATAGAGAGGTGACAGTAATCTGAGGACACTGCTTTTCGTAGCAGAAAAGTAAGGATGAGGTAATGTCACATGATGCTAATAGAAAACCACTAACGGGAACTCGATTGATTGATATGAGATATGTTCTATGAATTAACCAAATTGTAGTAAAAAGACTTTTTTGTATGTTTTTAGACTTTTAGAAGGTTGTTTTCCTATTTAAAAGAATAAAAGTAAATATTAAAACCATTTTGGCAAAGTAGACTTAA
Organism: Enteromius unitaeniatus; assembly: GCA_032359435.1. Lineage (NCBI taxonomy): Eukaryota > Metazoa > Chordata > Actinopteri > Cypriniformes > Cyprinidae > Enteromius > Enteromius unitaeniatus. The sequence goes on along the minus strand of JAUMHI010000058.1, from coordinate 10,840,622 downwards.
TTTCTGTATAAAAATACACTCAAACATATACTCACAAGAATTTAATCATATTTAACAGTTTTAAAAATAAGAGAAACACAAAACATGACAATGATATACACAAGATCAGCCGATGGTTGCAACAGATACAGGAGAGCCACATCCTGATTGGTCCTTTAGAGCCTGATGGCTGAGTCTGCTTTGCTCAAGGCAGCGTTTAGCGAGTGAATGATCGAACGTGTCGGCCACGTCCGCCTCCACTTCCTCCGCTGTTGAACTTCCCCTGACCACGACCACTTACTCCACCTCCTCCTACACTAACTCCACCACTCAGCCAGGACAGGCCCGTCCCTCTGCCTCTAGTGGCTCTGTCCCGAGGAGCCAATCTGTAAGCACCTGAAGAGTTAGGACAGAGGGGTCAGGAACTGTTTGACATGTAGACGTAGGGCGAGTTCAAAAGCTTTTAAAAACATTTTATTCTTAAGGCAGGTATTTTTTGCCTTTCGTCATCTCTGAAGGACAGGTCCAGCAGGTGGCACTATCACCTAATGTTTTACATTCTAGAAATTATTATAGAAATAATTATTTATACTAAAGGTATATATTTATAATAAAATAAGAGTAAAGTAGCAATTACCAAATATGATTTTTTTTTTAAACAGGTAATTCTGAAAAATATATAATGGAATTATTATTAGTGTTGTTAAATTTAAAAAGAAATAAATATATATAGGATTAAGATACAGGTTGAACAATACGTTTTATTTAATTTCTATTGCCTAAATATAATTAAATTTATTAGTATTATTATTTAAATTTTTATTGACTATATGACTTTTTTTTTTTTTACTATTTACAGCAAAAGCAGTTATATTGTAAAATATTTGTACTATTTTAAATAACTGCTTTCTTTTTTTATATTTTAAAATGTATTGCTATGATACCTGAATTTCTTAACTTGTTTGTTCTTCCATCCTGATTGACAGCCAAGTTTGTTTTGTTAGCTTTTTTTGGCCAAAGAAATCAACATAATAAGTGTTTTCTACCTTTGTTTGCATAATTGATATATTTGTGGCAGAGATCACATCTGGCAAATCCCTGCCTGTTGACTTTATTGAATACATCCCTTAGATAAAGAGCTTGTGTGCGCATGTGCACCTCCTCAGAATTATTCCTATAGGATCATGTGTCTAGAATAATGCTGCTAGAAATTCAGCTTTGGAATAACAGGAATAACATGAAATATTTGAAATATATTCAAATGTTAAGTCATGTCATACCAGCAGGTGGCTGTCTGGATGGTAATGGTCGGGTAAAGTTGCTTTGGCCTCCACGAGGGTCACTGTAAGTCCCTCTGTGAGTGTCAGCGGTCACCGGAGTGCTCCAATTGGATCCACGACCACCCTCACGTCGAGGGTAGTTACCTAAAATAAAATGATTTTAAATGCGTCATGGATTTTATCATTCACATATAAAAAGAGTACAGCGTGTGTGTGTATAAATATATATGTCTGTACCAGCAAGCAGAACACTCTTGGGGGCTGGTGGAGTGAAGAATCGGGCATGACTCTGGAAGCCCCTCCCTCTGGTTCCTCCAGTAAACAAGCCTCTAGTTGGTGGCTTGGCTCCTCCTCCTTTTGGTGGGCGCTTGGGCAGGGCCAGGCCAGTGGGTTGACCCACCTCCTTAAACTCTGCAGCAAGGAAATCATCTACATGCATGGAAGGAGGTCGACTGGTGTTCTGCTTGCGCTGGCGGAAAATGTCATGTGGTCGAGAGAGCTGGCCAAACACACCACGACCCCTACCCCGAGGGGCCGCCATAATGTGAGCTCGTTTCGCAGGCTCCACATAATCTGCATTCCCACTGCAAACGAGGAAAAATTATTTGTAGCTGTATAGAGTTTGTGCATTCAATGTAAAGTAGTAACCTCAGATGAGAATGGAAAGCAGACGACAGATTGTGTACCTTGATGTGATGAAGGTCTCGTGTTTGTGTTTGCCCAGTCTGAAGCCTTTCGGTGGTTTGCTGTGTCCTGGGGAAGTGGGTTCACTGAGGAACGAACGTTCTAACTCTGCCTTTAGGTCCAAATCTGGACAACACTGCTGGGCCAGTGCAACTAGGTCTACTTTCACCTGCAACACACACACATTAACAATGCTCATATGAAACAATACATATAACATTAAGAGCAATTTATACTTTTAGAATTTATTATCAATCCAGACTACTAAATTCACTTTCTCCATAATAAATCTGCAATCTAATATTTGTGTAAGCAAAGAAAAAAAAAGTTGTGTAACCTTAAAACCTGCTATAATCAGTTTACCTTCAGTTATACATTTCAATGAAAAATATATTTATTGTTCCTACAAACACGTGTCTCACCATGTCAACTTCTGTCTCCATCTCATCTGCCTGGAACGGAGAGAACCACAGGGCCTTCAACTGCTCGTCCAGGACATCCGAGAGAACAAAAACCGTCCTAAATTGGAGATAACCAATGAGGGGGAAATTTACTTTGAGGCCTTCAAGTATTTTCATTTAATACTAAAGGATGTGCAAATCTACATATTTAGAAAATTGATCTAATTAATCACTCTTGGTTGGGGCATTCAATTAAATAAGTATTTTTGTGCTTCTACCACAAGATCAGAACAGAACAGAACAGAACGGAAATAATACAGAAAGCAGGTTTCTGAAGTTGGTATCTCTTCTCCAGTGAGCCAATCATTTTCTCAAATCCCTCTTTGCTAAAAGTGCGTTCACACCTGAGGTGACTTGCGTGAATATATCTCGCTATTCGCGTGTACTTGCACGCTTGAACATGTCGAGTGACATAAATCAAAGCACATGGCACACAGTGTTCGGAGAAGAACGCTGGAAAATACGACAGAAAGATGCTTGTCTACAGCCTGCAGTACCAGCTACGTGCGACAAACACTGCCAGTGTGAAAACACAATCGGCGCACGCTACTCCTGCTCTGCATATGCGCCGCTTCCGTGCTGCTTATGCATGCAGTAATGCATGCAATAACTTTCTGTGTCTGTACTACCTGTGGTTGAACTGTGTCTGAAGGGGCTCTGGTGCAGGTAGAGTGGGCTCAGTTTCAGGCTCTGCATTAGTTGGGGCATCTCCAGAACTTTCAATAATCTGTCGCAGTCCAGCCACATTCTCCAGCAGTGTCTCCAAAGACTCATCCTCCTTACAGAGTTTCTGCACACGGGGAAACAAGAGAGTAGGACAAGATTAATATGTGCATCTTCCTTCATTGCGGCTAAAGGGCACAGCTTACTTATGATATATAACGTAAGCTGCCACATGTACCATGATGTGTTTTTCCAGTTCCGATAAAGGATGTTCCCCTGAGTCCTCCTTCCACTGCAGCAGCTGCTTCATGTCGCTCACACTGAGAGCCAAAGACCGACTGTCTATGTCTTCATCCTATGTAGCATAAAGAACATGTATTACCATATAGATTCATGCATTTGTGCATACAAGTACACATGTACTGATTCTGTTGTGGGCCTACCATGGCTTCGCTGTTTAGAATCTGTCTCAAAAAGTCAAACAGGGCTGAAAGGAGCTCCGTTAACTCTTTGTTAAAGGATGTGGTTTCCCTGCGGATCAGAGAGGAAATGGCCAAGCTGTGTTTCTTCAGGGAGCTGCAACACAAACACAAGAACATTAACCACAAATATCACACATAAAAACATTTTCATCTTTTATAATACTTCAAACAAGCCTAGGGATACTTTGATAATTATTTTCATGCTACCACCAATAACCGATAAATATGAAAATCCTATACTATTTTTTCTAAAGAAGAAAAAAAATAAAATAAATGTTGCTAAAAGAGAAAAAAAAAGTGAAGATTACGTTTAACAGTAAAAAAAAAAAAACCTCAATGAGCATGTACTTTTAATTATTCAATTTATCCATTGAATTTTTTTTTATTCTCCAATGACTACTATATTTATATGCATCCATAAATTAGCCAAAATGACATCAAATACATTGTGATACCTTTTCAGGTGATAGAGACCATAGTCGTGCTCAGTGAGAAACATCATTGTTCGCAGACATGTGAGCTGGAGTGTGTAGCTGCTGTGTGTATTTCCCAACACTTCCAGCATCCCGTCACATATACATGCCATCATGTCTCTGGTCGGCAGTGCGTTGGCCAACTGCTCTGCCTCAGACACAGAGGCTTCACCCGAGCCACTCACGACCAGTGACACGTCCTGGTCACACAGTGACTGAAGGATGGAAGCCATCAATTCAGCGTTCTGCTGTGCTGACAGAGCGGCGTCGGCAGGTAGGACAAGCATGGCGACCAGCGAGGGAAGATGGTCTGACAGTTTTTCCTCCACTTTCCCATCACTCCGGCCTTCGTTGCGTGCAGATCCACCCAGTAGAGCCAACATGGCTGATTTGCAAGCCCGCTGAGACGCCAGCGAATCAAGGAGAGCTAGTATCCTCATCAAACGTGAGCCAGCTGCCTCCCTAAATACACAACACAGTCCACTTCAGCTGTCTGGAATATACACACCCATTTACAACTAACACATTCAAAATTATCTAGCCTATTATCATTAGACCTAATTAACTGATTCTTCATTTTTTTTATTATATGTTGGTTATTTCATTTAATCTTAATTAACTGCATACAGCTAAAATATGCCCCAACAAGAGGAACTAATTAATTTTGACTATAAATTTTATAAACAAATCTGATAACATTATATTAGATATATATGTGCATGTGGGTCAAAAATGAAAAAAGGTTTAATCATAAAAAATAATACATAATACCTTTTTAAATTGTTGTTTTTCCCCACAAAAAAGTAACATTTATGTTTAAAATCAATTGCAATTGTTTTTGTTTTTTGAGACAAAAAAATACCAAAATACCCACCAAAATGAAATTCAGTGTAACAATCGTGTCAAGCATATTTACAACAAAAATCTATTTATGACACATTAAAGAAAAATGACTTTCTCCCCAAATACTAATTATTAATAAATAAATATTGTGTTACACTGAATGGCAATGTAGCATTATTTCAACCAAATTTTGAAATTGTATTCTCCCAAAAACTTATTTGAAACCTTAAAAGTAGACACTTTTAAATTTAAAGTGGTTTCTATGAACATAATATCACATGTATAAAAAAAAAAAAAAAATGTATACATATAATTTAATTTTTAAAATGCTATAATTGTTATTTTTTTGTATGTTACATGCTATATTTATTTGTTTACAAACACGTTCATGTGTATAAAAACAAATGTATAATTGTATAATTATTAAAACAAATCTACAAGCTATGAACAATTTGTCATTAACATGATTATTGTGTCTTACGGTTGCATTTCCTCCTGCAGCTGCTCCAGCAATGTCCTCATCACCAGAGTCGCAGTGGGTGCAGCAAGATCACAGAGCTGTACACACACACGGCGGAGAATAGAGAGCAGCGGTGGACAGCTGTTGACACACACGCACCTCAACACTTCTTGTAATACTCGAGCCTGAGCGTGTAAATGCACACTCCACAGCTTTCGTGTGTTCATCGCAACCCCAATGTCTTGCACGGAGAGTGCCTAAAAGGGAGATGAGAAGAGTAATTTAAATAAACTATTTCATAGAAATAATCCTTTATAATTAACAAAACACTTATGGAAGCACGAATTTGCAAATTTTGAAACCGTTCTCATGTTAGTAGTTTACTAGTTAGTTATTAGTTAGTAGTAAATTTGTCTAAAAAAAGTGTTTAGTCAGGCATCTCGCAAGGGTTTGGATCAGAGCTGCTGTATATGGGTACTTGCAGCCGCATATTTGTGTTCAGTTACCTGAGTGGTCTGCATGGGCAGAGGAAGAGGAAGCAGTTCTGACAGCAGACTAAGGCTGCTGTAGATGTTCTCTGGAGCAGCCAGTATAGAGTTCAGCACTTCCTTTAGCATGAGAGACCAGCTGTTTCCTGCCACGGTCTCTTCTGAACCCGTCATCTGTTCACTAACTGCATGTGTGAATGTTAACAGTATCTCGCTCACGTCTCCCTGGATACGCAGCTCCTCTGCATCCAGGCGACCGGTTGTTGGGGTTGAGCAGAGTATCTTGTGAAGGGCGACACAGACGGAGGGCACACGCACGTCACGGAACTCACAGGTTCCCCCGCACAGCAGCTCTGTCAGCATGGCTCGGATGAGTCTCAGCGAGCAGGAGGCCACTGACAGCATCATGAGTCGCTGCGCCGTGGGGCCCATTGGGCCATGTAGTCGCCATGGCAGCAGCAGCAGAGATGTAAGCTTCTGGAGAACTTTAATAAAAGTGTCCATGCCCTCTGCACTGAAGAGAGCTATGATGGCCTGGTTCCACTTCAAGTCTTTCTGCTGACCTGCAGATACACAATGAGACACATAAGCTAGTATTTTTATTAAGCTAATAGTTTTAAGCAGTTATAACAAAGCCAATACGCCGATGATAATTTCTTCAAAATGTAATTTTATTATTTATCAAAATATTTTGTAATTAAAAAAAATATATATATATTTAAGTTTATCCCAAAATGTAGACAAAGAGATTTATATTTAAAATGTATATTTATATTAATTAAATGCATAATAAAGAAGAACGAAATAAGTTAAGCAAGAAAGAAAGCACAAAATTCTTTTGTAAATATTGTGTTGAAGTAATTTTCGCAATATAATAGACAATGAGTAATGTAAGGTGCATTTACACTGCAAAGCCAAACCAGACAGTTTTTCGTTCGTTTAGTATCTAGTTATGATGCGCAAAGTTAAAATGAAAGCATATAGTATGTTTGCATGTACCTGGCACAGTGGTTGGAGGGCAGGCAATGTGGCACAACACTCTGAGAGCAGTTACAAGACCCACCCCATCTGCTGTCATCAAGTTCTCTAGGTTCTGACAAAGAAAAAGCAACATTTTGATGTTACACCATATTTAATGATATATGACGTCTTTATCATGTAGTGACCAAATCCTATAATTTGCAATTGGCATTTCATCATACGAATAAATTTATTTTGTTTTATAGCTACTGTAAATACAAGAGATCAAAGCAGGTTCTTATTGATTGCTTCTTGTTGAAACTTGAACCCTCAGTACTTTAATGTCTTGATCAATGCCTAAACATTAGCATACATGTTGTAACACATCCCCTATAATCTTAAACTCCCTTGAAATGCCATAAAATATGTTTGTGTTTGATAACCTCACCTGCTTTATGTAGTCAATAAGCGTAGGAATGCCACTGATATCAAAGTGTAATTTTTCAAGTGGTTCCAACCACTTAGACAGCTCTGAAACACACATTTTATCATAGAGGTCACATACATTTACAAAAAAAAAAATTTGGGGGTAAAAACATTGCCTCAAAAAAAGGCTTTTTAAAAGTTTACATGTCTGCTGGTTTGCCTGAGATTGAAGTGTTTGGTGGGTTGCAAAAGAAAAGCAGGCTCACCTTGAAGCTTTGCATTGTTTTCATCAGATTTGGAAACATTTAGCAGCTGAGTGGCATAATGCTCCATCATCCGAAGATCCCCTGATGTCTGAATCACCAGCAGTACAAGCATACAGGCATAGTTATATGTAACAGACTTTCTTGCTTTTCCTTCCCTGTATGAGAGAGTGAAAGAAATTCAGCAAGTCATTTAATTAGATACAGTAAATTTAAGTGAAATTGACTATGGCGTGCCTCAGGGTTCTGTTTTTGGCTAATTTGTGTTTACTAATAAACCTATCTACTACATGGGATCAAGAAACAACATTCAAGAACATTTAATCATTATATTGACAGCCAAAATACACACACTGACATTTTTAAAACGCTGCTTTTATACAACAGGTTTATTAGCATATTCTTACCCTTGGCCCTCTTTGGCATGGAACTCCACCAGGTTGACCAGACAGCTGAGGTTGTTATCCAAGCTAAAAGCATGTGCAACAGCATTTCGGCCTGTGGTGCTAAAGCTAATGAGATACAGGCTGTGAAGTGTTGCCAAAACACCTGGATTATCGCCATCCTCAAGTTCTGCCCCGTTTAGCTCAGCAACACCCTGTAGTGCATGTAGAGTCTGCATAAGCCACACCCAAAAACCATCATCCATCGAACCCTCTCCACCTGCAGGAGCATCTTCACCCTCAACCTCTGAAAGGGGCGTCAGCGGAGCCAAGTGAGAGGGTGGGGTCAGGTGAGTAAGGGGTGTGAGGAGACGAAGAAGCAAATTGATGGTTTTGTTTTGGCTAAGAAGGAAGAGGAGGCCCTGCTGGGACTGTGATAGGAAACGCATAAGTTCTCTGACCGCCTGCAGGACTCCAATGTGGGCACATGTAGCTGGATATGACAGGACAACTGCCAGGGATTCCAGAAGGTGGCAAGCATGCATGTACCTGTAAAAAACCAAAATGCAATAATTAAGAGTTAAGAATAAATAACATAGCTGAATACACACTGAAAAATATGTTACAAAAAAAAATGTAATTATATATATTAACTTAAAGTGGTCCTAAGTGTTTTGTCAAGTGCTTTCATAACACTGCCCAAATGTTTACGTGAAGAAAGAAGGCAGAACTTTGCAGTGAAGGGGAGCGCTTGTTGTTTGTCCTTTCTCTGATCACAAATGCAGATATGATGTTAAGTTTACAAGATGTGATGCTAGGGCTGGGCGATTTGGCCCAAAATCTAAATCTCGATTAAGTGAACATTTTAACTCGATTACGATTAATGAACGATTATTTTATTTATTTTTATTTTTTGCCCCCATAGTTCACTGACAAATCTTGTACAGTAAATATGCTCACATATTACAAGTGAGAGATTTTTGAACGAAGAGTGCATTACTTGATTTTAAAATAATTGAAGGAAACATGCACTATCACGTCTATCTATGATTATTTATTAAACATCAATGTTGAACAACTGAAATTAAAGCACACATTGCCTAAAACTAAAACCTTTGCGAAACACAGAGACAGGAAGCGCCTGGCAGAAGCCACTCCCATGACGTGAATTCGCATTTGCTGTGAAGCGAATTTCACGTGTGAATGAAGCGAGTAAATCTAAAATGTTCAAGCGTCCAACTACGTGACCCCACACGCGGTATTGTTTTTAAAGGGAAAGTAATCGAAATAATCGACCTGGAAACATTGGATCGATTATAGGTTCTGAATGTCGATTTCGATTACTTTTCGATTCATTGCCCAGCCCTACGTGATGCAACGCAACACATAAAAAGACAGTACTAAGTCATGATAATCAGTAATTATGTCCCCACTGGACGCAACAAATGCCACATTTGTGATGTGTTTTATTGTTTTGGTGTCATAGCTGTGGGACATGGGATCCTATTACGGTAAGGGGTTGCCACATGCTTGCGATATTTGGCCAATCACAGTGCACTAGCTTGAGCTTTGTACAAATTGACCCGTTTCAGGAGGCGGAGCTTAGAGAAGAAACAAAATGTACAGTATGTGGAAAATATGTGGTGTTTTTGCATCTTAAATAGCATAAAACCAAATACACAAAATAACGTTCTTTTTAACTACATCATATGACCCCTTTAAAGGGGTAGTTCACCTAAAACTTACGATTCTGTCATTGATAACTCACAGATGACTTTATTACTGAATAAAGTTGTTATTTTGGTTTTCTTTGCACACAAAAAGTCGCATAGCTTTATAAAATTACGGTTGAACTCCAAATGTAACATGGATTATTTTACCGAAATCTTTTCTGCGTTTCTAGACCTTGATTTTGCTAGGTACCTTGCTGTCTCTGGGAGGGTCAGAAAGCACTCAGATTTTATCTTAATTTGTGTTCCGAAGATTAATAATGGTCTTAAATGGAATGTTTGGAACAACATGAGGGTGAGTGAATGATGAAATTTTCATTTTGGATAAACTACTGCTTTAACAACAAATAATATTGTCTATATATAATAGAAACCACTGATTTTAAAAGACAAATGTTTTGCTGTCATATGGTCCTAACCTGTACAGTGTTGGATAGGGATCATCACGCTCTGGTGGCCCAGTGATCCGGGCACTGGTGGGAAAAGCTTTTCCAGGAGGCTGTACCATACAGTGAGGTGCTGTCTCCAGCAGGTGGAGCAATTCTTCCAGAAGACCTTGCAGCCTTTCCAGGTCACCTTCTGACAAAGAGGCAGATTCCAGCAAGGTATCAATGTCCATTGGGCTTTCCCGCTCTACCTCCTGGGTTTCCCTCTCCCTCTCATCTCCTTCCCTCTCAGTGCTTTCTCTGTCTCTCTCTCCGGGCTCTCTCTCACTCTCGCTACCCTCTCGCTCACCCACCTCCCCTACAGTAGGATGGCGTTCAGCCCAAATGCTGGCTGTCCTCTGCAGGTCAGTCAAAACCTCATAAAAATGTCCCTTTTGTAAAATGGCTGCCCCAGCTGTTGCGACACGCACAGTCTGGTCCAATAGAAACAGATCCAGCAGACGCTGGTACCCACTCGTTCCATCATTGTCATGGTGACGGTCTCTGAGCAGGGCCTCAATACCCTGCGGCTCACTGATGATGCTGTCGAGGGAGCGCAGCACGTTGAGTTTCAGTGAGGATGAAACGTGTTCTGCAAACAGCAAGCCTAGGAGACTGCCAACTACCCCTTTCTCCAGCAGATTCTGCACAGCCTGTGCACCACAGTCAGCCAAGGCTGAGGCCAGTTTGGTTCCTGCTTTGAGCTGGCGTAAGTTCAGCGCTATGGGCTGTGCCAGGGCAAAGTCCAAATTAAGAGCTTCACAGCTCCAGCCGACCAACTGCTTCAACTTCTCACTCAGCCCATCAGGGTCCTTAATAGACAGGAAGCTCATCCCTTTTAGTAGAAAGGCGGGGATCTCCTCTAAGGCAGTTACCCAGCCTGCCCCTCGTTCTGCCCGTTGCCCCTCTCCCCAGACCTCCAACAGTTCTGTGAGTTTCGCTGCAGACTCTGCCCACAAGGAGCTTGAGTCCTGGATGTCTACTATCTTGAGGCGTTTTAGCTCCACCTCATAGCGTGTAACGTGTGGTGGCGTGAAGTGCTGGAGGGGTCGGAGTTCACGCTCATATGGATCATACTGAACGGTCGGTAGTGATGCAAGGTCCTCAGGTGTATAGTCCAGGTCAAAGGCAGGCAGCTTGAAAGCCCCACTCTCCAAATCCTCCTCATCGCTGGATATCTGCTCATATCCATCATCACCTGCATACAAAAGCAAAACACTTCACACACAGAAAACAGAACATCTGATACATTGGTATTGGCTGAGCAAATCTAGCAAGTTCAGTCTTGACCTCAAACTCTGTTGAAATGTTTAATTAAGTTGGGTGTCTCAGCAAATCAGAGTGTAAACAAGACTACATTGGTTCTTCTGAACAGATGTTCTCCACACCAGTTTCAGGAATCAGAACTTTTTATTAGGGACAACATTTGCAATAATTGTTTACCCCATGAGATTATTATATGCGTTTATGTATATATGTATGAATATATGTATTCTTTTCATATAAATAGCTATAAATCCTCAACATAAAAAAATGAAACACACACAATTAACAAAAATGTACACATTGCTATTTAATAAATTAAACAAAAAAAAAATACTGTGTAACACATGTTTTTTTTTATTTGATTTAGGGAGCATTTTTTTGCCCTCACACATATCTGGGTCATTCTTCCCCAGAGCTTGGTTTATTCACTCTCACAATACTGCAACTCCTCACCTTCTCCATCTTCATCTGTGACCTCCTCACCCACTTCATCATCTTCATCATCTTCATCCCCCTCACTTCCCTCAGACTGCTCATCCTCCTCCTCATCAGCCGGACCCTCATCATCCTCCTGCTCTGCGTCAGAGTAATTCTCATCTGCAGGAAGAGAGCCTCGCTCAGGTGACACAGGCTCAAGGTAATCATCACCCTGTTCTGTGTTCTCCACCTTTACTGGACCTAAAGACAACACAGTGAAGGTCAGTGCTCAGAACCTTTTCAGTTTAAGAAAATCCATTAACAAAAATTTGTAAATAATATATAGTTGAGAACACATAAATTTTTTTCCAGGACTATTTAATCCTGGAAATACTGTGGAGAAAAATGAAATATTAGGATATAAGAACAATAATACAATTCTCAGAAAATTATCCTTTTAAATTAAATAATTCTCTCAAATTATTATGCTGAAAATATGTAATTTGATATATTATATATATATATATATATATATACATAATATTTTTTTTAATAAAATAAAAGTTTTTGTTTATGTACTCATTACATACATAATAAACATATACAGTACACACACTTTTTTTGTGTGGAAAAAAACTCTTTTTTTATGCAATTAATATAATTCTTTTCAAATTAGGAAAACTTAAAAAGTTGTGATTACTCTTGTATGTAATAATTAATCTTTTCCGCACAGACATACATTGACCAGGTGCAGGTAGTGCCTCCTCGTCATCATCGTCTGGAGGTGGTGGTCCTGGTGGGGTCCGTGGCCCTCTAGGTTGTGGTCTTGGTGGGCTGCCATTAAACTGTTCTTCATTCTCCCACTCTACAATAGATTAACACACTCGCATTTAGTGCTTGACATAATGACATGCCATTATTTGTGTACATAATGTGTGTGCTGACCAGTTTTAACGATCCGCTTGGATCCCAGCTGCTGCTGTTGGGGCAGAGGGGGTGGAGGAGGAGGGGGAGAGTCCCGCTCATGGCTGTGGGGGCGCTCAGCTGTGCCATACACTGCCAACGTCAGGCATGTGTACCATCCACGCAGGACTAACCCATCTGTGTTTATCTTTAATAATACAAAGACAAAATGAAAATTAGGACACGGTCTGAGATTTTAGAGGGGAGGAGCATAAAAACTTGCTCAGTCCAAAACACAAATGAAGGATTATTTGTTTACAAGCCACGTGAGCGCAGGAGTTGACAGCTTAGGTCATTACAGAGGCAAATACATTGTGGATCTCAGAAAATGCTTTTGAAGTATCCACAGAGCAGAGGATAACTGCTATCAGCTGTTTTGTAGAAACCACAAACATACTGCTGCATGTGTGTGAGTTTAACGCAGACATTTGATACTGGGTGAGTGAGGGGGGGTCTCTTACCTTCCCATTAGGCCTGAAGATGATTGATTTGTTCTCATCATACTCAAGGCTAGTGCGAAACAAACACCAACATCAGTGATTAGAACAATCAAAAGAGTACATGCATCTATTCAGTTGCAGATTTGTAAGCATACTGTATTTCTTGCTGAGCCTGTCCAACACAGGGGTGTGTGTGTGTGTGTGTGAGTTTATTTAGTACCTGCCCAGCCTGTCAAACACCAGAGCGTTGGGTTTGGACACATTGTTAAAGAACAGGTCCAACTGGAATGCATGAGGGGCTGTTTCCCTGAAGATACACAGGAAGGGGCATTGTAACCGTCAAAACTTAAACCTGAAACCCCTATTTGCCGTTAGAAGCTATTTTCTGTCTAATCAAACTTCCTGTAAATCAGTTAGCCTACAGAAATCTTTTTTCTATACAGTTTTATTGTTAATTTTTATCATTTCATCAACAGAATAAAGAAGAGTTTTTCTTATAGTCCGTCCTATAAAAAACAAACTTTCCTTTTCTCTCATTGTTCTCTTAAAAAGTATGGAGACAAGTGGGATGAGGGATGAGATCATGGGAAAAACTGAGAGTGGTCAGAGAATAGGGGGTGTGGTGGATCTGTTTTTAAAAAAGGAACAATAGCGACCACAGAAACCTTTTCCAATTTCCTCAAATGTCCTCCAGCCATCTCACTTCTGAGGACACCATAGCATTACTCATGTCCTATTATGCACTACAGATGTGCTGCGATAGATTGTACACACCATAAATATGGTAGAAATGCTGTTAACAGCCACAAAACGTGGAGTGAAAATTAAGGATGTGCAAAGACTGTTCACTTGGTAGTCTGAATGTGATACATTTTTTTTTTTTTTTTTTACAAAATTACAACCTTTATTTAGCAAGGATGCATTAAATTGTTGAAAAGTGCCAGTGAAGACAATTCTAATGTTGTAAAAAAATGTTTAGTTTCAATAAATTCTGTTATATTAACTCTCTATTCTAAAAAATAATATATAAACTTCCAGAAATAAAGAGTCTTCTCTAATTGACTAGCTGGTTGTTGGCTGACCAGTGAACCATTCCAACCCAATAATGGTCATGTGATGTGTATGGCACCTGTGTGGAATTCCGTATTAGTTGTGTGATTTCCTTATATACCATTTAATTCCTTTCTGTGCTTTTAGACAAGAGTGTGTGTGAATGTATACAGTCAGTGTATGCATTCTCTCACCCAAAGGCTCTGCTGTCAGGCAGGTTGCTGTGTGCTTTGATGCCAGGGGGAATGACTCGCACTTCTGTGATCAGGACACCATAAGGAAACCGCACAACATCCACATTTGTCAACTTGCAAGAGAACAGACATTGAAAAATGTTACGAAGCTTAGTTATGAAGACAGGGATAAACTGTTAAGACAAATAAAGCCTGATACAGAGGCCAGATTTCTCAGAGACATGCCTTGACTGAGCAGCCAACCAGAAAAACAGTCCGGCTTATTCATCTGTTAAAGTCTTGGAATTAGGATTCCTATGGTTCAAGGTATTTAAAACCACAATAGCATTCTCCGAAGTTCTTATTGAATCTAAAAATGGTTGAATGGTGTATATAGTCCTTTTCTCAACAAACTGTCATAGGGCACCAGGCCTGTCCAACCTGTTTTTAAAGAGCTGTTGGAATAAACCTGTGGGGTGGCAGATCGCTGCAACAATACAAAAGCACCAATCAAACACACACATACATGCACACCCTAAGAAGACAATTCCAGCACAAGAGATCGGTTTCCAGTCTTTACTAACAGGATACTAGATAAAACACTGGAACGAGGAGAAATTGCATGTAAAGAGATTCTCAGATAAAGGCTTATATTAAAACAAACAAACCAAAAAAAAAAACACAATTACAGCTTCCTCTCAACCTAAGACCTAAGTAAAAGCAGCACTGAATCAAATATTCTTATGTCTCATAGTACTACTCATTTCAAAATAGTGAGTGATTGATTTGTTACCAATCTGACTCTCTTGCATAAAAATACTCCATATTCTGGTCTAGGATAAGAGCATTTGATTTTTTTAAATGTGAATTTACTTTTGTTTCTAAACACTGTATTATGATAAAACAGCTGAGGTCAGGCTCTCTGTGAAAATGTAATTATTTGCAGATGGGTATAACTTGGATGTAATTTAGGATTACTTAAATCCATGCCAGGTAATCAGTTAAAAACTAAAAATGAGCTTTATTTAATTACTCAATTCTGCTTTGCAATTTTGTAAGCTTATGAGGCTGTATCTCTCATAATTTGAGCACACTGATTTAGACTGGTCAACGTATGCGCTGTCAAACTTATGATTACAATTTTCCACTTGCTCTCAGGGTAAATTTCTGGATGATATAATGATCAGACACCCTCAATAAATAAAAGAAGTGATTGGTCATGAAAACCATAGCAGAAAAAAGGGTGACATTTAGCATTACATCACTTAATCACCAATGGATCCACTGCAGTGAATGGGTGCATAAGTTCAAACACCTAATAAAAACATAATTCACATGTAATCCACATGACTTTAGTTCAATTAATGTTTGTTTGTGCATGTTTGAAAAACACAAATCTACTGAGGCATTTTAATTTTAAACCATTTTTTCAGGTCCAAGTCTATAAACCGTTATAAACTATAAATCCTCCAGTGGAAAAAAAAATTAATCAGTCAGTCAATCTCCCTTTGTCCTTACGTCAAAATCTACCAATATGTTTGTTACGAACTATTTTCACTTATAAACAGTGCTTGATCAGTGTATATTTCTCTCCCACTTCAGAAGAAACAACCTTTTCACTGAAGAATGCAATATTATGGATGGAACAATCACATTTTAGCTGGAAACAACAATTTGAAGAAATTAAGAAAAAAATAATAATAATTTCGAATCTGTTAATTACTGAGCTGCAGCTTTTCACTTAACTAGAGTTGCCTGGATTACTTGTGGATAACTGTGATGCTTTTATTCTCTGTTTGAGCGCTCATTCTGACGGCACCCATTCACTGCAGAGGATCCACTGTTGAGCAAGTCATGCAACTGCAACATTTCTTCAAATCTGACCCAATGAAAAAACCCCATTTACATCATCTACATTTTCAGCAAGTGTTTTTAATTTTTTTATGTGAATGATTTCTTTCCCAATAGAGTAGTTCTACAAAATCACAAGATACAACAACCTTTCACACAGCCACAGCGCTTAAATGAGCTCAAATAGATACAATTCAAATATTATT
Source organism: Enteromius unitaeniatus (assembly GCA_032359435.1). Classification (NCBI taxonomy): domain Eukaryota; kingdom Metazoa; phylum Chordata; class Actinopteri; order Cypriniformes; family Cyprinidae; genus Enteromius; species Enteromius unitaeniatus. Next base: position 10,824,256 of record JAUMHI010000058.1, on the reverse strand, counting down.
CACTAGCTAAATGATACCGTAAATACAGGAGGTTTCTACTTTCCAGTTCACCCCAACTCCACACACTTTAACCCCCTGGCTACTTCTGTAGAGGTGTATAGACAGGACAGATCTCTTGTTTACATGCACATGTGATGCTGTCACATAAACATGAACCGGGGCGTAACTGAACAGGCACCGGCTGATACCTTTACATCAATATGTGAGCATCTTATTGATAATGAATACATAAACAAATGGTTTATTACAGTACATTCTACGTGTTAACAGTAACTACACACACGCAGCAACAACAACAACAACAACAACAACAACAACAACAACAACAACGACGACGACGACGATAAAGCCACGAGTTTGGAGTTTGCTTGCTCTGATGAACAACTTAAACGTAAAAATCGTCAGGCTTCCTCTGCTACACATCGTCTATAGTCGCTAAATATAATTGTTTTAGATTAAAAATAACGAAAATGAAAATGTGAATTATATCTTGAATTGAGTATGTATGAATCGCTGTGCTAATTAGCAAGCTAACAAACAGCGCTCAGCGCGTTATTACAATGAACACTTTAACATATTTTAATGTCTGTTAGACTTTAGTCTCTGTATCGTGCGGTTAAAAAGACACGAGCGAAGACGAAAAACAGGTTTACCTCTGCACTTTGATGTTTGAACGTATCTAAAAAGAGCAGCTCCATTGCAGAATCCCCCGCCATCTTTCTTGGTCACATTAGGACAAAGGAAACACTTCCGGAGTTGAAGGCGTACGTCACAACGTTGGTAGTTGCAGGACCAGTAGATTTTGCTAATGGCATATTACATGTTTTAAAACATTTCAGTAAAGCCATAAATATACACATCGTTTAGTAATCATTAATTAAGCTACTAGCTCTGTTGAAAAAAAAAACCCAGAAGAAACCATCACAGAAAATTTTAATGGTTTCCACTACAAATACCATTACAAACAATCAACTTTTAACCATTAAAACCATTTAGAAATGGTTTTCTTTAGTGTGTTTAAAGACATATTTCATTAGGATTTATTGGTTGTAACAACACACCAATAGAAGGTGACCAGTTACCTGTAGAAACCCACAGGGTCCATTAAAAAAGTCCCATTATAACAGTATATATTGTTTTCTTCAGCAGGGCGGTTTGGATAATGGCTGTGTATATCAAATGTACACATTGTGTCCAATCTTGCACATGTATTCCAAAAGCATTACAAAAAGAATAACACACAAATATAATAAACACCTATGTTTCATAGGTATTATGTCTTTTATTGGTTATTTTTCTTTTACACATTTACCCCCGGTCTCACTCACAAGGCTTAAGACTAAATGTAAATCTAAGCTGTTTTAACTGAAAGAGACATGCACTGACTGATCTTAAAACATGTCAGTGCCTTTGTTTTATCTTAAGATGCACACCAGTAATGCTTTTTTCTAAGGCATGTTTATAAAAATGACTTAAATCTCCTAACTGTGACCTAATTCTAAGACCTGTCTATAAAACCAGCCAAAATGCACCTTTTCTGGATTAACCTCAGTTAGGCCTATCGCTCTTTAATAAAGCTTTTGCACAGCACATTATTTTAAAGGCTTTAGATACTGGAAATCCCTGAATGATTAATGCATTAAAATGAAAGAAGAAAAGAAATTTACAGGTTAAAGTAATTCATCTTCGTTCTATTAAGGATCTAAAAGAATCCAACAACAGGTGCTAAGAATGTCAGAAAACACTGCTAAAGGTAATGAAATGACACAAAATGTAAATAAATAAAGGCCTTTGGTGATTTGCGTGTTGTGACATCTAACAGACTCAGGTCACAGTACTGCTGGAGGTGCAAGAGGTGGTTGTGCAAGAGTTGTTTACACAAATACTTTCTGTTTATGACATAAAGAACAGAGGTTTTGTTGATTTTTTTTTTTACCTTAAGTGAACAAATATGTCATTATTCCATTTAAACAACACAGTTTTGCTTTTGTTGCATTTCCTACCTAATAAACTGGCCTGAATCTGAAGGACTGACTGGCCAGTTATTTAGCATCTTTCTCTTTTTTTCATTTCCTGTGATGGTCATCCTAACAGTATAGGCCTACACTTATGTTTACTTGTGTATTCTAATTGTCGAAACGTATAACATGGTTATATAATGGTTCAGATACATTTTAAGTGATTTGTTTGGTCAGGCTAATTTAGTTAAGTTAGTAGGCTACGATACTAGACTACAGTGAAATTTATTTTTTTACACATTAGCCTACGTCCTGTTCGCGTTTGAAGGCAGGTGAGCAGGTGTTAAGGCTGGGTTATTTTATTAGTAGACTGTGTAAACGTGTATAAAAAGCAGATCCTGAATTCCCTCACATCATGTAGCACAAGCGCGTTTTTGGCGTGCCATGCCACGTCCTTGTTTCTCAGCGGCGGTAGGAGGGCTTTCTCTTGGGCAGGTATCTATTACCTGTGTCACGTGGGCGGTGGCCAGGTAGGGCGCACACAAAACCAGCGCGATCCAAGCAGCCATTGCGGAGCAGAGCCAAGGGTTTCGGACTTGTTTGCATCGATTCTCACGCAATTGAAAGGCCAAGGGACACATCGAGGCGAGTCCGAACCCGGCACTGATCTGTCCGTAGGTGTGGGGTCACAGGGCTCTTCGCTTCTCTTTCACCTGGAGTTGATCTCTAGGGTTTTGCTTTTGCTATCGGGGTGGTGTGACAATAGTTTTTTTTTCCTACTTAAAAATGACGGTTAATCCAGATTATTTGGTGCTTTTATTCACCACTACATCTGGCGCAAGTGGGGACCAATTGGGATCAGATGAGAAGGAAATTGTACAGTTGGTTTGGCAGGTTGTGGATTTAGCGACTAAAAAGGTAATTTCAAATTTCCCCATGATGGTGTGTATGCGTGTGTGCGTTGCTGTGTGTGTGTAATAATTCTGGTGGAGGTTAAAGAGAGAGAGAGCATTTTCGTTAATATATGCCATTTATATATATATATATATATATATATATATCAATTAAGAAATAAAAGGACAAATATTACAGGGACAAAATATATTTATGTATTTATTTATTCACGTTCATCTATCTATCTATGTGCGTTTGTAAGTAATTCGGTTAAAGAAGAGAGAAATAATTTTCATTATTTATATATGGCAGATATTTAAAATGTCAAATGTAAGGCTGTGTCAATATAAATCCAAATATATTCCCCTGCTATTTATCAATTCATACATCCATTTATTGATTTGCCTATGTAAATCTATATATTGGCAATGAGCATTCATCTGCTTTTCACATTTAGGCCGGTGAGGTAAATGAATTGCTAGTCAAACCGGATCACATTGAGCTCTCTGAGGAGTGTCAGGAGCTGAGTGGACTCTCTGAGGAGACCTTGACAGAAGCTGAACCGCTTGAAGAGGCCATCGAACAGGTGATCATCCTCATATCTGTTCTGACAGGCTGGCATTCATCTTATTTAGAACTTATTTTTCAAAATACATAAGGTTTGTTTGGCAATGTTTGCATTTGAGAGTGCATCCTTTCAAAGTAAGTTAAACTTAGTTTTTTTATTTTCTTTGAGGGAGGGTCTGTCTGTTCACCATTTAGTGGCATATCTCTGCACACTATTAATCACATTATTTAACAGCTTGTGGATTGATATTTGCACAAGCAGCCTTGTGGGTATGTATTAAATAGCAAATAAAAGTGGCGTTTACTCAGAGTGTTCATGTGTGTGTGCAGTTGAATCAGAGGTTATGTGCAGAAGTGGACGCAGGTGCAGGAAACACCTTCTACGTCTGCACGGATGGACAGCTGCATATTCGTCAAGTCCTCCATCCTGAGGCTTCCAGCAAGGTATTAAACTCTAAATACTGCAACTGATCGGGGGATTATTTATTTATAAGCTAATAATTTGTAAGTGCAAATGTTTTCTTTACCGCTTGCTTTTGTGCTTTTTAGAATATTTTGTTGCCTGAGTGTTTCTTCTCATTCTTTGACCTGCGGAAAGAGTTCAAGAACAAATTTCCATCAGAAGGGGAGTTAAAAGACTTGAATCTTCAAGTCATGGCTGACTGTATCCTTAAAAAAAGGTCACAACATGTTGTTGTGTGTTTTTTGTAAGACTTCAATGGACGAGAGTAGATTATTACGCATTAGTTGATAATTCTTGACAAGCAGTGTGAGGAAGCTGTATATGAGTGTGTACGAGAGGGAGAGATAGGTAACAGGGTGTTGGCTGCAGGATCCCAAGGTTTTGAAATGCAAATAGACTCACAATAGTGTGGGCTCAATTGAGCCAGCAAGAGAAAGCCAAGAGTGTTTAGCCAACAAGCTTAACCTGCCACACCTACACTGTAACGTCTTAATACACGCACACACAGTCAAACACACACAATGCAATAGCACAGCCCTCTAAGCAGTAAGAAAGGTTAATTGAAAGTCATTCTCTCCCTCCATGTTGCTATTGTGGCTTTATGGAAGACTGCTGTGTTTCACCTGTGCTAGTTCTTTGCATCTTTACTGTGTCATTAAATGGTAATTATCACCAGTAACACTAAACACAGACGCTGTATTCCTTGACTGTGGCTGCGATCAGACCTGAATGTGGGTCAGGTCTTTCACAAGGTTCAGCAGATGTCAGAAATTGTTTTAGCACTTATCTCGGAGCCTGCCTGTAAGTCATTATAACTCACATATATTGTCTGAACACATGCATGTAATATTCAGAAGTGGTTTTGATATGAACCTGCTGTATTTGTCTTCACAGGCCACCAGTTCTCCTTCCCAGAAAAAGTGAATGACAAGTTCGAGACTGGCACTTGGTAAGAGCTGTTTCTTATTTCAACTAAACTAACAAACAAATGTCTGCTGCTGTCTTCTAACTATTATTATTTTTTGCCAAGCGCCACTCAAACAAAATGATTCCCATTTTCTATAATGATTATACATTTTATAATTATTATATACAGTTAATGCTGTGAAATAAATGTCTCATTCACTAATAAACATGTAATAACTATTACTGGTAAACTAATGTTAATCTGTTTTTATTTTTATTCCGCAGTATTTATCTGATGAAAAATATCTGATAAAATAATGCCTAGTGTCACACAATTCTAGCCAGAACACATTTACTAGAAATCATTCAGAACTCAGAAAGTTACTTTTGCCTTGCTACTAGTATAAGCTTGTGTGACGCATTGTTTAAATTGCATTCATGAATGTGTATAGCAGTAAGATGGAGAGGGTGGATGATAACACGGTGATCAGAGCTCGGGGTCTTCCATGGCAGTCCTCAGACCAGGACATCGCCCGATTCTTCAGGGGTCTCAACATCGCTAAGTATGCACACATAAACTGCAAACCACCCACAGCCAGCACTTATTAATAAATGATTATCATTCAGTCTGTGCACAATGCCGGTGTTTCTAATGAATGACTGCGTGTGTGCGTGTTTGTGTGTGTAGAGGAGGTGCTGCGTTGTGTCTGAATGCTCAGGGCAGGAGGAACGGAGAGGCACTAGTGAGGTTTGAGAGTGAAGAGCACAGGGATTTGGCCCTGCAGAGACACAAGCATCACATGGGCACCAGATACATTGAGGTACACACGCAAGCTAAAATATTAAGTATAGTGTAATACTAAGTATAGTGATATATAAATGCATCATATGAATACAATTTCAATCTGTTTCGGTTTAGTGCCCTGATAAACAAAAAGTTCCACTTTTTCATAATTCTGCATTATTTTGCGTTGCAGGTTTACAAGGCTACAGGTGAAGACTTCCTAAAGATCGCAGGAGGTAAAAATACTTTTTTTGAGCTTGAGTTTACATGTGTGTGAACAGGGTTGGGAACCGAGAACCGTTTCCTGAGTTTGTGTTCTGTCAGGGTTATTTGCATTGGTTTGAGTATGTTTTGGGTATTTTAGCTTCACGTTGAGTGGCTCGTGTCGATGTTTGACTGACAGGTACCTCTAATGAAGTGGCCAAATTTCTGTCGAGGGAGAATCAGGTTATCGTACGCATGCGTGGGCTTCCGTTCACCGCCACCGCAGAGCAGGTGCTGCAGTTCTTCTCCCCGGCGTGTCCTGTGACAGACGGCAGCGAAGGCATTCTGTTTGTGCGTTTTCCCGATGGCAGGCCCACTGGGGACGCGTTTGTCCTGTTCTCCTGCGAGGAGCATGCTCATAACGCACTGAAAAAACACAAGGACATCTTGGGCAAGAGGTACATAGAGCTGTTCAAGAGCACTGCGGCTGAGGTGCAACAGGTGAGAGCAGCACTTCCTATTTGATTTGAAAACATCAGTTGTGTGGATTGTGTTTAAATTGGTTTAGGCAGACTCAGCAGGGCAAGTAAACTGTGAGATGTTTGGGTGTGTGAGTGTGTGTACAAGCATGTAATCTATCAGAACGACCCGGCTCGCTGAACAAACACTCAGCTCGGCAATTGGTAAAAGATTAGCTTTTCAAAGCTGTCATAAAATCTCTCTTCTAGTCCTCTTGTTCTGCAATGCAAAAGCTTTAAAATTTCATTGTTACTAATTTTGTAGAATTACTAGGAATTCCTCTGTGTTAATATTTAGCTGTCGTCACATATATCAGACCAAAACTACTCAGTCATAGCAAGCGGTTGAACTCACTTTAACCTGTTTTGGAGCAGACGTCATGTTTGTTTGACTAGCTCAGCTGTGTTGTTCACCAGCAGCGGGGTTTTGGTTTTATATGAGTGTGTCATTTAGGCAATACCATCATGCCTTGTATTATTAATTGACTGGTTTTTAAGTTCTTTAATAAACAGAATGCCTGAATGACTGAATAACCACATCAATAATGCCAAAAGACTGAACTTTTGTCTGACATAAAAGGAAACCAAGCATGTTGAATGTCTCACACAGCCAACACAGACCTGTTTTGCTCATGTACCAAATTTGAATTAAACCGCTTGTAAACAGATTTATTGGACCAGTCAATGAGAAGAGTTAATTATGAGTAGAAAAATAATTGTATTAAACAGTCAAATTTCAAGAAATAAATCTGAAAAAAGAAAATCTGCTGTGGGTTTTCAATGCTAACCTGAAAGTGATGGTTTGACTTGCTCAAACAGGATATTCATGGATTCATAGACCTGATCTGGTAAAGCTCCAACAAATATAAAACCAACACAAAGTGGGCAAGTTGTCTCCATATATAAGGACATTTTAGGATACAGACACACTAAAGGTGTGTTTGCATAGTGGAAAACAATATCAGTAGCTGCAGGTAGAGAACAGTTTATCTGTCATCTCCACACCTGGAGCTATAAACAGGCAGAAGTCTTTTTGATGATGTGCCTTGCCAATCATATAACTCCAGCATTTGTGTGTCAGGTACTGAACAGATACTCGTCGGCCCCATTAATTCCCGTGGCCCCATCCCCCATCCTGTCTGTTGTGCCACCCCCCACATTCGTGCCCCCAACGGCGGCGGTGACAGGTGTGCGGGACTGCGTGAGACTGAGGGGTCTGCCGTACGATGCCACCATCCAGGACATATTGGTTTTCTTGGGGGAATACACCGCTGACATCAAGCCACATGGAGTGCATATGGTGCTTAATCAGCAGGTAACGATACCACTTATATACATATAAACTACAGTATTCATACAAAGTTCATCCAGTATCAAAATAAACACACCTATGCAGTTCAGAATGTATTCTGTCAGGGAGTTTTCCCTCTTGGCTCCACTGCTCCATAAAAAAAAAAAAGCGTGATGAATCACAGCTTGTGTCAGGACTTGTGTTTCTTCATTCCTTTATGATGTGTTTCTGTCATGCCTCGGACCTTGCAATATCTCCAAGCATGCTGAGAACTGTATTTGAGAATAGGATAGATGTTTCCACACAGACCGCTTTTTTAATATTGAAAAAGCTTGAAAAAAACTTCTATTTTAATATTTTGAAATGGTATATTTCTGTGAGTGCAAAGTGATCATTTTAACATGCTGATTTGGTGTTCAAGAAACATTTTTATTGTTATAAAAGAAACATTATTATTTATAACACGTTTTATTATTGTGGAAACTGATACATTTTTCTGAATTTTTCAGGTGATTAGTAAGTTTAAAGGAACTGCATTTATTGAATATAGCATATTTAACAATGTCAAAATCTTTTTGAAGCATCCTCATTGAATAAAGTGTTAATTTATGAAACAATCCTATCTTACTAACCCCAAACATTTGAATGAATAATATTTGGTAATATTTTTAGGAGGAAAAGTCATTTGAATTTAAAACAAATCATGCAAAGTGCTTTTTACACAATTTCATTTTGTGCAATCCAATGATTATTTTGAATTAACTATATTTTAAACAACAACACTGAAAAAACAGTAACAACATTTAATTCAATTATTTCCTTTTTAACTACACTGATTGTAGTATTACTGTATGTATTTCCCTTGTCCTGAACATTGTTTATTCGGGTATTGAACTGTAGAACAATTTTGCACTGTATGCGTTTGATTAAAAAAAACCCCATAAGACTCATTTGTTTTTGGGAGTTAAACTGTAGTGATTGCACTGTTTTTGAACTGGATCATAAGTGCCTTTTTGCTGCTGTATATAATGCAGTAATGCAGCTCCATTGATTAAGTAGTGCAGAAAACAAAGTATTTTGTACAGGGTTCCAGTATTTCTTGAAAATGAATTAATGAAGAATAATGAAAAGATCCTCATTATAGATAAGAATCAGTTTACTGTTTCCAACCCATCTGATGCTCCTAGCAAAAGATGCTAAAACACGTTTAGTTGTTTGATCAACAATGTGAAGCGGAAACACGTCTTGTTCTCTTGTTAAATGTACTTGTTTGTTTGTCTTTTTTCTTTAAAGTGAGTTAATGAATTCAGCATTTCTTTTTGTTTTTTTTTGATTAAGGGTCGTCCGTCGGGTGATGCTTTTATCCAGATGCGTTCAGCTGACCGGGCATTCCTGGCGGCCCAGCACTGCCACAAGCGCAGCATGAAGGAGCGTTACGTGGAGGTGTTTGCGTGCTCCGCTCAGGAGATGAACATCGTGCTGATGGGGGGCACGCTCAACAGGAGCGGCCTCTCGCCGCCACCATGTAAGTTACGACGTAAGTGCCGCTGGGCTCTGGGTCTGCTTCTCTCAGCTGTGTGTGCGGGTAGGTGGCGCTTCACGCCTTCCTGTTTTTTCCCCTTTCTCTCATTCATTCACTTATTCATTCATGGTGGGTGTCCTGTCCAATGGGCATCAGGAGCAATAGGAATCTGGGTGGGTGAATGTTTTTTTTGTTTGTTTGTTTTTTAATTCAAATCAGATCTGAGTTTGTCAGATGGGGAATTGAGGGCTTTCATTTGGGGTGATTTAGTGCAATCTTTTTAAAATCTAAATGTGCACAAAATTTTAATCCACATCATAAATGTCATCATATATACTTCGGGGTGTCATGGAAATGCACTTTCTGTTTGATTTAGTTTAGATTTCTTTCTTTCTTTGGTTGAAGATAGTCCTAATAACCAATAGCGGCACACGTAAAAGCCTCACATGCCACAGGTTCAGTCCGGTTTAAGGCATCTGAATGCCTGTGGCTGTGTACTTATATGTGTTGAAGGGTGGAGGAACATACTTGACTTGTTGCTGAATTAAAATGTCAGTTATTGACAGTTTTGGGTTATGGTCTGCTGCATGCTTTGAGCGTGAGATGAAGTTTGGGATAGATATTTTAATAGAAATACATTTATTTTTCTAAACTGATATTTCTTCAGTGCACAGAGCAAAATATTTTGACACATTTAAAATAAATAATACACATAACATTCACATGAGAGAGATTTGTAATTGTGACTGCAGAGTTAACTGTGAAACCTTCTCAACTGGTTGCAAGACAACTCATTTATAGGCAGGTTCACAATGTGACCGGTTGATCTAGGGTGGGCTTTCGAGATGGCTACTCATTATATATTGTTCATTGTTTGTTTGATGAAATGACTTCATGTGCCTCTGATGACAAACAATGAACAGGACTTGAAAGGGTTTTAAAAGTGTAAAGCCGTCATTGTAACTGGATTAGGTTCAGTCCGGACCACACCCTTTTAATTATTTGGCAAAAGTACCTTGACTAATCTTTAGTAAAAAAAAAAAAGAATTATGTAAATTCAATATTTTGTCACATCACATTCATTCATTTTTGTCTCACTGAAATGGTATACACAAAGTTTTACAATATCTTAGTAAGAATAAAATGGATCCAAATAATGTAAACAAATATATAAAAATTATGCATTTAAAAAAAAAAACACTTTTATTTCAACACTACAATCACATCTAGTTGCCATAACTGGAAGCTTCAAGGTTGTTTTTTCACTCAATAATTCCCCAATATCCCACCTCCCCCATTTCAGGTTTGTCCCCTCCATCATATGCATTCCCTCATGGGACAGCTGTTCTTCCTGCTGGAGCAGTCCTTCCTGCAGGAGCAGTGCTACCTGTGGATCCAGCAGCTATCTACCCCTCCCAGTTCCTGTTGAGTCCTCGACCCCTGCCACCAACGACAGCCTTCTACCCTGCTAGCAACCCACTGTACATGAACTACACCACTTATTATCCCAGGTAAGAGTTATATCTGGTAATGCTGTTTTTCAGATATGCCATGTACGGACTCACATTCAGAGCAAGATCAGTTGTTAGCTACAGTTGTACAAAGCTTCTCAAATCAAGTTCTAAAAGCTGAACATAATGACTTTGTCTCTAAGAAGGACTTGCACAAGCAGGACTGGGTGTGTTTACAAGGGTAACGCACTGCACAGTGAGTGTGTCACACCCAGGTCGTTTAACACTGCACTAATGTGCATTTTAGCTCACTTCATAGTGGAAGAACTGGTTCAAGTACCGATCTGAAGTATCTGACCGTGTATTACTCTAGCACAGTGCCGTTTAATTGGGGCAGGACCAAGTGAGCGAGTTTTTTAAAAATATAAATATTTAATATAAAAACTGGATGAAATACATATAAATGAGAATATTTTGACTTATTTACCTTTTTTGTTTTAGTTTTTTCCTAAATTTGATCCATATCTGTTCTCACACAGCCCACCTGGCTCCCCGCCTAACATCAGCTACTTCCCTACTGGCCACACTCCTTCAGCTGGCTCAGTCCTCTCAGCCCCACCCACAGCACTGATACGAATGCAAGGCCACGCCCCTTCCCACGGTTATAATAGCGGGGTAAAAGAAATCCTCAGCATGGTACATGGATATCAGGTGAGTTTAAAACACACCCACGACTGTATTATAATATCAGTGTGAGTTCAGGAAGGCACAGCAATTTCTTTCATGCTATTTCTCTGATCATTTTAGTTGACTTCTTACCCAATAGCAAGAAACTAAATTATTTACTGGCCTCTGCAGAATTTAAACGTATTAGTAACCAGCTGCACAATGTTATTAAGCGCCATTGGTTCCAAATACAAATCCTTGTTTGTTCCACATCAGGAACTGTGTGTGTGTGTGTTTATAGGCAGGGCAGGGCTGGCTTGTAGGGAACATTAAGGTGTGTCTTTTGCCCTGCAGTACTCCGCATTGAAGATTTAGATGCTTTAGTGGGTTTGAGTAACAGGACCACATAGTTGCATTGTCACACCCCCTCGATGAGCTAAACAGGTTCCTCTGGTCTAAATTCCCTCACAGACACACACACACACACTGAGCTAAGGTGCGGTGCACTGGCCTGCTCTAACTTGACTCCTGGTTTTCTGTTCCGTTGCAGTAGGAGCCTGGTGTTAGTATTCTAGATCAGGCCACAGAAATCTTCATAAATAAATAATAATACACACTCTTTCATATATACTATATATATAAATTTTGGGGTCAGTTAGATATTTAATGGTTTTTAAAGATGTTTTTTCTGCTCATCAAGGCTGCATTTATTAGATTTAGATAAAAAAATCCAGAAAAAACTGTAATATTGTGAAATATTATTTCAATTTAAAATAAATTGATCATTTTATGCATCATTACTCCAGTCTTCAGTGTCACATGATTCTTTCAGAAATCATTCTAATCTGCTGATTTATGATTAGAATGAATTGTCAATGTTGTAAACAGAAACAAATATATTTTTTGGAACCTGTGATTTTTTTTTTTTTTTTTTTTAGGATTCTTTGCTGAATAACAAGTAAAAAACAACAAATTTTTACCAAATATAAAACATTTCTAAAATTTAAATCTATGCTGTGACTTTTTTGTTCATTTAATAGATCCTTGGTTAAAAAAAGCATTCATTTCTTTCAAAGAAGAAAGAATAAAAATGTACTGAAACAGTAAACTACTGTAACAGTAGTATTGAACATTATTTTACATTTCAAAGAAATGCTTCTCTTTTTAATATTTTAATGATCGAAGAATCCTAAAAAAATCTATTAGGCAGCTCAACTGTTTCCAGCACTGATAATAAAATATCAGCATATTAGAATAAGTAAAGAAAAAGAAAATCAGTGGTTCCAAAAAATATATTTGGCTGCACAACATTGACAATTCTAGTAATAAATCAGCATATTAGAATGATTTCTGAAAGGATCATGTGACACTGAAGACTGGAGTAATAATAATGCTTTGTATCACAGAAATAAATTACATTTTAAAATATATTCACGCAGAAAACAGTTATTGTAAATTGAAATAATATTTCACAATATTACAGTTTTTTCTGGATTTTTAAATCTTATAAATGCAGCCTTGATGATGAGCAGAAGAAACATCTTTAAAAACCATTAAATATCTTACCGACCCCAAATTTTTGAACGGTAGTGTATATATTCACACACACACACACACACACACACACACACACATATATTAAAATAAATGTCATTATTTAAATGTATTAAATCATACATTTATTTTTTTATGCTGATTATTAGAAATTAAATTGTATAAATAATATTAGAATTAGAATTTTAAAATACATTAAAACATATGTATATGTATGTATGTATGTATGTGTGTATATATATGGTAAAAGACAAGACGTTCAATTTTGCAGTCTGCATCAAGTTAAAAGTGTCTACTTTAATGCTAGAAATAACTTTTTTATGAAATAAATAATAATATAATATGTGGTGTAATGTTTTATTGTCATTCAACATATATTTATGTAAAAATGAAATAGCATGCCAAATAAGATTTTTTGGTACATAAACCTTTGTTACACTGAATAACATTTTATTGTGTCTTTTGTAGATCAATACAAGAGAGAGATCTCAATACCTCTAATGAATTTCACATCTATTTTTAATAAGGAAATCGGAATAAACTAGGGTGTGTCAGTTTCTTCTAAACATTTTTGCTTTGAGTTAACGGCATGAAAAGTTTCACCCAAAGTATCTAAGTGTGTTCAAAATATTGTTTACTATATTTAAACAGCACTAATTATTGCTATAGTATGTACTTGATAGTACTACACATTATATAGAATCTTACACTAAAAATTCAAAACCACAGCAGTGTAACATTCTATTAGGCTGCCTAATGGGCTAACAAACCCATTCTAAAAACAGCTGTGACTCCTGCCATGCACACCCACAGTTTGCGTCTTTCCCATGCAGGCTGAACATTCGCCTCAGGCGGTTTGCTAGTTAGTCAGTAGGAGGGCTGTCACTCATTTGAGGTGGGACTCAAATAATGAGGCACAAGCAAGTGTTCCTTGAGTAAATGTAATTTCTTTCTGTCTCCTTTAGCCCGGCAACAGCGACGCTTTGATAACTCTCCCTTCTATGCTGTCAGCCAAGCAGCCTATTGGAGACCAGACTGTAGGAGGCGGAGCCTATCTTGACTTGCAGTTGCTTTAAGCCAATCTATTGACGAGGCCGCACCCTTTGGTGGATTCAACAAACCCCTCAATACAAAGCAGTTTATGCCATTTATGCTATTTATATAAGAATTTTAAAAGAATTATGTATTTTGACATTTAATGTATATTGCACATTGTTTTTTTTATGCATTAGAGCTAATATTCTACTCACACGGTTTGTTGCGTGAGTTTGTATGTTTGGGTCCACGCACGTGCAGTGATGTTCACTCAGGAAATAGCTTCTCGAACCAGGGTCTAAACATTAAACCTGCCGAATCAGAGGCAGACTTTCGCAGATTCCGTAAATTTAAGCCAAAGGACCAGAAAAAAAAGTATGTGTGTGAGTGTGTGTCTGTGCCTCCCTGTTGATGTGACTCTACCGTGAGTATGTGTAAATACGTAGAGACATTCTCAAGCCTCTCTTTTTTTTTTCTTTGAAGGTTTTAATTTGCATGAAGTTCATAGAGCTAGCTGTTCTAACATGTTTACAAGATTCGCCAAACTCTCACACCATGCACAGTGTAGTTCGTGGATGTGTGCAACATGTAGTTCTTCTAAGTCATTTCGCCAAAAATAGCTCAGAACCAGAATCAGGAACAACTTTTGTGCTTTATATCTGTGTCTGTGTCATGCATAAGAAAAATATGTATTGTCCATACCAATCAATGTACAAATTTCTAAAGCTAAATGTGCTTGTTAACGTGTGCGTGTGTAGTAGATGTAACCAGCTAATGAATGTGTGTGAGTGTGTGTGTGTGTGTGTGTTTTTGTTTAGCCAAAAAAAAAGTCAATGCATGTGTGTTTATTTACTGCACTCAGAGAGTGTTTCGGGCCTGCTGTAATGCACACAGGTGTATTTTCACCCATTGTCTGTGTATTAAGGAGAGTGTTTGTGTGCATCTGCTGGAATGTGAACAGGTTAATTTGTTACCTGCAGCTGTATCCCATCTGTACCCTCCTGTTTGTTTATGCCAATGTGCCTCGTTTATTATACTCTGTGCTTTTTTTAAATACTAGGAGTAATTTGCATGTTTAGACTTTTATGAGCAGTAGGAGTAAAGTGTATGACAGTCAAATAGTCAGTGTGATTTATTTGTACTAGTACCCACACATGCCAACAGGCAGTAGTTAAGCAAAAGCACTATTCTTTCATGTTACCGATCTGTTACCATCATATTTGTAATTCGAAAAAACATGTAGAAAAGAGAAATCAAGAATTTGGCTGTTTGGAGAAAGTATTATTTTATTTTGATATTTTATAATAACTTAAAATAAAGGAAATTTAACAACTTTTCTGAGGGATTGAGTGACTCACAATGAACTTATTTACAAGTCCACACCTAAAAAATGAGAAGTAATTGAGCTACATTAAATAGATTTTATTTCAGTAAGTGTGGTCATATCAAAATATTAACACTGTAGTTGCTCTCCCTTACGATAATCAAGTTGTAAACAAGAAAATAAAAATTTCATTCTGCTGCTGAATCCTGATCTACTTCTGAAAAGGAAATCCTGAAATGCATATTTAATGCCCTCTAGTGGGCAATGAAAGCATCAAAACATCATTCTTTTCAACGCACTTCCGGAAATGTCTTTGTTTTTATATTACAAGAGAGATAAAGGAGGTTGTTGTATAAAACTGCGGTTTCATATGAAAATTTATATAGGGATAGCAGTAAAATCTTTCACAAAATATATATTAGAAACCTTTTAACTTTGCAAGACATTTATGCACATGTCCAGAATAGCATATACTGCGCAATACACACGATATATACAGGCCGTTTAAAAATAGTATATGATGCAGTACAATATACACGTTTTAAACAGCAGTACGCTAAAAATATACGTGACTCCATTTTGCTTTTAGGTCAAGTGGTACTAATATCTTCAGAAATACAAATAGATTTTTATCCAATTTGAAAGATGTTTTCAAAAAATGTCGAAATAAGTCGACACCTGATGTAAGCTTTTCAATTATGTAACGAATAAAGTTCAAGTGCACATTTGAAACAGGAGTTTGAACACACTGCATTGTGGGATATAGTCTCCCAGACAGTGCGTTTGGCTGTGTGCTATACATTTTGGCAAATGTGAAAGGTCAAACTGATATTTTGCATACTGTGCACAGTATTCGTACTATGAGTAGTGTTGTAGTATTCTATTTAGGACATAATCAAAGTACAGTAGGTCTATACACTGACACTTTTAAGCAAAGTCTGACTCGTTTAAATAAACTCTGCCCCCTAAACTTGAGGAAATTATAGGCAGATTATCCAACACTGAGAAAAATATGTATAAAGAATTATTAAAAGTTAACCAGTCGGTTTATACAGCGCCAGTGCCATGCTATGAACAGAGCAAGCAAACAAACGTAGAAATGTTGCTGTTACTGCTTTAAACGCTGCTGTGTGGTATTAGCATAGTGCTAAAACAGCTCTTATAGCTTAGAGGTTTGTTTAGGTTCATATACTGTGTAACAGTGACAGTAGTGCATTGAGTTGAAGGCTGTTTTGTCTGTGTAGGTTTTATGGTCTGTCAGCTGCATGTCGTCTCAGAGTTCTGTCATTAACAAAGCCCTCAGCAGTTTCTCTCTCTCCATCCGCAGGTCTTCAGAGCTTCACACATAAGACAGACGGATAAACAGAAAGAAGGATGGGAACAATCAGAGAAAAAACATCAAGAACCATATCAACAGATGGAAGGAAAAATGAACAGACACGCATAACAAAAGAAAGATATGAATCATTACAGAGAGGCAGACATATAAATGTGTATATATATATATATATATATATATACACACATATATATATGTGTGTGTGTGTGTATATATCCTCTACCAATACTTTTGACTCTGTAGGATTATTTTTAGTCCCCATGAAGAGAACAGGTTATAAATACAGAAATAAGTTATTTGAAAATCTAAAAATGCAGAATAGTTTCTGTGAGGTTAGGGGATGGAAAAGTTTGTTCAGTATAAAAATCTCCATAACACAGTGTCTTTGTGATTGTACCTTACCTTTCTGTATGTGTAGCATATGGCAGCAGGTGAGGTACAGGACTTGGAAAGAACAGTGGAGAGTTGTCATGCTCTAAACGAGACGTATCCTTCTGCTAATTGAGAAGAAAAAACTAAATCAAAGCAATTTAGGCAAAAAAACTTTAAAATAAGGTGCATGGTGGGAATTGGCGCCATTCTTCCGGTCACCACACAGTGCCAAATTAAATGTGTCATCGCCAGTGTTGGGGAAAGTTACTTTTAAAAGTAATGCATTACAATACTGCGTTACTCCAGTATTAGTAACCAAGTAAGTAATTATGTTACTTAGGTACTTTTTATGGAAAGTAATGCATACGTTACTTTTGCCTTACTTTCGCGCTATTTTTTAAATATGGGCAATTTTATTCTATTTATAGCAAACCTAAAAGCCCTTTGCCACAAGTGTAATGAACAAACATCAGGCTGAAGAAAAAATACATTTACATCTGTAAAGTAGAATACAGGAGAAGAAAATTCATTACTCTTCAGCACTAAAAAAAAAATTAAGCACAATAGTGAGTTTTTGGAAGTCATTTTTGATTGTAAGTGTGGTTGAACTGGATCATTAAAGGAGAGCAGCAAAGACATTGGTTAATAAAATGGGATTAGATACATTTATATAATTTAAGTTTTGCATCATATTCTGAGTTTATTGTAATTCATTTTGATGAATACTAAATCTGTTTTTTAGAGTGAGATGAATTAACGCACATTCACATTTAGTCTAGAACTACACCATTCACACAATTTCTCTGTTTTTTCTGATTTCTCAGTCAATAAATAAGGAAACGAAGTAACTGGCATTACTTTTTTGAAGGGAAGTCAACCATATTTACAACAACATAAGAGTAAATGAAAGAAAATTCATTTTGAGTATACTATCCCTTTTGCACTCGTTAATGTTTTTCCTTAATTATAATTTCCCCTGTCTCAGTTGGATATTTGATTTATTGGAAATTTTCTCTTATGTAATAAATTCATGACTGTGAATATAGCCTTTTAACAATGGCTTCAGAAACGGAAATCTTTTGATTAAAAAAAAAAAGCATTTTGATTGCATTCCAAAGGCATGGGCATAGTAAACCTTACTGGTGGGTATATGGGTGGTTGGACCTGTTTGTCCAAGGAGCTGTTTGAGGACGATTTTCCCATACTGCACTGGGAGGAGATGGCTGCAAGTGCCTCAGGGAGGTCATCTTCATCACTATGGTTACTACAGAACAAATAAAAAATGTCAAGAGAGGCCATATTGTTAAATCCAAAAGACCCCCGAAGATAAACACTGTCGTCTGCCTACTGACTCACAAGCTAAACTGTCTGACGAGCCGTTTGCGGCGATCCACTCTGGGCTTCTCTATGTTCAGACTGCTTGAGCCAGAATCCTGAGAGGAGCTGGGATACCTGAGGTAGGAGTTTGAAGCCAGTAAATATAACACACAGAGACATAAATGCTTGAAAGCCAATTGAGACATGTACCAACTTCCAGAGTTGGTTCATGCTGTTCTCACCTGTCAGTTTGATCTCCACTTGAAGAGTTCCCCTTTGAGGTTCCACTATCACTTTGGGTGGCGCGCTACAGTAAGAGAGAGCAGAGCACAAGCTATGCATCATCTCACTTCTACTGTCACATGCCCTCATTCTGTAACCTCAATATTTGCGCTTTATAAACTGTTATAATTATCCTGTGTATAGTTGTACAGTATTTGACATTTTTTCCCAAAATTCAGCTAAAAAGATAGGTTGCTTTATGTAGCTAGCTAAAGATTCTCTAATGGCATCAATGGTACCATGAAGAACTTTTAACGCCTAGGGAATCTCTCGATTACACAGAAGGTCCTTTCGAATGATTTAAAAAAAGGTCTCTTTTGTGAGCGATTCACTTAAAGTTTTTTTGAAAAAACAACAATAACAGGAAATGGTTCCTCTAAGGGATTACTGTAAGAAAAATCCCTCAGGTTTGGTATCCTACGTTAGATTTGGTAAAGGAGATCTAAACAAGCTGGCTAAAAGCATTAAAGTCAGCATTATTATACAGAATTATGAATTATACATGTATATTTAAAATAACTCAATCTAATCAAAATGTCATAATTTGAGCTTCCAGTGAAAAACTGTACTTCTACCCCTTTCTTACAATTGACAAAGCTTGCATTCAGATCCACCTCCATCCAGTTAATAGAATGAAGTCCCTTTAACTATTACAGTCAGACGCATGTTATTTGTTAGAAAAGGTGTGCTACTTCCATTTCGTTGCAACTTAAGTGTAATGTTCATGCAGTCAGTCAGTGTGAGCAGTTACTTTAGAGATGTTGCTCTTCAGCTGTTCCTGTAAAACCGCAGGGGAGGAAGGAAGACTTTTCTCGGAAAGTGGTTTTTCCTCTGCCTGTAGTTAGAAAGGGAATTGAATTCTTACTCACATGGCAAAAAACGGCCATAAAAATCATTTCTGTTTGTTCCAGGTGGCTGCGATCTCAATAACTGACCATGTCTATGTTGATGTGGAGGGCTGGCCAGGCTGCAGGTTCTGCTTCTAGCTGGTTCTGTAGAGCTCGATCCAACTCATCCGGGAGCCCAGGAGACACGACCCAAGCTTCTGATGTACAAAAACACATCAGCATACTTACTCTGAGGATTTGTTATCTTTATAGTTATAGTGCGGTAGACTTTCCTATTCTCCTAGAATTACAACAAATATTATACATATATCATTATAGATCATTTTTGGTGTGAACGTCCCTATAAAAATCCTAAGCTTTTAAAGCTACAAACAGTGCTTACATTAATCAGAATGTTATTGTCCCTTGGTGTGGATGCTAATGTAGTTGATAAAATTAGTGTGATGAAACTTTATAGATATATTTATCGTAGGCAATAACAGGAAGAAAAGTGGGAGGGGGAGAAGGGCAGAATCAGGTAAGCTAGGATTTGGACTTGGGACACCCGTAGCACAATTATATGTCTATAAAGACATATATGTCACCATGGACAACAATACCAGTCATAAGTGTTCATTTTCCAAAATAAAGCTGAATAAATAAGCTTCTTGTTGATGTATGATTTAGATGGATAGGGCAATATTTGACCGAGATACCACTGTATGAAAATCTGGAATATGAGAGTATACAGAAAAATCTTAAATGCTAAGAAAATCACCTTTAAAGTTGTCCAAATGAACATCTTATCAATGCATATTACTAATCAAAAAATAGGTTTTAATATATTTTCAATAAGAAATTGACTAAATAACTTCACAAAACGATCTTTACTATACTAAGGATTTTTGGCAAAAAAGAAAAATCAATCATTTTGACCCATAGAATGTATTTTTGGCTATTGCTACAAATAAACCCCAGCAACTTAAGACTGGTTTTGTGGTCCAGGGTCACACATATGTCTACAGGTTAAACTGGTATGACTACAGGTGGCAACAAGTGAGCAAGTCACTTCTGCATTGGCATAGCAAAAATTGAGAAAAATATATCTTTACATCTTTAAAATGTATGAAAACCAATATTAACTTAACATTTTGAAAATAACTTCACCCATGTCAAGTAGCTATAGTCAGACTCGGGACTCACTAGGTTTAGCTGTTGTGAGGCACAATGCTTCCTGTTTTTCGTATCCATGGTGATGGTAGCAGTGATGGATCTTTCCAGAAAGAGGAGCTTCGTTCTCTTCCACACTAAACCTCCGGGTGTCTGCAGTGCTCAAAGGAAAACTATAAAACAATGAACAACAATGACACAGTGTACAATGGTGCATATGACAGCTCCACAATATTTTTGGTCTGCGTGACGTAAAGACTCAAAAGAGGCTCTCAAGTTCATTCATACATGTCGAAACACCCACCCACACATGCAACAGAATGGCATACGTCATTTTTATTGATTCTATACATTCACAACACAATTAGCACCAGCATAAGACCAATGCAAACCTGAACTGGTATTTGTATATCGATTTATTTTCAAGTAGCACGTTATGAATAACCAGGGCAAAATGACATGCAGAAACATGCACACACAGCATTCTAATGTAATAACTGAGTGCTTATGAAAGTAATTTCAGTGGATGGACCAAAAACAACAACAACTGTTTATGCAAATGGTGTTATGAAACAGAAAATGGAACAGTGCAAATGTTAATACAAAAATGAGAAGCAAATGTCAAGGGTTTACATAATCAATAAAATTGAGTCGATTAGTGTAAACAACACATTTATTAAGGCAGGTCTCATTGCAGCAGTCTGTAATCATTAAAAGCCCCGGTCCCTTGCTGATTGAACAGATTTCAATGGCCAAACGCGAAGGTTTTTTTACTTAACACTTCAGCAAATACGTAAATGATCATTAGCACATATGTTCTATAGAAATCTAGCTGTCACATGTATTTTCAAGGTGAAATTAAATTAAGTAAAGCAGGGTTTGTAAACAGTGAGGTGCTTGGCATGATATTATATAAGTGATTTGCACTTAAAAGTAAACTTTTAGACATAATATGCACAAATCTTTGAACTAAAATGATAAAATAGGCTGTATTCTGGAACAACGGTGCTCAGTCTTACATTTGGGTGTGCTTGCACATTTGTCCATTTTTAACAACTCTGTGAGATGAATCAGATTTGCCAAGAGTAGCGTTAGAACTAAACTGAGCAACCTTGCTATAGAACACAAAACCACAACAGCAGCAGTTACATACCCTGATATTGTCTATCAGGTAATTTGCTAGTTCTAAATTTGATCACAAATCACATAAAACTCTAAAAGCTATAAACATGCAGATTGTCAGAGTCAGACATTCAGGTGTGCATATGCTGAATATGTTTTTGTCTTTTCAGGATGCATACGGTCTGTTGAGACATGTCACGTGACGGATGATCACAAGCAACGGATGAGACTCCTGCAGGTGTGAAGATGCAGATGGATGACACACTGTGACTGGATGCGAGCATTCAGCTGTCTCTTTTTCTAAGGTGAGTGGCTCATCCAAACACCCTTTCACATGCTCACAGCGCAGTCATAACTTTGTCTCTGTGCACGATTGACACACTCCTGCCACTGCGCTCAACCAAACTGCTCTCACCAAACCCACCACTGCTCGCAGGGGGTCTTTCCAGATTGGAAGGTCTAAATCAGACACATATGCACATGCAGGTGAAACACAGATGAGATCAGCCTACATTTTTTTTGTAACAGAAACTGGAAGATTGGCAGAGGGTTTATCTTTCAGTTTCAGTAGATAAAAATGTGTGTACCTGTGTGGTGGTGGAACATGTCCCAGTTCCATAGGCTGGACGTATAGGGGAGTGGTTAGACTAGAAGGATGTGATCTTTGCCAGGGTTCCTGTGCAATTGGAATGTTATGCTTATACTGGAGGGAAGCAGAACAAATATGATTCATATGAGTTTCTTGCTAGTAACTTAAGCATTAAGAACTTAGTCAGCTAATTCTCATCATGATTTGCTCATAAGATTTTTTTTCAGAATGTTATTTGGAGATTAAAATGAGTCACAAGGCTCAGGTATTCTACAGAACCGCTAAAGGGACATGATGATAGGGAAAAAAAACCCAATTGTGATGGGAGGCAAAATGTTATTTGAACAAAATCTTGAATTGCAAATCTTTCGCTTTCTCTTGGAAGAAACCTTAAATGTTACCCTGAGATATTTTGCATTTGCATGCAAATTTGTATGGTTATTATCAAAACAACAACAACTATACATTTGTTAGTTTCTTGAAGTCGATTCTAAAAGTACTGCAATACAACTTTTTCTTATTTATCTCATGTTAGTTTTTGCAAAGGGCCCCCAAATATGTTCACCTTGACAATCTCCCTAAAATATAATATTCCAGCACATTTTACAAAAAAATATTTAATAAATAACTCTAACTCTACTTTGTCTTCTTTTTTATTAAAAAACAACCCCCTTGACCCTCTATTAAGTGCATATTTATCCTGAAACTGCTAGTTTTTCTTTAAAAACTAACAATAGTTTTCTTTTTTATTCTATCCACTTGTTTCTTGAACAATCTATATATAAAAAAAAAAAAAGGTTTTTTTTCTATATTCTATATACTTGCATGTTGTTGCTTATTTGTTGATTTTGATTGCTTCTATTGTCTTCATTTCTAAATTTTTTTGGGATAAAAGCGGCTGCTAAATGACTAAAATGTGAAAGTAGAGTTTACAGAAGACAAAAAAATAATACAGAAAATTTAGACTTACAATCAACATTTACTACCGTTTTTAACAACTTATAATATTATATATAATTCATTTTCTCATTACATATATATATAGAAAGAGTACCGGTGTTAAGCTTGGCTCAGGGCTGGTCTGTGCACTACAGAAAGGACAGAGAATCTTTCATTACTCAAACCAGTAAAAAAAGGAAAGAAAAAAAAACATGTATTAAAATAATTCAATAAGTATGTTTTTATATCTGAGTGCTCATAATTGTTTTTGTGTGGTTTTACCTTAGATGCGGATGTTTTGCTGGAGTTATGGCTGCGGAAGACAAAAGCAATCATATAAACATGACATATGTGAATGGTGTGGCCCTTGTATAAAAGCAGCATTTAAAGGTTTTAGGGTCAGATGTGGGGCAGACACAGAGATTAAGCATGTCAGAAATGCATTAGGTTGATTATTGAAAGGAGAGATGGCATACGGCACACAGACCTACCCTTGACCATAGACTGGGCTCGTGATGGATATCTTTTACTTGGTCTTCTCTCAAAAGTGCTTGCTCTCCTGACTTTACCGCTATGTGTAGCCTGATATTCAGTTCTTCCGCTGTAAACACAAACAGCATAACACTTAACAAAGGTGACAGTATAATTATGTGGGCAGATTAGGTGTACACGTGCATGTACCTGAATCTGAACCGTGAGCCAAGGCGTGTGAAGTCACTGCGGTTTCTGTAGTTGTGGGTTGGCTGTCTGAGCCGGAAGAAGGAGTGGCTCTCAACTGCACACTTCCATAAGTGCTTACACTCCTGAGAACTTGAAAGCTGAAACACAAACGTGTGCTCCTGCTCTCGGCCCTGCACCCACAAATATACAGGTGTTTTAAGGTTTAGAGCCCTTCACAATATAGAGCGAGCACAGGGTTTTCCAAATTTTTCATTTTTGAAAGTTGTACAATTGTATTTTAATATTACAATTAGGTTCTGACAGGTTTGTCTTCTGTAGCAAATTGATGCATTTGTAAGAAATAATATCCATATTTAAAACATTATAAATGGTTTTGGCTTGAACTATACTCAAATCTTTTATAATTTTTCTTTACAAATCCTCGTTTTGAACTTCTAATTCATGATTGGTGTCTTGTTTTGCTCTCTCCTCTGCTTCTTAGCAGCGCATGCGCTACACACAAGCTGTTCTTAATGTTTTTAAATGCTATTCACCTCCCAGAGCCGTATGAGCACTTTTTATAATGAAGTGACTTCTTTTGGACTGTTGAACAAAAACACTCCCCTACTGCAAATTATGAAGCTTGGAAGACAAGGACAATATTTAATATAACTTCGATTGGATTCTTCTGCAAAAAAAGGATGCCTTGATGGTGTGTAAATCATGGGCTAATGTTTATGTGAACTAACCCTTTATAACTTTGCAAAAAAAAAATATATAAAATATTAAGTCAGCACGATAGTCCAGCTAAATAAAAATACACAATTAAAATGTGTTGTACAAGTATGACATCACAGCAGTAGTGATTATTTTAACAGTTTATCAACCAAAGCTGAAGGCCCCTGGTATAAAGGAACATCTCTAATGGGGGCGCAGATAAGTGAGTGCAATTTTGTGTATGTAACACTTACCTTCTCATCGTCCTCCACAACCACTAATGTCAGTCGGTTCTTCCTGAAGTCAAGACGGGTTATCTTAGGCCTGAATGGAAATAATAATTACATAAAGTATGTTGAAATGGAAAATATCAGCCATGACTGAAGAGTTAAAGGTCAGCTACTGGTCCAAAAACTAGAGCGTATGTGTGAATCTCACCAAAAGAAGAGACCAATTTTGATGGATCCCTCAAAAACAAGGATTCCGGTTGGTGTGAGTCCCAGAGCATATTCTCCTCCATCCCGTCCCTGCACATCAGTTTAGAGCATTTTCACACAGCAGTCTCACACTATCACACAAGTATACACCGGTTTTACTGAACAGGTACAATACATATACTACCGTTCAAAGGTTTGAGGTGGTTTTAACTTTTTAGGCTCATTTATGTTAGAAATAATAATTTATTTTAGCAAACACATTATTGTGAAATAATATTATAAATTTAAAATTGATAATATTTAAACCAAATAATAACAAATATTACAACTTTTTGATATTAATATATTTTACAATATAATATTATTTATTGCTCACTTTTTATGAGCAACAGGCATTATGAAAGTATGTGATCTGCTTACACAATGGAGTTAATGGTTTTTAAAAAACCTAATTTGAAGAAATCCTTAAATTCTTACATCTGGTCAGCTTCTATTTTATAACCAGATCTTCAAAAGACATTAAGGAACCTTCACTAAACAAATCACCAAGTCTGCATATCCCATAATTGATACAATTTTTAAAACCACAATTGAAAAGACTGGGCAACTAGCTTTTTGTAAATGGGGGTAAGTGAAGAAGACAAGCCAGTCCTGCTATTTCTCTTACATTTAATGTATTACATATCATTTTGTTGTCAAATAATGCCTTAAAGGGTTAGTTCACCCAAATATAACTTCTAGGGAACTCTCCAAAATGGCAGAAGAGAAGAATTGTTAAATAAGATATGTTATTATTACTTCTTTCTTTGTACTCAAAAAGTCCTTTTTTATATGTAAAATTAGAGTTGAACCCCTAAGGTTAAGTAATTAATGACAGAATTTGAATGTTTGGTTGAACTATCCCTTTAATACCAGATTTTCAGATCGGATAACAGATTTTGTAGAGTGCAAAGTAACTGTGAATCCTCTAAATCAAGCCAAATAAATTTAGGGACCTGTTTGAGCCATTTGGTTATGAATCAGAGCCAACAGGCTAATTGTCATTTTCTGACATATGGCAGGTCTTAGAACGAGAAAGATACAAATTTGAAAAGTTTAGTCCTGGCTTCTTCCTATTCCATATAAATGAACAGCAACCCCCGAAAGGAAGGTAGGATTAAGATCTGACCATCTAATTAAATTGTCACACAAACGCAGCTTTTAAGAAGGATAATACTGGTATGAAAATATTTAAATAGAGGTATTATACAGTCTAAAATTGTATTTTTAAAGTACAGTATTATTATGAAGCCCTTAATTCTCCTGTTGTGAAGGATTAGGGTAATAAAATTTATTGAAACCAAGAATTTAAAGACAGTCTTTGAACTACAATCCTTAAAGTTCAAGTACTGGAAGGATGTAAAGTAACATCAAAGAACAACATAAGGGAGTGGTCTCACCTTCACAAAGTGCATGTCTACTCCATACATCTCCAGCCACTTGCACTTATTCAGGAAATTCAGCTCAGCTTGAGAAGGACTCATTCCCCTGTAGAGAGACATACTGGTGAACATTTAAACTCATGAGCAGTAATGAACACCAGAACTCATAGTTCAACTCTGTCCTGTGGCCTGTCATTTTATGGCCAGACTACAGCAACTCCCTCATGTACAGCCTGACAGCATTTCCCATATGGCCCATCAAGTGCATCCAAAGTTTTGCTGCACATTATATCTCTGCTCTGTGCTCAAATCACAACATTGGTTGACAGAATCTGCAAGAATTCTATTCAAGCCATTATTTTTGTCTTGCACTGAATATTTTCAACCCCCAGGTCTATAAAGTTTCGTTTAATTTCCAAGATCAACAAACAGTCCAGACCCATTTAAACAAATGCAACAGCTGATCTGTAGGGAATGATCTGCAGCTAAGCACGTACTTGTACAGAAGCACGCTGACTTTGATGATTGCTCTTAAAACAGGGTCAAATGCAGAGCTGAGGATTTAATTAAAACCACAGGGAGACCGAGTTTTCAGTTCATGTTAAATGCATGTAAACAGTTCAAGTGTGATTATCACTAGCAAATGAAAGTGTCCAAATCTAATTAAGTGAGACCGAATCTGACGCTTCAATCATTCTAAAGACTGCATTCAAAACACACATGAGCACAAATTTTCGCTGTAAATTTAACTGTAATTTTAACTTAAAACCATAAAACAAAAAATATTGTTACCTTATTTTTTTTTACACAGTTGCCGTTTTTTTTACCGTAAATTTTACAAAAAAATTTACAGTGTAAAGTACACCCTAAAGAATGCAGGTACTTTACTGGCCTTTGACATGTGGAAACTTTCCATTAAACAAATGGTTACATATAATGGAATATTTTCAAATATTATAAGTTCTAAGAACAAAAATTGTTCACGGTTCTTTAGGGAACCCAAAATTGCATTGCTACAAAAGCCCTCTTTTGAAAAATAATTTTTTAAAACTGGGAATAAGAATTACCTGCACTCAGCCCATGTGCGGTAGATGTCTGCCTCCATAATCTCTGACTGTTTGGGTGAAAAGCGAAACTCTGATACCAACGCTATTGAGTGTTCTAATGGATCACAGTCCCCAAGCTCACCTATTAACACGTGAAATAGAAGGAAATGGAAATGAAAATGCAAAAATCCACTGTAAATATGCAAATACATAGAGAAAAAAAAGTGCAAAGTGCCCATAAAACACACAGAACTCACTTTGTAAGCAATAAGCCCCAAGCTCAACAGCCACATCATATGGACATTTTAACCTGCTCAGGGAAGAAAAGAGACTTAATGACCCTTAAAACAGCCAGTAAATGTGTTTGTGGCATACAAAAGGCAACTTTCAATGCACTCAACTGCATAGTTATCAAACAATGGTCAAAATCCTTTTGTAAAATGTGAGATGATGAGACCCCATGTTTATGTAAGAAAGTGTGTGCCCCCTGTGTGGGAAAGTGTGTCGGAGCGTATCTGTGCTCTTAAATTAGAAGCTGTGTGTTGGTTCTCATTGGAGTTTCTTTTATTAAAAAGGAGCAGAGCAGCACCCAGGAGACCAGACCCAGATTATACACACTGAAACAGAGCTTTTATTGGACCCTGGTAGAAAACCCTGCCTCGCTGTGTCTGCACGTAACAGAGGGAGGGTCAAAGGTGTGACACAGGGCAAAAAGGAGGATATGAAAGGCTCTCTATTTTTCCACTGTGTGTGCATGTTTGTGTGTGTCTAGTTGTGAGGCAAGCGTAATTTCTTACTTGCCGGACAGTATGTCTTGTCTAAGTTGCAGTACGAAGAGATACCTGCAAAAAAAAAAAAAAAAAAGGTTACATAAACATAAATGTCATATCATAGTGCAAGTTTTTCACTGTACATATAGTGCCTTGCAAAAGTATTCATACCCCCCTTTTTTTGTTATGTTATGTTGCTGCTTTATGTTAAACTACTTTAAATTACTGTATTTCACGTCAATCTACACGTCATACACCATAATGCAAAGCAAAAACACAACTGTCACAACTTCAAATAAGGCACAAAAATTTAATAAGTATTCATACCCTTAACTCAGTTCTCAAGTCTTTTTGGGTAATGCTGCAACAAGCTTTGCTTATCAGCAATTGTCAATTATCTGCTCACCTCTGAAGCACTGTACGATTGGATGGGGCAGATGCGAAATTTCAGGTTTCTCCAGAAATATTTGATTGGGTTCAAGCCCAATGTCTGGCTAGGCCACTCAAGGACATTCACAGAGTTGTATAAAAGGCACTATTACTGTGCTTAGGGTTATTGTCCTGTTGGAAGGTGAACCTTACGCCCAATCTGAGGTTCTGAATGCTCTGGACTGGGTTTTCATTAAGCTTTTCTTCTACTCTGTTGAGCCCCTCAGTCCCTGCTGCTGAAAAACAGCCCCGCAGCATGAGACTGCTACCAGCACACTTTCCCTTTGAGAAGACACTCTGCAGGAGATGAGCAGTGCCTGGTTTCCTTCAAACAAGATGCTTGGAATTAAGGTTCAGACCATAGAATTTTGTTTCTCACAGTCTGAAGCCCCATTTGCAGTATTGCATTTTAGTTTTAAAACGCATAACTTTTTCTATGGTTATGCCTAGGTTTATACTACTTTTGAAAATCCTGCAGACCCGGTTTTATTTAAAAAACTCTGGGGTTGTGTTTCATTGTAAATGGAGCAAAATGTAGACTTTTGAAAACGATGGCGTGACTTTTCACATTCGCTCTACATATCCTTGATGACCGTGTAAACAATAACTTCACGCTCGTTGTACCCATAGATATGCGTTGGTAGATTCCCCATTTGATTGCTCCAAGCAAAAAGACATGTCCAACATCTAAATAACAGGAAATCTACCTTCCATATCAATGGTTGTACCTGCATGAATAGTATGACATGCATTTTAAGTTGTGTAGTGTAAACAAAGATCGTTTCTGAAATGGAAGTGGAAACGCCAGTGTAAACAGGGAGTGTTTTCACTCTAAAATGTTTTTTTAAAACAAAAATGCACTAGACTAAACGGGACCTGATCGTTCCGTAGGTGCTTTTTTGCTAATTGCAAGTGTGTTTTCATGTGTCTTTACTGAGAAGAAGATTGAGCTCCATAAAACTTAGATCAGTGGAGGTTTCTTCTGTCGGGTTTTATACATGGTCATGGAGCTCAACTAAAGCAACCATCAGGTTCTAGGTCAACACTCTAACCAAAGCAGTTTTCCATGAATTTCTCAGATTGGCCAGGAGGCCAGCTCTAGGAAGAGTCCCGGTTGTTTCACACTTCTTCCACTAAGAGTAACAGAGACTGAATTTTCAATGCAGCAAAATTTTTCTGAACTCTTCCTCAGATGTAGCTCGATGCAATCCTGTTTATGAGCTCTACAGTTTTTTTTTTTTTTAATACCTCAGGGCTTGGTTTTTGCTCTGATATGCATTTTCAGCCATTCAGATATTATTAGGACATATGTGCCTTTCCAAATCATACCCATTCAATTGAATTTGCCACAGGTTAACTTCACTCGAAGTATAACAACATCTACAAGCAATATGAATGCTCCTGAGCTAAATTTCAACTGTCCCAGATGAATACTTATGCAATGGAAACATTGCATATCATCCAGCTTTGCCATTATTATGCATGAAGTGTAGACTGATGTCGGGAAAAGACGTTTATAATATTGTTAAATTACAGTTTTTAAAAGATTAACTCTGAGTGCACCTCTAATACATTTAAAAAAAGAATTCACCCAAAATAAAAAACAAAAATATTGTACTAAGCCTCAAGAGTATTTCAGTCTTCTCAAGCTTTATGATATTTTAACTATACTTCAGAAGACGGTATAGTGCATGAACCATATAGACAACATTTACTATATTTGTATAGCAGGACATTGTGGAGACATGCATAAATACAACATATAAACATCTTCTGTTTTTAAACAAAATGGTGGCGATTAATGATTCCAATTTTGGGTGAATTATTCCTTTAAAAAAAGTTAGTTTGATTAATTTAAGAGTGTTACAAGACAGTTAGGCATATATGACTACTGTTGTTTACCTGGTGAACTCTTCGTGGAGGTTATTGGGCTCTGAAGAATAGAATTTAACCCTGAAAAACAATCTGTATGGAAGTCCATCTACAACAAAGAGATTTTACGAGTAAGACTATGTGCACATCAGAATGAAACAGACACTCAATGTCAATGACTATGAAATTTGTACATAAACTTTAAAGGAAAAAGGACAAAACGCTCTCCTTGAAGGTTATGAAAGATTGTTGTCATAGAGACAGGCATAAGTCAGCTAATGTTGATTCAGTGTGACTCAACTGCTTTTAAAAGTGTTGTAAAGCATTCTGAAGGGTAGCACTGCAGATATGCTATAATGTAGAAAAAACACCAGTGAGACTGAATCTATGGTCTTATTTTACTCCTTTCAGAATTGCACACAAGTTGCATAGTCTGAAATATTTTAAATCAGTGCAGAAATCCAATTATATTGATGCTATTTTCATCTCCCACTTTCTCCATCTAACTGTGTGGGGTATGTCTTGCACAGCATACATTGGGATTGGCTCTAGTCACACCCAGAGTATACACTCATAGACGCTTGCCACTAGTCACTAAGGCAACAGTAGATTATGAGCCCAAGGTCATCAACCATCTGTGACCAGCCGACTAAACAACTCCACAATAACTACTTGTGCAAGAGTGTGTGTGTGTGTGTGACTACTCACGTCTAATCTGCTTTTTTATGGGCTTGGCTGCATCCAACCATTGCTGAAAACATAAGAAAATGTGAAGAACAAGAGAGAAAAAACAGCATGGGAGGATTGGGGGGGGACAGTGGGAGGGAGGGAGAGGGAACAAGACAAAGAGTTTGTTATTAGTCTGAGTGCTGAGAAAAAGAAAATCCTGTTGTTCTGATTGATGTTGAGTGGCTGTTTCACACTGACACTCTTCATTTCTCATTTCTGGTCTAAGAGCTGCAGCTTAGAAAAACAGGTCACTGCCACACACACGCAAACGAACGCTCATTAAGTGCCACTCACCGCAACCTGCTCTGGGTCCATGAACTGCAGACCAAAGTAATCAGCCTCCACCAGATCCAAATGATACATAATCTGATCAAACAGATCCTGTCCCTTGGAGTGTTTCTGAAATGCACACATTTAAAGCACAGATAAATAAATCACTACGTGTGGAAAGCTTTGGGCTTCACACTGATCTAGTGACAGTTTAAGGGGACACCTGCGGAGCACGTCATCCACAGGAAGTTACTCCAGTGCGCCTGCAGGGCTTGATGGCCTTGATTAGGCACAGCGATGTACATGCTACATTGCTTTTCATATGCACTTACTACGGCTGAGTGATGCAGCTTAAAATATCTCAGAATTCATTTCAATTCTTTCTAGCATTCTGTTTTTCTTTCAATGAGAAGAAGTGTGCGTGTATATATGTTGTACATATATGTGGACACATGCAGTGTTTTCTACATTGATAACAGTAAGAAATGTTTTTGAGCACCATATCAGTTATATTTGACAGTATTACTATTTATACTGTACTGTACTTTATTAAGCTGAATAAAAAGGCATCATAAATTATGTTATATTCATGGTTAATTCCATTTTTTGTTTAAAACCTTGTCTACAAAGCCATTTGATGGACAATAAGAATCCTGGAGCACCTTCAAAGGCCAAAGAGAGATCAAACGCCTGCATTTTCTGTATCATGCAGGGTCTAGATGAGAAGAACAAACTGAAGAGAAAACTCTAGAAACTATTCTGGAGATCATCTCTGCTTTGTAATGGTTTATGTTTATGTTCAAGGCCAGCATTCCATCGAGATCCAAAACTCTCAGCGAATGCAGAGAATTCAGAATTAAGCTATTGATTTGTTCCATTTTACGAAGCTTTATCTTCAATGGAAAAACAGAAACTAAAAAAAATAAAAAACCCAGTTTCTACTGTGTTTTTGCCAGCCTTAGTGAGCATAAGAGAGTTTATTTAAAAACATTTAAACATTTGAACAGTAGTATGCATTTTAACTATATTAGTTTTAATAACTTTTTTGAGACATGACTTGGAGTTGATTTTGTCATGTAATGAAGTGACAAGTGTGGCTTAAAGTGCCCCTATTATGCCTTTTCAAATATGATCTTTCATGCAGTGTGTCATGTAGCTGTATTTGAATAGTTGTGGGCACTTTAGGGCCCAATCCCAAATCTATTTCATACCCCTTTGCCAACCCCTCGCCCCTTGAAATAAAGTGGAAAGGGGAAGGGTTAAAAATTTTCCCCTAAGAAATAAGACACCACTACTACACTGTTATACGTCATCATCCATTGTCACTAGCTCCTAACGTTACGTCAGAGGACATGCGCCGATGTAAGCATCGTTCATTTACACACATGGCCGTAAGCGAAACAAAACAATGCAAAACAACATGACATAAAAATATATTTCCGAATATTGTACAATCGGGGCTATCTGCTAGCAAACTTTAGTGACTTTTTTAACGTTTCTTTCCAGAACATCACCGTAAACACAAACACAAGACCAATGGTAATATGCATATCATTAAAAATTGTCATAAAAATCCGTATTAATGGCAAAAATTACTTACATTTATGGGTCTGCTTGCTCGAGTGAGCAGCCATGTTGGAAATTTCTCTAAGCCCTTCATTTGAAGTGAGGTCCAGAAAAATCTTCATTTTGAGGGCCATCTAGCCTACCCCTCCAACCAAAAGAGAATTGAGACACCCCTACACGTAAACGCATCAAATGGCGGGGTAGAGGGAAGTGTAGGGGTAAGGGGTAGAATTGGGATTGGGCCTAAGTGTCCAAATATGTTTGGTACGAGTTTGATACTGCATGCTGTGAAATGTATAAAAACGTAAAATGTAAGTCCAACTGCCTCGCCTGAACACTATTATAACACGATAGAATAACCTGGAGGATTTATAGACAATGCACTTATTGTCTTTCGATTGAAAGTACTAGTCTTTAGTGCTAACATTTAGTTCGGATCAAGACTTCACATTTGGACATTTATGAGTAGGCACACAGACTTAATCTAAAACACACAGTCATACTGTATAAGATACGCACAAACCAAGGCCGAAGCAAAAATAGCTTGAAGTGTCAGAGGAGAGCGGCTGGATTTGGGACACACCCTGAGGGGGGGTGGTGGTGGCTATTATTCTCTTTGATACTTGCTGCTGTTCAGGTTGACCTACAACCCTTAACATACATAAATCGACACATATTTCAGAGCCATTTTCTGCCAATATGTTCAAATAAACACAAAATAGTCCTGCTTTTTAAATAAAACTGAACTGAATGTATGATTTGTTGCGCTGAAATACTGACACACGAAAGGGCTTTTTATAAATTCTTTGACATGTTCAGGCTTGTATGGCGTAACATTGACTATTACATCTATGTTTACAAACCAACGGTCAGCAAAACTGTGTCTCTGAAATATAAAACAACAATATTGTGACGTGCCTCTCAATCTTCAGGTGTATAAGGGGCTTATATAGAAAGAAGAAAATATTCACCATTAAATATAATAGTGTAATCGTCCTCTAATTTGATTGGCCCTAGGGGTGTTCCAAGAGTGCTGATATTCTTTGACACATTTTTGTATCATTTTCATTTGTCTATGTTCAGGCATTTTAGAGCAGAGTGGTGCGAAAGCAGATTTTGCCTGAAGAACAGGTTTTTGACAGAAGGAGCGTCTGTGTTTTCATTCGCTTCATGAGCACTCAAAGCGGGTTTCTCTCACTAACAAGGAAATTACAAACGAAAGTGAGCTACATCTGAGCGATTATAGAACACTATGATTGGGAAATTTATTTTACGCAGTGGCAAGGACTTTGCATTAAACTGGTGGTGTCGTTTGTATTACACTCATGCTATATAGAATGTAGACGCAGCCATTATTTTTGGTTTAAAACTCTGCCATTCACTGTTTGATCACGCTGTCCTACCCTAAATTTTACCAGGTAGTCACTTAAGCATTCGATTACAATTATGCGGAGCAACTGATGTTGGTTATACTTAAAATTAATAGCCTACCGTACAAATTCCATATGTGCTAATTCTACATGTATTTACATAAACACACTTAAATAACTAGATCTCTATACTATATCAGTTATTTAATTATTTTTATCAAGTCAAATTACAGTTATTTTATTAATCACTACATTTCAAGCAACTTAATATATATATTTTTTAATTTTGTTTCTTTGCTCTTGGATACAAATTCGAGGAAGATTTGAATTCTGAAGACACAGGCTTTCTGTCTGTTGCTTGGTGACAGGTAGAGCTTATTGTTTTGGGTCCTTTGGAAATGATTTCATTGAGATAAAACGTACAATCTGTCAATTTTGTCCAAAAGTTAATGGATATTACACAAATTGACCCCAAGTAGTTAACTGACAAGAGACTGAGTTACAAGCAGACGAACTGTAAGTCAGAAAGTGATCGTTGTTACATGGCGCGACTTGCCAAAGAGGGACCAAAGGTTAAGCTCCTGACTGGTTCGTCGACCTCAAATGGGAACTAATTTCTGGAAAACACTTGAACAGGGAGAAGGAGAGAAAGAAAGTGAGCTGGGGGAACTCCTCGTGTTTTGTTTTTTTTCTCCCAGGTTGTTTCATTTGTAGCGAAAGCTCCCAGAGCTCGAGGGAATCTGCAGGTTTTTGTGTGACAGGTTGAGCGGTCGCTATAGGTGGGAAGTAAACAGGAGCACGGGAGCACGAGCACCATCTGTTTACCGGGACAGGACCCAACAACAGGGAAATCCGGCCGGCCACACAGTGACAAGCTGTTAAAACCGAACTTTGCCGTTAAGCACTACATTGAAAGCCACCAAGGTGACTTTTCTGTGACGAAGCGCTGCACTCACCGGTAACTCCACACTGACATCCGATCCGTCCAGCAACAGGACTCTGCATGTGATGGCGTCTTTGCTGTTGCCCGCCGCGGGGATGTGGACTACGGCTCCCCCGGTCACTACGATCGGCGCGTGGATCACCTGCTGCTGGTGCGCCTGCAGCACTGTGTTTCCGCCTCTGCCGGTCCCGTCCAGCTCGTCTGACGTCCGAAAGCGTCGTTTTGACCGACGGCTAAACGTCCTTCGCAGAAAGCCCATCATCTTTCCCCCGCGAGCAGGCGCTTTAATCAACCAGGGAAAACGGCACCGATACCGAACCGCTCAAGAGGAAGGCATCCAGCTGTTTCCCAGGCTTTCCGTGACGATGAAAGGCGGCGTCTACCGGACTGAGCCGTTCAATGCAGCGGGACAAGTCGGGATACGGCGACCTGTCACGAGCTCCGTTTCCTCGTGGCGTACGGGCTAGAAAACACGAGCGCACCTGCCAAAAAACAAGAGAGGACACTCCGCTCCTTTCGCTCGGTTGAATAAAAAGTAATTGCGCTTTAATCGAACTTCTCCTCGCGTTCGTCGGAGTCCAGGTTCGGCGCGGTAGTTCCTTTCTGTTATTGACCGAAACTGATGCACCTCTCAGGTAAGTCAACCAGAGGAACTGGCCAGGCAACCTGTTCTGCGCAAGCGTTAAATCTCAGAGCAACACTCAAACTTTTTTTCCCCTCTTCGGGTCAGTGTGCGCGAGGCAGCGCTACCTGCTGGTAAGACAAACAGTGGTCAGTCTGAGGTTACCTTCGCGAGAGCCACCATCACTGAATTTCCCAGCAACGACTACAAACCGAGCAGCCTTCATACTGTGCAGTGCAACTGCGTCAAGCCAGCCATCAGGAAACAATGCGGCCAATCGTCAGCATTTCACGCACGCTTATTCAACCCCCCATCATGAATAAGAAAAGAGGCACAACGTGATTTGAATTACACCTTTTATTTATTTATTTATTTATTAACAGTGGTGAATTTAATTATTCTAAGTAGTGGTTTGGTTGGCCAGTCTCACAAAGAAGCGTAAAGGTCACACTTTATCCTCAAAATCAAAAGGGAATACAATATATTTATATGTAATTTATAGTTTGTTTGGTTTTTCAAATAAGTTTACCATTATGATTTCTTGTCCACCCCCACCTTTCATTTCTCATAACACGCAACAAAGTCTAGTTTTTATTACTGTATGATGAAAAACAAAATATATATGACATTTTGTGTCAATATATGACACAAGTAGGCTATTTATTCACCATGACATCATTTTTAAAAGCCTTTAATCAAAAAGGGATCTATTTCAAGTAAATAATACTGTCACTCATACTGTAATAAAAAAGACAATACCAAAGGGATTAATATAGTAGAAAATTGGAGTAAATTGTGTGTAACCTCTCTGAAAATGTGTGTGCTTTGTAATGTATTAATTTCAAAAAATAGAAAACCTTTTAAATATTCTAAACATAGATTTTTAGATCTACTTTATATTTTTATTGTATGAGTTATTTAGTTTTCGCTCTTAATTTTAGGGTGAAATGTGGCCTGAATATTTCTTAACAGATTTTGTGAAATTCACCTGAATATAGCACTTGTGGTGGTGTATGGGACAGAGAAAGAGAGAGGATGTGTGCTTTAGGGCCCTATAAGCTTATATGTCAAAGTGCTTTATGTTCTTCCTTGATCTGCACAGCTGTCAGGAAAGCCACAGCAAGAGAAGAGATTGTCCATCCATCCTTATCCAGACACACCCTCTACTCCCTGCCCCTTTTTCATCCGTCTTTATTGACAGTCGGATCACAGCTTCTTCCTTCACGTGTGTGTTTAAAAAAATCCCCTCCTGTCCCTCTTCTCTTATCAACTGTTAGGTGTTGAGCTCTTTTTCATTCTCTCTCTGTACACCCTCAGAATGGCCTCACACACAAAGGTGAACTGGCACTGAAAAACAAACATGCAGAGAGCACAGGTAATGTCAGCATATCCAATAAAAATCAATAGATATTAAACCACTTGATCCGGTGGACGAATCTTTAAAAGCCATTTTAGACATACAGCTGGGCTAAACTGAATAGCATTGGCTTAACCAAACTGTATGAGTCTGAGGCAAAACTATTTTTTTAATCTATGGAGAGAGTGTTTTTACTTTTGAAACTCTGTTGGGTAGTGCCAAATGATACATCATAACTTGTCTCTGTGCGTGTGTGTGCGTTTGTGTTAGTACCGATGTCTGAACCAGCATGGCCCTCTGTTCTCTCATCAAGGTAATGATCTCTAGGGGATACACTGGCTTTTCCTTCTCCATCAGTGTCATGGCTGTCTCCATGGTGATCAACACGCCCGTCCGCCCGATGCCAGCACTGCAGAAAAACATTCTCTCTGGAAAATGAGCACCTGATAACATCTATGTGTCTGTGTGCAGGAAGCTCCCTCACCTGCAGTGGACCATAAGAGGCACAGACTCCTCTCTCATACTTCTCATTGACTGGACAAAATCCAGGAAGTCTGAGGAATCTTCTGGTACCCCATGATCTGGCCAGGCAACATACTGCAAATGAGTGATCGAGCGCTGTTGTCCTGACTGCAAAAAAAAAAAAAAAAAGAAAAAAAAAAAAAAGGGGGCGGGTGTGTGCAAGAGAATGCTTGAATGAGTACATCAAAAAAACAGACAAGTATAAGCATGCCTGTGTTTTTCCTTATTGAGAAGGATATTTATATGAAATATTATTAGACTGATTATACAAAAACATGTAGAGCTTTCATTATAACTTACATTATTAGCATATGAAACTTAGTTACTGCTTTTATAAATCCAGAATGTTCCTCACTTTCAATGTAACATGAAATTCATGGAATTTAGGATCAAGTCAGTTGGTACTTGGGTTTTATAAACGAGGCCCCAGGTTTCTATCATTCTTTAAAAAAAATTCAACTCCATATTACCTAAATACAATGACATTTCAAATTACCTCTCAGTTCTATCATGATCTTATAAGTGGGTGCAAGCAGAAGAAGTGATCTTTAGGTGAGTCACAGTCTGAAGGCCAAAGTGGAAAAAATAATTCATTTATTGTGACAAATCGGGCAGAAAGGAGTAATTGGTTCGCAAGCTGTGTGGTAAGAACACTCACACACTGGCATTTTTCCTGTACCCCCAATCATCCTTTTCCTCTCTCCTTTTCTTTATTTTTTTTTTCATCTGAGACGCACACACACCCTATATAGACGACGAACGTGTGATGTAACCTCCGTCTGCTGTCCGTGCTGAGATTAACTCCCACCAACAGAGACAACAGATGGGTCTCCTTTCTCCAGCAATGATAGATTGTTTGTGAGTGTGTGCACATGTACTGTATGTGGATGTACATGTATGCGCATGGTCCTGTGCTCTAGACCACAGCGGTACGTGACCTGTTTACCATGTTTACGGTCACACACAAGAAACTCTCATGTTGATGCGCTCTCACACACAAGAAACTCTCACATTAACATGCCTAAAGCCCAAATTCTGTTTTAAATGAAACATTAAACTCCAGCATAATGGGACTAACAGAGCATGAGTAATTACTTAGATTTATATAAGAAATAAGACTAGAATCAAAAACGTAAGGGAAAAATGGCTCTTGAGCATCTTGACCACGCATACAGCTGTGCATAGCTGTGGAGCTTATAAAAGCCCCCATGTAATCACAGTTTTCTCTCTTGTTTGGGAAGGGCTTTTACCACTATGGCTGAAGTTAAATATTTTACAAATTTTACTATTACTTTCTATAAAGAAAGTGTAGGATTACAAATTTATAAATGGTTTCAAATTTATAAACACAGTTTCCCATATAACAGTACTCCTCCTCCTTGAAAATGTATATAGACCACAAGGCATTTAGGCAGAATACTTTGATGACTGCAGCGCATGAAGAGAGTTTTCCAGAATAAAGAGAAAATTCTGCTTTAAGACATCCAAACTGTCTCCTGGGGTCCGTTATTCATACCTCGCTAACTCAGTTAGCTGGATTTGATTGTTGTGGATTTGTGCTGATCTTGGATTGTTTGGTTCTTCGAAGCTCATCAGAGACTTGCTGTCATAGCAACAGGTCTGTAAGCTTGAACCTACTTGGGAGCAGGTTTATTTCATGTACAGGATTTAGGCTGCACTCCTGGTGGGTTATGATTGGTTGAAATGGTGAGGTCACATCTGATTGGTTAAAGAGCACGACTGATGCGGACTGACTCACGTGGGAAAAGAAAAGCATCTTGCAAGAAAGTGTAGAAAATAATTACGATGATTCACACACAATATATATATAAATATATAATATTACAATATAAATAAATATAATACAATATAAAACTGAAGCTGAGACTTTGTTTAAAAAGTACTAAAGGGACTAATCTTATTGCTATTGGGTGGCACACTACAACGACTCAAATGGAAGACATGAAATATTATGTCCCCGTGAATATTACACTCAATATCATTTCTGCTAATAATCCCACAAAAATGCCTTTGGTGTATTAAAAATGAGTTAAATAAGAAAGCTACAGTGCCCTCCCAAAGGAGTGTGTGAGCTGATGTTAAAAGTTGTTCCTGTTCGGTCTTTTAATAAATATCATATTCTTGATATTAAGCGGTTTCCACAAGTTCTTAGATCTCATCCCAGTATGAAGTGGCCGCTTGGACGCAACAATATTCTAATATGCCTAAATTAATTTAAATCTAAATCCAATCTGGTTTTAGTTTTAGTTGTTGTTGTTTTTTTTTTGGTGGCACTAAACGCCATCGTAGTAATTCTACTCTAATAAAAGCTCTTGCTTCACTTGAGAAAAAAATTGAGCTCGCTCTCGACATTTCGTCAACCAATCGAAGGGGTTGTGATCGAGTGATATAATATTGCATATTATTATTGCAAATTCAGATGTTCTTACCATTTACTCGTATAGATATTCTTATTTATAGTATATACCATTTCGTATTAACTTCTACATGTATACTTGCTACTATTTCTGGCATGTATAGAGAAGCAAAGTTAGTGTATACTCTTACTATTTCCTTATATAGCTACATATACCTATACATGTATATTAGTATATAATCTATTTATTCGGACTCATTTACTGTTTGCTTCTTTGTAGTTCTGCAATATATTGTCTAAAGGCTGGAATAAACTACACAACTGATCATTTTAAAATACTGTGCATACCTACAGATTTTGTAATAGTCACAGAGGAAAAACTGGCCATCATACACTTAACAACTGAGGATTACAAAATAGCAAGTTTTTTTTTTTTAAGATTTATTTTTTGCCATTTTATGACTTTTTATGTCGACAGGAAGAGAAGTGTGTGAGAAAGAAGGGGGTGGGATCAGGAAAAGTCTGTGGGCTGGGACTTGAACACTGTCCAGGAGGCCACTGGTCCCAAAACACTACCAGGACTTAAAGATGTTCATATACCTTAACAACAAACTCACACAGAAACATGTGCCTTGTTGCAAAGAGATGCAAGACGTATAAAATTAGTGCGTTCTAAAAGAAGATCTTTGGATCTTTATACCATCCAAAGCCAGAC
Organism: Enteromius unitaeniatus; assembly: GCA_032359435.1. NCBI lineage: Eukaryota > Metazoa > Chordata > Actinopteri > Cypriniformes > Cyprinidae > Enteromius > Enteromius unitaeniatus. The sequence goes on along the minus strand of JAUMHI010000058.1, from coordinate 10,783,339 downwards.
TGGCATTGACTTTTGACAACTAGTGACAACTTCTTCAAACTGTAAAACTGGGCAAAAATGATGTAGTGTATGCCAGCCTTAAGAAAAGTAAAAGTGGTATTTTAGTATGTTGTCCCAAATTCATCCACAGATTGTGACTAGCATACTGGCACACTGCACGTACAAATTTTCCCATATAAAGATATAGTATAAAAACAATATTATTTTCTAGTGTACTTTTTTAATTCAATACAGCCATGGTTAGTTGCTAACAACACTACTCAAAGTATTTATGCCATATATGGTATAAGAATAGTTAAATGGTTCATGCTAGTAATACTCCGACTCATGGTTTGTGTCTAGCAAACTACTCATGTTGTTTTTCCACATAAAAAGATATATACTGCATTCGGAACTACGTACTAGCATACTACTCTCACTGTTTTTACCGCATTCATTTATGCCAGAAATAGTAGAGTAGTACAATGTTCTGAATATAGCAACAGTATTAGACTAACAATATGCTGCTAGAAGAAGAAGTAGTGGTAGTTGAGGTGAATTCAGTGATACAGAGCATTTGTTTAGACAAATTCTGTCTAGGGCAGGATGAGTCATAAAAATGTGTACTCCCTTTCCCAGAGAAGAAAGACTGGAACGTTTAAAAGTGCATTTAGTCAACCCTTGAGTGCACTAAGCCACAAACTCATATTTTAAGTGCTAATATATATATAACTGTGTATATTATATGAGTGTTACATGCTACTTTATATAAGTGATTACAGAAGTCCCTGTTTGTTTTCACTGCACCTCAGGTTTTGTCTGTATAAAAGTATTTCAAGTGTTACCTGGGTATTTGTGAGTGTTAGTTCTCGAGTAACGTATGCCAGGTTACACTCCTCTGAGTGACAGCACACCTGAAGATACCCATAATCCCTCACTTCAGGGGGATGCGGCCAGTACTGGTGGCACTTGGTCTGTGGAAATTTAAAAGAGATTACTGAGCATAGAAACACACACACACACACAAATGTGCTTCCTCTCTCCCTCCCTCACCCACCGAGTTTATTAAATCATCCCTTCGGAAAAGAATGCAGAGCGCGTGGTTACCAAGCAACAGTCAAGCCGAGCCGAAGAATACGGTACTCACAATAAGCTGTCCTTGGGGGACTGGAGGTGTGTGATGGGTATTTGATGGGTATCGTCTGATTAGGTGTTCTGTGTGCGTGCTTGTTAATAAGACTTTTTTTCTGGTGTGAAAGTAGGTTCCTGTCTTGAGTATGCGTGTATATTGTTCATTGCAGCACACTGTGTAACTCCTTGTGCAAGTTCTAACTGTTTTTACGTGTGTGTGTGTGTGTGTGTGTGTGTGTGTTGAAGTACCCGTCCTCTCTCGGTCAGAGTGGTGAGCATGACGATGACACTGACGTTCTGCTCCCACACGCTCCTCCAGAAGTGTGTACAGGTGTGCGGCAGTGGGCCTTGAGCTGCTATGTACCGTAAAACCCAACCTGCTGGCTCAGTCTGACAGACACACACACATAGCGGAGTCATCAGTGTCATCTAGAGCCATAAATTAAAACCATTCACAAGTAGAAAAATCAAACGCTGAATGGAAACGAGGCAGTGATCCATACCTTGACGTGACTGGCGTTGATGTAATCATCCCCCTCTTCATGCAGCACCACTCTGGTGATGTCATCTGAAAGGGAAGTACGAACGAGCAGAGAATGAGGAAGAGGGATTTACGGATTATATGAAAACACCTCTGACGACTAGTTTTTGTGATCGAAAGCTTATACACAAATGAATAAAATGATATGTTTGACCTTATCCTGTAATCTACTCCAGTATGGTAGCTTAGTTCAATCTCATCATAGTCATCCAGCAACTACTCTCTTCTTGTAGGAGATATATTTGTAAGAGAAAAATGTGTTTAAATTTTTTTATGTTCTATTGAACTTTCTAATGAGCTGTTTGAAGTTTTAATTGTTCTTTGAGCTCTCAACCCAACAAAACAGCTCTGGATGCTGATTGGTCAATACCCAATAGCGTAACAGCAATACACTCAAAATCGTCACAGCAATGACAAAGCATATGTTCACCTAGCTTAACCCTACATATATACAGTATAAACTTTTAAATGGTGACTGTGATATTTTATGAGTACTATAGCAAGTTGTCAACACACATTTAAGAACATCAGAATATTTATTGTTTGCATTTCATGATAAAACTGTAAATTTACAAAAATTGTCAAAAAAAATATATCATGATCATAATAATCATCCCAACCCTAATAGTAACCATTTATAAGCAATTCCACCATAAGTGTGCTAAATTATGAATATAGGCATAACACGCTACAATTGATTTGATTTTAATCAGGAAAACTTACATGGTAATACATCTTTGTACCGATTCTTGTCCATATGCTCGGACTGTTTTGCGCAACACATTGACATGCCTTCTTTCTTCCTGTACAACTTCTGTGAGTATCAAAACAAACACACACACATGCAAGGATTACAATTATCAGAAGTGCACACACATGCCATGCTGTAAAATATTCACATCCCCCCCAACCTCAAAGTGCAGAAGCAAAGTGCCGGTGACCAATCCCCTCTCCAGACGGCTCATGGACTCCTCTAGTGTCTCTCCAGATGGCTTAGCGGACAGTGGAGATATTTCACCTGGAAGGGTGAGACCTTCACCTAGCTGTAGTGTGGGTTCGACTCGCAAAGAGACACCTGTAAACAAACGCTGTTTGTGTTTTCTGGATGTAAAAGCTAAATGCAAAAGATACATCAATTCATTCCCATCAAATCACATTCGCGCACATGCACGTCAACATTAAATCGTACCTTTGTGGCGTACAAGCAATGCAAGTTCCTTGCTGTGTGACTCTCGGCTTGCTTTGATGAACATGACTACCTGCTGATGTGTGTGTTCTGAAATGTCCCGCCCATTTATCAGCAGCACCTGATCACCCTCCATCAGCGGAGGCACACAGCGACTGGCCTGCAACACAGTCAATATTTGTACAAATGCAAAAACAAAGAAGCCATTCATATTCCGAAAAAATTTTATGGCTTACCGGAGATGCAGGGTTAACATGAGAGATGGCCAGGGGCATCTTCTGATCCACACCTCCCTGAATATAAGCCAACAATATTCTCACACATGGTCTCCCACACAATACTTGAATGCAATTTAAACAATGATGATAAATACATATTGTGAACCGACGACTCACTTTAACATTGAAGCCAAACTTCCCATCTTGGTCTGGGCTGATCCTCACAAGTAGCAGGTCTCCATCAGCGGTCACATTCTGTGTACATAAACCCAAAAATATACTGTTTGAAGCAGGTAGGAAAGGAAGAGGATCGGAAGAATTGTAAAAAAGTAACATTAGCATATATGTAGGCATTTCTTACAACAAATAAAAACACAACTGGGTGCTTCAAACGTGACTTAAGAATATTTTTGTTCTTTTGTCATCAGACTGCTTCGATCTCAGCTGTTTTGCTCACTGATAGCAATAGCCTCTATTTAATGCAGCAGAGGTGCATGAACTCCACAAGTTTGTGTTTTCCAGCATAATTTAAGAATGGTCTAAAGAGCAACCTGTGCTTTAAGTGTAAAAATTTGACCTAGAATTAATTTTACAAAATCCAAAAAAAAGAAAAAGATTTCGGACCCTACTGTAGTCTTAAAGTGTTTTCATGCCCTAGTCTTGTGAGCTGGGAGATAGATTTTCAATGATTCATCAGCATGACTGTAGTATCAGTGTACTGCTTGGATTTGTCAGAATGGCAAACACTGGATATTATTTCTGACAGCCCTGATGCTGGACTGGTTTAGGTCCTGTGCCTTTCACTGTTTAGCAATGTTTTGATTGCTTTTTCTAAAACCAAATCAATCAGTTTTTCCTAATACATTTAAATTTGCTCCAGAATTAATCTCCCGGCCCATGTCAAGAACATGTCTGGGGCATTTAGTTTGCATTCAAAAATAAATCCCATTTTAGTAACAAAAAGTATGTTATAAAATGGCAAATTTATTTATTTTTTGCACCATAATTAATTTGTGCAATTTTTTTTACTTCCTAATGACCTTCTCTAAAGCTTCTGGCAAAAATAACAGCACTTTACTGCATTTCCACATAATCTAATATAGTGTTTAACTGCCCCATCCATCACCACAACCATCCACACTCTGCACTGAAATGAGCCACTGGGAACTTCATTCCAACCACCCATTTTTGAAACTGTTCCGAACCACATTTCCCTGGATCTTGCATCATAAGCTATCATGTGCAATAACACTCACCTTATCCCAGATGTACAAATCATCCTCTTCGATGGTGATATCATCATTATGAGACCAACTACCACTCGTCCTCCCCTCCTCCTGAGGTTTCCTTCAGTGTAATCAGTTTTGTTAAGTTACTTTGAGTGTACTGTTGAATACATATGTATGGCTGTAAGGCTGCGTGTATTTGCATTTGTAGAGTAAATTTGCCTGTAAGTATAGAAGACATCTTCACTCTCGGTCACATAGCTCATTTCATTGGTCAGGTTGTCCACAGATGATGGGCGTGGCTTACGGAAGTCATGACGCAAACGAGGACTCCGCCTAAAGATATATACACACTGTTACAAACTCTTTTTCCTATATTAACCTTATAAGACATTGT
>JAUMHI010000058.1:10751248-10763001 GCA_032359435.1 Enteromius unitaeniatus | reverse complement strand
AGTATAATCAAACACAGCTGGACTCAAATTAAGGTGTAGAACCATCTCAAGGATGATCAGAAGAAATGGACAGCACCAGAGTTAAATATATGAGTGTCACAGCAAGGGTCTGAATACTTAGAACCATGTGATATTTCAGTTATTTTTTAATAATTCTGCAAAAATGTCAACAATTATGTGTTATTCTGTCGATATGGAGTGCTGTGTGTACTTTGAGGGAAAAATTTACTTAAATGATTTTACCAAATGGCTGCAATATAACAAAGAGTGAAAAATGTAATGAGGTCTGAATACTTTCCGAACACACAGTATATATATTTCTAAGTACACATACTTCAAGTACAGCACAGCTTTGCTTCTGGGCTTGTTTATGGTGATAAATCAATTCAAGTCAGATGCCAGTAACCAGATTACTTTTTATCTTTTTTATCTCTCTGTGCAAATCTACAAAACACAATGTGTAATTGAATATCGATTTAAAAAAAAAAAAATCCCACATCACCTCTGTTAGAAGATTTGAAAACAACGACGTCAGTAGTCAATTGTAGTGGACAAAGCAGTAATACATTCACATTATGTTTGTCCATGTTTGCAGAACCAGCCTGGGTCGATTTCAGAACTTTAAAGCATTTATAGGACATAAGGAGTTATTGATTTAATCTGTCTGAACTTTTAAAGCAGCTGTTTTCAGCCAAATGCTGCAGGATGACTTAAAATTATTTGTGTGTTTGTGGCAAATCCAGATACTGGAGTACTTATTTGCATGTATTAATGATTGTCAATGTCATTTTTTGCAGCTCTTTTACCATTTGCAGAGAGATGGGGCGTTTGGAGAACCCAGAGCCAGATTTTATGCTGCTGAGATGGCCTGTGCTTTAGGATACTTGCACTCCCTGAAGATTCTCTATAGGTACCAACATTCTAAAATATCTGTGCTTCTATAATGCAGATAAGCTCATTCATATGTGCTTAGTGAGAACAAAATGAACACTAACCTCCAGCAGATTTGCAGTAATCCATCTCTCTCACATGCTCACAGGGACCTGAAACCAGAAAACATTCTCCTGGATTCTGCAGGTCATGTGGTTCTGACCGACTTCGGCTTGTGTAAGGAGGGAATAAGTGGACGTGTCACTACTAGAACCTTTTGTGGAACGCCAGAGTACTTAGCCCCTGAGGTTCTCCTGCAGAAGGAGTACGACAGGACTGTGGACTGGTGGGCTTTGGGAGCTGTTCTTCATGAGATGCTCTATGGCCTGGTAAACAAAACTATCAAATCTATGCTCATTTAAATAAATAACACACAGACAGGTGTGTTTTACACCCACTCTTTCTAATTCCAGCCACCTTTCTACAATGCGGATCGTCTTGAGATGCTCAGAAATATTATTTATCAGCCATTGGCATTAAAACCCGGAGTGTCTAGTGCAGCAAGAGATCTGCTGAAGAGACTGCTAAACAGGGACAGGGCCAAGAGACTAGGAGCAAAACGTGACCTGGTAACCCAACAAGCACATACACACATTAATTCATTTAAATAATTAATTTGTCTTGTGAGTGGCTAAATGTCATTTTTCCCTTTTTGGCTTTTAGGCCGAGCTGCAGTCTCATCCATTCTTCTCATCTATTCAGTGGGATGAACTTGTTGCAAAGCAAATTCCTCCTCCTTATGTCCCCTTATTGGTGAGTTTTGTTGTTATTGTTGTTTTTGTTATGTAGGTATTTGTGGTTAAAGGGATTATTCACCTAACAATGAATATTTTTACTGTTTCAAACCAGTGCAACTCTTTTCCTGTGGAGCACAAATTCAATTTTTTTAGACCATACAGTGAAAGTCACAAACATGTATTTTCTGTGTTTCACTTTTTAATGAAAGTTACTGGGATTCAAAATGCTGACTTTCATTGTATGCACAAAAACATTCTTCAAAATATCTTCTTTTATGCTCCACAGAAGAAACAAACGCACATATTTGGAACAACTAGAGGTTGAGTAAAATGTGTGGGAGATGAGAGAGGATTTTATACAGATAACGTGTAAATAATTAATTTGTTATACATGTCTGTATTTCAGTCTGGCCCTGGTGACCTCAAAAACATTGACCCTCGGTTTACAGAACTTCCTGTTCCACAGTCACTAGGAGCATGTGAGGAGCATGGAGCAACCTTTCCCGGCTTCACCTACATCAATGAAAACATTCTCTCACAGACATGTGGACATTAAGACAGAATTCTGTCAGACCAACAGACATTTTGTCTGAACACGTTTCTAACAATGTTCAACTTGAGCAAACTCTGAAAAGCAGTTCATTTTTATGTTAGCTGGACCAATGCTTTTGCACAAGACTACAAAGTTTCTATCAAATGTGACTGTGTTTTCTAACACTTACTGTGTTATTTAATTTCTTTTTTAGCCCTATTTGATAATAAAAAAAGGGAAATTTGTACTGAAAGACAATGATAAGTGGTGTTCTGACAGTGCTATAATGAAATGAAGCGAGACTACAGGTTGCATCAGACGTTGGATTGTAAAAGTTGTTAAATGAAATGAATATTAAATATCAGTGTTAATAAACTGTGCATAGTGTTCAGATTGTGAAGTGTTTTGATGAAACAGAATGATCAGTAAAAGAATGTCCATTTTCGGAGGAATTTCTGTGGAAACAATTAAATCATTTGAAACCAAATATTAAAAGTTAATGTCTCAGTTAACAAGTAAATAAATGCTGACTAGAGTTGTGCACAAGCGCTGAAAGTTACTGTAAATCGAGACCTGAATCACGAAGTAGTATCTGGGTCACGAAGCAGCACACAGTTGTCATCCACAGACCACTGGAATTTATCATTTGCGACTGCTTTGCGGAGTTTATTGCCATTTTTAGCATGTTTTACAACGCTCTGCTGCCTAAATTTGGCTCAAACCTATTTCGAAAACAACGTGCTAACCTCCGTAAAAAATATACATAAAAAGGTTACTTTTAAACCCACAGCGCCATCTTGTGGCGTCGTCGCTGTCTTCCTTTTCCGCCACTCTTGATACAACGCGGCTGTCAAACATTTTATTTTAACATTATGAACTTCAGTTTGCAACTTGACGCGGTGTTATTTTATCAATAAGCTCCGCCTTACTTTTTTTTTCATTGCGTATGACCAAAACATGCCCTTCAAATCAGATTTGTGGAGAAAATCGGAACACGTGATTATTACAGGAAATCAAATCATCACTACAATGACTGCAAACTGAAAGGATATTAAAATCCTACTCCAAGAAAAAAAAAAACAGCACGTTTCGCTGAGCACGCACTTAAGATTGCATTAAAACTGCACCATTGCAACCCCATACACCACAGACTGGCTCCGTTTCTGTTTTAAGTGCATAAATAAAACCTGAAGAGAAGCAAACCGATTTAAATGATCTGTATTATTAAAGGCCTTAAACTAACGTTCCTGCAACGAGCAGCGCTACAAACGACTAAAGTAAAATCTAGGGTCATGTAAGGACACACTGGGTCTCCGTTGCTCTGGTTCTTGGTTACATTAAGAGCATCTGTAACACATATATGTTGCGATTAAGTTTATCTGGGCTGCAGAAGTTGGACAGACACATATTAACCCGCGCATGCGCAATAACGCCACCATCCAGTTCTAAATAAGAGTTAAGAGAGAAACGAGGTGAGTTGCACGTTTATCAATAAATATGACGTTACTGTCGTCACCCACGCGGTAAACAACGATACGAACACAGAGTGCGTTTCTTGTTTAACACTTTTCAACCATCGCGGCTATTTTCAGCGAGGTTTAAAAACCGTACAGATAAATAGAAGTGACAAGTTTGTGCAGAAGAAATTAAAAGCATGCAATTTGTTATTTCCTGGGGTCTGCGTGCACCCGAGTTGTTATATTTGTACACGGGTGAATGGCAACTCGTCCAAAGTGCCTCGGGAAATGTTTTTCTCTTGGCTAAGCACGTAAAACTGTTGATTTGGTTTATTGTGGGATGCCCTGCTAATGTTACAGCTAGCCGGGGCTATCAGTCGGGCTAACGACATTCCGTGACAAGGGGAAAGTAAGGAGTTTGTTGCCGAAGGGGAAAACATTGCGTTTTAATAAAACAAGTTGTGCACTTGGCTTTCCCGTGTTGGTTAAAGGTCCGAGCGGCGTAATTCGGAGCAGAGAACTGTTATAATTTACATACTTTAAACGTGTCGGCGGCCCTTTGCTATGCTCCGCCATTTTGTGTGTCAGTCGAATGCTAATAATGGGCGCTCGCGCATTGCACTTTATTTATGCTAAGAATAAATTCCGTCATCACTTGAAATATCCAAACAAACGTTTTTTACTAAACGAGACGAGCTTTTAGCCGATGTCTGCGGGGCGACGTGACTGTGCAGGCTAAGATTTTGATGCAATTTAGATTTTTGATAAACGGCAGGTCAAGAACGTTATTACAGTATCGCCCGCTGTATACGAACGATAACGTCCTTAAATAGCGACTTTATTCCTTGGAAACAAACTCATCTCGGATGTGTGCGTTTTAGCCTGTCATCGCAAGTGTCCGCGAGCTTTTAAAGCACAGATTTAATAAGATTCTTTTAAAACAAGGAAAAGCTGAACTTGTTCGTATAACTTTACTTTGAACGGCTTTCCTCTATTAATAACCACCGAAGTAGTTTAAATGTGTCGGTGAGAGAATGCATACACGGCCAGCCCGTAGAAATGGACATCGTAACTATATAGAAATACATATTTTGGTGCTGGTTGAAGTGCTTGGTGCAGTCCGCGCAGCGGGCGACGGGCGCTCTCTAGTGGAACTGACCGGAGCTGCAGGCGCCGCGCTGCTCTTTCGTAAGTTGCGGGCGTTTTTTCAGCCGCAGTCAAAACACGGTTTTCGACGCGAAGTCGACATATTGGGATTATGGAAAACGACAATTTTGTGTTGTACTTAAACCTCATGTGCTGGCTTATGGTGTTAAACACGTTTTAGCGGATTTCATCTACTCTCTTGCCATATGGAAGTGATTATGATTTAGGCACATGAAGATCACTGACCATAGACACAGTACAAATATCAGGTTTTTTACGTTATATTCTATGCTTCCCAGTAGATTTTTTGGTACCGAAATGCACACGTGGATGCATTGGTGGGCGTTCAACAAAGTCCTCAAGACTTAAAATAACTAAAAACAAGATAAAATATCATATATGCTAAAAATGTTTTCATTTCCCTCCTCATCAAATGTTTAATAATGCCATTGGCGCTGTTGTGCATTTTAGTAGCTCTAAAAAATTTAAGTAAAGCATGTCTGATACAATTAAAGATGCTTACTTCAGTCACCTAGCCATGTTGTACTTGTAACACTATATATTTTCTCGTTTGACTACCTTTCATAGCTGAAGATGGCAGAGACATCTACGAGCGATGGTCCTGCCACAGGAGCAGATTTTGACATGATGAGTGCTCTTGACTGGAAGGACGGCATAGCCACCTTGCCAGGAAGTGACATTCGGGTACAAATATTTAATGTATATGATGCATAAAGAGCTGCATGAGGGACTTATTTGACTATTAGGAATGTGCTGATGCAAAAAAAAACAATATCTGGTCTGTTTTTAGTTTCGGATGACTGAATTTGGCACCCTGGAGATTGTCACAGAGGTGGAGCCCAAGATTAAAGAGGCAGAGCTTACAGGCCCACAGCCTCAAACTACAGGCACCAACAACACGCATTCTCCTGAGCAAAACAAAACATCAAACCAGACTGGAAAGCTTCAGACAAGTACAGTGGGTAAGTACCTGTAACTTGCGCATATTCTGATTTAAGAAATGATTTAATTTGTTTTTGTTCTCTTTGCTTTCTTGCAGTTTCCACTGACCCCCTCAGACAGGCAGGAGGCGACACCACTGTGGAAAGCCCTACTGTGAGTACAGTGGCCAATGTGATTGTTCCCATGACTGAGGCGACTGCAAACTGCAGGTCATGTGGTCACACTGGTTCACGAGAATCCTTTCTGCAAGGCAAATATTGCAGCGCTTCTTGTGTTCAACCCACCAGTGGCAGGTATGTGTTTTTGTCATTCACTGAGATCTGCTAGTTGCTCCGTTTATATCGTGTTAAGTCTTTGTGTGTATGGGTTCAGGTCAACCCCTGCCGAGGCTGTCGAAGGGGAACGTCTAGGTAAACGTGTGAGAAAGAAGAAGAAGATGTTTATGGAATCTGGAGATGAAGAGGAGGACAACATGGAGGAGGAAGAGGTAACACACACACATACATCTACCTCAAACAAAAGGTAGATGCTCAATGATCATTTTTTTCTTCTTTTTTTCAGGAGAAGGTTAAATCCTCAAAGGGGAGACGAGCAGCTAAAGTTGCTAGACTAGGTTGGTAATTTTTCGTTATGTCTCACACACATAAACACAAACTCTGACCGGACAGTACCTTGTGTCTTGGGATGCACAATTTGTTGTTGGCAAATAAGCCAATAGTGGTGACTCTGATTAAAAAGGTTACATTTTTTTATTTTGATATATTGAATATGTATGGAAGCCAGTTTCTGTCTGAATTAAAAAAATTAAAAAGGTTATTGCGACTTTATATCTCACAATTCTGACTTTATAACTTTCAATTTGCGCGTTCTGAGGAAATAAAAACAGAATTATGAGAAAATAATCACATAACCTTTTTCTATTATTCAGTGTCATAAATGGGTTTCCATAGATATGTATCCTCTGATATGTGCTTGCGCTGCTCATTTTCTGTACTTTTACTTTTAGATGACCTCTTATGTCTAACAATCATGTAATTAGCTATTTATATATATTTATATTTATATAATTATTTAACGACACTTTTAAATGTAGTCAACTAATTTAAGACGATAGAGAATTAGAATAATGGCCATTTATCGGTTTTCAGCCATAAAATAACACTTGTCAGTGTTGGCTAAATCCTTTTTTTATTTTTCTATTGCTGCATCACAATTTACACAGATAAGCTTTTGTCTTGAACATTTTCACTTGGATTTAAATCATCCTTTATCCTTTGCATTATCAATTATAAGATCTGTTTCGTGTCATCATAAATCATATTAACAGCCTCAATTTGATGCTGTGCTCATAGTGACTGCACCTCTGATTAAGAAGAAATCCTGGAGTTGGTCAGCGTATCTAGAGGAGGAGAGAGCCATTACTGCTCCCTTGAAACTTTTCAAGGAGGTGAGAGACATAGCATATATAGCTTGTTTGTCTATTCAGTTATATAGGTAACGTGGAACGATTACATCCTGATTAGGATGGTTAGTTTGATGTCAATCCATTTTTTTCTTTAGAAACAAAAAAGTGTTAATTGAACAAAAAACAGCTCTGCAGCTGAAGGGATTTTTTTTTTTAAATCATGAATTCTGTGAAATTCTATAATTTTGTATTTGTGCGTTTTTGCAATACAGCACCAGTCGTTTCCTCAAAGCAGGAATGGATTTAAAGTTGGCATGAAGTTAGAGGGACTGGACCCCAGTCACCCTGCTCTCTTCTGCGTTTTGACTGTTGCAGAGGTAACCAGAGTCAAAAGTTACTGTGACTTTGCTTGATATGTGATTTTTTTGAAAGAAGCAAAACTAAATATGTTGTTATAACTGTGCTTGTTGTAAAATGCGTCTATCTTCTGTTCCAGGTACAAGGCTACAGGATTCGGCTTCACTTTGATGGTTACCCTGAATGCTATGACTTCTGGGTAAATGCTGACTCATGGGATGTGAAGCCGCCAGGCTGGTGTGAGAAATCAGGCCTCAAGCTATTGCTGCCAAAAGGTGCTTAATGTACTAATAAAGATGTACTGCAAAATTATTCTGTTGTCAAGCATACAACATGCAAAGCAGCTTTTGTGCAGAGCTCTATTTTTGTTCTCTGTAACATATCAGATGTGTTTTATAGATATTTCTTTGTATTGAAACTACTTAATCTCAATTTTACTTTGAATGTTGTGATTATAAAACTAGTTTTATGCTGAAATTGAACATAGATGCAATGACACCATCATTGATTACAAAAAATGTTTTGGAAATATAAATGTAATTTACTAACTATTAAATATGTAATTAAATAAATTTGATTTTATGTTGACAAAAATGGTTATGTTAGCATAGTTTTCACATTGTTTTATAATATTTGGAATAGACAAAACCGCAGGATTTTTAGACACTCTTAGGACATACAGAACATTTATTTGCTTTATAAAATGTGAGATGCGGGCAGTGGAACAGGGAAAAGAAAGACAAGGTCTTGAGATGGGCTGTATTTTTAGAATGCCTTGTCATGCTCAAGATGCTACAAAAGCAGCGAGACGCGAGTGCAAGATTCAGACATGTCATCTAGTACGTGTTTACAGGGAAAAACACTGAAAACGTAGCTGAGTGGAATGGAAAAATGTTGAATATGTCATTGCAAATGCTGAAAAAATATTCTGTTCATTTAAAAACTACTGTAAAATGTATTGCATATGCATTTTTTTGTAATATTTGTGCATTTGCTTACAGGCTGCAGAGATGGAGAGTTTAACTGGAACACATATGTAAAGAACTGTAGGGGTCAACTGGCCCCCAAACATCTGTTTAAGAGTCTTAATACAGTATGTCATTTTACATGCACTCAATAATAAAACATATCTCTCATATCTGTTCTGAAGATCATGCTGTCTTTTACAACCATGTGCTCTCTGTCATGTTTAGTCGGTCACACCGTCAGGATTCCGTGCTGGGATGAAGCTGGAAGCCATTGACAGGAAGAACCCATCACTCATCTGTGTAGCAACTATTGCGGCTGCTGTCGACAACAGACTCCTCATTCACTTTGACAACTGGGATGATTCGTATGATTATTGGTAAAGATGGCATCTGCAGAAAAATTTCCCAGCATTTGAGTGTGGCCATGACTGTGTGAAAGGTAGTAAACGATTTGATTATGTTCTCAGGTGTGATGCCAGCAGTCCATACATTCATCCGGTAGGGTACTGTGAGGAGGCCGAGTTAACGCTCACTACCCCTGCAGGTGAGACTCTCTTTATGTAATATTCAGTCAGTGCATCACTTACATTTCTTTCATGTTTTATTTTATATTGTGTATATACTATACTATTATAATACTATAACTCTTTTAACACAAAACATTGTTTTCAATATTACATTATTTGCTTTTTATTTGACATTGTGCTAAATTAAAAAATCTTACGAATTGTATCTTATGAAACTATTTTCAGTTCATTTTTTTTTAATTAATGAGCAGGATGACAAGTGGTTTTAAGGTTATTTTATGTGTTTTTATTCGAGTCTTAGATTATAAGCCTCCCAAGGTTTTTACTTGGGAGAAGTACCTTGAAGAAACTGGAGCCCAGGCTGCACCAGCAAGAGCCTTTAAACAGGTGAGGTTTGGTTCAGCCCACTGATTTTCAAATGACTGTATCAAATACAAATCATAAGTAATTGGTACTGTTTTAGTTTAAATTGGTTATTGTGATGCAAAAGTGCATGTATAACATGGTAATACAATTTACAAAAAATAAAATATATCTGGTTCAAATGTTGACCAAAAAAACTATATAATTGACAAATGGGCTGTTTTTAGACAAATCTTGTTTTATTATTTACTGTTATATTCTGTGTAATTTGAAATTATTAGTTTTGTTGAAAACAATTTGTAAAAAAAAAAACACTGTTTAAAGAAATTATTGTCATAATTAAATGATCATAGAAATTATATGTGTGTTAGTTTTTAATCAGTTGTGCTTTATTTGAATTGTAAATGACCTTTGATCTTTGGCCACCCAGAGACCACCGCATGGCTTCCAAGTCGGGATGAAGCTGGAGGCAGTGGATAAACGTAATTCCATGCTTATCCGTGTATCCACCGTCTATGATGTAGAAGACCATAGAATCAAGGTTTACACTCAAACATATCTGCATCTTATTAATATAGTTTAAATAAAATCTATAATCCATAAAATAAATATGAATTAATTAGTTATTCATTGTAATAGCATTTAATATGCCAATACTAATAGTATATCGATGCTAACTGTCTGTGTGTTTATAATATAGATCCATTTTGATGGCTGGAGTGAGGAGTATGATTATTGGTTAGATGCTGATAGCCCAGATCTGCACCCAGTAGGCTGGTGTCAGAAGACAGGCCATCCTTTACAACACCCCAACAGTAACATACTGTTTGACACATTTACATACAGTGTTTCCATACATGACCCCATCAGACTCCTAATCAGACTTGTAATTGTAACTACATCAGGTCCCAGAGATTCTCCATTGCCTCCAGGACAAGGCTGCCCAACCCCAGGATGCAACGGAGTCGGACACATTAGAGGACCTCGGTATGGGACACATTACACGTAAGTTATACACATACTGTTGCAAATGCAACCCATAATGTTCATTAAAATCAATATGAGTCTCTCCCCTTTTTAGGGCGGTGAGCTGTCCATACTCTGATGTGAATTTGAATAAGGATGGGCTGGTGCCGGACAGACTGAATGGGGAGAGGCCGGTCACGCTTAGTGGACCTCCTCGTCACCGCCGTGCTGAAACACTCACTCAGACGCACCCTCCCACACCCAGCGCCGGCACCCCTGAACCCCCTGACACCACCACAGATGCCTGTCCACCTGTTCGCTCAGTGCGTGAGCATGTTGTGTGAGTGTCATGAGTCACATATAGTTTTTTTCTCTCTCTCACACACGCTCTCACGCCACATCTCATTCTTGTTCCTCCTGTACTTCAGGTCTGGCAGTGCTCCCAAATGTGTCAAGCAACCTCAGGTGAAGCAGGAAGGTGATGGCAAAGGTAGGTTTCAAGTTGCTCAAGTTACTCAAAAATTAAATTCAAATATACAGTACACTCATTTGAATATACAGTGGGTATGGAAAGTATTCAGACACACTGAAATTTTTTAGTCTTAAATTGTAGCCATTTGTTAAAGTAAATGTTTTTTCCCCGTTAATGTACCCACAGCACCCCATATTGACAGAAAAACACACACTTGTTGACATTTTTACAGATTTATTAAAACAGAAAAACTGAAATATCACATGGTCTATGGGTGGGCGATATACCGGTAGACACGATTAACCGGTAGAAATTTGTGAACCGATAAAGATTTTGGTCTATCCCCTTAATCGCGACTGAGATCACATTGGTTTGCATGTTACTTAACTACGCAATACACATTCACTTCGACAATGGAAGAAGATGGTGCAGCAGCCAAAAACCAACAACGAAGAGATTGTAAAGAAATAAGGTGCATCGTCTGTGGTGTGGAATTGGTTTTGATATGAATATGACAAACGTGATTTGCAAGGTATGCAAGAGAAAAAAAAAGAATTAAAACTTAAAAAAAAATTAAACTTACAATACATTGCAGTAAACAATATGGTTGGGTTTTTTTACTTAAAGTAATGCTGCAATTCACATTTTAAGTAAAAGTTTCTTTGTTTGAACTTTTATTTATGCATTTTCAGATACAAATTGCTATATTGTGATAAATATCGCTATCGAGGTAGAAAATTGCTTCTACTGTGATAGCAGATTTTGGTTATATCGCCCACCCCTAACATGGTCCTAAGTATTCAGACCCTTTGCTCAGTATTTAGTAGAAGCACCCTTTTGATCGCATACAGCCATGAGTCTTTTTGGGAAAGATGCAATATTGGGAAGTTTTTCACACTTTGATTTGGGGATCCTCTGCCATTCCTCCTT
>JAUMHI010000058.1:10712338-10751148 GCA_032359435.1 Enteromius unitaeniatus | reverse complement strand
CTGCCACCACCATACTTCACTGTTGGGACTGTATTGGACAGGTGATGAGCAGTGCCTGGTTTTCTCCACACATACCGCTTAGAATGGAGGACAAAAAGATCTATCTTGGTCTCATCAGAGAATCTTATTTCTCACCATCTTGGAGTCCTTTGGGTGTTTTTTAGCAAACTCTATGCAGGCTTTGAGTTTAATATTTATCGTGGGTAGACAAACAAACTTATGATATTTTAATGAAGAAAAAAGCTTATTTTAAAAAAAGCTTGTTTAGAAAATTCTTCAAAAGACATTAATTACGTAGTATTTTAATACTACGTTGAATGTTACACAGTTTATTATTATATCTTAGAAAAAAAACTGCTTTTCTTCCTTTTGTCCAAGAAATCATGTGATGTCAATCAGTGCGCAACTAACATGGCCAGAAAAAAAAAAACATTAAATAGAACATTATATGCTGGTCCTCGTGGCTGTCAAGGTCAGATAATTTAACCTTTTTGTAATAAGACAGTTATTAATTAAATAGTGTTGTCCTCGGAAACATTATACACACATTAAGCATTAATTCATATTTTAATTTACACTATTTTATTTAACGGTTTATATTAACTAACATGAACAAACAATTAACAATTAATTTATTACACTATTAAGCTTTATTAATGTCAGTTAATAAAAAATAAGGTTGTTCATTATTTGTTAATGTTTTGCATTAACTAGTGTTAACAAACATAAATTATTTTTAACATTTACTACAGGTATGATTAATAAAGGCTGTAGAGGTATTGTTTAATTTTAGTTCATGTTAACTAGTGTAGTTAACTAATGTTACCACAAAACTATTTATTTATTTAATACAATATTTTTATTTTTATTTTCTTTTTTACTTTTAAGATGTGTACTCGCATGTTTAATAATAGTTGCTCTAGGTAAAAGAATAAAGACATTCAACACCATAAGAAACAAAAAGTACATTTCTAAGAACTTGGCAAATGTATTTTAAACTTGTAACATTTTCTTTGTTGTGTCACGTTGGCAAATCATGTCATGAAGAAAGTTTGTTTGTGCTCTCTTCAGCAGATTCTCTTCAGCAGTTCCTGCATGAGTCTGTGTTTTGTGGATGGGAGCCACCGAGGTTTCATCTGTGTTGGGAAAAGCATGGAAAACTCTTGCCTGAAGCTTTAGGCCTCACGGCTAAGAGAGTAGCCAAGTGGAACACAGAAGAGGTGACTTAATTCTGGAAGAGTTCACCTGAGATTGTTGTCTTCCAAACGTATATATTTTATTGGGTGTCTTTTGTTGGTGTTTTTCTTTCAGGTGGCAGGTTTTGTAAGAGGCCTACCTGGCTGCAGAGAGCATGCTGCTACCTTTAGGAAAGAGGTAAATGAACAATGACAAAAAAAAAAACAGATACACTACCATTCAAACGTTTTGCATCTGTAAGAGATTTAAAATGTTTCAAAGGCTGTATGGTTTTCCAGAATTCTTTGGACATTAATAACAAATTTAAAGTCTTCAGTGTCACTTTTGATTGGTTTATTGCATCCTTGCTGAATAAAAGTATTAATTTCTGCAATACATAGTGTATGTAGGGCTCATTCAGCACTAATCTGTAAGTGTTTTTAAACAAAGTGAATATGCATTTAAGATATTTGGTTTCCTTTTCTCTACAGCAAATCGATGGCGAGGCCTTCCTGCTCCTTACTCAATCAGACATTGTTAAGATTCTGAGCATCAAGTTGGGACCTGCTCTTAAAATTTATAACTCGATCCTCATGCTGAAGAGCGCAGATGAAGAGTAGACAACTTACAGCAACAACACATCTCACCCCCGCCGATGTGTCCAGACACAAATGTTCAATCTGGTCTCCTTGTGAATGACGGATATCGACAGAATCAGC
Source organism: Enteromius unitaeniatus (assembly GCA_032359435.1). Lineage (NCBI taxonomy): Eukaryota > Metazoa > Chordata > Actinopteri > Cypriniformes > Cyprinidae > Enteromius > Enteromius unitaeniatus. The sequence goes on along the minus strand of JAUMHI010000058.1, from coordinate 10,749,253 downwards.
CAATTCAACAAACTTCATGTGATCAGAAATATCACTGCTCCTGAAGGCTGATATAAATGTGATGTCTCCCCGTCGGACTCTGCACTCGCTAGAAATTAGATCTGATATTGTCTTTTGAAATTGATTATTTGATTCATGTTAAACTCTTGGGGGGGTGTACACTACACTAAGGCACCTTAAATTGTTGAAAGCTTAAACTAGATACTTTCATTGTTGATATTTATGTTTTTATGGTTGCTAAAATAATGGATAATTACGATTGAAAGACGACGGTGAAGCTTTTACTTGAAATGTAATTTTCTTTTTTGTAAAAATGCAAAAAGACCTTTGTTTGTAGTTGAACACACATCCTAAATAATCCAAATGAGCCTGTTTGAGACCACTAGAGGGCAGCAGGATTGTGTTAGTGTGTGTGTGAGTGTGTGTGTGTGTGTGTGAAAGAGAGGGGGAGAAAGTGAGTGTGAAAGACTTCTGCAAGCGTGTGTGTGAAAATATGTATAAATGTGTGCTTGCATCTAATGTCAGGGAATTCTTGCTCTGGGCAAATCTGGAATTGAATGTCTCAGTTTGTATTTACTTCAGATGAAATGTAAAATGCATTTGTAAATTGAAGAAATTGTATAGCGAATTGGATTGTGTGCTGATTCCATAGACACTGTAAATAGAGTTAGAAATGAGGGGTGTGTGTGTGTATTTTAAGCCTCTTGAGACCCTGACATTTTGCCTTGTACATGCATTCCTGAATACTAAGACATTTTGTTCTGTCATTCACCGAGCAAAGCTTTTTGTACATCTCTGACCTGCTGTATAATACAGCTGTAAATCTCAGCTCTGCTGCATCTCATGTTACATGTTGGAATCACTGTTTTCATTACCTGGTTTGGATTTTGCAGTGCTTCTCAAAGTTGTCATTAGATGCACATGCAGGTTGCAGTAGGTTCAGAATGATAGATCCAGTTAGGGTTGGAAATAGGGGTACGAAAACTATGCTGCAGACACATTTGGCTACAATTAATAAAGGCATTTGGATGGTGAAAATTAAGATCTGGGGAATCCTCATCAAAGTGGTTAGGGTCAAGGGTGAGATTGATTGTTTTCTTTGGTTTTATGTGTGTTTGTAGATTAAATGTCTCTCTAATAAGACTCTTAAGGCATGACTGATTGTTTGTTTTTGAGTTATTTTTTTGGTCCAGTCTCAAATGGATGAATGGGTAAACTGAAGGAGAGAATAAATAAAGACCTCCAACATATATTTTTGTTTTGTTTTCTGTCATACAGAATACATAATTCAGTTTAATCCTATATTCTTTCCTTACACCAAACTGAAGTTTGAAAGGTAACTTGTGTGTGTTTTATGCAATTAAACATGCCGTGTTTGAGAGGAAAAATTATTAGATTCTAATTTTACATTATAACTTTTTAATTCAAACAATACACTACCAGATACACAAAACTCTTTGCACTGTGAATAAATCTTTCTGGACATAGTTCCCATACTTTCATTACACATCCATACACTTTCCTCTCTCTATGTTTTGCTAATCTAAAACTCTTGCCTACATATTTGGCCCATTGTGTAGTAATATACAGATGTGATACTGCATAAAAAATAACTTCTTTGCAGTGTTATCAATTATTTCAAACAGACATTTTTATTACAGTATAAATGCATTATTATTTCTATGGTTGCATAATAAAAACACAGAATTAACTCCACATACTAGGCATATAGCATAAACTATGGAATCTCAAATATTGGACATTCATAAATGCCTAATTTGAATTCATTTTAATATAAATATTCAGTACAGGCCAAAAGTTTGGACACACCTTCTTGTTTTCTTTATTTTCATGAGCATTTACATTAGATTCTCACTGAAGGCATCAAAACTATGAATGAACACATGTGGAGTTATGTACTTAACAATAAAAGGTGAAATAACTGAAAATATCATCTTTTATATTGTAGTTTCTTCAAAATAGCCACCCTTTGCTCTGATTACCGCTTTGCACACTCTTGGCATTTTCACACACACACCCACACACACACACACATATATATATATATATATATATATATATATATATATACTTTTTTTCATTATTACTATCGTTTATCATTGATTAAATAAACTGTTGGTATATAATACTGTCTTGTAGTGTATTGCAGTAAAAAATTGTATACAGTGCATCATGATACCCATCGCTTCGGTCTGTATGTGCTGGCGGGTGACTCCGGGGGGGGGCGATAGTGAGCGCCAGAGAATACTGTGTATGCAAGCAGTCACACTGCCAGTGGTTGAAACACGGCTGTACAAATGATTAATCTGTTGTTGTGTTTGTTGATGTTGCAGGTAAGAGCAACTTATGTTCATGAGACCTGTATACAATGTTGTCATGTGTTTCTGGTGTATATTTTATGCTTGATCGCGTTGGCGCAGGTCGCGGGAGGTATTGCGTCATGAGAACGTCAATAAAACAGATGATAATCGAAATCCGTGTAATATAGCAAACAAGAAGAAGAGAGTTCATTAACATTTGCTTGTAAAGACGGATGCGTTCCGAAATTCTGTCATTGTGTAATGATTACTTGGACACGGATGTAACGTTAGCGATTACGAATTGAAATAATAATGGTACTTGCACAGTTGATGTATTTGGTGAAGTAGATTATCATTTTGTTTTGTATTAAGATGTAACGGAGGATCGTACAATAGTGAGCGCCAGAGAATACAGTGTATGCATAAAGAAGTCACACAGTTGTTGAAACACGGCTGTACAAAGGATTCATCTGTTGTTGTGTTTATTGATATTGCAGAAATAAAGGAAAAATCTCTTCTGTGCCACCAGTCGGTCTCGATTTTTCTGTGTGTGCAACACTTTATCAATGGGGTTGGGACCATCAGTTGTGTTGTGCAGAAATCAGGTTACTACAGTCCTATTGGACAACTGTTAAAATTCATATTATGGCAAGAACCAATCAGCTAACTAAAGAAAAACGAGTGGCCATCATTACTTTAAGAAATGAAGGTCAGTCAGTCCGGAAAATTGCAAAAACTTTAATTGTGTCCCCAAGTGGAGTCGCAAAAACCATCAAGCGCTACAACGAAACTGGCACACATGAGGACCGACCCAGGAAAGGAAGACCAAGAGTAACCTCTGCTTCTGAAGACAAGTTCATCCGAGTCACCAGTCTCAGAAATCACAAGTTAACAGCAGCTCAGATCAGAGACCACATAAATGCCACACAGAGTTCTAGCAGCAGACCCATCTCCAGAACAACTGTTAAGAGGAGACTGCGTCAAATAGCTGCCAGGAAACCACTGCTAAGAAGAGGCAACAAGCAGAAGAGATTTGTTTGGCCCAAGAAATAAACATTAGACCAGTGGAAACCTATGCTTCCAACCGCCGTGTCTTTGTGAGACACAGAAAAGGTGAACGGATGGATTCCACATGCCTGGTTTCCACTGTGAGGGGTGATGGTGTGGGGGTGTTTTGCTGGTGACACTGATGGGGATTCATTCAAAATTGAAGGCACACTGAACCAGCATGTCTACCACAGCATCCTGCAGCGACATGCCATCCCATCCAGTTTGCGTTTAGTTGCAAGATCATTTATTTTATAAAAGATGTTTTCAGTTATTTCACCTTTTTTGTTAAGTACATAACTCCACATGTGTCCATTTATAGTTTTGATGCCTTCAGTGAGAATCTACCAATGTAAATGCTCATGAAAATAAAGAAAACACATTGTCAAAACTTTTGGCCTGTACTGTACTATTTTAATGTAATACACAATAACAATGTGAGTCAGTCAGGAAAAGGCTTGAAATGGGCCTGGGTCTCCTGAGACTCTAAGAATAGGTTATTCTGCCCACCGTGGGACCCAGCGGGTTTGCACACATGTTCCCATGACCCTCTAACCACTCTCTCTCCCCCTCTTGCTCACTCTCACGTCACCCGTCGGCTAAAGTAAACGCGCCTCGTCTCGCGCTCCTGAAACGCGTTTGCTAAGAGCGGAGTGTGATGGATGAGCGCGCCCTCGTCATCACGGGAAGAGGAGCAGTGTCGCGTGTTTGAAGCGGACCGTGAACCATGTGTTTCCAGTGGAGGAGAAGCAACTGAGGTGAGTTTAACTTTAGGTGATGATGATCATGCACGGCACGATCAGTGTACTGAAAAACAGACCTGCCACACTTTCTGCGCTAGCGTAATATGTTTGGAAGACGCTGCAAAGTTTGCTCATGTAAATGTGTATTTTTAACATGTTAAAACATTTTGCAAATCCCATTGCAATGGGACAGTTAATTAAGCCATTTTTATGGTTGCAAAAGTGAAAGTGTTGCTAACTTGGCATGAGTTTAAGGAAAAATATTAAGCACTAAATCTAGATTAAATCTAAACCCGCTATTTTAAAAAAGAACATAATAGTGACCTCAGTTGACCTTATATGAATAAAAAGTTAAGTAGAAAAGGAAAATATCAAACTAGTGATTATCGTTACACGTGTTTTTAGATTAAAATCTGTTAATAAATACTATTGTAACGTTTTTGCAATGCCATAGTGACACAGTTTAGAATTTGAGTTGGATTTGTTGGAAGATGTGCTGGTAGTAAAAAAATAATAATTTTTATGTATGTGTCAAAAACAAGGTAGAACCTTTTTATTGGAGGCTGAAAAACATGATATTGTTAATTGCAATTGTGTTTGTGTTAAAATGAGAAAACGGCTACAGTAAAACAAGTAAAGACAAAAGTAGACTGACTGCATTAAGAAGGAATTGGAAGTACAAAGAACTTTGAAAAAAGAAGGATTATACAAGGATTGTCATGGATTAGTTGTCTTGCCCGCAAATAAGTGCTTCTGAGAAACTAGGATTATTGTAATGACGCATGCTTTCAATATGTAAAAACTCTCAGTATTTTAATTTAAAAAGAGTGTATGTCAGATAAGCGTTCTACAAAATATTATTTTTAGATTTATATAAAATATAAATATATACTATATAAGCATATTTTATATACTTATATACTTTATATATAATATAATCATCAAATAAAATGAAATGATAGTGGTAGAGGAATTGGCTTATGTGAGAATAACATACTTACTTAATATAAACTGCAATTTATATTTAAATCTTCCTTAAGTATTTTGTACCTTTTCATGGTGATTTTATTGAGTATTTGAAGTTCATCTACCCATTTTTGTTTCTAGGAGAATGTCTGAGATAAATGCTCCCACAGAAAGTGTCTCTATAACAGCCACAGAGTTGGAGACTCCGCCCTTAAAGTCAGACACAGGGCCTGTGATTGGTGGACTGCGTTTGCGATCTGCACCAGGGGCATGTTTGTTGTTTGCAGGTGTTTTGCTGATAGTAGGAATCGGGGTCGCTGTGGGGGGGTACTGGAACAGTCAACCCCGCCGACAAATGCCACATCATGCTTCAACTGGACGCACCTCGTCAGAGAAACTGAAGCTGATTGGTCCTGTCATTATGGGTGTGGGTCTATTCATCTTTATTTGTGCCAACACAATTCTCTATGAAAATCGTGACCGAGAACAACGTCATAAGCGAGACCATCATAAAGATGACCAGGAGATCCTACCACTGGTACAAACTCATAGGAAAAATCATTCAAAACAAACAGAAATAAACACGCATACATTAGACTTGTCTGAACTCAACATCCATTGCTTAGAGGAAGGGGCTGGAATTCCCACCCTAATATGTTCTTCACCTTCCTCTGGCTCATGTAGCTCCAGTCAAGTGAACCTGGAAAATGGATCACCCCTCAGGGATAGCAGGAACATGGAAAGATTGGCCTTGCCTGTCATTAAAGTCAATGACTGCCTGATTGGCTCCTCAGACCCAGTGCCTCCACCTCTCCCTGATCGGACATACAGGAACAAGATGGGAGTGGAAAACATAGCAAATGTGGAGCTAACACAAGTGAATCTTGCAGAATCATCTCTAATGATATTGAACAAAGAAGAGCCAAAGGATCGGTAGACTTTTACACCTGTAGTCCACACTGAGGTCCATATAGTGAATATGTTAAATATATTCAAGAAACTGATTTGATACATTTGGGTGCATTTCCGTTATAATTTGCTTACAGTTCTTGCTCTGCTAATGCTGTGATTATATAATGTTTCAGATGAATTCAAGCTAATCTTTTTAAACCCACTCATTGACATGAATCAGCTTGGCCGTATGGTTTTGATTCACCAAAAAGAACTGACTCATCAGAGTCATTTGTTTGTGAATGGTCACGCTTGTCTATTTATACAAGGAGTCGTTTTGTGTTGTCATATATCTGTACACAGTCTTTTTTATTACATCACAGTATAGATGGTTTCATCGAGCGCATGCGCTGGACATAAGTTAACTTCCGGTCTGTGTTTGTTTATGGGTCTGGTTAGTGTCTCCGGCTACAAAGGCAGCGAATGATGAAGATGGTTCCTAAAGTCTTCGTTGAATAAACATGAGCACGTAATGCACGTTTAAAAATCAAACCGAGGCGTGGGTGTGTTCATATCACTTTAGAAAATGTCATTGTCATTTCATCCTGCATATAAGGCAGCATTTGTAAGCTCAGAGCTGCGAACATATTAAGCGTGTTATGAAGAAAAAAATGAAATCTTCTCTAGAAGGAGCTGTTATTGATTATACGTGGATGCCTGCCGGAAGTTAAGTTAGGGCCACAAAAGCACGCATGCGCAGTAACGTTTGTTTATGTTGTTGTTGAAATCGTTCAAGCTTAACCATTGTTGTTAACCATTGGGTTTTCTGAGATAAATAGTTGATTTTCATGTATGTGGATGAATAAATAGAGATTTGGGGTTTTTTTACTTTGTATTGTCACTTGTTGCTGCTGTGACTTTTGTGTAGAGTTGCTTTGTTTTGTTTGAATACCTTTTTGTTGGATTGTTACCTGACTTGTGAAAATTACATAAGGCTTTGTAGATTTGTGTTCACGTGAATTTTAAGTAATCAATTATATATGATCCTATTTTTTCATGTGGTGCCACCCACACAAGCCCAAAAGAATAGAGACTGTGCTCTGTGTCATTGTGTTTGTAGTGCTGGTCTTTATAGTTCACATAAATGTCAGAGCAAAAATAAAAGGCAGCCACCTGTGAGACACACATATATAGACACGTGCATTCATGCAGTTTATCCTGCTCCTCTTAACTGTTTTGCTTTCAACACGTTTACATTCTAGATTTAAAGACCGAAGGACAAGCTTTCAAACAGTCCCAGCACAAAAGTGATGTCAGTCACATGCAGTCATACAGTTGCAAGTAATCCACTATTTTGATTAGTTTGGGTTAATCCTGAACCATGCAGTTGCTGCAAGACCAGTAGAGTTGTCTGATATTCAGCAAAGAGTACAGTAATGTGGATTAAAACAGTTCATTCACTTAACTGAACAGTCACTTAAACAGTTCATTTTACACTAAGGAATGAGGGTTTGGCTGTTAGTGAGCTGATGAAAGTGGTGACTAAATTTTTTTTCCTTGTGTGTTTTTCCTTTGTATTTTTTGAGCTAATATATATGAAGAGTTCTTTTGTAAAAACAGAAAAAAATTCAAATATCATGTTTTTTTAAATTGTGCACACATATTATATATATAAACTTAACTTCAAATAAGAATTATTTCCAAAGATTTTGAAATAAATGTTTAGTTCATTCGTAAAATAAACACCTCAAATTTGGCAGTGCATATAATAGCTTTTATTCCTTTTGAATATAACTGAATAGGTGTAAGCCATTAAATTAAACCAGATGTAAGACTGAGGATGAGGGTTTTTTTTGTCTGAAGTTCTACACAAATTAGGTGATGCTTTTGATATACTCTTATGGACATCAATACTTGTGTATAAGGAAACATCTACTATCAACTAAAATTAGATTAAATTTTAAATAGATTAAATTAGATTGATGAAATATAAGAAAGATGCAAGATGCAAAGCTTTTTCAAGATATTCACATCCTTGAATGTTTCAGCAGTGATTATATGCAAGTGCATAGAAATAATACGTTTAAGCTGCTGGATGTCACACATATATTATCTCTTGAGAGCGAAATGAGACTGTTTTTCCATCTTCAATCTGCAAAAGAAGATTGTACAGTTAACACGGGTTCACAGATTCTTCTCTTCAGTTTAAACACATTCCTTGGAAAGTCTTTAAAGACAGGAGTGCATTAAACTAATAAGAGGAATAATAATGCTGCATGCTATTGCACACATTCCTAAGTTACTCTCACATCTAGATACTGTAGATCACTGATTCTCAACCTTTCCAACAATATTCAAAAGCCCTCTAAACTACAGTTAGCTTATTTGTACTTCTATCATATCTAAAATAAACTCAAAATATAATTTCAGTTTAATGTGGTAAACCTCTACTTTTGGTGTTTTTAACACTTTATTTAAGAATCTGTCAATTTGACTTAACCCAAAATAAATGTAGGACTTATTGGGGCCCCTTGGTTGAGAACCACTGCTGTTGATCTTTGGTTAAAATGTGTGTAACTTACTAAGCCCATTCTCACGAGTATCTCTTCGTTGGCATGCGGGAACTGAGCTTTGGCAGCAGGTGAGTATGATGAGAGACGTCTGTCCCATTCAGTGGGTCCAAATTCTTGCTTGACCTCCATAAAGTCACGCTTAAGCTCAGAAATGCTGGCATAGTGCTTCAAAACCATCTCATAGGACAAATCAATATCCTTAAAAGAGCATATTTAAGCAGGACTGATTAGAACAGACAAGCCTTCTTAAATCCTCTGCGCAAGAACCAATCTACATTTCACATACCTCCAGCATCAGAATGCTGTGACGGATATAGATGCTGTCGCCTTCACTTCTCCTTGACTACAAAAACAAAGACTGTGATTAATATGTTCTGGATAAGAAGGAACATGACAGAAATGATAGAAACAGTATCTTACCTTCCTCATGAGCACTGACTCAGTTGCAGATTGCTAATATAGAGAAATATGATTTTAGAGAATTAAAAAAACGTATGGAACTTATTGCTGACACATTGTTATTGTGTGTGTGTTTGTAACCTCAGACTCCAGTGTGACGCTCCACATATCTTTGGTCCTCTCCAGAGTTTTTGTAATGGACACAGGTTGTGCGGTTGGAGTGGAAGTGAGTGGTTGGTCAGCTGGGAACTGTGGACGGGGTTTGGGCGTGGCAACTGGGGAAATAACAGGTCTGGGTCGAGGAGCGGGAACTAAAGAGAGGAAGAAATGTTCAGTAAAACATTACATTGCATGACATTACATAATAATAATTTCTGATATCTTTTTGCGATTCATACTGTAATCTTTAGGAGAGACGCCCATAAGTGTGAACCAATCCTCCTCCACTTCTGTCTGCAGTCGTACTGTTTTTTTCTCTGGTACAGGTGGTCTTTTAGTTTTTTCCACAATTTTTATCTGCTTCCTCGTCTCTTCTTCCCTTCTCCTCTTCTCTTCCTCAACCCTTTTGTCCACTTTAAGAACATCTGCAACAACTTTAAAGAGAGTAGAGAATTTGTTGATTTAGACTTTTACTTTGTACATATATTAATAAAAACCTACTAGACTAAATTTCCACTAAAATCACTAAATATTAGGGGTTAAGTAAGATTTTGTTTTTAAAGAAAATAATATTAATAATTATATAGTAATATAATTTAACAAGGACACATTTAATTGATCAAAGTGGCAAAAGACTTTAAATTGTTACAATTGTATATTCTTTTTTCACAAACATTAAGCAACTGATCTTAAAATAGTAAAAAGAAAAAGAGTAATTGTAGTATTCCACAAAAATACTATTTTAACTCCGTAGTGAGCATAAAAAAAAAATCGTACTGACTTTAAACATTCGAACAGCAAAATCTAAAAATACATAAAATGTGTATGTACCTGCTTCTTTTTGTGAAACATCAAAAATAATAAACCAGTCGTCATCTTTTTCAATCAGAGGCTGAACTGTCTTCACAGTAACAGCTGCTTGAGCTCTTCTTAACTCCAGCTCCTGTTTTCGCTTCTCTTGTTCTCTTAGTCTCTTCTCCTCCTTCTCCTCTCTCACTCTCATCTGCTGCTGTCTCAATCTTCTGTCTTCCTGTTCTTTCATCCTGCACTCTTCAGTAGCCACTGTAACTAAAGGTTTAACTAATTACAATATGTCTTTCACCTGAAGCAAATCAGACATGCAGCTCTTTTAATCACCTGAAGGGATGATCTTCATCTCAGGAAGTGCTGTGTCCAAAAGCTCAAACCATTCATCAACTTCCCGAACCCCGACAGGAATCATTTGCTGAACGACGTCAGCTCTCTCTCTGCGTTCATCTATGATCACTCTCTTTTCCTCAGTGATCCATCTTTTCTCTCTCATCTGCTCCTCCACAACTCTCTGAATTTGCTGGTTTTTGATGGGTTCATGGACCTCAAAATCTCTGCCTCTTACATCTAAAAGAAGCGCAGGGGAAGCGTGTGAAATTATTTCTATCCAAAATGTATTATACTGTTTGTCAATTCTAAAAGATTATGATCATCACCTGACGGGAAACTCTTCTGCTCATACACCACTTTGTCAAAAAGGTGAAACCAGTCGTCATCAATGTCTCTGGGTACGACTGGAAACTGTGGGGTTTGTATGATGCTCGTCCTCTTCTTCTCTGTTATTATTATTTGTTCTTTAACGCTCACGGTCACCACCTCAATCACTTGCTCCTCTGTTCTCACTCTGCTCTGAATCACCTCCTCTCTGGTCTCCTCATACAGCTCAACAGCTGGACCTCGCAGTAGAGGAGTTGAGGGCACTGAAGCAAACACAATGTATGATTAATATTTTGATTCATGCGTTTACATATGTGCATCTGCGGTTGTGTGTGAGTGTTTGCACCTGATTCTTTAGGAGAAACGTCAAAAACGATGAACCAGTCGTCCTCCACATCTCTTTGAGGCTCTGCTGCTTCCTGCTTCAGAATAACTGGCTCTGGCCTTCTATAAACCACCGTCATCTGCTCCTGTAGTTTTGTCTGCTGCCCCCCTTTTCTCCTTATCTCCACAGCTCTCTTTTCTTCAGCCTCCAAGGGAAGCACAGACTCAACACGAACTTCTGGAGTGGCAGGAATTACACATTATCAATGAAAATCACCCCAGCAGCAATGTTGAGTTGTAAAAGTCATTAGAGCAAAAATCCATTAACTCTTTTTTATTTTTTTACATATAATTTAACCTACACTTACAACATCTGCTTATCCCTATCATGTTGCTTATTATAGATTATTCTTCTTAACATTAACATTCATAATTTCCCCTACTTAACATTGACAACAGTGTTTTGGATCTTAAATGTTACAGTTATAACACAAATATCAAAAATGTGCATGATGGAATTACTGACAGAATATGAGTGTGATTATGTTTGCAGCAAGAAGTACATCACCTGATGGGAAACTCTTCTGCTCATACACCACTTTGTCAAAAATCTGAGACCAATCGTCATCAATGTCTCTGGGTATGACTGGAAACTGTGGGGTGTGTATGATGCTTGTCCTCTTCTTCTCTGGTATTATTATTTGTTCTTTAGCGCTCACGGTCACCACCTCAATCACTTGCTCCTCTGTTCTCGCTCTGCTCTCAATCACCTCCTCTCTGGTCTCCTTATACAGCTCAACCATTGGACTTTGCAGCTGTGGATACAGCAAGGTCTCTGCAACAAACCAATTCCATGCTTTAGTTAAGAAAGCGTGTTTATGTTTATGTCTGTGTGTGTTCTTTACTGTGGTTGCACCTGATTCTTTAGGAGAAACGTCAAAAAGGATGAACCAGTCATCCTTCTCGTCTCTTTGAGGCTGAGCTGCCCTCGGATCAAGAATGACTGACTGTGGCCTCCTATCTTCCTCTGTCACCTGTCCCTGTTGTTTTATTTGCTCTGTTCTCACTCTTCCCTGGATCACCTCTCTGGTCTCCTCATACAGCTCAACAGAGGGCACTAAAGCAAACACAATTCAACATGCATATACCGATTTGTGTGTTTTACACGAGTTGTATATGATTGTGTGTGAGTGTGTGTACCTGATCTTCTGGGAGAACCATCCAAAATGACAAACCAGTCATCCTCTTTGTCTGTTTGAGGCACTGCTGCTCTCTGCTCAAGAACAACTGGCTGTAGTCTCCTATAATCCACTGTCACCTGCTCCTCTTGTTCTTTCTGGACCTCCTCTGTTTTTATCCTGCTCTGAATCACCTCCTCCTTAGTCTGTGTTTTTATCTTCTCTGTTGCCACCAACTCAAGCTGTATTTTTCTTTTTACCTCTCTCTTCTCTTCTTCACCCTGATCTTCTTCTGGAGTGAATTTGCCCACATCTGCTAACAGAAACCCATTTTAATAGTTGAAGTATTTAAAAATCCTATTTTTACATGTTTTAGCAGTATTACAAAGAGCGATCAAGAAGAACATTTGCTTCGCTACTCACAGGGAAACAGATGCAACTTTATACATAAAGAGTAATGTAGACAGTCACCAAATGAAAATTAAATGATTTCAACTTTATTTTTTACAATTAATTATTAATATTTTTATATAAATTACCTCTTTGTATTAAGATAATCCATAAATTTTGTAGCTTTCACTTACAACGATATTGTAAAAAAGATTAGCATTCGTCATTACCATTACAGTTGTGGTGTGAACATCACTATTTCTCATAATTAGCTATTGTAATGATTTTTAAAACGTGTTTTAACGATGTTTTTGCTACAGTTATCTCTCTTTGAGCGAATGGGCCTAAAGAGCCAACTGTGTGAGAATATGTTTCCAATTTCAGCAGCTTTTATGAAAAAGAGCGGGAGCCCACAGTGTGACAAGAGACATAAAAGTTGTGGACAAAAGTTGTAGTTATTTTAGTTGGACGATGGAAAATATAATATAACTGACCGCTAGATGGCCCAATAAACCAATCAGAATTAGGTATTTAGAGAGTCATGTATTAGAAGGTAAAACTTTTTCATATATACCTGGAAGGGAGCGCGATATTTCCATGGTTTTTGAAAGCACATCAAATAGGATGTACCAATCGTCATCTTTTTTCAATGGTTGGGGGATATATACTATCTGCTGCAACTTTTGAACTCCTCCTGAAAAAATGTAATGCATGACATTCTCAGATTTTACCTGAGGTATTTCACTGAACTCTTCAGTCAAAGCATTTTATGCATTTGATGAAAAGCAATGAGCACAATTTCTGGTGATGGATGCACAGTTGATCACATGACGTACCCGCAGCAGTCGCAGTGAGCATCAATGGCCTGCGATCTAGTAAAATGTACCAATCATCTGTCTCCGCTCCTTGAAGCTCCTCCTTTTCAACTTGCTGCAACCTTTGTTCCAAACGTTCCACTTCCTGTAATCCAAAGCTCAGTTCTTCCACCTCAACTAGCTTTTGCTTGATAGCGTCCACCTCTTCTAGTCTCTGTTTCATAACTTCCAGTCTCTCAAAAGTGTCCTCAGATCCTAATGTCTTATTTTCAGTGACTATTACACGTCTTTCCACCATCTCTATGTGTTTGTCTACATCATCTTGTGACTCCACCAAAGAGTTGAACTCCTGTGTCCACTGTTTAGTGATTACTACACTTGGTATTCTTTCTCCATTGACTTCTAGTACGTCTTCCTTTAGTGTCTCTTTTAGAGACTTCTTGATTTTCTGTTTTAATTCAAAATCAGGAAGTTCTTTCTCAATAATGTCAGACCCCTCCTGGCGGACCTGAACTTTGTATGATTGATTTATCACAAGCTCATCTGTGAGCCTCTCCTCTGACCCCTCCACAACTTCCACATCTGCTTTCTGTTCTTCAGTCTGAAGGGGCTGCTGGACCTCCAACAGTAAAACTGGAACAAAATGAACCAAAATTTCCAATTCCTTAATGGAATGTCAAGTTTAATGGAAACTAAAATATTTATTTATCAGTCCAGCGGGACCTAGACATTTCTTCAGGAATGTTTTGGAAAATGTCAGCCCAGCTTGCCCTTTTATCCTTATGTCAACAAATTTATCAGTGGTGGACTTCTATAGTGGTGGTATTTTGGTAGCGTTTAAAAGACTTACACGGGGTGCCGTCAAGAAGGACACACCAGTCGTCGGGTTGATGCTTCCACTCCTGCAGCTTCTCACTTCCTAGCATGACATCCTCTGTACAGAATGTTTAGTTAATTAGAAATTATTTTTTTCATATTTTCAAAAAGAAAGAGACGGGAAAAGACAAAACCAACGTATCAGAATGTAATGACTGTGACTATTAATTAAAACAAATTAAAGTATGCTTGTATTTTATTTACTTATTTATTTATTTATTTACTATACCCTGCTCATAAAAATTATTACAAAAGCTAATAGACAGTCATTTTTTTCAGTTAGTGTTTTTATTGTAGTAATCACTATTTTAATTATTTTAATATGCCTCACCTGATGTAGAAATGCGCCATTTATCTGGACCATAGACCAGGAACCAGTCATCCACCTCTGTTCGAACTGGTTGTCTTAAAATATCAAGAATTTCTTCATTTCCTGAAAATAGATATATAATTTACATTTGTCCAACTAAAACTACTACTTGCATTTAGTTAGTTAATCAAATAGATAGATAGATAGATAGATAGATAGATAGATAGATGCCTTTTCTCTCATTGATAAAACGTATGAATTGTGGCGGAGCCCGGGTAATGTTGCTGCTGGCTTCCAGACACTCAGACTGATTGCGTCCACGGTAACGGAACCTTGAACCCAAGGTCAGGAGCCTTTTTGTTTTTGTGTCTTGAAGTCTGTTTCTGAGAAACACATTCAAAGGTATGGTCTCATGACTTGAACCTTACCAAAGACGTTCACTGAGCATGTTTTAATTCCTCGGAATACTGTATTTGTACATATTTAATTAGAGCGCCCCCTTGTGCTTCTAATGGTAATATGATTAGAAGTAAAAATGCTGCCCCTTGTTAAGCCTTGGTTTTGTTATACACCTACATGGATTTACCTGAAGAAACTATGATGTTCCACACAGCATTTCCACAGTTGTTTGCAGGCTCGGTAGCTGGCCAAACTGAAGCTGATGTCACCCTCAAACTCATCCTCCTAAATCAGATCACATGGAAAAATGTAACAAATAAAGCTAACAAAACTCCTGAGCTAGTCACTACTCCATATTAATAAAAGGAATGCATAATCCAACACTAATGTATAAAATATAGAAACGGTGAATAAAATGAATGCGCATGAATACCTCAGAAGGACGCATCTTCAGAAGAAAGGTGCTGCGTTTGTGGGAGATTTTAAGAACTCTGGGCCAGAGGAAAATGTTTGTTTTAATCTCATCCTTATATACCATTAGTCCTTCAGAGCAAACGCCAAGCATCACATCTTCACCACTGACATCCTAAGAACATATCAAACATTATATTAAAGATGTACACCAAAAAAATAATGATCCTGTCATTATCTATTTACCCAAAACAACACTGGAACCCATTGACATTCATTATATCGACAAAAACGCAGATTTGAGTTCAAGTGGAGTTCACTAAATAAAATTACTTTGGCAGGATGAAGGTCTACTCCATACAAGGGAAGCCCCATGGTGTTCTCAAGGAAAAGCATATCTGCCTGGGCAGGACTCATGAATCTGTGTGATAAAAGAAATGATATAAGTGTGTGTTGTTGTGTATGTGTTAGAGGACATGTGTGTGTGATCGATTGTTGGTATAGCATACCTGTATGTGGAATGCAGCTCCATTATCCTCTCCTCCAGCTCTTCACTCTGATTGGGTGCAAGAACAATTTCACTGACATAGTTGTTTAGGTGGAGATTTGGGTCATAATCGCCAAGTGTTGACTGAACTGTGTATGAACCCAACAGAGCCAGGATGTCTGATGGACAGGGCAGTCGACCAATCAGAACATCTTTCCTCAGCTGAAGACACAGGAGATATCTGAGAGAATTACACAGAACAGTGTGTTCAGTCAACACAGAACAGACAGAACAAAGACAAAAGTGTGAGGAAACATTAGAAAACAGTGTAAATGAGAGAGATTTCAGTGTTATATCTGGATGGGGTGTGTCTTATTGTAGCTACCTTGTGATGTCTTCAGCTAGAACAGAGGGATCAGGTGGGTAAAACTTGATGTTGAAAAAGAATTCAGTTTCTGGACCTGCAACCAACAAACAGGGAACAGATGCAGAGATTAAAACGCAAAAATTTCCACAGACCGTGGAATAAAGTGTATCTTTACAAAGATAAAGTGTATGTACAAAATCACATACTTTTGATCTGTTTTCGGATCTCTTTAGCACAGTCCAGCCATACCTGAATCAACAAACACAGAACGATAATACTTAAAAATAATACAAAATAAGCTTTTATTTATTAAATATGAAGCCAGTTAAAAAATAAATACCCTGGCACTAGGAGAATCCCACATGACCAGACCATAATAATCCCTCTCCAACAGGTTAAGGTGTTCACAAACTTTGTTGAAAAGATCCAGTCCCAGCGCATTTCTCTGGGGAAGAAAGAGAATTAATGATGGAATCAATATTTGTAATGTCTTTTAATTTAAAAATATGTAAAATTTCCTAAAAATAAATTAATTTGAGTAAGATAAGACTAGCTGCCTTTTAATAATACTTATTTATTTATAGTTTTCTTCTTCTTGTAAGCATAAAATCTAATTAATCATAATATATTTCTACTTGAAAAAAAGCTGCTGAGTAAAAAAATAAGCTTTATTCATTATTACTATAAGATATTAATAAACAACATCTCTCTCAGTACAGAGAGAAGTTTTCTCATGTACCTCTAGCTTCCACACAAAGTAGGTGTCGTCCAGGAAATTCACTCGGCACTGCAACATCTTCTCTTCTGTTTATTCCTCTGGTGTTGGAATTCAGTCGGCTTCGTCCTGTTCTCCACTTTAGATATCAGGGAATAAGCTCTTTTCAGAACGGCGCTTTAGTTCCCATTCCTGTAACTGTGTTTCTATACTGCAGCAGCACACGTCTGTATGAGGCATCATAAGAGGCCCTGCCCTCCTGCACAGTCCAGTTTTGTGATAGCGCTAAGAGTGTTTCAGAAAGATATGACCCCCTCTCTCTGACACAAACACCTAAACACATACACATGGTTGTTCACAGTTATGAATGAGGGGGTCAGTCATCACACAATGAACATGAATTTATTTGTCCATCATGGCTGGAGAAAGAGGAGGCAAGGAGTATAAATGGATTATTTAAAGTATTTAATGTGACGTTACCCGCTCTTTTTGACCAAGATAAACTGATAAGAATGGGTGGGGTAGCAAAAAACTTCATGCGAATCTTTCCTCACGCATCATCTTATGACAAAATATGCATGGCTATACTGTTTGCAGGATTAGAAGTGTCCTTTTTAATAATCCTCGGTTTGTTTAATGTTGTGGCTTATGACGTTTTATTACAGTATGTTATATTTTATGTTTTGTGAGAATTCAAATATACTGAGGGATTTGGGAGATTCTTTGAATGTAATAATCAGCAATGATAAAATGTGACCCTGGACCACAAAACTAGTCATTAAGGGACAATTTTTTTAAAACTGAGATATTAACATCATTTGAAAGCGGAGTAAAATTTTATGTGGTTTGTTAGGATATAGGACAATATTAGGATAACATTTGGTCGAGCTACAGCTATTTACAAATATGGATTGTGAGAGAGCAAAAAAAATAAAAAAATTGAGAAAATCGCCTTTAAATTGTCCAAATTAAGTCATTAGCAATGCATATTACTAATAAAAAATTATGTTTTGATATATTTACGGTAGGAAATTCACAAAATATCTTAATGGAACATGATTTTTACTTAATGCCCTAATCTTAAAAAGAGGGATAATTTTGAACCATTCACTTTTTTATTATTATTTTTTGGCTATTGCTACAAATACACTCATAGTACTTGGTCCAGGGTCCAGCGAGCATCATAAAAATGTATTTTAAAATTTGTACTTTTGTACTGTATTTGTTTTTCAAGTTTCAAATAAACTAAGAATTTCCTTTGCCTTATTAAATGCGAGGTGTTCATTGGTCTTCTCATAGCTCTCACCAGCCATCTGTAACAAGGGTGGAGGATTAACACCAATTCCCATGACGTTACTGAGAACTGTGCAGATGAAACCAAACCTAGTATCTTAAACAAAACTGAAAACATTTTCAATATCGTTTCAAACCTGTCCCCTTATAACACCAACAACTCTTTTATTATTTAACTGTTAACGTCAAAGTAAAAAGCTATAGCCGCCACGGACACAAAAATATTCCAATCTCATATTCACTGACATGAGGGACACCAGCATATATGCAAGCCTTTCCCTCCATTTATCCATTCTCTAAACCTATAAGGTCTTGGGGATGCTGGGGCCTTTCTATTTAACATTATATAAGTGCAATACGATATCACTATATAAATGTGTCTTGGGTAAATGAATCCCAGAACAGTCCTCTGTCTGTTATCTCTCAGTGCAGAGGAAAGCATGAGAACCTCAGATAGATAACACTGTAACTGTCATACTTTTACATATGTACAGCCTAAAAGTAATTTAAGACCAGTGGCGGTTGCATAAATTGTTAGCCAGGAGAACGGCGGACCCTAAACCCTAATGGTTTGAACCCTGGCAAGGGCAAGAGCTTGGCGTCCCGCTTGGTCCCCACATGCCACCCGGAGGAAGGCGCGAAGGCAAGAAGAAGCAGGTGGAGAAGGGGTGGAGGAGGGATGCATAAAGATGAAAAGCAGAAGTAAAGGAAATGGGGTAATTTATAGTAGGTAGGAAGGATTTGATTGAGCAGGAGTAATAAGGAGATTGAATGGATAATGCAATGCCAGCCGTGGTCAATTCATCCAGCACTTCCTCCCGAAACTTGTTTTTTGCAAAACTTCACATGATATTAGACTAAAATGCTTGAGACACACACACATTCAGCCTGATAAGTGAGATCATTTATTGTTGCCTCCTTAAATTTAGGTTCTTTAACTGTCACCGACTGATATCAAAGCTGTACTATATTATTGTAAATAACATACCTGGCACAAACGCCAAACAAAAATGGAAAACATTCACCTTGAAAAAAAAATGTATGGTCAAAATTTAGTTCTTGTTTAATTCTTCTGTTGAACACCTTCATTTAACAGCAGTAGGATTAAGAGTATGGTTAGTTGACTTACATAAAAGACATTCTCTATTGAATGCTCAATAGTGTTTTAGCAGCAATAAAGAAGCCATTCACACAGTGGAGCATGGGAAGCAACATCTCCACCTCCAACACAACAAAATATGAACAAATAAAAAACAAACATAAATCATGACATAAGTTTTAATACATCAGCTAAACCTGCTCACCTCACCATTTTTTTTTCTATCCCATTGTTTGGAATTTTCCATGTTCTGTAAAAGTTATTCACAATCAACAGTGCATGTGGCATAATGTTGATTATGTGAAAAAAATAATTTCTATTTATTCTATTATCAAACCATGGTTATGCTAATGCACTGGAAATTGTTTATGTCTTGTAGCAATACTATTAAAAGAGTATTTTGATGTTCATGAACTGGCCGAAATTCACTTCTTTGTAAGTTTCTAACTGAAATAACCTCCCCATCACCAAATTATGCCAAAATGCTGTTGAATGAGATTAATTTGTACTGAATTCAAAATGTTCCTTGAATTCGGTTCAAAATAAGTAACAAATTTAGTGAAGGTTTTAGACTCTTCAGTCTCACCTGGCTTAGATATAAAGCATATTTATAAAGCATATGTACTTATTGTTTGTGTATGGTCACTTTAGCAGGCAAGATAGTGATGGGTGTGCTCTGGAGGCCTGGGCCAAAGATGGGGAACAGCTTTTCATTGAACTTATCATTATATGTACATAGGTGCTTGTTGTTGCCTGTATCCCAGAAGGACACCTCTCCCTTCTCCATATTGAGCTTTACCCTGATGGTTTCAGGCCTTCTCTCTAGATTCAGGTCAGTGCGTGGAGTGCTTAAGGCGCTGTAGACTCCTTTACTCAGACCGATGGTCCACACTCCAGCTTTTGTTGTTACAGTGAACTTTCTTTTCCGAACCACTGACTCCTTGCATACTCCTAAGATCCATTTGGGGTGGTCAGCCACACGGACCTCCCAACGGTGGCGCCCTGAAGAGAAACCCTCTGAGCCAAGTACAAAAACACAGGGATCAAACCTCTCAGGGTTGTCTGGGAAAGTCTGTCTTTCCAGACTCTGTTGCACACTGGAGAAATCAGAAGATATGGAGAGCCAGGGCGAGACTGTGTTGGGATCCAGAATTACAGGCACTGCAGACAAAACAATGTTAAAGTGACCCACAAAGATCTCAGAAGTAACCATACGTATATGTTATACAAGGTGAAAAGTGCACTCACAACATGTGACGTGAGTCAACATACTCTCCCAGACTTTGTAACCCAAAGCACCTACGTGCAAGGCCATGTTGATGAGAGCTCCATGAACCCTCTTTGGATCCTCATTAGTCCACTGGGTTCTGTGGTAGACATCAAGAGAACTTCTTAGCAGAATTAGAGCCACAACACATAGGAAGACAGATCTTGTCGGCCCTTTTGCGATGACATACAAAACAAATCACTGAAGAAATGCAGGGTGGGGAATTGGTTCTATTGTGTGTTTGGTTGGATTTTGGAACATTTTTCCATTTATAATTAAACAGAAATCATTTTCACAGTAATTTCAAGTCATGAAGATTTAAATAGGCACTGAAAAATATGCACAGATAAAGATGTATACTGTTTGCCAATTTTTTGTGGGTGAAATCTAGTTTCAGGAGGAATCTATAATACTGGAATAACATTTCCCAATTCAGATTTTGCAATGGTTTCAAGTTGGTCATACAAATTTGCCATATGGACATTCATTTAATGTCGACTCTGAAGAGCCTCTGTTTGAGTAATTATGACCTATATACAGTGATTTTTAAGCAAGAAATTCAAAACAAAGCAGACCTAAAAATCACTTGATAAAATAAAACGGCACATACCGTCTTTTTAGCTTCTGGAAATTCTGTGGAAGAAGAAAAGTTGACTTATAAGAGCTGAATGTTAAGACATGTCTAGTTTAGTTATCAGTTATGTTTAGGTGCGAGAAAACTCAGTCAGTATAAAAGGGTCAATGACAAGATTTCATGTCAAGTCCTCTTCTACACTTACCATATTTGAATTCTAGGTTGAAAATATTTTGAAGTGAATTAAATTATCATGACAAGACTTTCAAAGCTACATTAAATCAACATGAATACAAAAAATAATTTTGGAACATGTGCTTTAAACTAGATTTTCCTTTTCTTTTCTTTTTTAAAATCACATACACTCTTTTTGTCATTGGCCCACCAGAGATTATTCTAGAGGATTCTGCCAATAATCAGCTATTGAAAATATCTGGATGCATACATGTATCCTGTTTACAACTGGTAAACACAGAGTAAGCTTTAATTACTTTTAGGGACACATACAAAAGATGTAAAAAAAAAAAATACCTGAAGGAAAGTCAAATCCTCAGCTCCCATTTCCCTCTTTACTCCCTGAATCAATTCTGCAAGAGCTGTGATATCACGAGTGATGGCATCAATCTTCTCATTCATCATTTGCTTCTTCTCATTTTCTTCTACAACTAAAGCATTTATTCTAGCTGTCTCCTCATCACGTAAGACCTGATGGAGCCTTTCAAACTCTTCTTTGATTTGTTTCTCTGCATCCTTAGTCTGGCTCTGCAACAATATAGGGAAGCAGAAATGATTAAGATTTCACAGCATTTTATGGATTTGGTTTTCAAAACGTTTTCGGAGACTGCTTACCTCAATAAACGAGATGGTGTCTTTATATCTTTTTTTCATTCTTTTGAAGGAGTCCTGCTTACTTTCCAGTATTTTGATCTTCAAATTAAGCTCCTCCTACAAAACATTGCATGTTAGAAATGCGTATTTATGCAAAAATCGGTATTTATTTCAGTAGCTGAAAGTTGTAAGACGAAGTGAGTTGCTTTTGATACCACAATTGAGAAAAAGCAATGAGCTGACCTTGCAAAAAGGCACTCCTTGCTCTGTAGGCACTAGCTCGTGCCCTGGATGAAGCGTCACGCACTCGACGCACACGGGTTCCTCGTCTTTAATGCAGAAGAGTTGAAAGGGCCGCTGGTGAAAACCACAGATGACTTCGTCTGTACCAGTACCCTGTCCTCTCCAGTTCCTCTCCTTTTTATAGGACACGCAGGTGTTTTTTAGTGCGCGGTTGGGGATCGGTACTTCTCCGTCGCAGCATTTTCGGCACAACGGACACTGTCGTTTTGGCTGGATCTTCCAGCTGCCATCTAAACATTCTCGACAGAAACTGTGGCTACACGAGAGCAACACGGGCTCCTTAAAAATGTCTTTACACACAGGACACGTTAAGTCTGACTCTAGAAGCGACGGCCTGTCTGTGATATCCTCGTCACTGAAGTCTGCCATGTTAGCCGTGTTACTTTCACTTTCACTAAACGGCGATATTTTCTCAGTAGGGTTTTGAAGACGTTTCAATATCGCAGAGCTGTTTAAAACATAATCCCTTCTGCGTTTAAAAAGTTACCCCTGTTGATTAAAAAGAAAGAAGGAAGCGATGTCAAGGAAGAAACGTTCCTGATTTCGTTATAGCTGCCAACTTCCGTCTTATGTGACGAGGGAGGGTTGGGCGGCAGAAAATAAAATAAAAGTACAAACACTTAAACAAGTTAGTCTACATTTTGTCATATCTTTAGAGTTGGCCCTCACTACCACGAAAGGGTTTTTATTGATTCATTAATTTTTATGGTGTGGAGGGTATACACATTTTCCTCAATACATATAGAAGTCATTTAATCTGGAAGACAACATTATACAAATAAAAACTTTTGATAATATTTCGTTTTGTAACGTTTTTCACATAATAAAATATCGCAACAAACAGAAATAAAAGTAAGAATAAATAAATGGGGCTTAATGATCAAAGTGTACACAGTACAATTACGCAAAATTATGTCTCAAATAGATATCTTGAAATAAAATTCTCAAATTATTATTTGTTGTTGTATATTTGTTTATTTTAGCCTGTTCCATAACTTGCCTATAGGGTTGTTACTATTGTTTTGACACATCGCCAGTAGATCATCATCAGTCCTAACCTACAGACTACAAGTAAGTCTACAAGATTCAACTCCTCCTTTAAAACTGCATTGTACAAATGAATGTGTAAAAGACATATGATAACATGTCTGTAAGTAGGATGAATTTAGGTGGAGCCCAAACAACACTCAGTGGCTGGGTGATCAGATACCAGAATATATGCAAGAGTTGCTTTATGTTGTTTTGTGTAATAATTAATACATCATCAATAAGTCACGTGTTACATTACAACACACAGTTTAAAACTTTTTGTCTGGTATATGGCATAAAAAAAACCTTTTACATGGCAAATATCCACTTTTCATATTGTATGAAACACTTAAGAGTGTGTATTAGCATGAATAAAAGTGCTTCATACTCCAGAATGCTGCACTATATAGCCATTGCAAAAATCTGATTCGTTATCCAGGTAACAAACACCAGTGCTGTTTAATACCTCCTATATACACAGATTCTCACCTTCTATACACAGCAAGTTATTGCAAAATAAATCTGTATAACTCTGTATCTGTGCCCTGATTACACTTTTGGGCTTTATTTAGCAAAAATAGCAGACGGTATTATTTCTCATATTACATTTATATATATATATACTTTTGGTTGTAATTTTCAGTCAAATGGCAACAAGAAAAGCAATGCAAGTCTTTACTGCTGTGCTATAATTATAATTAGAGGAGAAAACAATGGAAAGATGCATGTGAATTAATAAAACTTTCTAAAGATCCACATCATAGCCCTGATGTAAAACAAAAAACATAATCAACCTTTAAATATTAAATGAAATCTCCAGTTGGAGGAGGCAAAAGACTCTTTCAATTAGAGTCATTTAGTCTTTACGAATGGGTTTCTAAATCATTAAAAAATGTGGACTTATTACTGAAACACGGCTGTGTTGCTCGAAGACATGCAGCAATTCTGCTGTGGCTTTGGAACTATTTTCTGCAACCTTATTTGAGCAAAAATACACAATATTGTGTCTAAAATGTATGTCACTTAATTTAAACTTCTTGTTTATTGAACTGCAATTGTATATAATTGATATTTAGGGAATCATACATATATTTTTTTCTACCCCAGTATGCATCTATAACTTTCTGTGGGTGCTGTTGCACTCAATTGTTTTGATTTCCGAGTTTCTCTCGTACTAATTTTAATCATCTTTAATCATGCTTCATCTGTCACAACATAAATAAATTATCAGTCACTATAGGTGTGACGTCAAAACAGATCAGCTCGGAATTGGCAGACTTGTCACCGGTCCGGACCAGTTGTGCAGGTTATTCCAATCCCTGGCAGATTGATTGGTGCATCAAGCGATATGGATATAAGCATTTTCCATCTAGTTTAATGGTCTGTAATTCCATAGCATGTGAAATCAATGCAAAGACACCTCTGATTCCACAACGTGAATTTTTTAAAATAATGTAAATATTTCATTGGGTTTCTTTCACTACATATTTCCGTATGAGACGGTTTATATTATGCCACACAGGTCTTCCATCCAGGGTTTAACTGAAGGTTTTATGCAAGGGACTACACGTGAAGTTTGGTTTGGTTTGTTCTTTTAATCTACATACTTACCTCTGCATACATAGCACATGAACGAGCACACCTTACTCTGCCGTTCTGTGAGGCCCTCACTACGCTTACACAGCTCTCTCAGCTTAGCTGACAAAGCAGGCAAACCCTTAGACGCTTGAAGGACCTCCTCAATTTTGTCTTTTATGTCACAGAGCCCAGAGTTGTGGGCCTCATGTCCTCATGTTGTGAACTTTGCCTTTTACAGAAAAAAAAGATAAAGAATTGGCAGATGATTAAAGACAACAATGGTTTATTATTTTTTCTGTGAATGGCTTAATTTGTAACCAAAGTGTTTTAAAGGGATAGTTTACACAAAAACATAAATTATCCCATAATTTTGTCTCCTTTGTGTCATTTCAAACCTGTATGACTTTCTTTTCTCTGCAGAACACAAAAGATGATATTAAGAATGTTGGTAACCCAAAAAAAACAACAACAACAAAAAAAAACCAACGCTGACACCCATTGATTTCTATCATATAGACACAGAACCAATAATAATATTATTAGTAGTTTTTTTGTTAAACTACATTCTTTATACATTTTTCTTCTTTTGTGTTTTGCAAAAGAAAGAAATCACAGGTTTAAAATAACAAGGGGATGAGTTCATAATTTTTATTTTGGGGCAAACCATCCCTTTAAGAAAGCAAATATCTGTGCTATGCTTACCGTGCTATACATTCAAATACAATTCATCACCATCTTAGCATTTTCATTTTAGCATTTTCAAATTTGGACTAAAGATTACAAAGGCAAACAACTTTTTTTGTGGGTTGACTTGCACAGATGAATTGTTCACCATAAAAATAGCAATGTGAACTAACAAAATAGTCCATTTTGATTTGCAATTAAACTATAATTATTTTAACCATTTTATTTGCAGACAGTGTTGGTTTTGAAAGAAGATACATCTAGTAGTAAAACTGCTAATGTGGTGGTGGGGTCAATTAAGATAATTTGAATGGAAATAGAATACAGTATTAAATATACTGTAGATTTCCCATGATTTGCATAAATGTAAATGAAGCTCTTCTGATGAGAACATTCATTAACTTAGCCAGGTTTCCTATGTTTCCTTCTCACCATTTCTGCGAATACATCCTCCGTTATGCCAAAAATTAGCTTCAAGCTCCGTTTCCAGTAAGCAGAGCCTGTGGCAGCGGGGATTAGAAAAAAAGTATGAAATTCAGAATGATACCATTATTGATGAGCTGGGGTGAACTTCAGAATGAATTTGATTAATATCAACAAACCTTTTAAATGTCTGGGGTATTGAGAAACACATTTCCATTGATATTTCCTTGTCAAGACTATGCTTTTTTCTTCAGGACCCAAAGCAAGGGCATCTTTTACTTTTATTTTCATTGCTGACAAACAGGCATGGCTCTCCTCGAAAGGAATAACCAAAGCTTTGTCTTGCACAGGTTTGTCCCCTTCAAGCAGACCAACACACACCAACACACTGTACCTATCAGAAGCGGTTACTTTTAAAGTTATATCTGCATTGCTTTGAAATTAGAAGGAAAAAAACTGACTTCATCAACGTGGTCCGGTGTTTATATGCCCAAAAAAAAACATTTTAGGGCTATGGCAGCATGAACTGTATGCGTTGCTGTTGCAGCGGCAGATCTGGAGAAACTAAAGCATGGTCATCAGGGGTTTGGGAACCATGAATTTTGAGTGGAAAAAAGTTTTGATTGCAGAATGCAATACTACCAAAAGACCAGCAGAGAGCCCGTTCAGCACGCACACGGTTATTAGGCTTTGTGTTGTTGACAACCATCTGGAAGCACACACACCTCCCCAGTTAACAAACACTAGCACTGCGAGCACAACTGTCCTGCACGATTCAAGACGCGTCCTGGATATCAGGGAGCAAACTCACGCACAAGCCTGATCATGTTGTTGCTCGGTTTCAGCCAAAAGTTGAAACAGAGAGGCAGCGCACATTGTTCTTAATAATATCTGGAAATGTTTTGTAAATAAAGCGGAGCTCGAGGCCTTTGATTCCTCACACATCCTCATCCTCCTCATCCTCATCCGCGGTGGTCTCGAGCTTTAACCCGCCGCTGGGCTCAGCAGCAACAATAGCTGCAGCGCTCAACGCCTCGTTTTATTATCCGACCAGATACAAGATGTAAGTTACGAAAATCTCGATGCTTTAGAAACATGGAGACCAAGACTCGGGAATTGGTGAGTAAATGAGTGGATATGCTTTGCTTTTCCCGACAGCTAGCGGAATAGACGAGGCTAGTCTGTTAGCCTGTTCAGCTAAAGCGGAGCCTCGGTTGTCAGTTTTAAAATGTCCCTTTAATTGTTTCGTTAGTAAATACTGAACAGGGGTGTCCTGCTATATGAATCTTTGTAATTATGTAGTTTAACAAGAGGCGACAGTCGGTTAAAAATGATGACAGAACAGCTAACAGTAAAGTAAACCGTTAGCGCAGCTTTGCTGTTACAATGATGCTTGTGTCAGCTAAGTTAAACCACTAGACATAGTTTAAACAGACAAGTATGCCTTTTAGCTCTTATGTAGCGTAACTTTGTTTGTGTGTGTGTGTTTTTGTAATAGGTCAAGAGTTTGTTTTCCTCACAAGATTTGTGCTACTTAGCAGCTTTGCGTGCATTGCAGTTTTCAGTGCTTTACTGTGCCTTTTGCACAAACTGTTGTATTTTTTGACACGAAAGACAACGTTCAATATCAATGATAGAAAACACAAATTACGTATAAAAGTCTTATTCTGTTTAACCTGTTAAAGACTTAAATATGAATCTATAGCCTACATCATCGATTTCTTTCATTAAAATGGAAGTTTGTTTAACCTTTTAGACAAAATCTATAAAAGTAAAGTTTATAAAGGGTTTAATATTAAGTTATAATTGAGTTATGGCTCATATGGAATGACATATTGAGAATATGGAGCTCATGCTTTTAGAGGAGGAAAAACACATCAGCTTTGTTCAGAGGCTCAAATAGCACACGAATATAACATTTGTTGGTGTAATTTATATGGAGCTTATGTTAATCATTGAGATTGCTGCTTGCATCCTTTGTTTACTGATATTGCTGTTATTACTCTCAGTGAGAGAGTTTTTCAGTTTTCTCCCAACACATTTTACAGATATGCAGGTATATCGTTTTTATTAATAATAAGGTCTCACCATTTTTCTAAAATTCTCAAAATTATGACCAAGTAAGATGAAACCGATGACATAAATTCCTTTACATTTATAGATTAATGATAAATCTAAATAGATAAATCTCAATGTTTTAGAAATGTTTAGTTAATGTTTTAAATATCTGCAAAATGAGAGCATTAGTGTTTAAAGCAACTGAGCTTAATGCAATGATTTTTTTGGTACATTTTTTTGCCATGTAACAGGGTGAATAATAGTCCTATTCTTTGCTTAAGATGTCTTATTTGTAGTTGTTGTTTTTCTCTTTCTACAGGTCTCCATACTGTGAGAGAGTCCAACCACACTCCAGTAGTTTCTCCATCTTTTTCTCACTTTACCCTCTGTGGGTGGAGGAGAGGATGACTTCTCACTTCCCGACCATCCTGCTGCCTGTCCTGGTGGTTCTGATACCTGCTACCTGGGCAGGAGACTGTAAAGGCCAAAGACAGGTTCTGCGGGGTGTCCCAGGATATGTCACAGATGGTCCAGGAAACTACTCTGTGAATGGGAACTGCGAGTGGCTTATCAAGGGTTGGTGTCAAAAGCTATAAAAACAAAGGCCTGATAAATGAAAGAAGCTTAATTAGCATATAGTATTTAAACAAATTGCTTGTAATTCAAAGTGGGCTTAAAATGAGAATGTGTTTTTTGTTGTTGTTGTTGTAGTAAATGCACATTATCCATCTTATTGTGAATCAATGCATGCTCGATTTATACATTTAATTGAAATTTTGAATTTTTAACCGGATCTTCTGGTGAAATATTCCAGTACGTTTTTTTTAAGATCTGCATCATACTGATGGATAGAAACAAGTATCCACCCCTTTTATATTTTCTTTATTTGATTATTCTTGGAAATATTTGGCAACACAGAAGAAAAGGATGCTACTTCCTTTTCATTGCAACTTTATTAGTATTAATGGCTTTATTACAACTACCAATTTCGAGTAGTGACTTGTGACCGTGGCCTTTCTCTCAATTTGTATAACCAATGTGTATCTCTTGAAGGTGATATTAAGACAATACAACTTGTATTTTTTTGTGCTGGTTGTAATGAGAGCTCTTCTGCCCTCCTGCAGCTCCCAGCAGAAACCATCGCATTGTGCTTAACTTCACTTTTATGGAGACGGAGTGTACCTATGACTATCTATTTGTCTATGATGGCGATTCCTACCAGAGCCCCCTACTGGCAAGTTTAAGTGGCAACACTCTACCACAACCAATTGAGGCCAAGTCTGGTAAGGTAAGATCAGAAGTATCAGTTTATACCATTTATTCAGCTGAGCCTGTGAGCCTTACTTTTCAGAGAATCAAAATGTGCTCCCTTTCTTTAATGCTCTTGATTCTACAAGATTGTGAAGAAGGCAAACTCTTCCCATTTGCCTCAGCATGTGTCCGTTTTATATCACTGTGAGTCATAAGAAACTATGCCAGAGCTCAATCGATAGACGTCTTGTTCACAGTCCGTCTCTAATTTCCCACAGTCATTATAATTTGTTCTTCTTCTTTTGTGTTTTTTTCCAAGATGCTGCTGCATCTCTTCAGTGACGCCAACTACAACTTGCTGGGCTTTAATGCTACCTACACGTTTTCAGTTTGCCCTGGGGACTGCAGTGGTCATGGACGCTGTGACGTAGCTACTGCCCACTGTCAGTGTCATCAGGGTTGGGGAGGAATGGACTGCAGTAGCCCTCTCTGTTCCCATGTCTGCACTCAACAAGACCACAGTCGCTGTGATAAGGTAGGCAAAAAGTAGGCTCTGAATTATGCATAAAGTAAGTATAGAATGTAGTTTTGTTGTTTTAATGTCACACATCGTCTCTCTAACAGAGGGGGGAGCATTGTATCTGCAGCCCTGGCTTTGTGGGACTGAACTGTCAGCTGGGTCTCCGTGACAACAGTGGGGCAGGTCAGTGGTGGGAGGTGAGCCCAGGTGACGTTAAAGCAGCCCCTCGCACTGCCTCTGCTGGGGTTTACCTGCCTTCCACTGGAGCCATGTACATGTTCGGAGGTAAGATTTCTGAGGTTTTTCAGCCAACCTTTTCCATTACTCATTAATAATTTATCTTGATTTGGAATGTGGCCACCTATTTGACATATTTTCATGTATTAAAACCAATTATACTTGAATGATAACATTAAACTTTATGTTTTAAGGAAAACACAACTAAATCTTATAATTGCAACTGCTTGCTTGTTTTTAATGTTGTGTTATGCAACTCTTGTATTATTTAAATGCTATGACGATAGCCTTAGTTACTGACATAACATTAAAAATGGATAACTACTACTCTTCTTAATTCTTTAAAAGTTTTAAAGTACGCTTGTGGACGGACTTATTTCAACCCTTGGTCTTCATTTACAGGGTTTGATCTGAACAGAGCACTGGAAGACCTTGTTGTTTACAATTTTTCAACCAATAATTGGGAACAGAGATCATATTTATATAGTCCAGTAAGTTGCTTCTTGTCTTTTTTGTCTTATGAATTTCTAATGATCTGTTTAATTTTAATGATCCTCCAAATAACAATATCTTTGTATCAGGCTCCTCGACATTCCCACACAGCAGTGGAATGGCAAGGCAGCATGGTCATCTATGGCGGTGAGCTTGCCAACCACTCATTGGCTAGTGATGTCTGGGTGTACCGTGCACAGCAAGATGAATGGCAGCAGCTGGGCCAATCAAAAGCTTCAGGGGCACCAAGGCTGGCAAATCATGCAGCAGCAATAGTAGACAACTATCTGTATGTTTTTGGGGGTAAGTACATTATATTTTTATAATATATACAGTTTTATATTTTTACATTTTTTTAATACATAAAAAGAGCAACATGAGCATTAGTATTTTTTTTTTTTTTTTACATATCAGCATCAAAACGTATTTTTTCGTTTCCTGCCCTTTCTGTGTCCTAAAATGTCTTTTAAAATGTAAAACTTTTCTGGTTGTGTCGTTCCCTTGCTTGTTCTCTTTTCATTTTTGTTACTTCTCTTTAAAAATCATTGATCAACCTGTTTTTTTCAGGAAGGACAGAGGAGGACATGTTCTCCTCATCACTGTACCGGTTCCGGTTGAGGGATGGAGTGTGGGAAGCAGTTCAGCCTACAGGCGGAAAACCCCCTGCTACTGCAGGACACAGCATGGTCTACCATGCCCCTTCCAAAACACTGCTGGTATATGGGGGACACAGACCTACCACAGCTAGGTATTGTACACTTGTATGCGCAATATAAGCTGAATATATAGCAAAGTGTTTGTTTAATACCACCTTTTTATAGAAAGTTTGAGAAATCGAGATCGCAATCTTTTAATGATTAATTGTGCAGCTCTACTGTATACAGATACATTTGACTTGACTGACAGCTGGAAATGCTATTTAAAGTCATATTGAAAGGTCCTAAAACAGATCAAAATATTAATTTGGAAATGTTGTCCTGTAGTGTGGTTTATAATGAAAAATCTGCTCCTTTCCCAAACAGGTTCAGTGTGCGTGTGAACTTAACTGATGCTTTCCATGTTGAGAAACGGTTTTGGACTTCCTTCCGTTCACGTTTTCCTGCCAGTGGCCCGAGGGAGAGAGCATTCCACTCTGCCACTGTCATCGGCAACTACATGGTGGTGTATGGTAAGTAGCAATCACATTGACATAGTAGTAGAGCTACAGCCAACCTCATTGTGTTTGCGGTTTGACTGACCAAATGTGAAGACTTTTATGGCAATATTAATTAATGGAGATCTGTTATTGCTTTTAGGAGGGAATGTTCACATCCACTACATGGAAGAAAAGTGCTACGATGAGGAGATCTTTTTCTATCATCTTGGTTGCCATCAGTGGGTGTCTGTTGGAGATAGCCTTAGTCAGCGTAAGTGTATTTTAATGGTCAGACACGGGGTGAATCTGTTTGATAATGTTTAGAGAGGAGAAGAAAAATGACGATGTATTCGTTTGCTGACACGCGCTTCCCTGAGGACTTGCTGCACAAATAACAGGAGCCTGTAAAAACTTGTGTTCAAGATGCTTCAGCCTGACTGGGGGCTTGTTATGACCTACTCTTGAGAGGTCATTTGTTTTGTAAATTCCCTTGTGTCTGATGCAGATTTACTTGCCTGTAGCTTTTAAACAAATGGATTGCTTAGAAGTAAAACTGCCCTTAGATAAAAATGTTAGTATGTTTTTTTTTTTTTGATATTATAACTTAACCATAGAAAACTGACATAGATTTGGTACCCTCATAGTGCCTGTCAGGATTTTTGCCATTGTTTTTTTTGGTTTGCAAGATATTTTTCTTAAAGTTGGTATTATTTTGTAATGATGATTAGCCCTCTAGAATTTACTGTGGGCTTCTTCTAACTCTTTTACTGTGCTGCCTTTTATTGTTTCCGTGCGTTTGTTATTTTCACTCTGTTATTTTATGTTTGAAGTTGACCTCAATCAGCAGTTGATTACCACAAAAAATGTATTGTTTAACCTGCTTTCCTTTAAAAAAAAATCTGGATTGAATTGAGGCATTTACGACAGAAGTAAATAAAGCCAGCCTGTAAATGTTCAAATATACAGTGCTTCAAAGGTATAGCCACAAGGCTTACGTATTCTGTGCTGATGTGTAAAGTTCCAGTGGCCCTTAGTAGTTGATGTGAGGCACTCGGAGTTGTTATTGTTATTTGTTCTTAGAAATTTCCTCTGTTCTCTTGTAGGAGGTGTGTCGGTGAGGGGCCGGTATTCCCATGTTGCTGCTGTCATGGAGGGCCGTGTGCTGCTAGTTGCTGGTGGATACAGTGGGGTTGCCCGTAGTGACCTTGTGGCTTATAAAGTGCCGCTGTTTGTAACCAGTGACCCAGGAGACAGGGTAATAGATTTAGATGATACTTTTTCTATTTATTTTTTACTGTTTTTTGTGAATATCAAGGTGTGTAAATGTTCTGTCTGATAGGACACAGTATGTGCTGAAGCTCCAGATGAAAGCTTATGCCTCAAGAATCCAGAGTGTAGTTGGTGTGAGGGTCGCTGCCGGGAGTACCAGCCTAACAACCCGGTAATACTTCCCCAGATATCTTCAATTTGCTTTTTGCTGGTCACTCATGTCTCTCTGATGCTCTCACTCCATCATCTGATTTATGCATGTGTTTATATACAGTGTGGCAGCACTGGATGTCTGGGCCTAGCTCGTTTTTTGTCTGACTGCCAATCGTGTCTGGTGTTCAGTGGGGTGCCAAACTCTCTGCCACGAGTTTCTGGGGAATTTGG
This sequence comes from Enteromius unitaeniatus, assembly GCA_032359435.1. Lineage (NCBI taxonomy): Eukaryota > Metazoa > Chordata > Actinopteri > Cypriniformes > Cyprinidae > Enteromius > Enteromius unitaeniatus. The sequence continues at coordinate 10,715,991 of JAUMHI010000058.1, read as the reverse complement.
CTGGTGTGTGCAGAATGAGTCCTGCTTGCCTGTTTCAGGTAAAGAGAGAGAAGAGAGCAGATCATAACATGACTGTTAAAACAACCACACACTGCTCAGTAAATCTTTATTTCTAGACACTCTTACAGTCAGAGAAATAATGTGTTACTGAGTACTGTTTGTAGATGACTTTTAGCAGTCATGCTATGTTCATATCACTGCTGTGTGCCCTTCACTGGTTTTCAAGCTTATACTTAAATGTCAAGTGACCTGAGTATGGCATATAATCCTTTGGCATATCATGAGTGAATATTGTACACTTTGACCCCTGGCAGAGCAAAGTGCATGCCGCGTGGACCAGATCTCTGGGGCGTACGGCTGGTGGGGGGAGCGCACGCGTTTCCTCACCTCCCTCCCCTTCTGTCGCACCGAGAACTATGTCCCGGGACTGCACCTGCTTACCTTCCAGCATCCACGCAATCAGTCACAGCCTGACAAGGTACGACGAGTTCAATCCTCAGCTCTCATGACCTTCTACTCTGCAGATACGTCCTCTCTTCTAAATACCTGCTCTAGACATAGAATTTTAATTTCTTAAAAACTTAATTTCTGCTCTCGTCTTGTGATTTCACTTGTAATCATCAATATTTTTTTATTATCATTTTTTATGTTAGTCTGAAGTGTTATTACTAATAATATTGTTGTCTTTTTTTCAATTTTATTACTCTCTGATTTTTTGAAATAATATATGTATGTAGTTTTTATGAATGTATTTCAGTTTTTTATTTTAGTAGATTGAGTTAGCTAGCTAAAATAATTTTTAAATTTCAACTAACTATTTTATTTTACGGTCTTAGTTTTTGTCAACTGTAATTCCCCTGGTAATAAAATGTTTTCATTCTTTATTCGTGCCCCTGGATCACAAAAGCAGTCATAAGGGACACATTTATTTATACAAATAATAATGAATGAGTTTATCATTGATATATGGTTTGTTAGGATAGGATAATATTTGGCAGAGATACAAAAAAAAAACAAATATTGCGAAAATCTTCTGAAATTGTCTAAATTAAAATTTCAGCAATGCATATTACTAATCAAAATTGATGTTTTAATTTAATATGTATATTTGTTACTGTAAACTCTTCCTCTGACCACCCCAACCTGCCTCTGCTCTCCTTCTTTCTTACACTCATGCACTTCTTCATAGGTGTCTATCTTGCGCAGTACCTCCATCATCCTCAATCCCTCTACAGAGATGGATGTGACCCTGCAGTTTCGGGGTTTTATTCATCCCTTATGGGGTGCCCCTCAGGAAACTGTTGCCATGTGGGCTCGAATACAAAAGCTCCACTTTATGGCTCAGATGGCTGCTGGACCCAACTCTCTTCAACTGGTATGGGAAACCACAAAATCAGGTTTCCTCTTTTTAGACAAGAAAGGCATGGGATAAAGTGTCTTGAGGCGTGAAGCTAGGTGTAACTTCCACCTTCTAAACCTTTCTTCTGTGCAGACTGATGTGCTGGGAAGGTGGTCCGCTCAGGAGGAGAAGGAGATCCGTATGTTATCCCGACCAGATGGTTCCCGTCTGTTCCAGAATCTTACACGAGGAAACTGGTACCTAATCCAGGCAGAGGGCTACCTGAATAACTCTGCATCGGGACAGACCAGTGAGATGGCCCTTACCTGGAACCGCACAGCTTTACCTGGAGGCAGCGTAAGTGTTTATTACCTAACAAAGAAACTTAAAAGTAGACGCTCATTGATATCGTTGTTGCTCTTTTACATTCTTTTCTTATTTTTCAACATCTTTTAGGAGATTTCTTTCCTGTTCCTTGAACCCTTCCGCTCCAATTCATGTTCAGAGTACCGCTCATGTTCGGCCTGTCTGTCTGATCAGTCGTGTGGCTGGTGTCCCACCATGAACCTTTGTTATCTGCGCTCTGACGTCGATCAGCAGCCCTGCATAGACTCGCAAGGAGAAGAGCGCCACCTACTGCTTAACCCTCAGCACTGCACACTGTGTGAGGAGTATAGAGACTGTGCCGCTTGCACTCAGGTACTGCATCCACATGTCTGAAAGATTGCCATGAGTGTTTTGATCCAGAGCAGCATGCAGTCTGTTTACCAGCTTTCATGTTCTGTGAGGCTGTGGTGGAGTTTCTCTCATGTCTGAATGTTTGTAGGACCCCTACTGTGAGTGGCAGATCAACTCCAGCAAGAAGGGAGATTATCTGTGCAGTCGCCGTGGGAGATTGGAGGGGTCTATCCGGGAACCAGGAGGGTGTCCTAAAGTTTGCAACCAGTAAGTTTCAAGTGATAAACTAGTCTATGAATTATTTGGTGTATGTAATATTTGATGAAGCTGAAGAACCTCAAAAAGATATCAACTTTAGTTATTATATACCATCCTCTTTCTCTCTCTAACAGGAGGCTGACATGTGGAGAATGTTTGTCTAACTCCAGTCAGTGTGCATGGTGTGAATCTGCTCAGTCTTGCTTCTACTTTGCTGCCTACCTCACAAAGTTTCCCTATGGAGAGTGCAGGGACTGGTATGACAGGTAGGTAGTGAAGCTTCTGCTGGGATTTTAGGTCAATTGTCTGATAAAATCTAATGAAATGCCCTGTGTAGTTCACATACACTAGACACTTAGTGGGCTTAATTACAGGTTTGGAACGATCTGGATGAGTAACTAATGTCAGGATTTTTATTTTTTAGGTGAACTATACTTTTACTAATTAAAACTGGATACACCCGTCAAATAAAGAGTAAAATATGAAGGAAAACATGCTGTTTAATAAACATTTAACATCTCATTTTTAACATTTACATCATATTGCTGCTGCTTAGATAGGTAAATAAAACTAAACAAAAAGACCAGATAATTTATGCAAAAATAAAAATGCTGTAATTTTTACTTAGCCTGATGTCATTCCAAACCTGAATGACATTCTTTCTTCTGTGGAACACACACAAAAAAAACATGTTCTAAATACTGTTGATTGTTTTTTTTTATTATTATTATTATTTTATGGAAGCCAATGAAAACTATAACTATTTATATATAATCTTACAAGTTCCACAAAAAAAAGCAAATCAAACAGAGCAAACAAAAGGGGAAGTAAATGATGACAAACTTTTACCGGATTTCTTTCGTGTTGTTTAAACTGTAAATGACTGCCTGAATAATTGAAAATTTTCTAGACATTTCTCTTTAAAGAATTGAAAACATCAGAAAATGAAAACAAAAAAAATGGACAGGGACTTTAGTTAGGGGTGGGCTATAGGATGATTTTTGATCATGGACGATAAAAATTACTCCACGATCAGCTTTTTAAGGAATATCGTAGTATCGTGTTATTTTATCATCTTTGTCTCAATATGCTGCACAACGCGACACACATTCACATCAGAGTTAACTCAGTGGTAGAATTACACTCACCAGACACTGCACTGATTCGCAAAAGTACTTTATTCTCTTTAAAAGTCTTGCTGATTAAACATTTGATATGTGTGCTGTCCGGACGTGCTTTTTCAACGAGTACGCCTGAAGTGCACGCGCACTAAAAGCCTGTCAAATAGCGCCTAATTACTCAACTATGATATTTATCACATGTGATTGTGGTAATACTGTCACAAACACACAGCGTTAAACACAGCTGCTTGTGTCTA
>JAUMHI010000058.1:10671809-10712283 GCA_032359435.1 Enteromius unitaeniatus | reverse complement strand
ATCTTTGCTCATTTTGGCCTAAATATCTGCGCTTCTTTATTTTATACTTTGTTACCTTGAAAGGCTTTGTTTTTAATTAAAAAGCAAATTAGTTTGTCTGTACTGCTTAAACAACCTGCAAAATAGTAAAATCAATGACAAAGAATCAAATGAATATATTTTTGCCATATTGCCAAACCCCTAACCCTGTAATTTAAATAGTCTTAAAAAACCAACTTGAAAAAGAATCATGATAAAAATCGTGAATTGTGATTTCCCCAGAATAAATCGTGATATGATATTTTTTCTATACCGCCCACCCCTAACTTTAATGTCATTGCCTTACATTTACAATATAGTTGTGTTGTATCCCAGTCAATGTGAATATAATAAAAATGTATTATGTAATTTAATCATGTAATAGGATTGCGAAATATTATTGAATTCATAATAATTATAATGAATTGCAGTATTTTAGTAGTAATAATAATTTTCATCGTTGCTTATCCTTTACTAGTGCTTGTTATTTTTATACTGCATAGCTTTTTATTGCTTTTGCTGAAAATTGTCCTCTGATCTTCTCTCTCCAGTGTTCACTCTGTCCCTCAGTGTAAGCAATGCTCTGCTCTTGCTACCTGTTCAGAGTGTCTGCAGACGTTTCAGTGTGGCTGGTGTGGAGACTACAACAACCCCACTATCGGCAGGTAGGAAAGAAACATGTCTGTAAATACAGGAAACTACCATCAACTTTGTACAACTCCTGGTAACTACGTTTTCATTCTTACATTGCTTCCTGCCCCTCTGGTTTTTCACAGATGTTTGAGAGGTGACTGGGGTGGGATGGATGACCCCTTGGCTGTTAACTGTAGTATGGCTGTAGCTGAAGTGAAAGCCAGCAGGTAAAATTTAAAACGCTTCATACCTAGTGGCTAAATGAATGTAAATTTGATTTGATTTACGTCTCTGCCTTCTTCCATCAGCCCTGAGCCTCAAACTTTATCACCCCCTCGGCTAATGGAGCTTGAGCTGGAGTTGGAGCTGGAGCTGCTGGAAGGGATGGAAGGAGACGGAGATGCCGTTTGGTCCTACCCCTCCTGTCCAGATGTGGAGGAGTGTCGCTTGGGCTTGCATACCTGCCATCCCTCCGCTACCTGCGTCAACACCCCAACCTCCTACGAGTGTCACTGTGAGAGAGGCTTTACAGGAGACGGAGTTCACCACTGCAACCAGACGTGAGACTTTCTGTTAACACTTTTCACAAGGGTTGTTGTATGTCTTTATTACAGCTCAGGAATAAACATAGTGCATGTAATATATATAATCATGTTCACGCTCTCTCTCAGATGTTACAACGAGTGCCGTCAGGGCCGGTGCAGCGGTAGTCCTCGGTTTGAGTGCGAGTGCTCTTTGGGTTGGACATCTGATCCTGCCACTCTGGTGCTGAGCGGAGTGGAGTGTGACGTGGATTGTGGATGTAACTTCCACAGCACTTGTATTACAGCACCAGGGATCTGTGATCAGTGTCAGGGTAAAAATCATTTGTGTGTTATAAAGGGCTGTCAAAAAAAGTTAGCATTTTGAATATTTGTCAAATTTAAAATAAAATTTGTCAAAGTGTCGTTGCGTTTTAATGTTTTGTTAGCCTATCCAGTTGAACCCCCTAGATGTGATTGTTCATTTAAAATATTGGATGACCATTTTTGACATCCCTAGGTTTAGCTCTCAATTTTTCATTCTTTTAAAAAACATAAGCTACTATATTTTTACTTCCTTCTTCAGACTGGACATCAGGGCCGCACTGCGAGCACTGCAAGCCTGGTAGTTTTGGCTCTGCTTTGGCAGGGGGTGAAGGATGCATTCCTTGTCAATGTAACGGCCATGGTGACGCTCTACAAGGATTCTGCCATAACCAGACTGGGCAGTGCTACTGTACTCACCACACTCAAGGCACACACTGTGAATCTTGCCTGCCCGGATACTATGGAGACCCCAGGCAAGTCTGAGAATTAGCTGTGTTTATTTGGTGAGGATAGTGTCTTCAAATTCAAGGGCAGATGAGGGTGTTTGCTGATTATTTGATTTCAAAGTTAAAGGGTTATCATAAAAAAAATTAAATAGTCATCCTTGTGCACTCTCTTATGTTGCTCCAAATCTGTATATATATATTTTCTATTATTTTGGTAAAATGTTGGTAAGTAGGTCCATACTATGGAAGTTAGTGGGATTTTAGAACTAATCCTAAAATACAATACTCTGTTTTGTACAATATGTAACATTTGAAATTCACATTTCTCTCACAGGAACAATGGTACCTGTTTCAGGCAGTGTCAGGGTCGATCTGTTCTGCTTTCTTCTTTGTCCTCTGTACCCCTGTCCCTCTCCTCCTCTCTGGGGTGGCATGGAGCAGTCGGTGGCCAGGGTGGGCTCTCTCATTGCCTGTGGGTCCTCTCTGTGTCCAAGGATTTGGCACCATGCATGCCAGGGCAGTCATGCCCACCCGTGGCGCTGACCTGGCACCCGGATTCACACACACAGTGCACAGTGAGTAGATTATAGAGTTACTGCAAAAACAGCATAAAAATGTAGTTACCAGCAATATTTTGACCAGAAATGTTTGTGTTTCATTATCCAACAGAACTCCTATGTTTACGTATTTGACGGCCTGCCACAATTCCTCAGCAACGACGTTGTGCACTCTGACCACAACCTTATTGGAGCATTTTGTGGCACAACTAGAATGGAGCCAATTACTGTTGAGGCTACATCAGGTAATTAACAAAACTAAGAAGTTAATAGTTGCGTTCTTCATGGCACACAAAGCAAAGTTAAATATAACTGTCAACGTGGCACCATAGCACAGTGTAATGATAAATCACATGATCTTGTCTTCTCTAGGGGTGGTATCTGTGTATTTTGAGGCAAACGTTACCTCAGGACGTGCTCAGGGTTTTAATGCCTCGTTCTGGGTGAAGCGATGTGGAAATGCAAGTTCTGGAGAGGGTGCAGCCGTCTCACTTGAGTGCCAGGCAGGAGCCCAGTGCGTGAACGGGCTTTGTGAATGTCCCCATGGTTTTGGTGGTCCACAATGTGACCGTCCTGTCTGTCCAGGAAATTGTGGAGCAGAGGAAGGCAGAGGCATTTGCAACATGGTGCGCAACATTTTTTATTGCAGCCAGTTGTTTTGCTTTAGAGCACACTAAAATGCATTTTTTGGTATGTCCTACAGTTCCAATCTTACATGTTTGCATATACTTTTGCAGACCCTTGGACTGTGTGTGTGTATGGAAGGCTGGGCTGGATCAGACTGTTCTTCTAAATCGGACTCGGACAGCCTGGTTTGGGAAACATTGCTTGACACTCAGCTCTCTGCAGTAAGATTAAATCTTTCTTACAAGACTATAAAAATGAGTCTGTTTTTACAGACTCTCAATTTATGATTTTACAGAATAAGGCACACAGGTTCCTCCAGAGGATGGGTCACTCCCTAGTGTCCGGGCCACAGGGCACTCTTTGGATGTATGGAGGCCTCTCACTCCCAGAGGGCATCCTGGGAAATGTTTATAGGTATATTTTTGTGCAGTCTATTTGATGTAAACCGTTTTTATGCCTATTTCTATAATACATTTTTATTGGTCTAGGTATTCTGTGGCTGATCGTCGCTGGACTCAAATGTTGACCAGTTCAATGGAGGGAAATACAATGCCCATGTCCAGATACCATCATGCCTCTGCTCTGGTGTATAGTCATGACCTGTTTTCTGGCTCTCAGGCAGCCACTCACAGTTTAATGTTTGTGGTTGGTGGAGTCACAAAGAAAGGTGTTGCAAATGACACATGGTGTCTGAACCTCAGCAGTCTGGTGTGGAAGCAGTATAAGGTATCACATGTTGAATATCCTCACAGTGCTCTTGTGCTCCTCTGTAACGGTGTTAAGAATGTTAACTGACATCTGTGTTTAGAGCTCAGTTTTTCCTCCTGTGGCTGGACACACTCTAACTGTGCGAAGAGGCTCATCTGTGCTGCTGATTGGAGGTTACTCACCAGAGAATGGCTTTAATCATCATTTGCTGGAGTTTAACCCTCAGTCTGGGAACTGGACCATCGTGCCACACACTGGCACACCCCCTACAGGTAGAGTTTAAACCCTGCACGTTTTCTGGCACAGTTGGTACATTTTGTCTGACAATTAATCTCCTTACTAATTGAACTTAACAATTGAATTGCCTGTTTTTTTTCACTTAAACTTTAAGTGTAATACCTGTACACATCATGAATAAATAATTTCTTGAAATGTTTTATAGTAGTCTTTTTAATGTTTTATAAATCAATATACCATAGTATACTATAGTATATTATTCATAATTCATATGAAATATATTTAAAAAACCGTACTGTCCCCAAATGTTTGAATGAAAGCATAGTTATATTTCAAATCTTTACCAGTGTTTCTCTAATATTGTCTTGAATTTTACAATACTATTCAACTGTTCAATTCTTGTTCTGTCCTTCTCCTTTTCAGGTCTGTATGGCCACTCAGCAGTATATCATGAACAGACCGATGCTGTGTATGTGTTTGGTGGCTACCGCTTCCACGTTGAAGCTGTAGAACCTTCAGGAGAACTTTACAGTCTTTATTACCCCAATCTCACTTGGTCTTTACTGGTGCCCTCTCAGGGAAACAAGGTAACTGTAACAAACAAAGTTAGTAGGCAGAATGATTTGATGGCAGTTTGACAGGTAGATGAGACTAATCATCTCTCTTTTTTCCAGCCTCTCTCTCGTTTCTTCCATGCGGCTGCTTTAGTGAAAGACACCATGGTAATTGTTGGAGGCAGAACAGGCGAAGAGGACTACAGCAACACAGTCTCTCTCTATCAGATCAACTGTAATACATGGATACAGCCAGGTACTGTAAGAGTCATATCTGGATAAAGTACTTATGCAATTGCTAAAACTAGTCTTGTGTTTACTGACAGAATGGTGTTGGCCTTTCCTTGTACCTTGTTCTAGTGTCCTCAGTGGGTGAACCTGTAAACCGTTCAGTTTCCTTGGCTATGACTGGGTGGGATGGTCGCCTGTTTCTGTCTGGAGGTTTTAATGGAGTGACTCTGGGGCGACTTTTGACACTTTCCTTGCCAAGTGACCCCTGCATCCTACTGCCCACCCCTGAGACCTGTAACAGCAGCACTGGTAGCTGTGTGTGGTGCAGAGGTACCTGTGTTTCATCAGACACTGCAGAAAGGTACAACAAGAACTATGATCATCTTTATTCACAGTAGGCTTCTATGGCTACCATAATGTTTTTTTAAATGGCTATATCTCTTCTTTTTTGTAACAGAACGGGTTGTGCTATTGGACAGGCTACCTGTTCTCCCACTCCTCGTTCCCCAGATCAGTGCCGCAGACTCAAGACCTGCAGCGAATGTCTGGCCCGCCATCCTAAGACATTTTCCAGCCCTATGCAGGTACTTCCGTCACATCACAATCCAAAGCACTCCCATAAAAGTAAAGTGATTACTCCAGTCTTCATGACCTTTCAGAAATTGTCTTGATTTGGTTCTGAAGAAACATTTCTTATAAATATCGGTGTTAAAAACTTTGCTGCTTATTTTTTTACAAGGAAAATAATACATTTGCTGAATTATTTGAATAGGATAGAGCAGCATGTATTTTAATTTTTTGTTTGTTTTTATGATGATGATGAAATTATATATATTTTTTATATATTATATATATATTTATATATAACTTTTGAACAGAAATGCACACACTGCCACACTTTCTGAGATGAATAAGATCAATAGGAAAGATCTTTTAAACCTGATAATATAATATAAAAAATAGCATGACATTCTCTCCATCTTTCAGCCTGCTCTGCAGTGTAAGTGGTGTACAAACTGTCCTGAGGGAGCATGTATCAGCAGCTCAGTAAGTTGCACATCAGAGCATGACTGCAGGATAAACCAAAGAGAGATCTTCCTCTCCAGTAACTGCACTGAGACAAGCTGTGAGGCTTCTGACTGCCCCAAATGCACAGCCTCTGGGAAATGCATGTGGACACGCCAGTTCAAACGCACAGGTGAGAGTGACCACACAGTGAGCACAAATCTGTGTAGATAAGATGGGAGGAAAAGTTATTTTTCAAAGCTTTTGGATTTGTTCTTAAAACTTTTCTTGCAAAAGTATTACGCTTCCTAAGAAGCCGTGAGTCTTGCAACATCTTGCAGAACTGTGTACTTCTCCAGAGAAACAGATGCAACAGCCAATGCAAAGTTTCTTGGGGAATGCAAAAGATGTACAAATTTCAACTTCTTTTTTTTATTAAGGCAAGCAAAAACAGCTTTTAGTTGCTGTTTTGACTCTTGGTTTAACCATCCAGGTGAGACCAGACGTATCCTGAGCGTGAACCCAACTTACGACTGGACGTGTTTCAGCTATGCCTTGCTTAACGTGTCTCCCATGCAAGTGGAGTCCTCTCCACCAATGCCTTGCCCTGAACCCTGCCATGAAATCAAAACCTGCACCCAGTGTTTAAGCTCTCGTGGCTCTGATGGAGGCTGGCAGCGCTGTGTATGGAGCATGGCACTGCAGCAGGTAACATTTCCATAAAGTTTTATCCAACTTGATAACTTTCTACAAGACATTCAACCAGTAACTTCATCAACCTTAATTCACTCTTTCTTCTCTAGTGTATGAGCCCCTCATTTGTTCCTTTGCGCTGTGAGGCGGGTCAGTGTGGTCGTTTGCTCGCGGATGAAGACTCCTGCTCTCCTCAGTGCTTCCAGCTCACCCAGTGCTCTCAGTGCATTTCCAGGCCACAGTGTGGTTGGTGTGCTGTTCGGGGTGGAAACGGGGCTGGACGCTGTCTTCAGGGAGGACTGAATGGTAAATGTCTATATCGTTCTGCAGATTAAACAAATCAATCATGTAAAAGTTATGACACTGAATTTATGATTACCTAATAAATAGTTTTTTAGAAGGCTAATTGTTGAATGGTTATATATAGGTACAATCAGTTGCAGAAATATCCTTGATGAGACAATTAAATGTAAAGATTTCGAAAATTAGACCAACAATACCTGACTGTCGTTGTTAGACAATACACATTTAGGGGTAGTTTCCCGAACAGGGTTTAAGACTAGTGCTAGATTAAAATAAATGTTAAGAGCTGTCCAAACTGGAAAAAGCTTGCACTGAGATATCTTAAAATACATTGTTGCAATTGTTTGGTCTTTAAATGCTTACAGATAATGCATTTTTGTAAGACATGTTTCTAAAAATTCTTAAATGTCCTAAATTAGCAAAGGTCTAGTCCTGGCTTAATCTAATTCCTATCCGGGAAACCGTCCCTTAATGTTTTTTTTTTTTTTAAATGGGATTAACACTTAATTGTCTTTCTGTTCTGCAGGTGTGAGTGAGGCTTTTTGCCCACAGTGGAACAGTAGCTGGTCCTTCCTGCATTGCCCAGAGGAGGACGAGTGTGATAATGGACACCACCACTGTAACATCACCCAGGACTGCCATGATCTGCCTGAAGGCTACCACTGCACCTGCAGACAGGGCTACGTGCTCAGCAGGTATATTTAACAGCTTTCATTCTCAAACAGTATCACTGACTCCCATGGCTGAGTAGTTGATTTATATTTTCTTCTCTCATGCTCTTTTTCAGTGTGTCGGGTCAGTGTGAGCCAGTGTGCGCTCAAGGCTGTGTTAATGGGACCTGTGTGTCCCCAGGAGTCTGTGAGTGTCACTTTGGGTTTGTTGGAGAGAACTGCTCCTCGCAGTGCCGCTGCAATAAACACAGTAACTGTAAAAGCATCTCTCAGCTGGACACCTGTCTAGAGTGCAAGAATAACACAAAGGTACTGAAGCGTTTTATTGTATACTGTTTTTAAAAATATGAAAATATCAATAACATAAAAAGATCCACATATATTGCCTACTGTTTAGCCGTTTTTTTTTCCTCAAATGCTCAACAATCCTGAGTGGGAATTTTGGGAATTATTGCAAATTTAAAATGGTGTTTAGCGTTTTCAAATTGAAGACATGCATGACACGAGTAATACTATGTTTATGTTACAATACTATAGGTCACCTCTGTCTCTTTCTTCGTTTAGGGTCAGCACTGTGAAAAGTGCAAGCCCTTGTTTGTGGGCTCAGCCATGGGAGGAGGCATGTGTCGCCCGTGTCGTGAATTCTGCAGAGGAAACAGCGACATATGTCTGTCCAAAGAAGAGCATCGGAGGGCAATGGAAAATCCAAAAGACTATCCACTGGACCGTGAGAGTGTAAGCAATTTTTGGAAATTTTCCTTTCTGCATTCGGTATATGAAGTCTTGAGGCAGGGCATAAGTCATTCATTATATGCTTTTGCTTCTCAGATTGAACAATGGGCAACAGAAGGCCCTACTGATGACAATGCTGTGTGTGTAAGCTGTCAGAACAATAGCGTGGGTGATAAGTGTGAGAGCTGCCTCAGTGGCTACTTCCTGCTGCAAGGAAAGTGTGAGAAGTAAGTGCATTAGAAAATTTGCATTGTCTAAAATTGTGCTCCAATATTTTATTAGTTGTTTGTCAATTTAATTTTTCTGATGTGCAATATATGTAATATATTACTTAACTGGACTGTCCAAAATAAGGGCATATGTATGGAAAATCTATTTGGCAGTTGGCTTCACAAACAAACATGTTAGAGGTGCAAAATCTCAATGGTTTAAAAAAATATAATGTTTCTGGATCTTACATCAGTATTTACATTCCTTCATATTGTTTGTTTGTAGATGTCAGTGCAATGGCCATGCAGACACTTGTAATGAACATGATGGCACTGGCTGCCCCTGCCAGAACAACACTGAAACTTCATCCTGTCTGAGCAGCCCACAAAATGACCGCAAAGAGTGTTATAGACAGCAGGTAACGGCCTATACATTGCAACTAATAACATTCCATTCCATGTTTTACAAATAAGCCTCCTAATAAAATCCTGCTTTTTCTTCTTACAGTGTGCGAAGTGCAAAGACTCGTTCAATGGCAATCCGGTTAATGGTCGGCAGTGCTATCGGCAGTTTAATGTGGACAATGAATGCTGCTTCGACCCCACATCGCAGGTCAACTGCTTCCATGAGCCTAACATCCGCAATCTGCTCAGGGGTCGCACGGTGTTCTTTTCGGCCCAGCCCAAGTTCACCAACGTGGATATCCGCGTCACCATCGATGTTACGTTTGGAGAGGTGGAGGTCTATGTGTCCAATTCGCATGACACCTTCATTGTGGAGGTCAACCGCCAGACTGGCGTCCATACCATCAAGATCGAGGACGACGTCTCCTCTGCGACCACTTCCCGTGGAGAAAAGGAGGTTCCTCTCGCACCGCCGTCACCCATGAAGGTGTTTGCGAACTCCTCTTCAGCATTGCTCGGGACGCTGCAGTCCACAAAGTCGCATGGGACAGAACGTGAGACAAGGGAAGAACGAACCGAAGGTCTCATAACCTACATCACTGTGTGGAAGCCACAGACGGTGTTGATTGTACGTGGCGTACGGGATCGTGTGGTCATCACCTTCCCGCACGAAGTGCACTCGCTCAAGTCCAGCCGTTTCTATATCGCCCTGCGTGGCGTGGGCACCGATACTCATAACGGAGAGTCCCAAGGCCTCCTCTTTCTCCGACAGGACCAGGCCCACATTGACCTCTTTGTCTTTTTCTCCGTCTTCTTCTCCTGCTTCTTCCTCTTCCTGTCCGTCTGTGTGCTGCTCTGGAAAGTCAAGCAGTTCTTAGATTTCCGGCGCGAGCAGCGGCGCCACATTCAAGAGATGACCAAGATGGCCTCTCGTCCGTTCGCTAAACTCACCGTCTACCTTGAGCCGGAGGAGCCTCAGCTGGTTTACCTGCCCTCTGCTGGAGGGGGCAGCACTGTGTCCCTGGCCCACGTCCGGACTGGCAAGCTCGGTGGCATGGTGATGGGCCAGAGAGGACGACCCGGAGCTCTGTCCTACAAACATGACCCCGGCACAGGCACCGTCGCCCACCACCACCACCACCATCTCGCTCTGAGTGGAGGCAACAATGGGCAGCACCTTCCCCTACACTACCTGAACGCTCATCACTACGCACCCAGCTCTACGGCAAACCCCACCTCACATCACCACCACCATCATCCGTCCTCACACGGCAGCTACCAGCATTTCTGCCGCTCTGACCCCTTCCTGTCCCAGCTCATGGGCTTTTCGTACTCGTCCTTCAAAGTTGGGCCAATCACTCTGGAGCCCACAGATGACGGGATGGCAGGGGTGGCCACTGTGCTTATACAGCTGCCAGGAGGCATCCTTGCTCCCAACCGGGCCTGCTTGGGTTCGGCGCTTGTCACTTTGCGGCAGAATTTGCAGGAGTACTGTGGACATGGAGGAGCAGGAACACATCCTGGTGCCGGGGGCGGCCGAAAAGGCTTGCTGGGCCATCAGCATCTAACCACCATGGCCATGTAAAGAGACAGTAATGAGATGAGGAGAAAGAGATCGAAAGGGAAAAAACAATCATGAGAGTGTACAGGAAAGACAAAGGAAGTTGCAGAGATGTTAAAGGGACAGTTCACCTCCACAAAAAGTACAATTTTGCCATCATTTACTCTCTCTCTCTTGTCATTCCAAACATGACTTTCTTCTGTGCAACACATAAGATATTTTTTTAAAGAAATGTTTTTGTCCATTCAATGAAAGTCAATGGGTTCCAAAACCATACAACATTGCAACTCCACTGGTATTTTACCAAACAATTTTGGACCCCATTGACTTTCATTGTATAGATGAAAAACAAATTTTTTTCTAAATATTTTCTTTTGCATTCCGCTGGTTTTGAACGGCATGAAGTAAATGACAATTTTTTTGGTTTGCTCTGTCGAGGGTTACAAAAGGGATGTATTTATTACAAGAGAGGAATAAGGTGAATCATGGGAAATGTGATTTGTACATATACTGTAATTAATTATTAGGTGTCATTTACTTGTTTATCACTCCTTAAAAAGTTCCATATTGACTTAAAGCAGCAACCTTTATGCAATGCACTACTCGTATCTCCATGCTTTGTTGCTGTGTTTTTTGTTCTATATACACTACTGAAATCAGCTAGGCAAGCTGACGACTATGGCATGACATATCGACCGGTGAAAAAGTTGTCTTTGCAGCTGAACCAATGTGCTTTATATCCTCATGTGACAATCTGAACTGCCATCCAAACCAAGAGACGGTGCAACATGTCCGCTTGAATGTGCAAAACATTGATTGTCTGCAAAAAAACAGGCACAGATGTTGTAAAAAAAAAAAAAAGTATTGTAGTGCTTTTGTTACTGGTATTTTGTCATGGCTGTGATTGGTCGATGCTTTCTGTAATATAGCAGATTTGAATCTAGTCAATAGGTCTGTTTCATGGTGAGCCATTGGCTTATTTTTATACATATTCATTCAAACTGAAGATGCATTTCAGACTGTCAGTCGACGGTTTATGGTTACACATCCTTTTTGTTTGCATTAATGACATGCCTTTACTCACTTTGCCTTGACCAGACGCTAATAGAACTCTGTGACAGAATCCTCACCTTCTTTGTATTCAATTTAGGATTGAATTTCTATTTGAGTTTAGGCCATTAATCTTTAGTGCTGCAATTGTGTGTGTATATATATGAAGGAATAAGCTGATTAACAAGGAACATTACTTTTTTTTTTTTTTCAGGTCGTGTGGGAAATGAAGGAAAGTTATTATTTTTCCCCCTTTCTTACACTACTTATTTCATGTTACTTTCATTTTTCTAGGAAAAGACACAGCATTTGTTAACAGTGTGCTGATGTTTAATTTCCGACGATCAATGAAATTTATAACCTAAGCTGGGTTGTGCTGCAGCATTTTCATTTTTATTTCAGTGATGGGTCATGTTTAGCTAGATATGAGATCTGTTGAACAAAAAGTGCAATGGGAATTTTAAACATTAAGATATAGTATGCTCCTGGTGAGACACTATAAGGTAATTAAAGAGGAGAAAACACTGAAAACGCTACAGTTTGTTACAGTATTGCCATTTTTATGGAAATTCATATGTTTTGCTTTATCGCTGTTTTTTTTTTTCTGAGGATGGACTGTTATTTTCTGAGTGTAATCTGACTGGTATTTATGACAGGTTGATGTAGGCAGTCACTTTCTTCTAGAATTAAAGTCATAGATGTTTTGAAAAGTGTTAATTTGACGTTATGATTATTTAATGTAAATAACAGAAACATAACAGGAGAAGCCATATGTTCATCTCTGATTCAACTCCAGAGAAAGCAAAAAGTTTAAGCTAAGTTGGTTAATTTAAGATAAACCAGAAAAAGTGATTGTGATATAAATTATGCGCAAGACCAAAACACATTAGGGTCTGAATATGGTAAAGAAAGCTTTGTGTTCTGTTCAGATATTTTCAAATGCTTTTACTGTGGTTGGTGCACATGCCTTTGATGCTTAACAGCGGTCTGTCCATAATAAAAAAAAAACATCCATTAATGGTTACCAAAGCTTGTTTTCTTGTCTTTTTTTTGTACCCGATTTGACACCTATTCTAAAAATAAGACTAATGAGAATAAAACTACATACTTTAGTATAAAACAAAATGTGATGATTAAAATTAGGTCTCTTGGTTAAATGTTTTGTGGATTTATCTGTATTATATAAACGTTAGATGTAAGGAAAATGCTGATAAATTTATCAAAACACACAGTATTTACGGACATATGCGTGATTTAAAAATTATTGCATTTTATGTCCACTACAATCTCAAAAAGAAAAAAAATCATGAACTCTTATTTTGAAAAACCGCGTCAGTCTTGACCTTATTTTGAAAGGTGTTACCGTTGCTGGCTTTACATAATGTCTATAAGCAGCATCGTTATAACGTATTTCAGACCTGAAAAACAAGGTCACTGCAAACTGCGTCAGGTTCTTTAATCTATGCTTTGACTAGTATAACTAGACGAGTCGGTGTGATTGTAGCGGTGTGTGTGGAAGACGGCAGTGTGAGCTGTAGGATGCTGTGCGCTGAGGGCTGTGACAGTGCACAGGACAATCAACACTGTCTGCAGTCCGAGCGAGTATTCAGTGCAGCACATTAACTGAAGCTGTAGCATTTCCGGTAAGAACATTGTGTGCTTCATCTAATCAACACGACAATTCTGTTCACATCTGCATGTCTGCAGCCCTCTAGTACTGTCAAATGAGCTATTATGAACCTAAATGATTGAACATCCCTGCTGACAACAAACCAGCCTTAGGTGGTGTCTCAGCCTGGTCAGACAGTCTGAGCTGGTGTCAGAGGAGCTGGTGTCAGTGGTCTGACTGGGACCACCTGCTTGTCCACGCTGGTAAACCAGCTAACTGATTCGTCCAGGCTGTTAGACCACCTTAAACTTGCTAACGTGTTAAAAGATAGTTAATTTTGTCAGCTAAATTTAGTTTTAATCCACATGCATTACTTGGTATTGGAATTTGAGATTAGGGAAGAAAAGCCTCCACCTATTAGGTTGTGTTATTTCAAAATAATAATAAAAAAAAAGTAAATGGATCAATTAATATAAATGTTATACCAGGAATGTATTGTAAATAGAACCATAAACTATATTATTGTTCTTCTTAAACATTTCTTTAGGTTGTGCACAGGAAGATGAAAGGTAACTTGCTAAAGAAAAGAAAGTTATCCAGGAAAAAGAGAACCAAACGACTGCCAAATTGTGATAAAGAGCCATTGCTAACAAATGGTGATGGCGTTAGTACTGACACAAATGAAACCAAAACATCTAATGCCACTCAGGACTGTGCTGTGGGCACCTGTCCGGCGGTCGCACAGATCAAACCAGGAGAAGGAGAGCTGGAAGCTTTGGGAGTCCTGACGGTGTCCTCTGAACAACACCAACAACAGAAGCTGCAGAAAGTCAACCTGCAGCCTCATCCTCCTGCTTTCAGAGCATTCGTTCCAAAGACAGAACCAGACTGTGTCCCTTTAAACCCACCTAGTTTTCAGGTCAAAACTGAGCCTGGCTTTTTTGAAGTGCTGCAGCGAGAGTCTACTTTGATTGTGAAGGAGGAGAATGACAGCTGGAAGGAAGTGAAGCTTGAGACGCTAGATGAAAATTCAGTGGGGGATTCTGGCCTGCAGAAAAACACAGGTAATACATTTATTTAAAATGCCCAATCTTGTGAGTCACACAGCAAGAGGCATGCTGGGAAAAACCTCATCATATAATATTTCGTTTTTATATTATTGTTATTTTATTGATTTAGTTATAGCCAAAGTAAGTGTGTGTTTAATTATAGAATTTAAATAGTGCCACTGAAATTTCAGGGCTGCCTAGTGTCATCTAGTGGCATATTTCGTGCTAATTAATGTGGTTCATATAATTAAATAATACAGTTATACAATAGTTCTTGTTTTAAACATTGATACTTATAAATATATTTAAACATTTGTGATTGTTTCACAGCACTAATAAATATACATTTCATGTATAATTTAATTATGAAGTTAAACATTAATTTCTAAATATATATGTATATATAACTTTTCTTTCAAAATAAAATGTATACAAATAAATATTATTTATTATTTCATTGTAGGTATTGTCTTTCAGTTATTCCGGTTAGTTTTATTTCAGTCCATGTTTCCTGGGGTGTGGGAGGGGGGTCAATTATTAATAACACTGCTTGTTAGTTAATTGTGGATGATAATTTAAACCTAAGAAGATTCACTTGACATTTGCCCCCGGAAGACTTTCTTTATCAGTCCGCATATTTTTCTGTCCCTTTTCCTCTCCACAGCTTCCTCCTCCCTGATTTTTCCTTGTCCCCATTGCTCTGTGACTTTCACTGACTTTACATACTTGGACAAACACATCAAGTGGTGCCATCGAAGCGAATACCTGGCATGGGTAAAAAACCACAAAGTCTACAACTGCTCTAAAATATCCTCCGGGATGCTCAGCTGCTCGTCGTGCCACTATCGCTTCTTCTCTCAGAGGCAGCTGGAGACCCACGTGCGCAAAGCCCACCTGCCTACACCCAAACCCATCCGAAAACGCTACACCTGTCCACAGTGTGATCGCAGCTTTGATTACATCGGTAACCTGAAAAACCACTGCCGTAGATGCCATGGCTTAGCCACGGAGTGTAAGGATGGACAGATTAGCTGTGTTAAATGCGGTCAAAGCTTTGCTGGAGTCTGGGGTCTCGGACCACATCGCTGTTATGAGGATGAGAAGAAACCGAATGTGGGTGTCGACGAACCCATTTGCATGGACCGTGGCTATTTGTGCCGAGACTGCGGCAAGAACTGCTCTACACTTCAATGCCTGACAATACACAAACGCATTCATACTGGCGAGAAGCCATGCGTCTGCGAAGACTGCGGCCGTGGATTTCATGACATGGGAAGTCTGCGGAATCACAAAGTCATACACACAGGAATCCGGCCATACAAGTGTCTCGAATGTGATAAAGCTTTCGCCAGGATGGCCCACCTCAGATGTCATCTGCGAACCCACACGGGCGAAAGGCCGTACCCATGCCCCCAATGCGGGATGCGTTTCAGCCACCGATCGACGCTTCGCATCCACCAAGATATACACTCCAAGGAAAAACCTTTTTCATGCCCAGACTGTGGCAAAATGTTCTCCGCTCTGAGGTACGTGAAGGTCCACCAAAGAGCGCACAACTCTGAGCGAATGCTGCAGTGTAGAGAATGTACGAAGACTTTTTCACGGGAGGACGTGCTTAAGAAACACTTGCGCATTCACACGGGCGAGCGGCCGTACCAGTGCAATGTCTGCACTAAACGTTTCGTACGCATCTCGCACTTGAAGAACCACATGCGAACGCACACCGGTGAGAAACCGTACCGCTGCGAGCAGTGCGGCTCCAGCTACGCCCAGTCTGGAGATTTGACCAAACACATGAGGAGACACACGGGGGAGAAACCCTTCGCCTGTTCTGACTGCGACCGCCGCTTCAACAACTCGGGCGACCTGAGCAAGCACAGGCGCAGTCACACGGGCCACAGACCCTACAAGTGTGTGGAGTGCGGGAAGGGTTTTCTCATGCCCCAGCACCTGAAGTTGCACAAACTAACACACACGGGCGAGAGGCCGTACAGCTGCCCGCAGTGTCTTCGCACTTTCACTCGCCCGCACCATCTTTCTCAGCACATGGAGAAGCACACATAAGGATGGATAGCTGCACTACTGCTGTTAAATCTCAGTTACATGTAGGACAGGTGGGAAATGTTGCCCTGGAGGGCTACTTTCCTGCAGAGTTTAGGATTAACTCCTACCTGTATCCAGAAGACCTTGATTAGCTTGTTCATGTGTTTTTGATTAGGGTTGGAGCTGAACTTTACAGGGCCACCTGCCCTCAAGGATAAACCTTCCCCACCCATGATTTAGAAAAAAGAATTGGGAGTTCATCGATGAACTGAAAATCAGGTCACTTCTTAAAAGTTACTGAATCAAGGTGCATAGTCTTCCTTTCTGGACTGCCAGGTTTAACATTGTAGGTATTTTGCATGCTCAACTCCTTTGGAGATATCGATTGAATAGAATTCAATTGCCTTACAATTATTTTTTTTAATATGGGTAGTAAATCTGGCAAATGAACTGTGTTTTAAAGTGTCTATTTAAGGTACGGGCGTCATTAGCAGTGTAGCTTGGATTGTTAAATAATTTCAACAATTTAAAGACACACTTGGTTCACAAGAATGAATGAAGATAGGAGTTCTACTTCTTCTTTGGCCTAATAATATTCTATAATAATAATAATTATAATTATTTTAATATTTATTTGTGAGCTGTATGATGGAAGCATTTAAGGGCTGCATCATCTATAATTTGAGGTCTTTCTCTTTGCTGTACAGAAGACACCTGCAAAAATGAATAAAAGTTGAATGTGAGGCAAAATTACAGAATTTAATTTTACACTAAGGGTAGCAGTCATTTTAGAGTTCTATTTCATTGTATGTTAATATGCCTCATTCATTTTTAATCACATTTTCAGATGCTTTATGTGCAACAAAACACAATTTTGTATTTGCTATCCTAATGCTTAAGGGTGCTGTAAATCTGTTGAATTTTCATCAAGTAAATACTGTAGTGGGTTGGTTATTTTTCAGTTCATTGTTGTAGTTGATCAATTTAATGTCACTGTTTAATGCCAAAGTGTTCTGACAGTAAAATTGTATTATTATTATGACTGGTTAAGATGAAATAATTTTACATGTATGCTTTAAAGCACTGGTATGTAATTAAAAAAAAAATGAATATGAAGTTTAAGATATAAGTTCACTACCTATTTTGAAATAGGTGATGAAATCATATGAGTTGCGCTAAATAAAACGTAACGCAGTGGTTTTGTTCTTGCATTGGCCGCTGAAACTGTATTCTTTTTATCTTAAAACAGTAAATACAATATGCAAACCATGGCCATTTTGTCTAAACCATTGTCTTTTTGTTTTTCCTCCTCAGCTTGTGCACAGGCAACCAAAGCATCGTTGCAGTCTGTGCAAATACTCAAAGCCAATAGATGGATCACTTGGTCAAAGGGCCCAAACAGGTCTGCTTCAGTCAATGTTGGGGGAATAGCCCTATTATTTTTATGTCTACGATTACGAGGACAGCAGCGTGACTGGTGCACCGAAACAGATAACAAAGATGTATTTAGGGCTAAATAATATTGAGTCTACCTTTGTTTAAAGCTGGAATCAATACTTCTTAAAGCATGTCCATTTTTCATTTAGCAAGCCTCTTGTCTGAGAGGAGGGTCAGGGAGATGTATGGAAGAGAGTGTTTTAATTCTCTCTGTTGCTGTAGTAATAATAATTGTCAGAACAAGCACGGCTTCTAAAGATCGGGTGATAGGGAGGTGAGCCTCATGCACAAAATTAATAGATTTAGAAAATTGAGACAGATTACATGACAGGTTTTTTTTTCCCCCTCACATGATTTTCTTGTTTTACAGGGTATGGACAAAAATGACAGTTGGAGAAAGAGTAACACGGGTAAACCTTTTGAGTTTTTGAATGTATGCTAACACTACTTCTGTATTTAACTAGCAATATCAGTCACTCTCTAAAGAATGTAAATGTTTGGAAATTGCCACAAACGTTACAATTTGGTAGCAGTTCCTCCTTTGGGGCACCAGGGGGAAACAGATATCTGTCAAAGTGTGCTTTTGGGAATTAGGATGTGCTTTGGTGCCATCTGTTTCTCTTCAGTGCTTCTCACTCTTCTCACAGTGAGATAACCTGCTGGGTTACTTCACACAAACAAGTGAAAAAGCATAACAGGTTCTAAGGGGTTACATGCATTTCTGTTTGCACTACTACCTCGTCCCCGTGTCAAATTATTATCGTAAAACCATACTTAAAAAAAAAAACCCCGTAAAACCAGGACTCTGCGTTCTTCATTTCTGTGGTGCTGCGTCCCCTGTTTTGACGCAAGAACGTTTGTTAGACTGGTAGTGGAATATACAAAATTTGAACAGATTTGAAAAGAAATAGGCATCACACACTTGCCACCTTTGTAGGAAAACACAACATCATACACTAAATGACAAAGGATCATACACTAGCCTATTAGACTTTCAAGTCATTCCAAACACACACAAAAAAGCAGGTCACAAATAAAAATCATGTGTAGTCAAAATTTGCCTCAAATTTTAAATTGTGGATATGCTCTGAATGGATGGAATCAGGATGGTCTGAAGCAAAAAAGCGAAAAGAAAAAACATGTTGAAAAAAAATGCATATGCTGGTTAGGTATGTTTTGAAGCTGGGATACTGGCTTAAACCAGCAAGGGACCAGCAAAAACCTGCTTTCCAGCTTCAAAACATACCTTACCAATATATGCTGTTTTTTTAACATGGAAAAAGAGAGTTGGTGCCCATCATACACTAAATGATTTTTTGTGTTATGCAACTTCTCAAAATCCTCAAACTGGTGTTGACACCTCCAGACAAATCTGGGTAAAAGTCTTTGTATAAGTCGTGAAGTGTAGCCTATTCCAGCCTTTCATTTACTACATGGCTTTTATGCTAACAAATGTGTTGATTTGTTGTCTGAGATCATAGTTTGATCTTTGACCTGTGATTTGACCCGTGTTCTTTTGTAAAATGCTCCATTAACGGTCAGTGCTAAACTCTAATACCCTTATTTACAGGCATTTTTCTGACTGACCATCTCTAGAATACTCCAAAATTGAATTACCTCTGTTGAATTAAATAAGAGCCCTCTTGCACATTTTCCCCCCAACTCCAATTTTTTATATGTAATTCCAGCAATCCAATTTTCTCCATATTTTCTCTCAATACTCTTGTCAATTTGCTGAAGGAACACATTGTTGGCTTTGGTGTGCCAGTGTCACAGTGTCGTCTCGCTGCAGTGGTTTTGGCGCTTGTTGGCCTCAGAGGTCAGTGTGTGGGAAGAGCCGCCGGCTTTCGGGGTCTTCAGGGGGCTTTAGGGCGGCTGCGTCTGTGTCCCTTTGGGCTCAGCCAAGCCCAAATCCACTTCTCTCATTCATGAAAGGGTTACAACAGAGGTCAAATCACCACTTTCCACTCCCTGCGAATAACACAAGCCGTGCGTGAGGGATGGTTTATGTAGGCGTAGATGAAACTGTGTGTTTTAGGTGGGTTTTCTTTTGGTCATGGTACTTTCTTGGCACGTATTAACTGCCTGAAAGCTCAGGCACACAAAAGACAGTGAAAAGATGCTTTGAGTTTTGCTCAGGGGAGGATGGTTAGCACCGAAAACGAATAGGGTTGGTGCTGTCAAACTCGAAATGAGGAGCTTCTCATTTTCGATTAGCATCACGGCGCATATTATTCCCATTGTTTTATATGTTGCGTGCCTCCCAGTGCTGGTGCTTCTCGAATAGCCCCAAATCTAGAAATTCACAACTGCTTTCTTCTCCTCCCCAGTCCGCCCTTATGTCCTAACCTTTGGCTCTGGGTGTCTGTTTAGCACCGGAATAGAGATGTGGAGGGTGAGGGAGACTGACAGTGTGCGCTCCCCTACTCAGTAAATATGAACTGCACCCAACAGACAACCTCATTTATCACAAGGGAAAGAGCGCGGGAGGGAAGAAGAGAGAGAGGGAAAGGGGATAACCGGCTGGGACGATGTGGCCTCAGCGAGCAGGAAGAGAGTGCGGGGATGAGAGACACAAGAGTAAGGAGGGGAAGACAAGAATAACACAACAACTCAAGCGAGCACGGGAGGAGAACGACGACAAGCAGACGTGATGTTTAGAGAAGTCAAAGAGTGGAATCAAAAGAAAGTAGTTAGAAGAGAGGAGGTGTGGGAAAAGACGCAGGCCTGTTGAAATACTGTAAGTGAAGAAGAGAGAGCAGAGTCTTGACAGTGTGACCAGATGAAGTGCTTAAAATAAAAAACGCTTGTGATCATTTTGTAGGTGTGAGCAGATCATAAGAGAATAAGGGAAAGTGAGACCGAAAGGAAAGATGATACCTGTGCCTGGGGTCGTTGTAATGAATAAATCTCATTTTGATCTGCAGTGAATGAACTTATTAACGGATCACAACCTGTAATCTGTCTGAGTGTGGATCTCGACAACCTGCCCCAGTTGATAAGGCTTTAATCCTCAGTGCTGAACACAGGTACTGACCACAGAGACCAAAGGTGACTGAGCTTAAGATGCTGACTTCAGAGTCATTATCGTCTGTGCTCAGTCAGACACAACCGCTTTGCAATCGCAATTAAAGCACTAAAGGTAAAAGTTCAAAATAGTTGATGATCTTTTCTACGTGCCTTGCTTTAGTAAGTCATATGTACTGAAGCTGCAGTCAAGCCAACATTTATTCAGACAGCTTAAAAATTGCATTAGTACAGTTTATTCGCTATAGTTTGAAAACGGTAATAAAATACGGCAAGAACTCTGAGTTAAACTGTGTCAGAACAAATTCATCTTGATAATGTCGGATAACATTAATTGACAGAAAGGTATGTAATGAATTAGGTTGAATAGCTGTCAGCTGAGAAAGTTAATACACAATTAGATAATACCAATCTCCAAGTCTATAATACCAAGTCTGTTGTGTAAAAGTTTTAGATTAGCAATAAAAGAAAAACATTTAGGTTTAAGTCTCTGAATATTTTTTTAATATAATTTTACTTTCAGTCCACTGTATATGTATATGTAATGTCAGTTTACTTTTACTTTTTGCTATCCTCACTTACATAAATCAACTATAGTGTCCTGCACCCACTAGTAAAAAGATATCAAAAATGAAATCTTGTGTGAATAATATTTAGTTTGACTGTATCTGTCTACACAATTGAACGTGTTTCACTTTTTACACTTTCTAAAATGCTGCACAAGCAAATGTATTAATGGTACTTAATATTTTAGTATGGTCCATTACCAGCTGCTTTTATAGATTTCAACATAAAAGACATCAATATTTACTTTATGAAGCAGCAAACTTATCTGTATTTAAATTTATCGGATTGGAGCCTTCAGTATGTAAAATTATTCAGTCATATAAACTTATTTCTTTGCATAGCACATGGTAATCACAACCTGCATGATATAGTTAATATCCTTTGCAATAAAACCTTTAAACAGGGTCTTTTTTACTTGTAATTAAGGGCTCCTATAATGAACTAGGCCTGACTAGGACTAATATCCCACAATTGGCGCTAATAGCCGCTAACTCAAAGCCAATGGTCTGCCAATAAGAACCTTGTACATTGGCCTGTAGTCTTCGTTATGGTCAGTATCTGACCTCTGCATTCCCAAAGACTAAAGGGCAGATTATACATCTTTGCATTCAACTCTTTTCTCCCTTCTTTCTTAAAACCAATTGAAAGCTCTGGACACTGGACACTTTTTTTCTTTTTCTTTTTCTTTTTTTTACACAACAAATTGGCTGTTAGTAGGAATGATATTTTTGCTATCAGTTAAGAAACTAAAGTTTTACTACAAATGTTCAAGACGCACATTGCTATTATTTTAACGGCCTTGCAAAGTCAATATTGTACAATTATGTAAACTATATTAATATGGTTCTAAATGCATGCTGTTATGCCTGGTTCCAGTTGCAGTTGCAGTTATGCCACTGCTTGCTACACATTGTTATGTTACAGTATGAGCTGAAAGGCTCCAAGCAGGTCTATAAATTAAATCAAGGCCACGATAAGGAAATTGACAGAGAGAGAGTATTGCCCCAATGAAAGCAATTGGTTGCTCGTAAAACGATCCCTGGTGGGCCCTCTATATCTTTTTTTCTGGTGTGCATCGTCCTCTTTTCCTTTTGTCAGTCCTTCTTTTCCCTCTTTTTTTTCCCTCCAGCACCTCACTAAAACTATCTACCCTGTTAAATGTCCCAGTACAGTTCCGTTTGCTGTGTTAATTTCCATACATGCATCTATTTCCTTTTCTGCGTTTACCACATTTTGGTTGTTTTCTCATTTTCATGTTTTCTCTCTCTGACTATTTCTCTCACTCTTTCTCTGTTTGAACCCCCACTCCACGGAGAGACAGGAGAGAGGAAAGATGATGTGTGACAGTTGCTATATTTCGATCTTCTGTCAGTAAGATTAATATTGACACAGTGTGCATCTTACCAGAGGCCTGTTGACTGTGTACGTTGTGTATTTATTCATTATTCTTGGTTGGGGCATTTTTCTCAAGAATCAGACAATAACTGATGTGTGGACTTAGATAGAGAGAGTATATTGGTGGCCTGAAATGAGTCGATATGGTCACATCTGGGTTTGTCTTAACCATCGTCTTTGTCTCCATGGGGTGGCTGCAAAGTCAAACCTTGTTGTAGTTTCATGGGGTCTGAACCACCTCATGTTTCACTGACAAGCCCTTGGATACGGTCAAAGTTTGTCAAGGAAGATGTACCAGATAATTCAACATTTTGGCTACTTTGTGTGTTTAAATGATCAGGCTGTGAGAGGATTTGGTGTTTCTAGTTACAGGATTAGCTGATCAATTACTTCAGCATAATTACGTTGAATGCTCTTTGGCTTAAAAAATCACTTTTCACTATAATTGGAAACGATATATTTCACTATAATTGGTTTCTGACATTTTTATGCTAATATTAATGTTTTTATTCAGTGTAATTTGACACTAAAGTTGGCTGCGAAACAGAAAGGATTCTGGATATAAACAAATAGAAACAAAACAGGAAAAGAAAGAGTATGAGAAGTGCAAGAGCCCAAGGGGGGAAACAGTTGTCGCTGGAGACTTTTATTGACTTTCCCCCCCTCTTCAATCGCACGTGACTGGAGCACGCGCGGGGGCCAACAGATAAATTCACAGAGAGGGGCTGAGGAAGAGAGAGAAATGGGAAAATAAATTACTCTGGAAAGATATGACGATGGGCTACATGCGGCTTTAAATCTAAAAGGGAATTCGCGACACACTCGACCAATTTGTCACTGCGCTTTTTACCCTTCTCTCCATTTCTTTTAGCTACTTTTTCTTTATTATTGGGCCACGTTTTCAAAACACGTACAATACATGCACGATTACTTGTTCTTTTTACTGTTTTTTTTACTAGTAATGACTAATTATGGTTCACTGAAATGTCTAACCATGATAATTTAGTTAATTTTATTGTAAGCAATGTTCTTTTAAAGTGAATATGCTTTTCAGATACTACAAGGTTTTATTAAAATAACTGAGTAACTAACTGTAAGTCCCTGAGAAACAGTAGGCTACTGTAATCGCGGTTGAGGTGGTAACCATGGCATCCGCATAACACTCGAATAGATTGCGTAATCAGATGGAACATTAATACACACAATTGCCATTGTTTGCATCTTTGTTATTATTTGAATTAAATAATTTGCATAAACACAACTTTCCTATTTAATTTCTAAACTTTAAAAGTCATCCCTGTAGGCACACTGTTGTAAGTATTGCGTTTGCATTCAAAAGTAGTTTTTTTTTTCTCTCGTATTGCCCTGTTTGATATACCCGTTTACAGTTTCTGGAAAGATCCATATAACTATCACCCCATTCCATTTGTCTTTCCCTCGATCTCGGATTATGTGTAATACACCGTCATGCCCCACCCCCTATAATATCTATAACAGCCGAAAGAGAGAGGGAAATGAGATGCAACAAGGGAAAAAGAATGAGATGGACTTAAAGTGAGGGATAGCTGGAAAAGGGGGAGAGAAAGAATGGAAAAGAGAAAAGAAAGAAAACGCGGTCTTAAAGTATACCCCCCTCTTTTATTTAATTTAGACGCCAGGCGAAAATCGATCCTGCCATTCGATACGCAATCCGAATCAAGGCGAATTAAGCGGGCGGAAATTAACTCTGAAAATATTTTTGATGGAGTGGCTTGTAGTCTCTCGGCCAAATGGACTGCAAAGTGGAACAAATGACAGGGGCCTAGTGGTGGAGACAGCGGCGCTCCATCTTCCATTAGGGCGTAATGGGATAGGTCCAGCCCCCTAGCTCGACTCGGCTGCATTAATCAAAACAGCCTCTATATGAAGATTTATGGTTCTCCCAGCGTCGCCGCTTCACTTCAGCGCCGCTGAAGCCGGAGCCTGTTCTTGTGTGTTTCTCTCGCTCGCTCGCTCTCCCTCTCTCGCTGTCGCTTTCTCTTACGCTCTGTGTAGGTGTTAGAGAGACCTTCTCCCTCCTTATCTCCTCCTTTTTTGTTAGACCTACTAGTATACTTAAACAGAAACGCGTTTCTCGCCTCGGTAATTGTACCGTGTCATCATCTGCGCGAGTGTGCGGTGCAGGCTATTTCTCATCCTTTTACAATGACGTGGGTCAAAATCGGGAATTCCAGTCTATGTTTCTAAAAGCTGAGATGGACGTTTTTACAAGCTATACATTTCTCGCTATGTAGCCTTTTGACAGACTATCATGAAAAGACACAAGTCTCTTAAAATTCTTACAATGGCGTGATTAGGAGTTATTGTTTTGAAATTAATTATTGTGTATACTATGATTGTTCTTTTATAGCAGTGCATTTTGAGTAACTTCAATAGCTTCTCTTGGGGTAGTGCTGTAAAACACTTTTTGTATCTAACAGGAACCTTTATTGTGAGGGAAATAGAGAGGTGGTTAGAGGAGAGCTGAAGTAGCGGAGAGACTTTTGACCAAGAGGGAAAAGCTCGGGTCTGTTAATTTTTAAAATCACATAGTTGGTTTCACTTTTTGTCTCCCCTGCCCTTTTAGTCCTAGAAAGTCCCTTCTCAATGTTTTATTTCTTTCGTTGTGGTCCAATCTCTTTATCTCATCTAGCTCTGTTGTTTTCCAACATCTCTTTCTCATTCCACCCCCTTTCAGCCCAAACTCTCATACTCCAGAGCCAAATGCATGTGGAGACATCTCTATATCCCCCCATCTATCTCTGCTTTCCTCCTGCCCTGCCTCCTTTCCTTTTTCTTTACTTTGCTTTCTTTTCCTGTGCACAGAGGGGAAGCCGGCTGCCAGTATTAGTCTGCCGAAGGGTTTATTCAAATTAGAAACGCTTCAATCTCCTTATCCCCTCTCCTCTCCCTCATGCAAGCACTCACTCTCTCACCTGCTTTCCGTGGCCCCCGTCTTCCCTTAGAAGTCCCCAGAGCCCAGCTAGTTTAGGGGGACGATGTTTGTGGAGAACTGGGAGATGAGGGGAAGGAAAGGTTAGGAGGAAATCAGGGAGGTAGCAGCACTGAGGTCGTTCAGATTTGTCTGGAGGGACCTGTTAGCCATTTGGTTTCTCGTCCCTCTCTCATTCTCCCTCGTCTGATTTAGAAGCTGTTATGAGTGTTTACATATTTCCTTTCAGTGGAGATTCACATTTTTTCTGACAGTAGTATCACACTAACAGCTTGTGTACTCTGCAAGTGTAGTTTTCTGTTTCATGTCTAACTCTAACGCTTGTTTTTTTTCCCTCCCTCTTCGACTGGCTGTCAGTCATCAGTGAAGCAGGTGGGACTTAGATGTCAGTCAGCCCTGGTAATCATCAAAATTCCTATAAACTATAAATCTCTAGTATCCCACCTTTGAGCATAGAAATATTTTATTGAGTCATATTGTGGAGATCATACTTTTCTAAACTGATTCACAAAGCTGTGATTGCTTTAAAGGAACTTTAGGTGTGCTTCGCTGTATAAGAGTAGTCCACAAAACAATGATAAACAGGTTTGGAACATCACAAAGGTGAGTAAGTAAAGACGGGATTGTCATCCCTTTTAATCCTTTGCATCCAATATACTATAGTTTGCGTGGTTTCCATGGATCCAACGCAGGATCTGGAAAATAGCATGCATATACAGTTTAAGGGAATCCAAGCATTTATCAACCCAACAAAGCAAAATTAGTCTAAATGGAATGGATTAACATATTTCTTAATATGGCTTATTCAACTCTGGGAACATGTTTTGACATGCTGCTTTGATTCCATTATATGACCAGTGGGAATGTGAATATTTTTGTGCTGCTTAAAATAACTGAAAGATTAACTCCTGTCAAGTCATTATACAAATGAGCCAGGAGGCCTCAGTTGGGCCCCCAGGCCTGTCAAAGCAGGAGATGAGTTCTGTTTGTCTTATGGAGACATAATATCACATTAATAAACACAGAGTAAGTGCTTCTAATCATCATCCAACTGCGTTTGCATAATGTTACCTTAAATGATGTATTCTGAGGCAGATTTTTCAGTTACACTCACGTTTTGAAAGTGTTCATATAGGACAATGCAAAAAGCACATTTAGTAGCTCTTGACATATCAAGACCTCGATGGCTTTATATAATAGACTGCAGTTAATTATTGTCCAGTATAACATACTGCATTGGCCGTTTATAGGCCATTAATCCCATAAGGATTAGCCTTTGTCAATCTTTACATAAGAGTTAATTGATAAAACAAGCCACGGATTCCACCCAGGCACACAACTTCAAAACTTAGAGCTGGCATTGATTTGCCAAGGCATCCTAATCACTCAGAATGGACTTCTATAGTCATTAGAGCACTTGTGGAGATTTGTAATTGCAATGTACATTGTAATTAAGAAGCATGAGACTATCGCCTTAATCACAATTCAGGTTCAATGACAGTGTGACCATGTAGTCATAGAGTTTTCCCTCACATTGACTGCTAGTGTACTGTAGGCCACATTATTTGGAGCTTAATGGTGTGATACGTTTTACTTGTCAATAAAACAACCTACGCCACCATAAGTTTATTAGAAAGCAATCTTGCAAAAACATACATTACACAATACGCTAAATAATACATTTTTATATGCAGTTTCTTCATGTTATGCAGTATGTGTTGTTTTAGGTGTGATTTATTTGCTTGAAGTTTTTCCTCCACTCTGGCGAGTCGACCAACTCTTTTCTGCCATGGTTCTAATCTTTTTCTCAATGTGAAATTAACTCCGTTTGCATATATAATTAAATAATTTTCTTAAAGAATTATACGTTGTCTTGAGCTACTTGCTTTTGATTGATGTCTGTTTATGATTCGTTCCGCTTAGAAATTCCTACAACATTTCTTTCCTGATAATATATCAATTTATCAGGAGAGGTTTTATGTTAATTTCCGCCCTCCCCCATACAAATACCCATCATAGTCCAATACCATCTCGAGCTAATTAAGCAAGTGTTAATTAAAAATGCTGGAGAGTATGAACGCGAAGAATTGTTATGGAAACGTTGAAGTTAATCAAGCTTCCAAATTATTGATAACATCCTGAGACCGGTGATCGATCGGGAAGACATTAAGAGGCGAAATAAAGCAGATATTGGCGCGTGCAAGAGAGAGAACGAGCGCGAGAGAGTTAGTATGAATATGGCTAGATTTAATGCCTTGTGTGTTTTTGTCAGATCTAATTTTCTTACACTGCCATCCATTTTTTTCAGCCTATAACGGAACGTTTCTCACTGAATGCTTACAATCACCTGCATACAGTATTTTGGCCCTGGCCTGCGCCTGCTGAAGTGAACATGACTCTCGAGATGCTGCAATGGAAAAATCACTCTCACTTACAGCTATGCAAAGGCCACTCGGTTAAGTCTTTGGAAATTAATATTTCCTCGTCCCCTGTACGTGCTCTCATTCAACCCAGCGTACGGTAGCTGTGCTTACACGTTTTCACGCCTTGTGTGTGTGCTCGTGTGTCGTGTACTTACAGGCCCGCTTCATCATTCAGCCAGCGATAGGAGCAATTCACCCATAAAGTGGCGCTTTCGGCCATAAATAATATTCAGGTCGGTCTATTGTTAAGTGTAAAGTTGACTGGTGTTTGATATTTTTTTCTTTTTTCCTCCTCCTTTTCCACGGCGACCTCGGGTTAGGACTCATACATCACGGGATGACAGCTATAGAAAGGCCCTAAATTAGCAACTAAATCGAATATTGATCAGCTATGTGCGGCCCTTCGCGTCGCGGTTCCTTGCCGTTTCTCCAGTGGAGAGAGTGAAGAGAGGTGTACGGGAGGAGGGGGCGAAGCAGTGGCGGTTGTGTTGTTTTTGTGTATCCACAATGGGAGAATTGCAGAGAGTGCAGTCTGTTGATATTCACCTCGAGCAACTCTAATTTTGGCGCTCTGAAAGTTGGTTAATCTTTTTTTTTAAAGATAATGTAATTCATTTTGTGGTTAGTAAATCTGATTTAAAAATGGCATTGTTTTTATTCAATGACCCAAAAAGTGTTTAAGTATGCTTTAAGTGTGTTTTTTGAAACCCCAGCTAAATGTTGTTAGCCTACACACAAAACTTTTAGAGGTCCAAGTACCATCTGAATCGACTCGACGTTACCTGTGTAGGTTGTTTCAGCTACTTTATACCAACTATACATCATCGTTACTCGTATACCATCATTTTATTCAATGTATGCAAAAATAATTATGCACGCCCAGTTTCTCAATTAAGAGCAGCTTAATTTGCCTGCAGTTATTAATGACTGAGTGACAGCAAGCGTGGCCGCTTCTTTTTAGATTGCAAACTTTATATTATCCAATTATCTATTCACCCATGCAGACAAGTCCACTCATCCATTTATCTGTCCGTCCGCGCATCGACATGGGTCTTCCTTCATCTCCATTTCATGTGAATGCTTCTCTAATATCTGTGTTGAATATGAAGTTCTTGCTGCTGATTGGCAGTGTTTGCAAATGATCGTTGCATCCTATTGATGTTCTCGCGCTTTTCTGGAGGGAGTGGGAGGTCTGTTAGTTAGCGTGAGCTGTAGGACAGCGTTTGATGAAACGATCCAGAGACCTCTGGCGGGAAGGCGCCGTGTCCGGGGCATGGTCGTCCAAACCCAAGGCCGCAGTGTAGGTGGTCAAGGTCATACAGGGTCACTCAGATGAGGCTACTCGTGCTCTTTTTTTTTTTTCAACCAAAGGGCGGGATAGTCAGGGTTGCCGAGTCCAGATCAAATATCGAGTGTTGGCATCATGGTAGAACAAGCAGAGCACAGAACCGCGAAGTGCTGGAGATTACAACAGGCTAATTGAAATGGATGCTCCTGAAGCTGAGTGCTAAATGAGGCCTCAAATATTTCTGTTGTTCACTCGAGAGATATGTCCGGGCCGTACACTGCCCCGTGTATCATCTCCCACATCAAATACTGACCTTTGACATTAAACACATTTATTTAAAAATCTGTCAAAATTCGTCAATAATTCGAATATGCACGTTAATTTGATAAATGTTTTAATGATTTAAGCACCATGGACAGCGCACTCCTCTCGCCTTTACTACAGCATCTCATTTTCTTTTTCATTTTTTTTTTTTTTTTTTGCCATTTTAGGCATGTCTGCTATTTAGTTAAATAAGCTACTGTTCTACATTTTTACTTAGTCACTAGGACAGCACTGCTTGTGTATGTTCTTTGCAGAGCTGGAGCTGAAATTCGTCACGCACTCGTGGAAATGTAGAATATATGATATGCACGCGTCTGTTTTTTCGCGTTTTGTTTCCATCACAAAATTCATAGCGTGCTACTAGATGCCCTCGCCGCTCATCAGCGACGTTCTTGGCAAACACTTTTAGAACTTCGCTTGAGGACAATTCCGGCAGCCATCTGTTTCTGGCAGAGCTATGCGCACGGGGCAGGAAGCTGAATTAACAAATTTTGAGGGGGAAAGGTGTTTGTCAGCCAGTAAGGTCGTTACTGTGAATGTGCACCACTTTATTTATTTTTTTATTCTCGCTCCCACTTTTCTTGAGAGCGAACAGAAGGTAAGAAAAGACATGTTATTTTCCTGTTCTCTTTTTTCTTTCCTGGCAAAGTGCCGTGATTCTTCCTTTCGCAATTCCGAATCTTAGCACGACACTTTTTTCTTATTATCACTCTCTAAAACAAAGTCCACCGTACTTCCTAGCATTCCTTCGCGCTATTTATCCTGGATACCTTTAATAGCTAGTGAAAGTCATTCTTGCTACATCACTGCATGCCTTAATGCTAAATGACTACACTTTATAAAGTCAAACAAAACTGTAGGTGTATGTCTAAAGAGAAGTGAGTGCATTTTAATCATTCAGTTGAAGTTTGACAGGAAGAAATAATGTAGATAGATAGCTCTATCATTTGTCATGCAGATACATAACTCGGGTTGCTTCTTAAAACTTTCATGAAGTAATACCAGTACCCTATCTATAATCTATTTCACTGTTCACATTCTTTTAAGCATGCTCCTGAAAATACCTGTATGTAATGGTATCAATCAATATGTCAGTATATCTGATTAATGAGCATCTCAGGTTATTTGTGTCTTGAAGGTGCAGGTGGAGATGAAGTGGAGTAAAGTGTGAAAAGGGCTCTGGAGGGACACAAAGATGTTCACACACGGTGGAACTACTGCGGTGCCCGTCACAAAACAAGAAGTGAATCGGAGAGAATCACTGCAGAGTAAGTAAAGGAAACCAATACCCCATAGGGTGAAGTAATACAAACAGAGAGCCAGATTATAAGGAGGGGGATGAAGTGACTGAGAATGAGAGAGAGAGAGGGAGAAGGAAGAGATGAATGAAAGGTAATTGCATTAGAAAGAAAAGAAGGCCAGAAGGAAGGAAATGATTAGAGGAAAAGAGACTGATAGCCGATAGAGAGGGAGTGCGAGAGATGGACAGAGAAAGAGAAAGAGGGTGGGGTGGGGTGTTCATTTACTCCTTTCATTCAATACACACTGACACTCCCTCAGTGTCGATACAGAGTGTGTGTCTCCTCTAAGCACACTATCCCGGTAACTTGTCTCTATTATTTCTACTATATGTATGAAATAGTATTATACTTAGTATTTATTAGTTTCTATTTTATTTTAGTGTTGGCATCTATTAGTATTTTAGTATTCTTGAAACTTTACTTATATTGTTTTATATCACATTTTAGAAAAGATTTTAGCATAATTGTTTTTCTATATCTATATGAAGTGACACTAACACAGACACAAGCACACTCTTAAATTCATTTATTCTATTGCATATATAGTTACTTCATACATTAAGTAATTTATGTTAAATCACTATGTATAATAATTAATCTATTAATACGCATGCGTGAAATTTGGCATTTAATATATTTAGAAGTGATTTGACAAATAGTTTTAAAGGGATATTACTTAATATGTATATTATAACAGTGCATTATATTCAGTGAATTCATATATTGTATTTTTATCTAATTTCTATATAAAACCCTAATTTAGTGCATTTTCTAAAACAAACCGTGTTTCAGAATCCCCCAAGCATGTTGTAAAATCATGTAATGATCAAGAAAGTTTTGAGTAAGACAGCTAGCCTCTGACCCTCAGCAGCCATTTCCCTCTTAAGCATCATAATCTCACCTCAATCTAGCGTTCGCATTTTAGTTAATCCATTCATTTTGGCGACTGTTTAGTATGAAATAACAGTAATCACAGCAAACGCTGAATGTCTTTTCTCTGTGTGCCTCTCTGCCTCTTCTCTTTCTCCTTTTGTCATTGACCTTTGGACCCTGTCTCTGTCTGCATATTGACTGTTAGACTGCGAGTCACTTGAGCTGGCTGTCAATACTTACCTGGTTTAGACACCCTGAGAGCTGCGGTCATCAAGCAGACACACAGAGAGGGGGAAAAGAGACACATGCACAGAGAGGGATTTATTAGGTCATTTTATTGTATTATTCAGTATATCATTATTTTATCATCCAAAAAAAAGTGAAGAAAACGCATAAATCTGGGTTTAAGATTATTCACCATGGTTTCATGACAATGTGTAATTTCACAGACATATTTGTAGTGACCTTTACAATGCTTGTCACTTCTACGGCGCACAACTCTATCTGTGCCTGTTTTACAGTCCACTCCACCTTCTCCACGCTCTACCTCTCATTCCTTCTCTCCCTCTTTCCTTTTTACTCTTTTCATTTCCTTTAATCTCTCACTCCCTCCTCTTTCTCCCTCCCTGTCACTTTGATTTCCCTATCCACTGGCCCGGCTCTCTGTGTGCATGTGTCCCTGTGAGTCTGTAAGTGAGAGCAGGAGAGACAGACTGTTAAAATATGTTTGTATTCGCAAACGGCTGTTGTTATTTTGAGCTATACATCTGACTTCTGAAAATACATGCGCAATTAATATGCATAAATTGCAGGCTGTGTCTCAGTAAACCTGATTGTGACTGATTTGCTGACTTTCTAATTCTAATTACAAGTATAAACCAGACTCCCATGCTTTTGTCACTCTAGTTCTTTAATGTATGAATTTGAATTTGTATATATCTGAGAATAGCCATGCGTGTCTTTCTGAATGTGTGTATTTATATTAGAGTAGACAGTGTCTGCATGGCCCACAGAAATCCTGGGAGTGAGAAGGGCAGAGCATCAGCGTGCGGGTGTTGGGGTGTATGTGTGTGTGTGTGTGTGGATGGGGGGAGAGGCAAAGGGTCCCCCTCTTGTAGACAGTTTGACTGATGACATGCATTAAACAGTTAATCTGTCTGATTGAATGTTTGCTTCCTCCAAATTGAAACATTAAACAACAAGGCGAGAAGCGGGAAGGAGGGAGAGGCTGAGGAGGAGAGAGGGATATGGCTTCATCTACTCCCCAAATCATGCAAAGAACAGACTGGAATATATAATATCGTCCTGTGAGTGAGGGAGAGCGAGAGCGAGAGGAAGAGGGAGATTGGAAGGGACAGTGTGTGTGTGTGTTGCAGGAAGGGACGGGGGATATGTGAAGGGGAAAGCGGCCGGACAGGAACAAGCAATGAGAATGAACGGATGGTGAAAGATGGTAGTGAAAAGAAAAGGGACTCATAAGGGTGTGTTGTTATAGTCAGAAGGAAGAACCAAAAAATGTCAGACAGAAAGAAAACTTTATTACTTGGTAGTCTTGGTTATCACTTTTGTGTTTGGAAAGTTGCTATCCCTGCTACTTTTGTCATAACATTTAAATCAGTGGACTGCATTCTCACGGACCTCTTTAGATGTCAAAACACAATTAAACAGAGTTGCAAACAAAAATAGTTGCACATATTGCTAGAGTGCGAAGTGTATTGCCATATACTCTGTGTGTATGTATTTATATATATATATATATAATATAATATAAAGTTGCTTAGAGAAGTTGCTTGTCTGCTAAGCTACAGTACTGTGAAAACTTTTTCAAAATGTGGTGTCGAAGTGAGGATGTTTAAAAAAAAAAAAAAGTTTTGAAAAATTATTCTTATCCATTTTTG
This sequence comes from Enteromius unitaeniatus, assembly GCA_032359435.1. Classification (NCBI taxonomy): domain Eukaryota; kingdom Metazoa; phylum Chordata; class Actinopteri; order Cypriniformes; family Cyprinidae; genus Enteromius; species Enteromius unitaeniatus. The sequence continues at coordinate 10,678,590 of JAUMHI010000058.1, read as the reverse complement.
GTATTCTTGCCTATTTATTAACTATTTATTTCCCATGGGCAGAGTTTATTAAGCAGAATTTAGATGTATTTCCTCGAGCCTCTTTTCCACAGTTCCACGGTCTCTTTGTATAATTCCAGACAGGCTGAATGATGGTAAGATCAGATCTGTGTCGACCATACTGTCTCTTCTTGGATACAAAAATATCACTGGATTAGCTATTTCATAAACTGACACATTGTATTCGTACATTAAATCAAAAGATATAAATTACTGCCTTCTGCAGAGTAGATTTATATTTACATTACATATTTACAAATATACATTTATAGTACTGTATATTTCTATATACAATATAAACTAGATTTTACATATGTGTATTTATATATAATGTATAAATACATATATTTTATATAAATCTATTTTACTTTACAGCGCTCTGATTGGGCTGATAAAAGCAATAAACCAGACACTGAAGTAAATCTGGAATCCAGGTAGGATCTTTCTGAACAGTCTGTATGTGACTTTTATATACAGTGAACAAATCTATATTTCCTTGCTATGCATTTGGCCAAATAACTGCCTTTTTTCCTTTCCGCCATCACCTGATCTTTTTTTTTCTTCTTATATTGTAGCTGGATAATTGCAGAATGCCACACAAGATGACGGATTGACGACCAGATGAGCCTATGGATGCTCTCACATCAACGAACACGAAAAAGCTGAGCGATCACAACATAAATAGACAGATTGCAGGATGGATGAATTGATAGATCTTTTAGAGAAGGTCAAACTTCTGTGCGCACACTCTCAAACCATCGTGAAAAGAAGAGAAATTGATTGCCGCTCACAAAAGGGTTGAAATGACCAAGAAATTATTTTTCTGGGCAATGAACATTGTGAGTGAGTGAGAGAGAGAGAGAAGGAGAGAAAGGGGGAAAAATGCCCAGACTCTTTGTATGAATCGTCTCAAAAGTAACTATAGTCATCTTCAAGATGTTGCCAGTGTTCTGGTCAAATGGCCACTCTACCAGGCCAGAGCGGTTTGGAGTTTCGGTACCTCATCTTAAGTTTGGCCTCCAACATAGCCTTCACATTTCGCCAAAGGAGATGGTCATGATGTCATAATTTCACCTGTCAGGAATCTGTCAAGGTTGCCTTGGAGACCACTGGCACCCCTGGAACCCTTGCGCCCCATGGCACCAGCTTTCGATTGTGGATATCACAGTTCCTGGATTGATGGCCGCCTCCAATCCACACCATATTACCCTGCTGGGGTGACAAAGAAGACATCTAACACTCCCACCCTTCCCACAGTGCAAATAAAGACATCTAGGGGGAAAAAATGAATGCTTCTTTAATCATATGACGTCTGTGTGCACCAAGCCGTTCAAACGGCGCGCCACTAATGGACTGCTGATGAATAGACAAAGGGAACAACCATCCACAGTGAGCAGAACAAATAGGCCTCCAGCACAAATGGAGATGTAAGTGAACACACTCACTCACGTTTGGATATGTAGATTGGGGTTCAGATGATCACACCCGCAGACAGAGATGAATATACGGGCTCGTGAGCGAATAAACATGTCGAGCCTTATTGTGAGCTCACAGAGAGGCCATTACCAGGAATCCGCGTGCTAATCATAATTAATCACTTACTTATTAAGCGTTAATTGCGCTGCGCAAATGTATCCTCGCCCAGAAATGGCCCTGTATTGAAGTTGTTGGGCCTAGACAGGGCGATATTAATTTATTCTTACTTATTAATTTCCCTAATTAAAACAACAAGACCTAGATATATAAGTGTATTCTTTGTGTAATAAATGAGGGTTTTGAAAAGCAATAGCGAGTCGAGCGTGTCGCTGTACGAACCGTAAATCATCTTCTCGGGGTTGATTCATACTCTTCATCATCTCTGAGCCAAACGAACATATTAAGAAGATGGCACCCAAGTCTGTATAATTACGCACATCCTTTACAGAAAATACATAAATTCATTTAGATAAACGGTTTTACTCCTAATAGAACTTGCTGATCTCTTTCCACTAAAGCTTAATCATCTATCTAATAGGATCAGGATGTGTTTCTGCTTTGCAGGCCTCTCTGAAACTTAACAATGCCTCTTTTAGGGAGAGTTTGCCACTCCCGGCAGAAACCGTTTAATTTAGACTCAAACTGTTGGCATGTTGCAGATTTTTTTAGTCTAGTTCCCGGTTGTGGGTTAACTTAATGAGTGCCCCTTGTTTTCCCCCGTCTCGCTTTTCTCCATGCATTTTTATCGGTTTCCTCATTTCTTTTTCTCCATTTCCAAAATGGTCCACCTGAGCGGGCTAAGCGAGGGCGGGGTGCCGTAATAGCGCTAATGCCCAGTAATACGGGCCAGATATTATAATCTAAGCGCTGTCACAACGCGTTAGCCGCCGCAGACTGACGTGTCAATGCTACTGAACGCAGGTGATATGGCGGGGCAGGAAGCGCGGCCCGGTAATCGTCTAACACAGACACGTTTATTTTGAGTCTCCCTCTCTCTCCCTCCCTCACACTCACTCACTCACACACCGTCTTTCGCGAGGTTTTGAGCGCGTGAAGGCTAACGACCCGTGCGCTTCGTTGGTGATTTATGCGTGTGTGTAATTGAGTGTTAATAAAAGGTTGTCCGTAGCGCGTGTAATTGTGTGTTCAAGACTTTCTGTGCGCGAGCGTGGATGTAATTGGGTGTTATCGATGTTGCTCGCGCGTTTGTATGAGGCTGGGCGCGAGCGCATACATGCTTTTTCTACAGGTTCTGCTTTTGTCTCTTACTCGTGTTTCCTATGCTGTATCTCATGTGATCGCCCTTTAGCAGACCAGAGGCGACGCACACTAGAGGGCATTCTATACGTAGTACCAACACGTGTATGGCTCAGTCGAAGTATTTCTGGCCAACTTATTATTTCTGACAGCAGCAAAACTGTTTCCACCTGTCCTGGAGGGCCAGTGACCTGCAGAGTTTAGCTCATTCCGTAATAAAACCCACTTACCTGGGATTTTCTAGGGATCCTGAAGACATTGATGAACTTGCTCTTTTGGTTAGGTTTGGAGGGAAATGCTCCAGGGCATTGGCACTTCAGGGCAAGGTTTAAGGAAACCTGATGGAGCCCATGAGTGGAGCGGTGACAACTCACCTTCAGTCACCTTTTTTCATAGTCAGCCTGCTCTAGTTCCACTCCTGCACTGTAAAAAAATAATAATAATGAAATAAAAGTTAAGAAAACCTAATAGTTTGAGGCAACAAGCTTGTGGAGATTTTAGAGTTTTCTCAACTAGTTTTCAGTTGCACAACAAAAATCCCACATGAAAACAAGTCAAGAAAACATAAAAATCTCCTGAAGCTAGTTATTAAGGGGTTAATAATCTCCAGAGAGGATCAAAACGCTTTGTGCTGTGAATGTAGGGCGTTTGTGTGATTCAGAGGTATAAGTAATGCATTATGCAAATTGTGCTAAAAAATAACATGGCTAAAGAATTTGACGTGATTCAGTCATTTCAAATATATTATGTATTTTGTTTATTTATGGCTTGTGATTTCAAGAGAATGTTTATATATTTTAAAGATTCATGAAATATACACGTTTGAAGTAGAACGGAACAGAACGTACAGGTGCAGGATAGTTGTGTGTGTGTGTGTGTTGAAGAGTGTGCATGGTTTGGGGCCTGTTTAATTGATGTGGGCTGAGCATCGATCCCCCCCGCCTGGCCTAATGAAGGCCTGATTGGTTTGTGAGGGCTGGCTGGTTCTGCTCAGCTGCCCGGGCGGCCCGTACTAATCCACAGCACAGCGCATTAACACACACTCAATCCACCATCACTCTCTTTTGCCCCCTCCCAATCTTCCTTTCTTAAATTCTTTTTTCTCTGTCTTTTCATTCTCTTTCTTTCTCTATCCATTTTTACCTGAAAGTAATTTTTTCCACTTGGAAAAGTTTTACACCCATAGAAATGAATAGTACTTTTGACAACTAAATCTAATATGATGTAAAGCTCGATATTAGGCAGAAAAATTATTAAATGCATGAAAAAATAGTCGACCTTCACATGGCCAGCTGTATATTACTGTATTCACCATCTATTTTTGTGTATGCTGGTTATTCAGTGTTAACCACTCTTTATCTATGCTGTTTTAATGATTTAATGTTATAGTAGATTATAAAAACAGTAATTTTTCTGTACCATCCCATGTTTTTTAAATTTCTTTACAGATAACAGTATTTACAACAACTCTGTGAACTGCAACGTGAAGCTGCCTGCTGTTATTGACAAAAATCTCCAGGTACTACAGGTTCTTCGGTTTCCCAGCATGCACTTCTTCTTCACAGTGTCTACATGATGTTGAGATTCAGATGTGCCACTCTGGACTATTGAGAGACTCCTACAAATAATAACATTTATTAATGTAACACACAATGTGTAAATACATAGGGTATGTAAACTATCATTTGATAAAAATTTTCATTGAAAACTGATACGTTTTTTACAAAATAGAGTTTTTGTGAAAACTGATACATTTTTCAGCATGGTTGATGAACAGAAGGTTCAGGCTTTATTTGAAAAATAAATATTTTCCTACGTTATAAGAACATTTTTAACAAAATTTTGACTGATTTAATGCATCCTTGCTAAATAAAAGCATTAATTTCTTCCAGAAAAAATATTATTTTAATAGATATTTTTCCTCTCTTATATTTAAAAATGGCAAATAACTTTCATGTATCTCAAGGGTTAAGTAAAGTTTTAAGCACAACTGTATGTTTTAGGCACATATTCTCTTATTTGTTTGATGTTGTACTGTTTATTTATGTCAAGTGGTATTCCTTCTCACTGTTGATATCATAATTTGTTGTCACACATAATGCTTTTTGTCAGGTACACATCTGTTCTCATAAATCTCAGAGTGGATTCACACTGTTAAAGAAGGTGACAGCCCAGTTACAGAAAGCTGGTGGCAGATCTTGGGGATTGGAAGCCGTGATATGGTTTCCACATCAGACTGACTCACAAAATTTGTCAAAGCAATCTCCCTGGTGCTTTCCTCTCCAGAGGTGTCTCAGTTTTGCCACTCCACTGGTCAGTAAATTTTGATTCTCCAGCTTTTTCGATGAGTTTTTGCTTTTATCCAGCTTTTCCATTTATATCAGTTCTTTATTTTTGACACTAGCTTTCACCACTTGTCACTTGTTGATCCCGGGAGCGCATATCTGACCTTTCATACTGTCAGCAACCCCCCTTAACTAGAAATCAGCTAATATTAATGCTAATGCAAAATAATTACAGAATGCTAAAGCTTTTAAAACCATTATGTTCAGTCACAATGACCCTTGTCGGTTTTGAAAAATTAAATACTTGATCTCCCAAACGCATTATTCGTCTGTTATTTTACACTAAATGTAAAGCTTATTTGAACGTGTATAAAATTTTGAACACTTATCAGCTTGATAGTTTTCCTCCTTAAGCAAGAAAAGCAATTAAGAAGAGATTTTTATTTGTAATGGTGGTCTGCCATGAGGCAAGGTGCAGTTCATTTAGTTATATGAATTCAATAAAATGAGAGCGAGAGCAGGTCTAATGCAAACTGCAATGAAAACATTAAATTTGCAAACACATTATGCTGAGCATGTGACGGAGTGCCGATGATAATTATAGTGCACATGAGGATTGTAGAGATGTAGTGAAGAAAATGTAAAAGGGTTATGTTGAATTAACTGTATTGCAAAGTTATGTATATTTATTTATTATGCATTAAACAAATGTATGACAGTGATTGTGGTTGCAAGGGATTTAACTGTTGGCCTAAATAAGTAAAGATGGACCTTAGTTTTTGGATACAGCAACCTGAAATCACAGGTATGGATGTGAGTATTACAATGCCCTCCACTAATATTGGCCCTTGGTAAATCTGAGCAAAGAAGGCTAAGAAAATAAATCTGCATTGTTTATCATTTTGATCTTTCATTCAAAAAATTCACACAATTCTAACCTATGAATGAATAAAAACAATTGAAAAGAGAGGAAGATTTTTGTGATGAAATAAATGTTTTTGTCCAATACATGTGGACCACAATTATTGGCACCCCTAGATTTTTAAAATATCTCTGATGAATATTGCCATTCATATTCACACTTTTGAGCACTCCAGGGTGATTATGGACAAGAAATTATCCAGCCATGGTTCATGGTATCCACCCCATGGTATTTTCACAGAAATATATATAGGAGGGAAAACAAAGCCCAAATTTCCTTAATCATAAACACAGTGAGAAAAAACAAATAATATACTTATGATGTGCAGCAAAAGATAATTCAGCTTCACCAATTAGTGAAGTGGCTAGAGCAGTGAAAATTTCCATTTCCACAATCAGGGAAATAATTAAGAATTTCCAATCAACATAAAATATTACGAAGCTGCCTGGAAGAGGATGTGTGTCTATCTATCTATCTGAGGAGCAGAGTTTGTGTGGCTAAAGACTCTTTAAGGACCACTGCTGGAGAATTGCAGAAAATAGTTGAGTCTCAGGGTCAGAAAACATTTAAAAAAAATTCAAACAGCCCCGAAACATGTTGTTCAGGAGGGTTTAAGAAAAATTATCCTGGCTCATCCTAAAACAATCTCCAGCATGTTCAGTTGGACTGGAACTACAAATGGGACTGCTTTCTATGATCAGATGAAACTAAAAATGAGCTTTTAGCAGCAATCACTCAAGATGGGTTTGGTGAACACAGGGATAAAAAGTACTCCATGTGTACAATGAAGTATACTGCTGTG
>JAUMHI010000058.1:10630725-10671709 GCA_032359435.1 Enteromius unitaeniatus | reverse complement strand
TTAAATGGAAAATATGTGTTGTAGAGAGCTGCAGCAAATGGCTTTTAATTGAAAGAAAACATGTACTACAAAAAAGTCAATCACCATCTCTCTGTGCTTTTATGAAGACGACGCAACGGTACTACCGGTACTTCAGAAAACCTGGTACCGTAACATTTCAACATTTTAGTACCGTACAGTCTTTTGACAACACTACACAGTATTATGGAACTAGTAAACTTGCTACTTAAACTTAATACACCCAAGGCAAGTTTCATCTTATTTAAAGTGCCCCTATGAAAGGTTCATATTTTGGTTTTGGGAGTCCCAAACAACTAGTTGACATGCATGCAATGTCAAAACACATTTTGATTTTGTTATAATATGCGTTTATTTTTACCTTATTTGTTCAATGACTCCTAAACAATTCGTACAATTCATTTTTGCAAATCCCTTGAGTTTTTATTTAAAGCAGTGTTTGTGAGCTTTTAACACTACAAAAGAATGAATCAGCATTTTCATTCAGACAGAGGGCAATTTGCTTGTTTCATTTTGACGTCAAAGTAAAACGGCTTGGGACTCATTTTAAAGACAAGTCAGCTAGCTCTGTTGAGAGACAAGAACTTTATACGCAGTGCACTTTCAGATTTAAAACTTTGCAGGATGTTTTCATTCACTTAGAGACAAAAATCCATAATAGAGGCACTTTAGGGGATAGCTTACCTCACCTACAAATGAAAATGCTACTCATGATGTTTCCAGTTCTGTATGTTCTTTTGTTCTTCTGAACAACGCAAAAGGGGTATTTTGAAGAATGTTTATGCACTGAAAGTCAATGGGGTCCAAATATATTAAGTCTGTGCGTTAAAGTGATAGCAGCCTAATATACCTGCTGCTGTCTTAATGTTAACCAAACAAAAAAAGCTCTTACTAATCTTAAATTAATACATTTTGTTTTAATAACAGCAGATTGTTACAGCTATAGGAAATGAACTAATTTGGATTTCTGGTGAGTCAAGTTTGCAAAGAGCTACTGAAATGAGACCATATATACGCATTCAGTTCACATTAGAAGGCCATGCAGCAGCAGCGTTTCCTATTTGTTCGCAAAGTGACAAAGCTCTCACAGTGTGTGAGGATGTGCATGTGCGTAATGTGAAGTTTTTGGTGTGCTTTGCTGAGGTAACAGAAACTGTAGGTGTTCCTTGAACCATTAACAAAGGAGCCTATGTCTTGTCTTGGGTAATAGTAGTGGCGTATGTCTGGGTGGGATGTATGTTTGTGGAAGCTGTCAGTGGATGTGTTTGCAGTGTGAATTGTGGTTGTACGTTAGTAGGAAAGGTGGGTGTGGATATTTTAACGTCATCCAGTTGCAACCATGTGTGTGAAAAAGTTACTCACTTGTGGCAAATCCAAGGTTAAAGTGAGCTAATTCTATTTTATTGAGAGCTGAAAGAGTGATAGAGATGCAGAGTCTTAAAAAGAAGGTATGATATGAACAGGAAATAGAGAAGGATGAGTAGGGCATACCGAAAAATAGGCATGAAAGTTAAAGACAGAATGAAAGATTGACTAGAGGATTGATTTTTGTAAAGGAGCCTCTGAGTTGCTTGTGAATGTCAGCAGAAAAGAAAGAAAACAGGACTTTTGTGGACTTGTTGACGTTTTTTTGTTTCTTGCCTTGAGCACTTGGTTTTTAAGATGCTGTATGAAGTTTATAGTTGTCAGCTTTAAATGTCATATGAACAATATGTGCGTTCAAGATTTTTTTTTTTCTTTTCATCATTTTGTCCATGTTATGTGTATCTGTGTATCTCTTGTGTCCGTCTGTTCAGTGTGCTCTGGCGCAGATAGCTGCCTGTTGTCCCCTTAAGATATTTTCACACTGACAGTGAATTCAAAGCAATTTGGGGGCATTTATTTTCAACTGGAGGGTCAGACTGTGATCAGTCGGATACAGCGGTTAAGAAGGGACAGTACAGGATTGAATCTCTCACAAAATCTTGATTGTGGAAAAGTCAAAGGATGCGAGTAATTGTCATTTTTTTCTCTTTGTAATTAACCACACAATAAACATTTAAAGTCTTTTCTTATCATTCATTTTCAGAAAATGAGGGATTTTTTTGCTTAAACCAACATTTGGAAAAAAATGACATTTTATCAGGAACTGCACTGTAGACAACAAACAATAGTATCAGTTAGAGGTTTTGGTCTATCGTCTTAATCGTTGCATGTTACGTAACCACGCATTACACATTTACTGCGACATTGGAAGAAGCAGCGTTGCCAACTTATCGACTTTGTCGCTAGATTTAGCGACTTTTCAGACCCCCTTGGTGACATTTTTCAAAAAATAGCGACTAACGACAAATCTAGTGACTTCTTGCACAAACCTCAGCAAGTCTCTGGTAGAGCTCTTGTTTTCCCAGCACGAGGAGATTGTAAAGAGAAAAGGTGCGTCGTCTGTGGTGTGGAATTGGTTTGGGTATAGGAAAAGTGATACGAATGAGACTAACGTGATTTGCAAGGTATGCAAGAGCACTGTTTTAGCAAGCAGTGGAAACGGGGCATTCTAAAACACTTAACGTTAAACATGCTTAATGTGGGTTAATGCATCTAAAAACTGATGAGGGAAGCCCAAATTTCTGTCAAACCTTCCTTGGAATAGTCACTAACTACTGTCAAAAGGACGAGCCCATATTCTACAGATAAAGTGAATAATATCACCTTAAGTTTTTTCTCCCCCAGAGAAGTCCATTATATGGAAACAGCTTGACGTGGCATACCTTAACAACGACCGGGAGAAACCAAAATTCTGTCCAATTGCATTTATAATAAAGACTTCCAACTGTTAAGAGAGCATGAATCGATACTTAAAAAAAAAAAAATGGTAACACTTTATAATAACTGCACACTATGAATCATTAGTCAAGCATTAGTACACAGACGGTTCATCCTTTATAAAGCATTGTTCCAACATTAATAGTCATTAGTAAGCAGTTTATAAATACAGCTGTAAATGCCTTGTTCTTTATTTATAATCATATCTATTACAAAGGAGATTTAAAGGCTCAGTTATTTTCCAAACAGAACAAATAAAAACACCACCGAGGGATAAAAAACTATTTCAAGATGCAAAAAAAATTAAACTGTACAACTGTTCACTTGAATAATTTATCATGATATTGCATGAAAGGTATAAAAAGTCTATTCATAAAGTATCTGAAAAAGATCTACTCTATGAACAATGCATTAAATTACATTAAATAAAGACAAAATCAAAATAAATAAAATAATCTTAAACAATAACTACATATGATTCAATGCCATGTCGCAAGTCAAGTGAATCCTCTTATTACAGGCATCCAATACTGACGTCCCACTGAGAAAAATAAACATGTTTGCGGGAGCAGGTGAGAGAAGATCGAACGCAAGAATAATCGCACGCAGACGTCATATGATGCACCCGCGAGGGTTTGAAATAAGCTTGCGGGCTCCCGTTTCTTCGCATATAGATGCGTTTTCCTCTCACGGATATGATTTACCACACACGCCAGCATTAGTGGTGTACTTGCTTATTAACGGCATAGATTTGTTGGGTTTGTCATTCAGGCACAGCACCGAAATGAGGCACCAAAATCCGCGTTTTGATTCGGTAACTACGGGTTTCGGTACCCAACCCTAATAGCCATTATAAGAAAACAACTTAACATATTATTCACTTTGTAAGCTGAATAAGAGCTTGTTCTTTTGACAGTGGCAAATCTTTATAATAAGTAAAATTAGATTGGTTTTCCCTGGTCGTCGTTAAGGTATACTGTCTTTTGACAGTAGTTAGTGATTATTACAAGGAAGGTTTGACAGAAATGTGGGTTTCCCTTTTAGGTGCTTTAAGCGTGTTAAGCGTTTTTCACGTTAAGTGTTTTAGAATGTCCCGTGGAAATGGTATAGTGTCTGTTGTTCTGAGAAAAAAAAAAACATTAGCCTTACAATACATTGCAGTAAACAGTATGGTTGTTTTTTTACTTAAAGTATTGCTGCAATTCAGTTTAAATAAAATTACATTATATGAAAGAGTTTCTTTGTGTTTGAATTTTTATTTGTGCATTTTCAGATACAAATTGCAATATTTTGATATATATCGTTATTGAGGTAGAAAATTGCTTCTAACATAAGATTTTGGTTATATCGCCCACCCCTAGTATCAGTGTCCGATAATTGCTGGTACTGGTACCAGAGATTGTTACAAAAATATGTAATTATTGCTATATTTACAGTGCCCTCCACTAATATTGGTGCCCTTGGTAAATCTGAGCAAAGGAGGCTAAGAAAATAAATCTGCATTGTTTATCATTTTGATCCTTTATTAAAAAAATTCTAATATTCTAACCTATCAATGAATTAAAACAATTGAAAATGGGGAGAAATTCTAGTGATAAAATAAATGTTTTTCTCGAGTACATTTTGACCACAATTATTGGCACCCCTAGACTTTTTTATGAATAAAATATCTCTGATGTACATTCCCATTCATATTTACAATTTTAAGCACTCCAGAGTGATTATGGACGGGAAATTATCCAGCCATGGTTTCCTGTTTCACAGAAATATATATAGGAGGGAAAACAAAGACCAAATGCTTCTGTCTAATTTTACTTATTATAAAGATTTGCCACTGTCAAAAGATTCCATTAAATGGAAAATTTCCATTTCCACCATCAGGGAAATAATTAAGAATTACCAATCAACAAAAAAAATGTCACGAAGCTGCCTGGAAGAGGATGTGTGTCTCTTACATCCCAATACACGTAGAGGAGTAAAGTTTGAGTGAGACTAAATCTCAATCCAGCATTTATACGATTCGGCCAATTATATTTTCAAGGACAGGAGATGAGCATAACACGTCTGATCTCGAAATAACAAGCAATGCTTGTTACGCTATACACGCGTCAGCCCAGGTATACTTAACTTTCTGCGTCCCGTCTCGCGGACAGAAGCATGCCTATGCAGAGCAGGAGCAGCGCGCAGTGGCAGTGTTTGTCGCGCACAGCTTGTACTACAGTAGACTAGATTGAATAGGCTATATTACCTTAATCTTTTGTGTATCATTCTGTAAAATGAATAAATCAGTTTGGGGGTTCAAATCAATTCACTAAACAAACAATACAAAAGGCACATCTATAAAATATAAAATAAATTATATTTATATATAATTCAGTTTAATTTCTTATTGTTTAACTGTGATTTATTTTTTTCTTCTTTAAAGTATTATATTATTTTTCATTACATTTATTTGAATTTAAAGCAGAAAGTACTTTATTGCTGTTTGATAACCTAATGTTCAGGAGTAAATCTTTAAAATAAAAAAAGTTCTCCAGAATCGTGAGAGAATCGTAATCTTTATTCTAAGCAAAAAAATTATTCTCATTTTATCCAGAATCGTGCAGCTCTAATGTGTACAATGAAGTATACTGCTGTGTTTTTGATGTTGTGGGTCTATATTTCTGCTGGAGGTCCTGTGCGTCTTATATAAACACATGGCATCATGGATTCTATCAAATACCAACAGATAACAAATCTAAAACTTACTAACTCTGTTAGAAATCTTATAATGGGCCATGGTTGGGTCTTCCATTGAGGAAATAATCCAAAACAAACATCAAAATAAACACAAGAATTAGTCACTGAGCACAAAATGAAGCTTTTGCTATGGCTGTCCCAGTCCTCTGACTAAAGAAGAGAACCAACATCTGGAGAGATTCTAAATAAAGAAATGGACTCTTCTCTCTAATCAGGTGTTCTCCAAACTCTTCAGGCAAAAAAAGAGCTGTTGTCTTGGGAAAATGACGTGCCAATAATTGTGGCCAACATGCATTGGAGGAAAACATTTATTTCATCATGAGTTTTTCTCCCCATTTTCAATTGTTTTACTTCAATGATAGGTTAGAATTTTGTGAATTTTTGAATGAGAGATCAAAAGGATAAGCTATGCAGATTTATTTTCACAGCCACCTTTGCTCAGATTTACCAAGGATGCCAATATTATTGGAGGCATTGTAGCAGTAAAGCTTTTGCAAGCTCCCTTTTCTATTTTTGAAATTTAAATAATTTTTTCACTTGCAGTCTTTGTAAGAGTTTTAGTTTATGATAATAGTCGTAATTGAAACTAGGTATGTTTCAAAGACAAATGAACAGTTAAAATCCATGGAATTATTTATTGCCATCACTGTTATATGTTTGATGCAAGGGCATATGTGGTGTTCCAGGATGCTTCTTCAGATGTCTGGCGGTGAGATGTGATGCAGGCGGGAATCACTGAAGAGAAACGAGTTGCAGTCAGGTTGAGTCAGATTCCCAGGGTGGAGTGATGAACTGACAGAATGATGGATGCGGTGACAGGACTGCTGAGGGGAAGACGCACAAGGCTGGTGGAGGGCAGGAAAATGATTTGATGTGGTGATGCCAGTGTTCAGATCTGGAGTTGAGCTACGGAGTGATCACCTGTCTCCATTGAGACAACTTGTTTTGACTGAATTTTTTTAGTTGTCTAGCATTATCCTGTCAGTGCTGGAACGTTTTCAAGAGATCTAGATATAGTTGTTTCTCAGACCTCAAATGGAGGTTAAAGTTGGATGATCCAACAGCTAAAAGCTTGTTTTTTGGACTGTGTTTTGGGCGTATAGACTTAATGCGGTTGACTCCGTAAAGAGGGTGGGTTGATTCCTGGCTGCCGATCACAGCGCTGGAGCTTCCTGGCATTCCCTGCCCCTCTAGCGCTCAGCCATTGGATACAAAACCCTACATGATGTAAAGTTCCTGAATAACTGTGCTCCGTTCAGAGATGTTCAACGTGAGAACATACATGGACACGTGTACAAGCTGAAACACAGATGCATACTCAGACGTTAACTCAGTCTTACACACACACACAAAGTCAATCCCAGTCGGCGTGCCAGTGGTGGAGCAGGAGGTCTGTTGGGCAGCAGGACAGGCCAGGTTTGTGTGCAGTCAAAGGGCTCTGTGTTTGAAGCAGGCTGATTACTCCCTGGACTCACAGCCCACATTTGGAAACAGTTAGAGGGAGATTGCAGACTGCCATGGGTTCTACCAATCAATGCTGCTGCATTTGATCCACTCACCCAGCGTTTGCGCCAAGTGGATGGTGGTGCCGCATTTAGACCCCAAATTCTGATTGTGAGTGACCTCTTAATAGTACCATATGATATTAATAATTACTTTGGTTGATGTTTGCACAAGGGTCAATGATATACAAGAGGTTCCGCAATGTGAACAGAGCTGTTTTTGACAAGGTAAAAATGGTGTTGTTTTAAACTACTTTGGAGACATTTTATCCAAAGTAAGTTATAGACTTTTCATTAAGACCCTAAAGTAGGGGTGGGCGATATACCGGTAGACACAATTAACCACATTACATAACCACGCTATACACATTCACTTCGACAATGGAAGAAGCAGCGTTGCCAACTTATCGACTTTTTCACTCGATTTAGCGACTTTTCAGACCCCCTTGGTGACTTCTTCCCAAAAAGCGGCAGGTGACAAATCTAGCGACTTCTTGGACAAACTTCAGCGAGTCTCTGGTAGTGCAGCACATGCACGAGTTTTCCCAGCGCAATTGGTTTAGGTATAGGAAAAATACGAATGAGATGAACGGGATTTGCAAGGTATGCAAGAGCACTGTTTTAGCAAGCGGTGGAAACTGGTATACTGTCAGGCACTGTTAGTACTTGTTGTTCTGAGAAAAAAAAACATTAACCTTACAATACATTGCAGTAAACAGTGTGGTTGCTGCAATTCAGTTTAAATAAAATTACATTAGATGAAACAGTTTCTTTGTGTTTGAATTTTTATGCATTTTCAGATACATATCGCTATATTGTGATATACAGTAGTCGACATTCGAAGTGGATCAAAATCTTTCATTAAAGTTGTCCTAAGACAAGAATAGGTATTGTTTTTGATTTTTGGACAACTTTGATGAAAGGTTTTGATCCACTTCGAATGTTGACTACTGTATATCGAGGTAGAAAATTGCCTCTACCGTGATAGAAGATTTTGGTTATATCGCCCACCCCTACCCTAAAGAATAATACTAACTTGTGAGAAATGGGCATCCGATGACCCTTTTAAGTATGGATTGAAGTTTTTTAATACAGTTGAGGTCCCCTTTCAGGTTATGTAGAGTTTTATAAAGTCAACTATTATTTTCTCTCGTGGACTATATGTAAACATCTTTTTATGTGAATAATCATATTCAAGCCAGTACCAAATAAACAATAGCATGCATTTTGTACAATCCCTCTTATTTGTAAAGTAATATTGCAGATTCTGAAAACTTTTGACTATAGAGCAACATGGTATTAGTGTTTTAGAAAATACAAAATCAGTGGAGGAAAAATGGAAGGATGAAGGAGGGATTCAATTGGAAATTTTACAAGCTTGCCAACCTCATACAACAGGATGAAAATGCCTTTTTATCACAAGGGAAACATATTTTCCAGGGAACAGTGTTCATACATTCTTATACTTTAATGTTGTGGATGCCACAGATATTACAGGCGTTTTAAAAATGTACTGGTAATAGATATGGTTGGAATATGTCCTGTTATGAAACGGGCTACTTTGCTATATATCCAGGAATCTGCATTTTTAGAAACTAAATGTATAATGGTTCCTGATTACCTTTAAGTATGTTCACAATGCGTCCCTCTGGGATATTCCAGGCAACGTTTATGTCTATTAGCAATGATGGGAAGGTGGAGCTGTAGAAAGAAACCCGGAGAAGATAAAAGTGACAAGATTTCTTTTCCACTCATTTTTTTTTCAGTAGCGTTTGAGTTATTACAATTGCTATACATGTGGCAGAAGGAAGAAGTAGTAAAAGTGTGTGTGTGTGTACTTGTTTAACCTACATTGTGTAGGTTAATAAAGAAATGTTCCCATTTTGTTGGAGCATTCAAGAAAAACTGTTATTAATCATACTAAATTATTTTTTGAACATGTAAAAATGTTTTCTCCAAGCGTAGCGTTTAATAGTAGGGTTAGTGTTAAGTGGGGATAGAAAATAAGATTAGCTCAGTATAGAAAGTATTACACATGCATGGAAAGTCAGCCTAACAATCTAAAATCATACTTTTATTCAACAAGGAAGAATAAAAATTGCTTAAAACTGACAGGAAATATATAATATTATGAAAAATGTAAATAACTAATTTTGAACTTTTTATTAAGAATTCTAAAGATTTATCATTTATCAATTATTTTTTAAAATTGTTTCTTGAGCACCAAATAAGCATATTAACATAATTTCTTTAGGGTAACATGATGCTGAAAACTGAAGTAATAACTAAGTTACAGAAGTTACCAGAATAAGAAAAATTGTGATATTTGTTAGAGGTTAACGCCTCACAGTCACACATCCCTACAGTTCTTTAATCTATGCATCCTCAAAGTGTTTCTGTCTTTCTCGCTTTGTTCTTCATGCTCTCATGGTCAGTGAGGCCACATGCCTGTACGCCACCCTCTGTATGCTCAGAGATTTCTAATCTGCCGCAGTATTAAAATACCACACAGTCCAGAGAGAATCAGAGAGAGGCAGTCATTACATACTTTAGAGGAGATAGTGACAGACCTCATTAACCCCACCTGTAACACCCCAGTGCCTCCACACTCTCATTCTCTATTAAACTGAGAAGAAATCATGTCTCTGGAAAACATGCAGCTCATTCTCTCTAGCTTTAAGAGAGTTTGTGTAATGCTTGCTGATTGATCTTGACAGCTGCTGAGATGATTAATTGAAAGCTGTGGGTGTTTTTAAATGTCTTTTCTAGGTTGTCATTTATCAAAATTGCGTTTTAGTATGTAATCTGAGTGATACTGAAAGTCAATGATTTTTACAGTTATTCTCGTAATGTCTAGAAGAGTGGTACGACTTTTTCTTTTTTTCCTGTTTTCTACACACTTTTTTTCCTCATCTTACATCACTGTTCTCACTTGTTTTCTCTGAAGTAAGATGGGCTTTTCTGTAAGTTATCACATGAATGAATTCATCTGTTCTTGCTATCTCTTCCTCTTTTTAGTATTATTGTTATACAGCTGGTGTTGTTATACAGTGTTTTCTCTTTGTGACAAAGATGAGGGCAATTTGATGTAAATGGAGAGAAAGCATCATCGCTAACAGTTTTCCCTGTTTTATTACAAAAAAAAAAATAGAAAAGAAAAAAAGTTGCTTCACTTCAGAAAATTTGAATGGTCAACTCCAGGAGTTCAAACAACTTGTATATGAGTTTATATTACTTACTAGTCAATTTTACATTTGCCTTTATGAATGTAGGACAGTGTGTAGACATGAATCTAAGTGGGAGATAAGGGGTGGGATTGGTAAAGGTGCGTAAACCAGCACCAGTGCTGACATGTTTTATGTTTTATTGTTGTTGTACATTTTCTAAATTTGATCTAAATAGTTTAAAACCATTGTTTAGATATTCCTTCCTTACCTAATTCCTTCCTACCTATATAACAACAATCTTTTTCAATCAGTACAAAATAATACACTTAAATTAAATGAACTTCTTTTATACATTTTCTCAGTTAAAATATTTTGAATATAAACAAAATTTATATGATTTTGGTATCCTTCTGTATTATTATAACACCTCTTTGAGACTAAAATCACAATTTTACGTGGTTTACACACTGCATCTACTATTTAGGCATTTCATTTAAGGATTTTCATAATCAGATCAGAATTTTTGAATCTTGCCGATAGTCGACTGACTTGTTCCGTGATTAGTAATAATTCCCCATCATGTGTTTTCAGATGGAGCGGCGTTTAATACACAGCTGAAATTCACATTATCACAATATCACATCTGCGTTTGGATTGCACAACTACTACTACTACTACTGTTCATGCTTGATTAATTAGAAATTTTATAATGTTACATGGAACATATGTTGGATGAAAAGAGAGAGCATTTTTTAGTTCTCTGTACATATCAAAATATCATATCTCTGTCTGTAATGCATTGGGACACAGAGAATACCAGACTTGTGGAAAGTGGCATAAACCTTTTCACCTAATGCTTTTGTGTGTCATAAACGTGTGTATGTGTTTGTCCCTCCTTGTCTTTTTCCTTTGTTTCATGCTCTCTCTGTTGCTCTGAACATGACTTTTGCAGACAGGTTGACAAAAAATTATCGTTTCCTGAGGAAATTACACCCACTTCCTTTCTCTCTCTCTCTTTTCGTCTCTTTATGCTTGCCTGAACTGTAGACGCTGCTCTTTGGAAAGCTTTGAAGATCTCAGAGACTTGGCTGATTAAAGCAGCCGATAAAACCCGAACACAAACACAGCTCCATTAGCGGTTATTTTAGGCCCGTGCTATCACACTGCTTCAGTGCAGAGGACAAGGCCATTGTCTCAACAGCTGCATACAGTAGTCTGGTATGCGAAGACTTTCCCCAGCTATCTGCTTTTTTGTTCAAAAGTTGGGGCACTTTCAATCGCCAAACTCAATGTAGTGAGTCAGATAATGCCGTCATTGAGATTAGATCATAAGAAGCCTTTGTTTTATATTGGAGAATGATTAGGCAAGCACATTAGCATGATACTGAGCAGCAAACAAACCTTTTTAAAGATGTCGTATATATCATTCTGAAGGTGGAAGAGACTAAGGAAAGGAACACAAGAAGTAGAGATCATTTAGAGCTTAATTCGCTGTTGTTCACTGAAAGGCATCCTCATTGATAGACCATATCTGGTTTAGATCTTCCACATCGGGTATCTGATACTGATTTATTGGCTGATCTTGATGTTGTTGTATACTTGTATTGGATGGCCCAATCAGGATCAACTCGACATTGTGTGTGTTGTTGCTTGTCTTGTTGACAAAGGACGCCATTCCAGCCTTTCATGATGCTGTGTCTTTGCAGGAGCTCGGTTAACCGGTGTTGGTGCGACCTACGACAGCATGGAGTACGAAGACGCCCATAACGGGGTAAAGGCATCTGAAGCTGCTCAAATTTGTTCATTTCCTTTCACTGTCGATGTTCTTCTAAGGGGCCTGCATCTGATTTGGTAACAGAGATGGCGTAATCACAGTTTCCAGCATTATTACAAAAGCAACTAGAGCTTTAAGAGTGTTCAGGGGGACTCAAGGGGGTGCTTGGTAGTTTGTGAAGTGTAAAAATGATTTTTCCCTCATTAATAATTTTTTAAATAATATTATAATTACAGTGTTTTTAGTAGTGTTTTAGTAGTGTTATAATTCAGTATTTAATATCATGAAGTTAACTTTAATTATATGCATTTCTGATTATTAAAGTTATTTGATCTAATAAAATAATATTGTCCTGATGATTGATCATTTATTTTGAATTTAGTGCAATGCGCTAAGGAATCTAAACAACAGAAACAGAAAAAAATAAAAAGTTTATTTTTCATTAAAATAGTTTATTAATATAATAATTGCAATTTACTAATATTAAATGTGTTATTTAATGTGATACATTTAACTATAATTTTGTATTTATTATTATCAAAGTTATTTGAAGGCATAAAGTTATATTTTCCTGATAATAAATTAATCTGTTATTTTGGCTTTGATACAAATTTAGTATAATATGATTGGGAATTACTCTTTTATTTAGTTATATATTTAATTGATATATTTATTTTAATATAATAATTGTGGTTTATTTGTATTATTATTATTATTATTACATTCATTAATTTATAAATGCTAACAATTTTTTTTATATTGTTTTTTTTACAGTAGAACTGTTTACTTTAATAGCTTGCTGGGATAGATTCAAAGATATTTGGATGAAATCTAATAGGTGCATTTGTTTTAATAACAACAACACAAAAATGTATGTTTATTGAATTCATTTGCATATGACATGTATATTATTGAAGGGAAATACAAGGGTATATATTTGTGTTGTTAGATCAAAATCACATCAGACTAAGGGCAGCTAATGCACTAATACACAATGGAATACTCTGTCGAATGTTACAGCTGCCGAGACGCAAATGTTTCTGGATGCTTAATAAAATCAGGAATGTGCTGTAGTAGGTGGGGCGGCACAGCTGAATCATTTCTCAGTGTCTTTTGCCATGGGTTACACTCCTCCATATTCTCATCAGCCTGAGGGGGTCTTGCAGAGTCTGGGGCATGCATAGCAGAGATATAAGACCGGATCATGAACCCTCTTTGTAGTGACTCTTTCTGTATTATACCAGTAGATGGCAACAGGTGACATTGTCTTCATGAATCATTCACTGAATCATTGATTCAGTTGTTTTGTTAAAAATTCATTTAGAACAAAACACCACTGACGTGTGTTGCTCTCACATGATTGAATGTTGATCTATGTTGATATCTATTTCACCTTAAATGGATAGTTCACCTAAAAATGAACACTCTGTCATCATTTATTCACCCTCATGTTGTTTCAAACCTGTATGGCTTGCTATCTGATACGGGTTTGGAACGGCATGAGGGTTAGCAAATGACAATGGTATATGCACGTTTTATCTACTATTTGAAACGTTTGTACGCTAGCTCGGTTTGTGTTTGTAGTGTTCATCACAATTGCTTGTTTGTTTCTACTAAAATAAACACTGTTAGTCTGGTGAATTGCTGGAGTTTGACTTGCACAGGGATTTTCTGCTGCTTTCCACTGAGTTATTATTATTGCGCAACAGCGACAGAGGAAATTTGTTCTCAGCAGCTCTCACAGTAGAACACTGTTACATTTACAGCCAATGGCCAAGATTCATTGGACTGGTTTATGGAATATTCCTCTGTTTGAATTGAAGTTTGTCAACAGGTGGAAAGAAAAGGAAGTATGATCACAGTTTTGTCGGTGTGAGACAATGGTGCTGGAGTATGAATATTCATTCACTCTCATCTGTGTTTAAATTTTCTTCTTGGCTCTCTGAGCTCCGGTTCAGAGCATGGATGTTTTAGTTTAGCCTCATAATCACATAATGGCAGTATAACGTTATACGTAGCATGTAACATTTCTTAAGGGATTACTTTTGAAGCCATGATTATTTTTTTTGTGTGGGATGAACTGTTCTTCTTTGTTAGGTATAGTTTGAAATATTGTGTGTGTTATTGGTTGTCTGAAGTCTGGTTCCAGGCCATCAGGTCATCCTGTAATGAAACTTTTGTCACTCAGTCTACTGATATAAAAACAAGTCCTATAAATTTTGTTTTCTAATATTTTGTCTGTTAATGCTTTCTTCTGCTCATTTTTGTCTCTCAACAGCGCGGGACGTCAGGTGCTCAGGTTTCAAATCTAGCCATGAGCATAATTGGAGCAGAGGATGAAGACTTTGAAAATGATGAGCAACCTGTGAGTGATGCATTAGCTCAGGACTAGTAGGGACTGGAATAGTGAGGATTCTTCAATGATTAGCTTATCTTTGAGAAACTTGGGTGAATATATTTCGCTATTCGCGTGTAGTTGGACGCTTGAACATGTCGAGTTTACGCCGAGGTGTTCTATAAATTCATCCTACCTGTGAATCCGTCCTAATTACGCTCACCGCGCATGCGCACCTCAATATTGCATTCATATTTACTATATTTGCATTAACAGTAAGGGTAGGTTTAGGGTTGTTTGAGGTGTAGATATTAATAAAACATAATTTAACAGGTAGCATTTTCTGATATCAAATTGTGCTACCCATTTTTTCATAGGAGGTAGCAAAATCTGATAAGGTAGGATAAATCGTTAGAACACTGGCGTTTTTAACGGGCTGCTTAATTTGCGCGAATCGTGCTGCAGGATGTCTAATTGCGTCTTTGCATTGAATTAACATGTAAATGACTCGCGCTTACCGCTTCATTCGCGTCTGGTGTGAGCAAGAATTAATGTCTTGTTGCGTCCACTAATACATTTATTTATTTAATATAATCTAATATAATCTTATAATTACACAAAATAAACATTATGTAATCGCAAAGGCTGACATTGCGATTGCGATTTGATTAATCGTGCAGCACTAATATAGCCTATATATTTATTACACAGCTCTCTAGAATGCTTGATTGTGATTGGTTCTTTTCAAATAACCGCTTCAATGTAATAACGCATAGCTGGTGCTACTTGTGTTTAAAATCCCTCCGCGCAAACAAAGATTACCGTTTGACGCCATCTTGTGACAAACACTGGACAACCACAATTAACAATCGAAAATGTAAAATACATCCGTTATTATATAATTCATATGTAGATGTTATAAATAGTCTTACTAACGTTTAAATGTTAGTCACGTAGTACTATATCGTTTCGCGGAAGGATGAAAATGTTAATTTAAACCAAATATGCCAATAAAATGTTTCAAATTCATGTCCAGAAATAAGCGATATAAACTTATTTCTGCGATAACTACCGGCTGCCTCTACATTATCCCTTACATATAATATTAGGGAATAGGGAAAAAAATGTATATATATCGCCACAGAATTGAATCGTGAGTTACCTGTATCGTCCCACCCCTAATTTATATATATATAATATGTGTATATATTTGTATTTCTAATTTAAACTGATTTAACCAATTAGAAATACATTTAATGCAATTCTTACAAAAGGTGTTTACACAAAGTTTCTAAAATAGTACAGAAGCAGTGTAAATGCAATGCAATAATTTGAAATTATTACGTATGCTATTAAAAAATAATGCTATAATAAAATAATTGGTGGCATTCATCAACAAAATCTTGATCATTAGCTTCACATTATCATATAAACAAACCAAGCACATTAAATTGTTCAAATGTGACAGTAAGCAAAGGTGAAGTATGAAAACTAATGTGTATTTTAAATTAAATGAATGCAGCTCTTTTTCTGTTGATTGCTTTAGCTTGATTTCCTCAAATATTATTGTTGCTCATTTTTATTCATCACTTTTTCCCTCAGATGGTGGATGATCAGTGCAGTCACTTTAACAGTATTGATCTATTGAAGTCCAAGCCCACCCACCTACTGGTCTTCATTCATCATGTCATGTTGCAGTTTGACTGTGCTCCTGTGGTAAGAACTTAAACGATGTGTGCCTGTTTATTTTTGTCAGAGCGCATGTATGCGTTTAGTATGTGTTTCTTATAGTACCTCTTGTTCAGCTATGAGTGTTATGTGTGAGTGTGTGTTTGGAGAGGGGTGGGGGTGTCATGTATGTAGATAAAGACCTTTTCGTCTGATTTAATGCATGAGTATTTCTTTCTTTATTTGGCATGCAGCCAATGTGATCTACCCCAGGTACCGTCTCCCAAAGTCTATTTGTCTCTGTCATCCCTCCTAATACTGTTTTCTCACTGGTCAGCATGTGCTCTGAAAAAAGTTTCTGAAATTTCGAAATGTTTAGTTGCCTCTCCATTCAGTCGATAAAGCCCTCATATAGTTTAACATAGCACATATTAGCTCTATATATATCTTCTCTGTATATCTCTATTCTTGGTGTCTACATCTGTCAGTTTTGTTGTGCTTGTCTTTTTTTAATCTCCCTCACTCAATCATTTTCTCTTTCTTTCTTTTCCCCTCATCTTAGCTATGTTACCTTCATGCTGACCTCTTCAAGAACTTCAATGCCAAAGACACCAAGAAGCACTTTGGGGAATTCTACAACACTTTCCTGGAGAAAGGAGCGGTATGTGAACAAGAAGAGTTCTAGACATTCAGCTGTCAAGTTTGTTTATCGTTTTACAAGTCTGCCTCTTTGTTCTGTCATACTACTTTTCAGTCCACTACTCGTTTTATTGTCTATGTTTTTGTTAGACCCCCTAAAGGTTTTTATGAAGCTGTATTTTATTTATCACACAGGTGATGTGCTGTCTGTCAGTCTTATCTTTTTACGAGTGTTTTATTTCGAAGTCAAGAAAGCTGTCTAATGGTTTAGACACCGGAAATATCTAAAAAAAACAAGAAATTGGGCATAAAAACAAGTCATATTGGTCTTTTTTTTTCCAATTTATGTATAAATCATAAAACCAAATGTAAAAATAAAGTACAACTGTTCCAAGTAAACTCAATTAAAATGAGGTCATAAAAACTGAATAATAATTACAAAAGATGTTTAAAATGGTTTTAAACAATTGCATTTTATATCATCAAATAGCTTGAAATTTGGGCTAAAGTAAAGTTTTTCTTTACTGTTTTCTTTACTACTGTTATTTGTGATTTTCATGTCACATTCGATATGGGGAGATTTATGGTTCTTTTTGACTCTCTTCTGAGTGCATCTAACATTAGTTAGAGGTCATTAGAAAAGGACAGTATGCTACCCAGTTCTTTCTTTCAGTTTCATATGCTATATCAGGTCATCATTTGCCACTTTTCCTTTTATCCTGATCTGTCTGTTTTTATACGTCATTTAATCGTTCAAAGTTTTAGTCCTTTCCCTCCAGTCTGTCTGCCTGCCTCTTCTGTCCAATGTAACTTGGACAATGGAGGTGTAGACTGAGCTAAAAATTAAATGGAAGATAGATGGTTATTTATATTGTTGTGACCTCTGCTGGTGCTGGAATGCATTACATGTAACACTGAAGGTATATTAAATAAAAAACATTTATATTTTATAATGTCCAGACTTAATATAATTGCATTTATTTTAATTTAAATGTGAGTTATTTGTAATTTGTTTTGTAGTTTGTTGTTTTGTTTCATTATATATATATAGTATGCATTATATAAGCAATTTAAAATAAGTTACTGCATAACTACTAGCATAAAAAATCCTTAATGCCCTAGCTCTGATTTGATCCTTTTTAATTGTTTTGGTTTGAAGTATTTCCAACACATTCCTTCTCTCTTTCAGATTCTCAAAGTACATGTGCCAAATTATATAGCCGTTGAACTGGGTGAGTGAACTTCTTCTCAAATCAGATCATGGCACTTCATGTTGACATTGTATTACTGCTGTATTTACACAAAATTAATTTCTCTCACTGCGGTCCTTCAGATCGCACGCGTCCAGAAATGATCAGCGAAGAGCAACAAAAACGCTATGCTCAGGAAATCCAGTACATGCAGAGTTCAGAGATACTGCGGCAGTTGGATGACTTCAGGTGAGAGTCACGGGCAGAGCAAGTGTATTTTGAAATTCACAATGCATGTTATGTTTACATATGTATATAAGGTGAAAGTCAAGTCTTGGAAAATATAAATGTCAGGCCCTTATAACAAGTCCTCATCTAGCCCTGGTGCTCGATTACCATACCTGTCTGCCTGTACATGTTTCCCACATTAGGCAGAAGAGGATGATGGGAATGACTCCCAATGAGCATGAACTAAATGATGTGGAATCCCATCGTCCAACCGATCGTATCCCCATGGAAATGAAGGAGAAGGCAGTAGCAGAATCCATGCTGGAAAAGATGGTAGAGGCCAAGTAAGCACTGTTATTATTACTGCTAGTATATTTCATGTGTGTATATTATGACCAGAATTTGGTATTTATTCATCCCTAGTTGATGGAATTAGCCCATCTGTCAGGTTTCAAGGTGTCTGTTTTCTCTCTGACTCTCTTGTCATGGTTGTGAGAGAACCAGCAGGTGCTCTGGTCTTGTCTGAAACACAGAGCCAGACCTTTGACTTTTGTTGCTCTCCGCTGTGCCTAACCTATAATCCAAAACTGTCTGCTGTGTGTTTTTTTTTTTTGTTTTGGTGCCTTGCTGAGACAAATACCATGTATGCAGTGGGGAAGAGAATCACAAACACTTTCGATTCGCTTAGACAGAACACAACTATTGTCAAATCTGCATTCACAGCGGATCAGAACCCCCGAGTCTCTGTCGATATTCACTCACCGGCTGCTAAGTGATGCCTATTGAATGTGTGATACTGCACAGGATCTTCTTGCTGCTGGGCTGTTTGACCCCTTGCAGTGAATTCTATAATAGCAGTATCAGAATTCACTCCACTCACTGTTGTGCTTTATATGCAGTTCAATTAACTCTGAGGATCAGCTGAGGTATCCACTGAAGCTTCATTCTTGGCTCTAAAATGGTTCTTTTATTGTGGATTGGGCCTTTCTTGGCTTAAACTGATACAACTCAGTCACCTTTTGGAAACGTAAGGCAAAAGTTAAATGGTCGCTTGCCTGAAATGGGCAAAAACAATATCATTTTTTATTAACTTTTCATGATTTCATTATCTTGCATGATATATAGTGCAATCACCAGGCTTCACAAAGCAACAAACAAAGCAATAACAAGTATAATTCATCAGATTTGTCTATAATCCTATACTTACTATGTAAGGATGCAAGGTACATCAGTACCATATTATTTATATTGATCATATTGAATAATATAGATTTTCTATATTTTTTTATTTTCTTTAGTATAGAACAGAAGTCTGATTCTAGAACATTTCTTTTTTTCAATTCATATGGTTATTTGTATGTGCTTTATGAAAAAGTCAATGATGTGAGAGAGTAAAAAAAAATTAGTGTAAACTGTTCCTTTAAGCAAAGCAACTTGGGATCTTTAATTATCAGGCATCACAAAAGGGTCGATGAGGGCAGTGGATTTACATTATAGGGTGAACACTGGACTGTAAGCAGTAATATTACACCCCATTGAAAATGAGGACACATGTGCAGGAAGTGAGACCGGAGGGAGACTGCTGAGCCTTACGCCACTGTTAAACACACATTGCCAATCTGGATTCAGTTCATTATTTTTACACAATAAAAGCCAGCATGTATAAACTATACTGTATAGTAAAAGAACCACACATGTCCCTTTGTTGAAAGCTCTATCATGTGCCCCATCTCTACAAATAAGTTTCTATTTAAATATATGAAAACAACAATACATATTGTACAGGGCTCCAAACAAAAAAATCCAGCAAGGAGCCATTGGCCCCTATAAGAAAAAAACTTAGGCGCCAAATAATTTTTTTAGGTGCCACAGTATAAACATAATTTTTATTTTATTTTATACATTTTCAATCATACTGTTGTGTGTTTACGTGTAATCCTTTCTTGTTTTTATCTGCATTTTAATCCATCTTGTAGATTAACTAGCCTATTTTTTTTATATAGACAATCAGATATGTCTAAATGTCAATCCAAAACATTTTCAATACACAAATATCATTGAAAGAATTTTTTTGCACTATTTACAGGGTCAGTTTAATTTGATGGAATTTATGGACCCTTTACAGTTAGAAATAAAACTGTAATTTACAAACATGAAAATTTGAATGTAAACCAGTCAATTCAACAATGCACACTGATATTAAAATCTGTTTTGTTCTTTTAACATACTGACAACCACCATAATAAAGTTGGTGAAAGAAAGCCACATGAAAACTTAACGCTCTTCACAAGCAGTTTTAGCACAAGCAAAAATGTAACTCGCAAATTAATATTTCTGGTCGCAAATTCAAAAGTTAGGCCTCTGTACTTTTTTAAAAATTTGTAATAATTTTTCAAAAGTGCTTAAAGGAATAGTTCACCCAAAGTTTACATTTACTCACCCAGAAATATAACTGCAATTTGAAATAACTGTTTTCTGTATTTGAAAATAATTTATTCCGGTTATGGCGAAGCTGGATTTTCAGCAGCCATTATTTTTTAGTGTTATCAGGCGTGACTGAGAATATTGAGTCGGCTGTTAATTCAGTAATACCCAAGTAATGATTCATCAAACTTGTAAGAGTCATTTGTTTAAGAATCAAAAGCTCACTATGCAGCCAGACAGAATGATGGGTTGTTTTTGCATCATATTGCATTTATTTAGCAGGTTTTGTACTTTAACATTTGATTCAGACTAGCACTCAGCATTCGTGATTCCTGCGGTCCAAGTTGGTTTGGATGCTCTGTCTAGGCACACCCTTGCTTTCTATTAAAAACACACCATGTTACAACTTGAAGTCCGCCTTATTAATCCAGAGGAAAGAAATGGTGGCAAAAAGAGAGGAAGTGGTAGAGAGAGGATGGAGTCAGAAATGCCACGCTGGCAGGAAGTGTCTGTTCTCTGGCTCTCTGCCAGAGAGAATAATGGAAAGGGGGATGAAGCAGGGGTCACGTTTGAGGCCAGCAGAGTGAGGAAAAGAGTGAGGGACAAAAGACAGTTTGCAGTGAGGCAGGATACTTGATATGTGCTGTACCAAAATGACATTGTAAATAGATATAGAGGCTGAATGGACAAAAACATGCGTGGAAGACATTGTGTCGCACACATTCAGTGACATTATTAGAGACATAATGGATCCTCAGAGACTATGCACAGATTCTTTTGATGTCTAGTGGTCTCAATATGGGTATTCAGTCTTCATATGCTTTCACACAATCATCCTCTGTTTTCCCAAACACTCTCCGCTTCCTCTCACACTGTTTTTTTCCCCCCTCTCATTCATTCTCCTCCCTCAGTACAACAGTAATGACCTCACTTACAGACACTCTCATTGGCTGCACTCATAATCTTAGAGGCGGATTGAGGGTTTTTATTGGCCAGAAGCAGGGGATTCCTTATCACACTCCTCCTTTTTTATTATCATAGGAAAACATAAGTATCCGATTTCCATGTTCTTGCATGCTGGTTGCATCAGGCAAAAACACTGTTAAATAGGAAGCTCCACAGCCAGAGAGCTTTGTTTGCCTCTGGACATCACCGTCGGGACAACGTCAGTGCCATTGTAGCTTCTGTAGTTTGCTAAGATTGTGTAGCTCAGACATCTAGCTTTGCAAGAGACTGTTTCATTGCTTTTTGTATTTCACAAATTTTGTGCATTTGTTGATGCACCAACATTTTTTGTAGATCTTTTTTTTTTTTTTTTTTTTCTTTGCAAGTGACAGAATATGTTCATTAGTTTGAATTTAACAAACAATTCTGCAGTTACTGTCATTTTGAGTCAAGAAAAGCTTGAAACCTTTAGATTCCACCGTCCTAAAACAGAGTTAAAAACTGGTCAAGAACGAGGAAGAAAAAATGTTACTTAACTTGAAGCGGTGAGTCCTTTTAGCTCAGAATTGTGCTGCAATATTCTTTGATGTCCCTCTAATTATTTATGTTTTGCTCTTGCAGCCCCTCAATTGTTGCCGACAAAGACAAAAGGTGAGTCTTTTTTCTTGATCATCTTGTCTTTTTTTAAGTGCAGATGCAGAATGCAATAATCAGCTGCATGTCTTTTCCTGTAATTATTGTTATATTATAGATCGGTGTGTAGTTTTGTTTACCTGAAGTTTAAATCATTTAAGTCATCATACAGTCACTTTGATTTAGTCGTAAAAGTTTTTTTTTTTTTGCGTTTCTGTAGATGTAAACCCATCTTTTCAAATGAAAATAATTTTCATGAAGTTATCAGTCCTTCATAACAGTTTATATTGTTTTTTTGGTTTGATTTGATTGCTGAGAAATTCAATATGAGCACAATGTGCCCGAGAGAAAGACTGTAAGTGAATTTTTGCAGCTGTTGCAGTTGTTCATTTTGTCATGCACAGCTGTATCACTTAATCCATGTGTGCATGAGACAATGGACATGCACATGTGCACGGTCTCCTCCTCCAGACTTCTGTCCCTCCCTTTTCCTGTCCTCCTCCCTCTCCCTTCTCTCTTTCTACTCCTTCAGTGGAGATTCTGGGTGCTTTTAAAGGGAAGGGAATGGCTTGATGCCAGTTGAAGATGCCCTCTGAGGCACTTGAACAATTTGATAACACACTGTGGGATTGCACTGATTAATCACAGATCACATGACTTGAGTTGCACAGATGAAAATACCTCAAAAGTGACAGTCATAAACTTTTTGTATAGTAAACTTTGAGGGCTAAAAATATACACTACCTTTAAAACGTTTCGAGGCTTGTAAGGTTTTGTATTTTTTAAAGAAATGGATTTTGTGGCAACGATGCTTTAATTTGATCAAAATTGACTAATTTGATCAAAATTTTATAATATGAAAAAAATACATTCATCAGAGAATCATTAAAAAAGAATGTGTCTTGGTTTCCACCAATATATTAAGCAGCACATGATGATGTGATGATATTGAAATGTTTCTTTAGCAACGAATCAGCATATTAGAATGATTTCTGAAGGATCATGCAACACTTAATACTAGAGTACTGTCTTTTGGGAAGTTCAGCTTTACCCCTTATGGGAATAAATATTTATTTAAAATTGTGTTAGAATTAAATATTTTATTAATATTGTACAATTTTACTTTTTTTGCTCTGTTTTGGATAAAATAAATGCAGCCTTAATGAGTAAGAAAGATGGCTTTCACAAAAAGCAGTATCATTTAGTATTAAATGTATGCAATGTTCAATTTTAAGCACTTTGTGCTCAATGCAGGTGACTGACTGCGGTATAGGTCCTAAACCCCGCCCTCTCCATGTATGTTCAAGTGTTTGTTTTTCTTTAAACTAGTTATTTGATGCTATAAAGACGGGGATGTGGTGTCATGATTGTGAGCTTGTGCTTTGGTCTGCGAGAATTTGGGCGGGACTTTGATTCCGTGGCTCCGCCTCACAATCTCTGCCGCACAGAGTCTGGCTCCAAATGATGTCATTTTCGTAAGATGCCAGCGGCCATACTGAGAATGCTTTGGCTTCACTTTCTGTAGTGGTTGGAAGTGTTGTGTCATCCATTTTTTACAGTCTATGAAAAATAACAAAATTTCTTGAAAAGCCCAAAAGGTCAAAGAATCCCTAAGTAACATGAGGTGGTGCTGATAACACGTTAAGCTATATAAAGTGACTTCTCAATACTCTTTCTAACCTGTTCTGTTCTTTTTACTCCCTTTAGTAACTCCATCTTTGGAACAGTTGCCCTTTATATGAAGCACCTTGGTGTCAAGACCAGAGCGCTTGACAACAAGAAGACTAAGTCAGGATGGCGGCCTTCTGTCCCTTCAGTGCTGAAGGTTAGGCGATATGCTCCATAGTTTATTATACAACAACAAAATATGAATTTGTTTTTTTTGTCTAATAATATTTCTTCCTTTTCTGTTGAACAGCCATGGGGAGGCAAACCCAGCAAACCCGAGAAAAAACCCTCTCCATTCACAAGTACGTACTCAATAAAATCTCTTCATCCCTCTCCCTCAGAACACATGCCCTACTTACATCACATGCTAATTGACCAAACCTGTATTATATCACTATGCATTCAACCATTTACACTAATTACCCATAACATCTCAGACACCTGCTAAGATCATTGAGACCACTGTATACAGAAACAAGAAGGTGCTTCCGTAGCTTTATAGTATGAGAAACATTCTGCAAATATATAATGAAATACCTGCAGAATTTAAAGGAACTTGTTTGTGTTGCTATGTTTTCCTCTTGCAGATGATGGTAAGCAAACTAGATTGGACTTTGAAGGTATTATGGTCTGTTCTTTGGGTAGATTCTGTCCTCTTGGATGGTACATACCCTTGCTAATCAAATCTAATGCATGTTTGCATGTTCCACTTCAAACTCATGAGTTTGTCTGTAGTTTCCATTTCCTTATTCATCTATTTAGCAAATCTGATTTAGTTTGTCTGGTTGAGGTGACTGTGGTTGTGATAATGCGTGGTTTTTTTTTTAATGCTTTAATGTCCATCTGTCATGTGTTCTTGTTAGAACCACACAATGATCATCTGTCAGTCTTTGATGATTGTTTGTAATTTCACATGTTTTACATGTTTCTTTTCGTTCATATGTTCTCTCGTGCTTTCTCATGGTCTAGTAAAGCAAATCAAACTAAACCCGCCTCATCGAGTGTCTGTAAGCGAAAGTGGCACCACTTCAGCGCGGAAACCTGTTGTGGCGGGGACAGTTAGCGCACTTGTCACGGACAGCAGTGAAGACTTGATTGTCAGCGTCAGTGTGACTCCTAGTCCCGACTCTCAGAGTGACACGGGTGAGGATCAGAAAATATATCTTATGTGTTTTAGATTGAAGCACACTGGACATGTGGGAAATCAACTCACATGGTGTATGTGAGTCATCTGGAAATATAAATGCTATAAATATATATATATATATATATATATACAAAAAACTGAACAGCCAACATACTTAATCAAGGATAGACCAGTATTAAAATTGTGGATGATGCAAACAAGTCATTTATTATATTTGTGTTATGGTAACCAATAAATGGTTAATATCGAGAAAAAAAAAAAAATAATATAAAAAAAATTATGATGTTATAATTTTCATTCTGACTAATTATTTTCTCTTTGAGATTTGGTAACAAAAAAAACCATTTGCATTATGTACGATTAATATCTAGAGAGTGTAAGATGTAATTTTAATAATAATACATTTAATAATACATTTTGATAACTGGTATGGTACCTAGATTCATTGTAAAACAAACAACAACTACAAATATATAAGGCTACAAGCGGTCTTTAATATTATGAAATGTCCCTGTAATGTTTCATGTGCAGAAATGTTGATTCTTTCCTCTTGTAGGTGTCAACAACAATCGCTCAGAACCCAAACCAGTCCCAGACTGTGGAGATGCATCTCCTGTCAGTATTGCTGGGAGTCTCTCCATCAGTGAACCTCTCTCCGTCATTGAAATGCTTCCAGATGACAGTCAGGACAGTGGAAGGTAAGAAGGGAGAAGAAATAAGGAGAAAAACATTAAACAAACAGTTAGACTACTTTTTTGCCAAGGGACTTCTACTAAGTTGCTACAACAGCTAGAGTGTTACTTTGTACAACATAACTAAGTGAGGGTGGAAAAACTCCTTGCCTGCTTTGTCCCGGGGAGTGTGCTGTGTCCCTCCTGTGCTGCTGCTCCTGCTGCTGCCCGCAATATATGCTACCCCCCTTAAGGACAACAAAGACCAAGACAATCCCTTACTGCGCATACGCGCCTCCCTCCCTTTCCCCTCCTATCCTAACTCCCTTTCTTCCAACTTTCATTTGTTTTCCTCTGCGTTGCGCCTCTTTTTGTTGTTTTTTTACCTCTTTGTCTGTTTCTCGTCCCACCTGATGTTTTGCAGCGTCAGATGTTTTGTTAGCTTTCAGTTTACAGTGTATCCATATCACATTCTTCTAATCAGTCAGCGCTACTGTATGTTCCGCAGTGTTGCGCCAAGGCAAGACGCTTTCAAAATAAGCAGATTCTGTCTGAATTTGAGCAAACATTATGAAAAGTTATGTTTTTGCTTCCGTTGATATTTAGCAGATGCTGCCATCCAAAGTGACTTACTGTTGCACGCATGACAGGTTTTGCTGGAATTACCTGATGATCTGCAGTTTGGCACAATGGTGATGGTTACTTGTGGGAACTGAAACTGCTATCTTTGTTGTTCAAACATAAACATAACATAATAATAAAGGGTTAATTCACCCCAAAATGAAAATTGTGTCATTAATTACTCACCCTCTTGTTGTTCCAAACCTGTAACACCTTGGTTCATCTTTGGGACTCAAATTAAGACTTTTTTGGTGAAATCAGCGAGCTGTATAGACAGCAATGCAATTGAAATATTTCCAGAATTTAGTGGCTCAACTTTTTGCAAAAGCTACAATAATATTCTTTGTGCACAAAAAAACAAAACAAAACAATAACAACTTATTCAACAGTTCTTCTTCCTGCCATTTTGGAGAGTACCACAATGCATGCGCATGTTTTCGTAAATAGTGTTGTTTACGTTCTGGACAAAGCATGCAGATACTAAACATAAACGGCTCCAGTTACATTAATTATGTTGATTGTGTTCTGAGGAAAGTGTATGCATACATTGTGGTACTTCTACAAAATAGCTAAAAACTCCTAAAAAAATTTTAAAACGTTATTTTTGTTTTCTCTGCACACAAAAAGTATTCTCAGAGCTTCACAAAAAAGAAGTTGAGCCCCTTATGTCACATGGACTGTTTGACCGATGTCCTTACTATTTTTCTGGTTCTGGGAACATTCCAGTTGCGTTGTTGTAAGTTCAGAAAGCTCTTGGATTTCATCAAAATATCTTATTTTGTGTTCTGAAGACGAACGAAGGTCTTACGGGTTTGTAGCGACATGAGGTTGAGTAATTAATGACAGAATTTTTCATTTTGATTGAGCTAACCGTCTAAAACCTCAATGTAGCTCCTTTACTTATTGTTTACAGTGTCTGGCGTAAAGCTAGCATTACTGGGTTAGCTGTGCGTTTTTATTTTGCTTGTGTCCTTCATGTGGAAACATTGTTTGTTGCTGGTGTCTGTTGTTGTACGCTCTGTCTCACTATGTTGTTGGCCTTGATATTTTGTTCAGGATAGTGTTGAGGGTAGTTGGTTTATAGTTGGAAGTTTTGGTTGAGTGTTTAATAAATGATTTGTTCTCGGTTGTGCTGTAACTGTTCGTTCGCCCTATGTTTTTACAGAAAGAAGACAAGGTGGGTCTGCGTGATTGTCTCTGGGATTTTCTGCCAGCCTCAACTGCTACTGATGCACACATGTTCTCTTACTAAACACCGTTTACCTTTACATTTTATTATGCATACAGTAGAAATATTGAATAGTGAATGTTATAGTTTTAAATTTAAGATTCATATTTTGTTTGGCTGCCATGATTAGTCGACTAGTCACGATTACGTCAACCATCAAAATCGTTGAGGACTAATTTAATAGTCGAAGCGTCGTTTGAAGCTTTGTAAGATCCTGAAAGAATTAGTAGAATTTAAGAGCGTAATAACGGACTGAAACAGAAGATGGCAGCAATGCACCTATAAGGATGCCAGCTGACACACAGAACTGTAAAGGTATTCGTGGCAAGCCGTCAAAATAAAAGTTCGGTTTGGACATGGCAGCAGAAATATATGACTATTGTTCAGTAGAATGTACATAATAGGCTACTACAAAAATTATTTAAAAACAATTATTACTACAAAAATTATTACAACAGTATTTCATCAGTGTTTTAAACTATAATATAAAATTCCCTTTATTTTTCAACAATAAAATTAAATCTTAAATAATTAAAAGACAAATGCCTTTTATGCCTTAAAAAATATACTAATATACTAGGGGAAAATATTATAAGGCTATTGTAAGAATAAGTAATAATGCACTAGTAGTGTAAAGGTAACATAACAGATGTGTAAACTGAAAACAATTTGAACTTTATTAAAACTAATTTGTACTGATTTATTGTGTTGGGTACATTTCATTGAAAGTGTATTAAATTATCATCTCATCTTTATTTTTAGTCAGCACGTACCTTAAACACTTCAAGCTGTAATGCATGATCTGATTAGTTAACTAATCGCTAAAATAATCGGTGACTAGTCGACTATCAAAATAATCTTTTGTGGCAGCCCTATGTCACACAGACACTCGTACTCACTGCATGGCTAAGTATGGTTTCTCTCAGGTTTCTGGGCTTTAGGGATTGGATTGAGGTAGAAGTATCTGCTTTTTGGGATTCTTTGCACGAATGGAGCCCACTTAGTCCATAGTGTTTTCTATCAGTATAATTGAGGTGTTCAAATGCACTGAGATGCTGTAAATGACACATTAAGACAGAGCTGGAGGTGTTTGTTATTGTGGATCCCAGAAGGGTCTTTAAACTGATGGGGCTGAATGAATCTCTCTGTGAACTAGTGCTAATAACATGTTTCATAGTGGTTTTGACATTATTTGTCTTAACATTTCACATACTGTTTCTTCTTCATCACTGTTCAATTTTCTGTTTCTATCATCTGTTCATGTTACCTTTGGTCTCTAACCTCACTGTCATTTAATCTTCTTTCCATGTTTCTACTACTTCTACCCCTTTCCTTTCCTACATTTTCATTTGTTTGACTTTTTCTTTCTTTGCTTTTTTCGTTCCTCTTCCCTGTATTTCCTTTCTTTTTTTTCTTATTCTTTTCTAATTCCTTCACTTTCCCTACACTTTTCTTCTACCCTTCTCCCCCCCCCACACTTCTTTTGGGTATTCAGGAGTGTGCGTCGCAGCGAGAGCCTTTGCGTGGAGCGTCATCACTCTCGCCGTAGTGGCTCTACCCGGTCCAAGCAGTCTCGCTCCCGTAGCGACGTGGACCTGCAGTCAACCTCTACCTCTCACCCCCTCTCACCCTCCCCACAGCATTCAGTCTCGTAAGGCAAAGACTAACCATCACTCACATTTAGAAACACTCATACACACTCTGTCCACAGGAGACAGCAGCACAAGGGGCTACTCAGTAACTGATAGAATCCAGTGATTGTAATCATCACTACCTTAACCATTTTTTTTTTTACAATGCTTAACATGTATGTATCCCTTTTCAGTTTTCCCATTGATATGTCTTTCTTAGTGCGGATGGTGCATTGTTGCCTGACGTCCTCACCACTGCTCCTGCATTTGGCCCCTTCCCTCAGCAGGAGGAGATGGAGCCCCGACTCCTGGAGCTCGAGCAGGACCCGCCTAACTGGAGGGGCCTTGCTTCTCCTGAGGATGTGAAAAAACTGAGCAAGAAAGAAATCAAAAGACAAGAAGTCATCAATGGTAATATAAGAAAGAATCTAAACATTGAGTTATTTATTTTGTTAAATCTGCTGTGTAGCAGGTTGCAAAATTGATCATATTTTTCTTTTTGTGTCTCTCAGAGCTGTTTACAACGGAGCACGCTCATGTTCGTATGCTGAGTGTATTGCAGACTGTGTTTGCTCGTCCGCTCGAGAGGGAAGAGATTATGACCGTGCCTGAAGTGGCCACCATCTTCCCCAGCCTTGATGATATCATAGAGGTGCACTGTATGTATCCACTTCAGATATATTAATGCACTGAAATCTGCCTGTTTTTTAAAGATTTTGATGGCCCTTTAGACTACGAACAGCCTTGATATAGCTTGAATCCATTCTTCTAGATGCTTTCTATGAGAACCTGAAAAAATTGCGTCAGGAGGATGAGTACATTGTCAAAATCATAAGCACGCCACTTCTCAACAGGGTAAGTAGTTTGTTAAATGCTAGTTTTTCATGTTCTTTCTTACCGCTGACATTTAGCATTTGACCATCAATGATCTTATACATGTTTCTATGTCTTTAGTTCAGTGGCTCAGAAGGAGAATGGTTTCAGAAGCTCACTGCACGCTTCTGTAGCTTTCAGTCCTGGGCTCTGGAGCAGATAAAGAGCAGACAGAAGAAGGATCCCCGTTTTAATGCTTTCATACTGGTACGTTTGCTATTAACACCAGTCAACATTTCTGGCTAGGCATCATCATTTTTATTTTTATTTTTTAAATATTCTGTGTTTGCGTTATAGGAAGCAGAGAGTAAGCCACAGTGTCGGAGGCTACAGCTGAAGGATATCATTCCCATAGAGATGCAAAGACTAACTAAGTATCCTCTTCTGCTGGAAAACATTGCCAAGAGCACTGGTAAGTGTTTTTAAATGTTATTTCTATGAAACCTCTTGTGCAAATTGTGCGAAACACAATGGGTTAAAAACTGGGAAATAAATCAATAATATCACACTCGCAATGAGACAGAAGCTGTGGTACCTTTCACTGAATTCTGGTTCTATGATCAGTAGTAAATCTCCATCCGAAGGCCAGAGGGCGCTTTCGCACACACTCCAAATATGCCTGCAGAAGAAACCCAGGGAATTCCTAGTAGCTGAATAAACAGGGCCCAGTTTTTCCAAAAATGTAATCTGGATCAGATTGGTCCAGATTTGGAAATCCCATGTTTTGCTATCCAGGATTAACTGATCTTGGGTTGGATCACTGTAATTCAAATATCAAATTTCAGGATTACCAAATCATGTTTACCATAGCTTTAAATGGAGCCAACAGTGTAGCCTACTGTCTTAGCTAAAAACAACAGGTAGGCAAAATACCAGTGGCCACAAATAGCAATTGTTTGTTTTAATTGAAAGAAACAGAAAAATATATATATTTTTTTGTTTTAATGTTAAATAACAAAACAAAATCAATACTGTCAAAAAGACAAAAATCATTTACAGGACAGCCACCAATGTTCTTATGTAATGAATGACACACTGGAGATGCAATTGTGAGAAATTACTTTTGCTATTAAATGACTAAACGCCCCTGTGTGAAAGCTCTCATCCGTTAACATGGGCGGCGGAAAAAATATGCGTTGCTTGCGCCCTGCTCACGCGTGCAGTGCCAGTGTGAAACCTTCGTAAACTCGACATGTCCAAGCGTCCAACTACACACGAATAGCAAGATATTAGCTCCTCCTTAAGAATAGCACACCTCAGGTGTGAACGCACTTTTAGCAAAGAGGGATTTGAGAAAATGTTTGGCTCACTGCACAAGAGATACCAAAAGAAAATAATAAGTATATGTTACATCCTGCTAAAATGTTTTGGGACAACATGAAAAAATATAAAAATGGGTATTTGTTTTATTTATCTGTACTTTTGACTTTTTAATTTTATTTTTAAATTAATTTAATGTAATTTAATTCAGTAATGAAAAGATGTTACTGTTATTTAATTTTGTACAATTTAGTTTTAATTAGTTGTTGCTAGATTGCACTGTATACTGTATCTCAGTTGAGAAATACAGATTTCAGCATTATTAGTAATCTGTGTGTGCATTTTGAGTCCAACCACTTATATATCGTATCGCAAATCGCAATTTTGACCTTAATAATCGCAATCACACATTTTTCCCAAATCGTTCAGCCCTATCAGTAACCATTAAGTTTGTGATCGTTCACTTGATCATTCATTGTGATCTTAATTCAGAATCCCTCTTTTACTTTTGAAAAACTCATTTCCAAGATTTGATCCATAATCCCACTGGATTACTTTTGAAAAACTGGGCCCAGAAATATTTAACTGCTTTCATTTATTCAACGTAACACACAACTACGACAGTATATTTTCTTTATAATAAAGAAAATATATTAATATAATACTCTTTATAATAAAGTATAGTAGTAATGCAAATCCTTTATGAACAGATAGTAAACTATGAAATGCCTTATTCTGTGTGAGAAGCCACATCATCTGCCATTGTTCACTGAGAAGCATTAATTGAGCATCAAATCAGCATATTTGAATGATTTCTGATGGATAATGTACTGTAACACTGATCCACAGTAAAGGCTGCTGAAAGTGTTTGCCATCAAAGGAATAAATAAGCCTTCATAAATAAGAAAACAGAAGAAATGTAGTATTTCACTGTAGTAAATGTAGTATAACCACTGTCCATTTCTCACAGATAATGAAATGGAAAAAGATAACATTAACCAAGCAGCAGAATCTTGCCGTAAGATCCTCAACCATGTCAATGAAGAAGTCAAACTCATGGAGAACCTGCTGGTGAGAATTCAGTGAAGCTTCCTTTATATACGCATGATTTAGTGTATTATGGATGTGTGGTCTGGAAGTATACATACACACACACACACACACACACACACACATATATATATATATATATATATATATATATATTAGTGCTGTCAATCGATTAAAAAAAACAAAAAACAAATTAATTGCATATTTTTCTTAAATTAATAGCAATTAATTCCAACTAACAGTAACGTTTTAAAATATACTTTTATAATTACCTTCGTTCATCTTTGGAACACACATTAAGATATTTTGTGATGTGCTGAAAATACTTTTTGTGAGCAACGAGAGCAAAAATAATGACTTAAAGGTGCCATAGAATGGAAAACTGAATTTAGCTTGGCATGGTTGAATAATAACAGTTCAGTACATGGACATAAACACCATCGTTTCCTACTTATATAAATCAAGTGTTTGCAAAAGACGACTGAAAAAAGGTCACATTCCAACACAACATAGACTGTTTCGTAACAGTCTAGAGGCATAATAGTTACGCTCACCACATTTGCATATACCCGCCCTAAACTTACCATTCAGAAGGGTCGAGGTGCAATCTCAGAACAACAGGTTGTTCTAGAAAAGGCATCTTCATCTGAAACAGGCTCAGACATATAAGGTTGAATGCATAATCCCTCCATCGTTCATGCTGGACAGTAGAAATCTGTTTGTGCTACTGAAATGAGCAATGCTGAGAAACAGCCAATCAGAACAGCCCTCCTCATTACTATTCATGAACTTTCTAACTAAGGCAAAAACAGACTGTTTCATTCTAGGGTCAAATTCTAGGGTTGTAAGTGGACCAGTAAAACTGTTTATGGGCACTTACCTAAGCTATCTATGAGCTTCTATGTTCATATCAGAGAACAATTTAAACTAGATAATAAAGTTTGGAGGCAACTTTAAGTTGGCTTGAAAAAGCCTAGCTAGAAAGTTTAAAGTAGTTTAACAAAATCATGCTAGTAACATGAGTTTAAAAGGTTTGAGTTACAATATCATTCTTAAAAGTTAGAAATAGTAAGATTACGGAGTCAGATTATTAGCATGTTGTTAGCATGTTTAGGAAGTTACTAGCATGTTGCTAGCATGTTTCTAACATGATTAGCATGTTACTAGCATATTGCTAGCATGAAATAGTCTTGGCTCATCTGAACATTTCGTGAATGGGAGTCTATGGGATTTTTTTCCAGTTTTGATTGCAATTTTTAGGAAAACAGTAAGTCGGATCAGTCTGAAAAGATATAGCAACCCGAGTCAGACTAGACTTAAGTTGGCTTTTTCAAGCCAACTTAAATATTCTCTCAATGCATTCTATGGTACCTTTAAATATACAATTTATTATATAATTTTTTTAATAACTTCTTAAAATTGCTGTTGAACCTCTGATGTCACAAGAACTATTTTATTGATGTCCTTATTACCTTGAAAGCGTTGGTTGTGTTGCTATCTATGGAGGTTCAGAAAGTTCTCGGATTTCGTCAGAAATATCTTCTTTTCCAAAGTTGAACAAAGGTTTTACAGGTTTAGAATAATATAAGCAGGATTAATTAATGACAAAATGAATTTACTTTTTTTGTGTGAATTATACATTTAAATAGTCCACCTTGTATGAATCATAATCTCTAATATGCATGTTTCCCTACCACCAATCTCATAATCTTCTAAATTTCTAAAATCTTCAACTCAATGTTAAGAGTTTGAAAGATTACCAGCGCCGGCTAGACACCTCAGGACTGAAAACGAGCAATGACCTCTACAGTGAGTACAAGGTGAGAAATATCTTCATGTCTAATGTGTGGGTTACTAATGTTACTTATGCTCTGGGGCTGACCCACTAATTTCTCTGTTCATCAGAACATTGATCTGACTACCAGAACGATGCTGTTTGAAGGACCTCTGACATGGAGGGTGACCAAGGAGAAAGCGATTGGTAACCCCAGTTGATACATTCCCCGAATTAAAATGTAAATTAGCAAATGTGTTTACAGCCTCTTACTTGTCCTACTTTTGTGTGTGTTTGCAGATGTGCACTGTGTTTTGCTGTCAGACCTCCTGGTCTTGTTTCAGAAGCAGGATGATAAGATGGTTTTAAAGTGTCAGAGCAAAAGCAACATTGCCATTCAGGAAGGCAAACAGATGCTGAGTCCAATCATCAAACTAGAATCTGTTTTTCTCAGAGATGTGGCCACTGGTGAGTGAGTTCAAGAGAATTAGCATGTTGTATTCTGAAGAGTGCAAGTTTGATATACAGTTACTTCTGTTCTTTTCATCAGACCCAAAAGCCATCTACGTTATCTTCACCGGGGACAGTGGAGCACAGATCTATGAACTAGTGGCTCAGACCGTTGGGGAGAAGAAAAAGTGAGTTGTGTGAATATGAAGTCATTTAAATGGAATACTTACACGAATGACTGACAGGCAGATCATAGGAAATCTCGCTTCAAAATTGAAAATTGAAACCCGGAACATGTAATTTACCACTTACAGTCTGTTTTGTGCTCCAGTTGGGCACAGGTGATTAGGTCTACGGTTGACGAGTTGAAGAAGAGAGGTGGCAATAGGCTGAAAAGAGAGGGCAGAAGTGGTAGCATGCCTAGTAACGCCAGTGGACCTGTATACAGCCCGTGAGTGTGTTTTTGGTAACTAGCAAGCCCCATAAAAGTAATGTGGCATTGAATTTGGCCAACTCAAAAGTCGACTTCACTCTTTCCATTTCTTTTCTCCAGTGTGCATCCCCCTCTTAGTCCCACTGAGAATGGAGATCTGTTGAAAAGTCGTGGTGGTGAGACTTGCAGAAACTTTTGGAAACGCATATTAAGTCTTAAATTTTACAGTGGTATTATAACGTGTCTTTGTTTTATTTTACCATAGGGCGATTTAAAGACAGTTTTACTGAAGAGAAGAGTAAAGAAACTGAACCTTCACTCATAGACTACCTAGCTGCCAATGGCTTTGATCTGCTCAGCCATAGCCACGCCCCTCCAGAGAAGTCTGCTATTGGTGCTTTGGATGAAGGTCAGAATATATGTCATTTTATGCAAGTCTAACAGTAAACACCTACAATTTCATGCTGCATGTAATTTTTTTTCTCTTTCTTCTTGCAGTCATGTATTTGAAGAGGCTGTTGGTCGGGAGTATTAGCCTGTCTGATGACTCTCAGACTCTTGGGGAAAATGGAGGGACGGCAGCTGAAAACCAGGTGGCAGATGGAGGTCAGTCATCAGGAACTGGATGCATATTGCTTCAGGTTTTAAGCTGAAGAGGTTCAGCCTCACACTTATTTCTAAAGGCAAGGCAAGGCATTTTATTTCTAAAGCACATTTAAAACAGCAGCTGTTGACCAAATGGCACACAATAAGACAGATAATTAGCAAGATTAATACAATTACATTGATCCAAAAGCCGGAGAGAAAAGATATGTTTTCAGCAAAGATTTAAAACACTCAACATCAGTTGACAGCCTAATGTGTAACGGCAGATCATTCCTCAGCCGTGGAGATGTAACAGAAAGCCAAGAGTACTAGAACTGCAGCAAAGCTGACTCTGTACTATGATGTTCTCTACAACCCGACTGAAACTTGTCTAACATATTGTCACTTAAAAATATGGTCAATTGATGGAGCCTTTTCCATCACTTTTAATAAAAATTATCATCAACAATCTGTTATTTATTAAAAAATAAAATTTCTGGTTGATATTGAAATCCCCTATGCTTTTTTCCTCCTCCTTAGTAGAGGAATCCAGCACGGAAGAAAGAACTGAAGGAGAAGAGAGTGGAGGAGATGGAGGGAATAAAGGAGAAGAGGAAAGAGGGATCAGCGCTCCTCTAGTGCTTTCTCAGGATCGCTTGGAGGAGGTGCAGAGGAGACTGCAGACTCTTGGGGAGCAACTGAAGAGACTGCAGGTGAGGAGAAAGAACAGAGTTCCTCAGTTTCATTTTCATTTCTTCGTCTGAACATGGTGCCCTAAGTAATACGCATCTCTGGTGTTGTGTTTGTGCCCAGGCTGTTGAGGAGGACCATTATAAATTGCAAGAGGCTCTTGCTAAATATTCACTTCAGGGGGGGCATTTCAACTGAGAAACATCACAACCTGCTGTTACAAGGTACTACCACATACTTAATACAAAACCATATTTTTTCATATGTATCATCTTCATTTCATATAGCACCATTCTCTCTTTTTTTTTTCTTTTTTTTTCAGTTTCTATCATCTGTCTTGTTTGTCCTCAGATCACTGTATGTGCTGAACTCGTGACTTGGTTTCGAGGGACTCGCTGATTGACTTATTCTGCCTAAACGTTCCTGCTCTGTCCCTTCTGTCTTCTCAACTGTCATTTTAAGATTGTCAGCAGGCCTCCAGCACTTTCCGTGCCACTGAGAAATGAAATGAAGTGGGTGTTGTGAAATTATAGTGATCCTTAATCTTGAATGAGTGTTTCTGTTGCGAGGTATGAGATACAGTCTTGCCAAAAGATGCCAAAGAATTGTGCTACACCTACAGAGCAAAATGCTACGAGTGCATGTGAAGGCACTGTAACACATACAAACATGCGCACACACATACAACGATAAACCTAAGCATGTCAAAAGTAATTTAGTATCAAAAGACTATCTATATTCATAGAAAAGTATAGTTGCATCTTTGTCTGTTTCTCAGAATGTACTTTAGTCAGGTTTTCAATAAGGGTAATCTAAGCCGAAAATGTGCCCTTTTAATTTTTTATTTTACTCATTTCGAGATGTTCACTCATCCTAATAATTATTACAGTACTATATTAAATGTATTTTAAAAAAGATTGAAAAGGATATATGATTTTTAGCAGAATATTGAGCCGTAGTAGCATGCGTTGCAGTAAAATGCGGAGTAAAACTTTTTACCCTGTTTTGGTTTTGATCTGTTGTCTTACCAGAAGTTTTGTTGAATGAGAAAAGATGTGCTAAGTAGGATCGATCAACAGATGGATGAGCAAAGAAAGTAGAGAGAAGGCTTGAGGAAGGTAGGCTTGCTTTGTAGTGCCTAACCTCTCAGAAGTGAAATCAAGGCAAGCATCAATTTCAAGAAATGTCGTCTAACTTTGGGTTGGGTGTGAAGAAACATGCACATGCTACGTAGCATTTTGAATGAGCAGCTTGCACATGTTAGCGCTGTTACGACATGAAGCTTTTACAATGTATAGCATTCTGTAACCCAGATGTTGCAGATTGCACTCTGGTAGTCGACCCGGATCGTACGATAATCATCACACATTGCCTATTTTTGTG
The DNA here is from genome assembly GCA_032359435.1 of Enteromius unitaeniatus. Taxonomy (NCBI): domain Eukaryota; kingdom Metazoa; phylum Chordata; class Actinopteri; order Cypriniformes; family Cyprinidae; genus Enteromius; species Enteromius unitaeniatus. Next base: position 10,634,181 of record JAUMHI010000058.1, on the reverse strand, counting down.
CACTATGCAAATTTTGTTTCGCAGTTTATAGTATGGTTGGGGTTTTTGGGTTGTTGTTTTTTTTGCCTGTCATTGTTTCTCAGCAGGACCAAAGAAATGAGAGTGGAACAAAATTTGGATAAGAAAACACTTTTGACTTGCATGGATAAGTCAGCTGTGAATTGAAAAAACTCACTGGGTCCAAACTAGTCACCCACCCCTTTCCAAACAAAGTGTTTGCCTTAGCTGCTGGATCAACCCACAAAATGGCGAAGTAATGGATTGGTTTATAATCTTATTTAAGGCAGAAGGAATTAAGTTAGTTGAGAACTGAATTGCAGAATGAGTAATAAAGTAGTATCCGGATTCTCATTATCAGTCCATGTTTTTTCCAGCTTAAGGGACCAGCTTTTTCCTTTCCTGCTGTCCTTATCTAATTATGAAACCACACCACAGAGAATCAGGCACTTGCAGGGGTTTAAAATGATGTAAAATCTCAAAGCTTCAGACAAGAACACAAACTGCCTTTTCACCAGTACTGTAATTATTGTATTCAAGATGCTACTCCAACAGGTCTTTCTATTCGACCAACTTCCAAATTTATGCAACCTATTTTACCTTGTTTGTTTTCCAGTCATTTTTAGGTTGTTATGTGTTGATTATATTAATTTCTGTAAGGCCTTGGCTCCTTTTCCTGCTGTTTTCCCAGCTGATTTCCTTCGCAAAATGGTTTACCAGAACAATTTGCCAGAAGCCTTGCATTCTGGTCAGCAGTGTTGGTCCTAGTAAATGTCGATAAGACCTTTTTGTTCATTTTTGTAGCTTTTTCCTTTTTCGAAGTTGCAAATGAGAGTTTGATAATGAAACCATCATGGTGCAAGATCTGTTCGACCTACTTTACTGTCCTTCAGTCCTTTTGCACAAATATTTTTTCATTTTCGATTGCTTGAATGGGTGATTAATTTCCTTTGATTGTGTTATTTTGGTTTTTCTTAGAAAATTATGTAATTATCATACTATGCATTGCTTGTTATAAAAGAAGGACTGAGAGAGACAAAGTACACCCTTAACCAGAAAATGATAAAAGTAGAAAATTTCACTTAAATGGCAAGAGTCTCATTTTTAATGTGGAAATGACCACACTTTAGATTCGATCAGTAAGCGTGTTTCAAATTGAGCATTTGATATTCCCTTGAACTCTTAATAATTGATAAGACAGGGTTTTGGGTGTGGTGTCATTCTCTCTCATTTCTTAAACTTTTTCATATGTATCTGTCACATATATGTATACATAGTGATATATCTGTATGTTTAAATCTATTTATAGGGTGCCTTTGTGCAGATTGGGTTTGTTTTTAATAACTAAAGGGCTCTTTAAGTCCAGCTGACAGGCACGGGCATACTTGCCTTCTCATTTAGCGATGTTCAGTGTTAAATATTAAGCTGATATTTTGCTCCAGACTCGCCAAATTATAACAGTTCCACTCATTTGTTCTTAAAAATATAAAAGAGTGCTTAGTACTGAGCACTCTTTGTTAGATCTTTTAAACCTTCTGCAATCCATGACTGTCTTTTATGTGATTCTGTGTACAGGAGTCCACTCATTACAGGCATTCCATTGCTGTCTGTCTATATAAATGATTATGCAAGGACTATTCTGTGTATTTGGGCTTTGATTTTAAATGTAAGATACATAAGAAAAATTTAGGTACGTTTTTTTTAATTATTTTTTCTTCTTCTTTTTTTTTTAAATAAATGATCAAAAATGACTTGAGCTTGTATTGTGTTTATTTTTATCTGCATTCATTTATATTACCACATTATCAAAAAGAGAATTTGTGTGGTGTTTTATGAACAACAGACTTCATATTATGAATGTGTACACAAAGCATGGTAAGATGTCAGAGAAGACTCTAAAAACTTAAAGTGGTGCCAAAACAATGCAAATCTTCTGCAGCAGTGTCGGCAAACTTCAAAATTCACCATGAAGACCATGCTTCCACAAAAACTGACGAGTGTAGGTGGATTTGGAGATCAAAGTGAGAAGCAGATTCAGACGTCAGAAGATTAGAAGCCGTTTTAAAGGAAAATGGTGGTAAACACCTCAATGTTCACATTATTTTGTCCAACCCCTGTATTTGCGTGTGTTCACCACAAACTGAAACAGAAGAGTGGGTGGGTGTAGATGATACAGAAAGTGAAGACAAACACTTGAACGGCACATTTACTGATGAGCAATAAGAGGGTTTTTAAAAGTTTATCTGGTTTATTAGAGAAAATGCCATTTGCGCTGATCGTTTTCTTGAGTTTCTGGGGAGGTAAGCATTAATGTATTTCCTGTGTGTATGTCATGTTAATTTTCTTGTCAAATTTTAACATTTGTTAAGCATTCATTATAATCAACTGGTTTTAAAGTAATCCAAGCTCTCAAGCGCACAAAAAAAAGTCTATGTACAAATAAATTTAAATGTAGTTTTTCAAAAGCTTACCATTTCATATTTGGCAAAAAACTATTAATCTCCTACAAGAGAACAAAGTATGCAAAGTTTCCATCTGCACATCTGTGTTCTGCTTCAGTGAAGCTGAAATCCTCTCAGAGCAGCTGTTACAATTTGCATCTTATTGCTAACAGTGTAGATTTTGATCTTTGTCTTTCACTGTGACTTACAATTTTAAGGGTTTAATTGAATTTTACACTGTATTAAGTATCTTTTCACATGACATGTCTTGTCTATACAGCTTTTTGTGTGTGGGAAGCGTTTAGCTATCAGATTTAAATTAAAGCTATATGCCAAGCTGCTTTTATGTTAGAGCATTTTAATCACATATAAATGAAAAAAAAAACACTCTGAACTGTTTTACACTCAAATACTTTGTTGAGCTGTTGTGCCTACCAATATAAGAGCATATTATTATATGTTTTATTGTCCTTTGCAAAAGCTGTTTCCAACACTGCTTTTGATGACCTGGAACTGAAGGCAGATAAGCCATTGGTGCGCGTGGCTCTCTACGATGAAGTCAACATCAGCTGCTGCTACACCTGGAATAAGAACCCCGAAAAGGTCACCTGGATCATGAATATTAACACCATCACTAATGGAATAATTATAGATGTAGTAAAGCTGCCTAACAATCAGAAGAAAGAATATACAGAACTCAAATGCCATTCGCTGCCTTTTAAAAGTGTCCGTCTCAATAATACCGGCTTGTACCAGTGTAAACTGAGTTCTAACTCTTTTCACATCTTTACCCATGGTACCTTTCTTCAAGTATACAGTGAGTAAGACCACAATTATATATTTAATATGCTTAATTTTATTTCTTGTCAGTATCACCGTTCAAAAAAAAAAAAAAAAAAAAATTACTCTGTACTCTTTCACAAAATTACTCTTTTCACTGTATTTTTAATCAAATAAGTGCAGTCTTGGTTAGACTGCACTTATTTGATTAAAAATACAGTGAAAAGAGTAATTTTGT
>JAUMHI010000058.1:10584759-10630625 GCA_032359435.1 Enteromius unitaeniatus | reverse complement strand
TTAATTATTTATTTTTTAAATTACTCTTTTCACTGTATTTTTAATCAAATAAGTGCAGTCTGCACTTATTTGATTAAAAATACAGTGAAAAGAGTAATTTTGTGAAATATTACAATTAATGATATATGGTTTTCTGTTTTAATATATATTTTTAAAATGCAATTAATTCCTGTGATGGTATTATTCTACTAAACCTTCTTTTGGTGCTCAAGAAACATTACTTGTTATGGAAACTATGAACTTCTCCCCCTGAATTATTTTATTGATGCAAAGATAAAAAAAACCCATTTGAAATAGAATTACTTTTATAACAAACTCTTTACTGTCACTGTTGATGTATGTATTGCATCCCTGCTAAAAAAAAAAAAAAAAAAGTATGATCTTTTAAAAAGAATACTGCCCCCAAACTTTTGAACAGCAGTCTATAATAAACACTTTATGTATAACAGTTATAATACACAATGTATGTATAGGCCCACTGTCTACCTATTTATTCTTAATAGCAATAAATATGGTAGTCACAAAAATAATAATGCTTGCACTCAAGCACTCTAAGAAGCTGCATTGTGCAATAATCGCCACAAATCATTCAATTGGCTGAGTTAGACAAACACAAATAACCCATTCAATGACATAAACCCAAATTCCTCTCATTCATAATAGGTTTGTGTTACTTAACTCTCCTTACATAAACACAAGTTTTGCTGTCAGAGGAAGTGAAAGTTTCAGCTGTTTTTCCTATTTTTGTTTGTTAGCTTCATTTCTCTCTAACTTTTTTTAAGACAATGGTACATGGTCAGTTTGATCTACTTAAGGAGAAGATCAACTACCTTCAGGTGTTAAGACATTCTCTTTAATTAGAACCCTTGCAGAAGACCTTGAACCTCAGCGAGAGTGTGAAGAACAGCATCCTTACAGCAGAAGGGGTGTTGCTGCTGATGTGTGTGTTGATCCCTGGCACCGTGATCCTCTGTAAGGTCAGAGACGCTGACCTTGTTGCTTTAATATTGATTCAGCTTATAGGATGCATTCCTGACAGAACATTAAACAAACAAATAAATAAAGGGATTCCATGATGATGATGGATGTTCACTTTTATTCCTTTAGTCAAAGAGGCTGAAGGAACTGGAAAGGAAGAAAGGAAGAGAGGAGGAGAATATCTACGAGGTACGTCTCGTAGATATTCCCACTGCATTTTCTTTTCTTATTAGCATGCTGCGTATTCACAAAAGTGGCCTTCAACAGGGTCTAAACCTGGATGACTGCAACTCAGCTTACCATCAAATTCAACGCACCAGTCAGCAAGGCCCATATCAGGATGTGGCCAACTGTGCAGAAGACATTCAGCTGGAGAAGCCGTAGACAAACAGGAAAAGGAAGCAGAAAAAGGCCAAGGGAAAAGTCAACTCTGTGTTACTTGAGCAAAATTGTTTAAGTCGTAATTACACGAGCCTGCTGTCAGTATGTCTTTGCATCTCTTTCCTAGTTTGAAGATAAGCTTGTTTGTATTTTGCAGTGGTAAATCAAACATATCTGTTTGAATGAATTGTATAAAACAGTTTGCATAATGTGACATTTTAAGCACTGGATGACTATTAAAGACAATGCAAATAAATGTATTTTTTGTGTTGCATTTTGACGTTGTAAGCAGTGTTGTTTGGCTCACTGTGGGCAGCGTGAGGGGCAGTACTGTGAATTGATAGGTGCTTTGATTATTCTCTGACGCGTTATTGGCTATAGACTTTTGACGTGGGCGTGGCCGCCTGCAAGGTATGTCCAGACAGAACAGAGGGGGAGGTAATCATTCGTGTTTGAGGAAGATGGCGTCTGCTAAGAAGGCTGGGAGCGCTGTTCTTGAAAAAGCAGTAAACAGAAGACGCTCGTCCAAACACAAAGAGGGTCCAATAGGTATATTCTCATTTAAGAAACATTAGCGCTTTATTTAGGGGACGAGCTGTCGCTTGTAAACGTCATCCGCCCTCCCGGTTAGATAGTTCCAGAAGTGTCAAACAGAAGATTAAAGCCGAGCGCTTACTGTACAGTAATGCTGGTACAATGTAGCAGATCGTATGAGCACTGTTATTTCCTTACTAATGTGTAAACGTAGGTTTCAAAATTGCCAACAGGTTACGTTTGAACTATGTCGTGTTATGCAATACATCGGCTACGGTATCTGTAACACTATAGTGCAATGTTGCAGTTATGCATTGATGACATTTCTAGTTAATGATGACGTTTTATTCAAAGTGTGTTGACAGCACGTTTTAGATATGCATGCGTTTGAATGACCTGTGAGTATTTGCCTCAACTTTGCTGCGATACATTAGAGTAAGCTTTAGGATGCATGACTTATGAATGATCTAGATTGATGTCTGTCTGTGTGGTTTTAAGCTTATAATCACAGTAAAGATGTGTGTAGGAAGTGCTTTTAAAGGGATAGTGCACACATAATGGAAAAACGGTCCAAACCTGTAGGCTATGACTTTCTTTTGTTTTGTGGAAGGATGTTATGAAGAATGTTGATAACTGAATCATTTTGGTGGTATTGACTTCTACTGTATGGATAGAGAGAGAGAAAAAAGAGACACTTACCAAATTATCTTCATTTGTCTTCCACGACTGAATAGTTTTGTAAAATGGCACGAGGGTAAGTAAAGTGTCTTGGCGCCGCTTTAGACCTCGTTTAAAAGCAACTTGTGGCCGCTTTGGGTTTTGAATAACCTATTATTTCACCACGGTGTTATTGAGGTGGTTTCCATGTTCTTTGTGTTGCAATGGGCAGTACGTCACTGGCTGACTATGTTTTAGGTTTTCACCATAGACCTTTGCCTTGTCTAGGGATCAGTGAGAGGATTTGCTATAAAAGCCATTTGAGTTGTGCAGAAGAACATTACGAAAAGACTTGTACATTCATATATTAACTATAGATAAGTTGTTTGCTTGCTGCTGTCAGGTTTGGATGAGAGTGAGAGGAAACTCTTCACTGATGTTAGGGCCAGCGCATTGTTTTTCTTTTCCTGTTGAGATGGTTTTACACATTTACACACAATCTAGGACAAAGGTCTGCCCTGGGCCTTTCATTGTTCCTTATAGCCAGCCAAATGAATAAAGGATGTGGTCCTGGATATACATATATATACATATATATCTAGAATGTAGAGAGAAAGTTCTGGTCTGGTCAGTTTACTTTGGTTCGTTGGTAGAAATGTGTGGTCTTTGAACGTTGAGGATATTGGGAAATCCATTTGTATGCAAGCTTTTCACAGTTTGTGCTAAAAATAAGCTGGGTTTGTACCATTAAATTCTGAGAAGTTCTGATTTGCCAGCAGCTAATCTCTAGCAGTGAACTTTTGTAACCTAAATAGTGAAAACATTTTACATGAGCAATGTGACACAAGCTAGTTACATGCGTATATATTTAACAGTAATGAAGAAATATTTCTATTTATTTCAAATGTCAGTTTATATTTTAAAAGTATGCTTATGTTTTGAAAGTTGAGCATTTGTTCTCATTTCTAGCAAGATGTGAAAATTGAAAGCACTGAGAACATCCCTCGCTATTTTCTGTTGATCCTCCACTTTTTTTTCCTATTCCAAAAGATAGTCTGGAAATGGAAAAACAAGAAGAAATTTCACCTTAAGAACTGTTATAAGATTGGTTCTTTAGCGTAGTTTGTGATAAATATAGTGTATATATGCATAATAACATGCATGTTTTATTAATTATTTCCTCTGTTTTTACACATTGATTCTTAATGTAGCATTCTTTGCTGTTATCCAACACTTAGGAAGTTAGTCTTTAAAAAAACGCTAAATTAAAATGTGTTAACCCTGTCAAATGAATTTTTTGTATGAATCTTTTTTTTCTCATTTTAAATAAGGAAATTCACTTAAAGCATTTATGATTTTAGCAGTAATAGTTTTGTTTTTACTTTTATACGATTATTAATCACCTATAAAAATAATAAAAATAATTATCTGCATTGTTTGTGAGTCCCTAGTTATTGATGGTAAACCTTTCAAATTAATGTCAGTGTTGTTTATTGCATAGTTTTTTGAATATTATTTCATCAGAACTAATTGATTGACCGTATATTAATATATAGTAATTTATTATACCATGGCATGGATATTACTGACTTACCATATAACAGTAAATAAACGCATAGTTTACAATGTTAAATTAATATTTTTTTATTTAATTTAAAATGCATTCTTATACATTCATATAGGCCTATACTGTACATTTTTAGCATTAGCCAATTGTTGTTTTTTTTTTTTTTTTTAATTTTTATTTATTATTATTAAAATCATCCATAGCATAAAAATAGATTTCTGTCATGGCAAGAATTTGACCTAATGCAATTGCCTCATACAATTGTCTGGATCTTCTTGTATCAAGGAGAGGTGGCAGTTTTGGGTCGTCCAGTTAGGGTGAAGGTCACTAGCTGCCTCCTGGTGATATAACCAATAGAGACAAAGGTTATTAAGGCAGTTGGTGTTTTGTGGCGGGTAGTTGGTTCTAGGACACAGTTAGCCTGGATCCTTTAAACAGCAAACACTGTGTGTGTGTGTGTGTGTGTGTGTGTGTATGTGGCACATGTGTGCATGTTGCAGTGAGTAATTTGTTTTTATTGTACTCTGGGTGAAAAGTCATCTCACCACAACAGAGAGACAGTTGGTATGGGAGAAAATAACAATGCTGTTCTCTCCTGGGAATGAGACGAAAAAGAGTAAAGGAGGAAGAGTTTGCAGAAAAGAAGAGGGGATGAAATAGAAAGTGACAGAAAGTCACATTGTGATCTGAGGGGATGAGTGAGTGGGTGGGAGGGCGAAAGCATCCAATCGAAACACTCTATCTTACTGTCTTCCCCTTTTGTTTACCTCCCCCTTCCCATGTCTCTATTTCTCTGGCTCCATGGCTGTGCGGGTGTTGAGGGGACAGGACGCACAAGGACTCCAGCATGAGTTCTGATGAGGGTAACGTTCAGTCTCTCCAGGGATCAGTCCCTGTGTGTTTTTGTGTGTGTATGTGCTCTGTTTTCTGCATGTTTTTAGGTTGTAGACTTGTACACTTAAGCTCCGCTTCACCCCTTTGTACCTTAAACGTGTGTTGGTACTCCTCTGCTGTGGATTGTGATGTACGCTTTATTCATGCATTGTAATTAAAGCAGTGTCACTGAAAGAGTCATGTTGCTTAGCTGGTTAGGTCAGGCTTTGGCTGTAGATATGTGTTATGTTTGGATGCACTGGCCAGATGCACTTGTGATTTATCACATTCAAAGTTGATTGCAAAGTACATCGTTTTTCTGGCTTCATTTGGGTTCTTTCATTCTTTGATGTGCAATTTCCAGTGTGATTGTTGTTCTGCTCGGAATGATCAATTGTTGATCAATTGTCTGTTGATTAATACATGTTCTTTGTATCTTCTGTCCACTAAATGTGCAAATAATAGCAAAGATATTTGCAGCAATTCTGGTGTGTGTGTGTGTGTGTGTGTATACTTCCATTCAAAAGTTTAGGGTCATGTTTTTTTAGAAAGTAAAAGTTTATAGAAAGTAATTCCACTAGGATTTATGAACTTGGTAATAAGTGACAGTGAAGACATTTGCAATGTAAAAAAAAAAATACAAATGTATAAAATAAGTGCTTTGTATGTAACCCAAAAATTAAGCAGCACGTTTTTTTCCAAAATTGAAAATAATCAGCATATTGGAATGATTTATGAAGGAAGAACACTGAAGACAACTGAAAATACAGCTCTGCCATCAAAGGAAAAAATGAGTTCAAATGAAATTAAAACAGTTATTTTCTTTCTTTCTTTCTTTCTTTCTTTCTTTCCTTTCAGCCTGGTTGGTGAGACTTCTCTCAAACCTTAACAACTCCAAACCTTTGAACAGTACTGTATATTCAGTATACTATGTTTTCAGTTAAATGTTAAATACATGTTGATTAATTTCAGTTGAAGTACTTTTTTTATTAATCTTAAGCGTCTAACTGAAGTGACATGCATTTATAGCTTTCTCAATGAAACTGTAATCTTGTTTTTTCCAGTTGTACATATTACTTAGTTTCAATAATGTCTGTGTGTTAGTTCTGCCGTGTTAAACAGGTGCTGGAAGTCTTTCAGTGAGTAAGGGGAATGTGTGGTAGGTTCTCTTGTTGCACACGTTTCCATAATAAAAGATTTAGTTCATTCAAAAGCACAGGGTTCAGGTAGTCTCTACTCTTATACCTGCTTCTGAACTGAAACCCAGCATAGCAGTAAAAGTCATTTCTCAAACCCCATGACTAGTTTTACAACAGTTGCTGGATTATAGTCTCTCAATGGTAGCGGTTGAGCAGGTGACAGTGACACAGAAACATGCTTGGTTTCCCTTGCGCAGATTAGGACACTAATCTCTCAGGGTCTGGCTACAGTCTTTACAATGAGGACAAGGTACAAAAATGGAAGAAAATAGAGGACAATCCTTGATGAGAGAGGAAGATGTGGTGTTTGTTTTTGCCAATGGGGGGAAGAGATTACCGCCAGTAACGTGGAGGAGGTAGAGAGGCAACATGGGATACTTTGGCAGAGGGGAAAAGGCTATTTGGAAAGTCTGAGAAGAGAATGACTCTGTGAATGCTGGGAGGGTTTATCTGTTGTAAAGGGCAAAAAGAAAATGGGACAGGGCCAGGTTTAAACCGTATGTGCAACAGATCAGAGGGTTTCTGGGGAATTCAGCTCTAAATAGCACTGCAAATGTATTTTATGGAAGCAAAAATGTTCTCTTGACTTAGAAGTCAGCATTTTGGATTCCAACATTCAAAGTACAGTGCTGTTTATGAAATGCCTTTCCACCCAAATGTAAAGCAAGACTGAAAGTTTAGGGTTTGAACGCCCGTTGTGTGGCTGGCTACAAGTTTGTAGTGATTACCTGACTTTAAAAGTGATTACCTTAAAGATGTATTTGTTTGCAATTTGGGGTTTGTCTGAGAACACATAAAGGCTTATTTGGGGTCCCAATATTCCTGCCCTTGTCTAGTGTTGTGAAGCTGTTTGTGATACTGTCAGTTGTCTTGTCGGTCATGGAGTATAGCAGATTTACGTGGTCATAATCTTGTCACTGAGAGACCTTACTCACCTGTATTGTCTCCGTATCTGGCATGCCAATCCTGATCAGATAAATGTGCATGAGTGTGTGAATGACTGTACAGTAACAGGCACAGTAGTTACTCACTCACTAATATGTCCTGTGAAATTGTCCAAAACTTCCATTCCATTTAGCTAGCTCCTGTCTTATCCTATAGAGAAAACATGCAGTTTTCTGAAGAGTCAACATTTTACAAGGTGAACATGTACCGTAATGTGTCCTCATACAGTCTGTTGGATGTGTAGTTCTTTGTCTTTGTAATTGTTATTATTATTAATGATAAAATTAGTTGTACTGCTTAATGTTTTTTAGGATTTATGACAAATTAAGCCAAAAGGACAGAATTTATTTCAGATAATCAGAATAATTTTTGCATTATTCAAAAACATATATGTGTGTATTTTTTAGTTAGTTTATATACTTTAAAAACAAATCCTAAAGTGCATTTATCTTGTTTTAAAGATGTTTACTGGAAAAAATGCCAAAGTACTGATGAAGAAGATGATTTTCTGAAGTGCTTTGGCTAAAGCATTTCCAGTTGATGTATCTAGTAAACGTTTATAGTGCCTTTTTATAACCACAGCCTACGCAAGTGCTTGGCTTTAGTCCTGAGCTTAATCAATCTGTATTGGCTTTAAAGTGTGTCATGTGCCAATTTAAAGTAATTATTCTGTCCTTAACTCATCTGATTCCCTGTAGTGATGGACACCAAGGCAGTGTTCACTGCATTACATGATGTTTGTGAAGAAAATGTTGCCTTCTTCTCTGGGGCCACAAAGGGCCAAGCCGGGGACGTAGCACAGCGCCTGGTGGATGCCATGACCACCATCCAGGAGCACGCCCGGAGCCTGGAGCCTGTCATCTCCGGATTCGCTGCCATCTATCACCATTTTGACTTTGACCCTCATATCCCCGCCAATGGATATCGCTCCCTTGTAAAGGTGCGTTTCTTACTGTGTTTTTACAATTATAATGAGTTAGCTTAAGGGCAAGAGAAATCATTTGTGTGTTTCCTCCCTGTTCTAAATAGCTGCTCCCAGTGCATCATTTGCAGCAGTTAGTCATCACAGTTAACTGCTTTACAAACCCTGCAGTTGTTAAAGTAATAGTTCACCCAAAACATTCTGTCCTTAATTACTTGCCCTCATGTTGTTTTATCGGCTTAATGTTTTATTCACTGCTGAAGATCTGTTGGTGAGCAAATGATATAATGTTAAATTATTCCAAATCGATATTTTGGGTGTCCTGAGGGTGAGTCAGCAAATTTTTATTGGGTGTGTCTTTGTCCTTCCCCTCATTTCATTTCAGTGACTTTGTTTCTCTCAGTAAGAATTTTTGACATTGCTCTTCATCAGTGCCTGTCTCCTGCATGACACATTTGCTTATTGTTTTGAAGCATACACCTCCGTTCAGCCCTCAGCTCTCTTTTTGTTACCCTCTTCTCTAGGTGGTGCGCTGTTGCCTCCTCCACATCATCCACAAAGGGCGCTATATCACATCTAGCAGACGCAGCATCTTTTTCCGTTCGAGCCATAATGTAGCAGAGATGGAGGCGTACTGTAGCGCTCTGTGTCAGCTCAGGGCTCTGCTCTATCTAGCTCAGAGACTGCTTCATGACAACAGCCACGGCAACCTCTTCTTCCAGGAGGAAAGTGGCCTCAGTCAGAGCTTCCTGAGAGAGTACGCCTCCATGCACAAGGGCTGCTTCTACGGTCGCTGTGTTGGATTTCAGGTGTTTGTTCATGAGCACATGAGCCTATGGCTTACACAATTTCATTGACTCATGTTTATACACTTAACATAAGGTTGAAATTTAAAGTTATTTCAATTAATGTTGGCGAATGTATTCAAAATGTCCAAAACTAAAAAAAATGTATTCCCATATGTGACGTTATAAATATAACAATACATTTAAATTGTGCATGTTGCGCAATCAAAAATACAGTCAAATCTATAATATTGTGAAATATTATTACAATGTGATGATAAAGCGGATTTTTTTAGCAGCCAGAAATTCCGTGTCACATGATCATTCTGAAATCATTGATAGACACACATATATGTGTCTATGTGAAAATATCTGCATAAATATATACACACTGCCATTCAAAATGTTAGCCAGTAAGATTTCTAATTTATGCTATTCAGCATGGTTACGTAAAATTGATCTGTCTGTTTTAATAAATGCTATTTCTTAATAAATGTGCTTTTCAAAAATAGTATTTAGCTGCACAATTGTTTTCAATGTTGATAATGCTTCCAAACATTAATACCAAATCAACATATTTGTATGATTTCTGAAGGATCATGTGACTAAAGACTGTAGTAATGGCTCATAAATGAGCCAAATAAATAAGATTTTACGATCTATAAAAAAAAAAAAACATTTTAAATTGTAATAATATTTCACAGTATTATTGTTTTACCGTCAACTTTTTGGTGCAATATGTCTTTTGTTTTAAGGTGAAAATTATCCAGCTGAATATCTTGTTCTCTTTACTTTTAGTTTACTCCTGCCATCCGTCCATGCCTGCAGTCAATTGCTATTAGCCTGGTTGCCTTCGGAGACAACTACAAGAAGCATCAGTCAGGGATAGGTCAGTAGAACTGTCACTTTCAGCATGCCCTAATAAAGATGTCCCTTGATTTATGTGACAAGGGCTACTTAATCTTTGTTAATGTCTGCACAGCAAGCTACCTTTAGTGTTCATTTAAGACGCAAAAGTGCAGTTGTACAGACTCTGACCTGCAGAGGCATTCTAATATTGTCTCTTGTGCTCAATGCTGCACCCTAGGGGAGGCAGGGGATATTGCTCCATATGGTAAGTAGCTCTCAAAGAGGGCAGTATGGATGAGAGAATTTTGTATCCTTCCCAAATCTATCATCCATTCTGCTGGTAGATTACCCTGTTTCCTCTAGAGAGATGGTCAGTTCCTGTTTCTGCTGTAGGGGTGGAAATCGTTTTATTTTTGTTTTTAATAATTAATGAGTTTACAAACTTTTAATTTAAGTGTGCATTTTAATTATGACTTCTATAATTATACATACTTTACAAATTAAAAAATTCAACTTTTGTATTTGAAGAATTATTACTATATAATTATATAACTATAATAACTATAGCGTCAAGCAAATTTACAGTAATAAAAGGGAACAAAGAAACACATTACAAGCTATGAACAAAAAACATCCTTCAGTATCTGAGAGTGCTTTTAGTATCTGAATGTTTTCCAGACAAGCGCACTGATGTATTTTGCTCTTTTTCTCATTATTGCTGATTGATTATTGCTGATGACAGGCAGCAGATTTAATAGGCTGCATTCACACTAATGCACAGATCTGTTTTAGCATGTCAGCATATGGCAAATCATAACTAACTGTTAGGAAGAGAAAGCACTGAAGTACTGGCTCTCTTTAGTGCACATAAGTGAAAAAAACAAAACAAATGATGATCTATTTTGAAGTTTTTAGGATCAATTCAGAATTGCACCGCATGAGTTTATTTCCTCCCACCCCTAGTTCATCTGCTGAATTGTAGAGTGGTTACAGATCTACTTTTTTTTGGTCTACTGATGTTTGTAAATATTAAACTAATTGCCTGTGCATGATTGTCAAGGTAAGATGATGTGATTTCCAGCTGGTTATCTGTGTGTTTCTGTTGATTGGAAACCCACTCTTGTCTTCCCCCTCTGTTTCACTGTCTAAGTATGATGCCCTGGTAAGGTACTGTATGCCAGTTACTGTATGTAAACAGCTGTTCATCTATCTGTCTGTTTGTCTGTGTCTCTCTCAGGTGTAGCAGCCAGTTCTTTCCTGACCTCTGGGAAGTATGCCATTGACCCTGAACTGAGAGGTCAGGAGTACGAACGCATCACTCAGAACCTGGATGTTCATTTTTGGAAGACATTCTGGAACGTAACGGAGACAGAAGTTCTATCAGTTAGTATTAACCATCCTGCCAGTTTTCAGTAAGGCAGAACTAAAAAGTAACAAAATCCACATCTAGCCAATGAAAATGGTTGAAACACACCACCCCATGGTACTTCTTCTTTCACTCTTACATAATATCTGAATCACTGTATTCTACTTAGGAATGAGAATCAATCACACTAACACTTTATAAAATAATTGATCAGAAAACATATGTGACTTGTAATGTATTCTAGGTGAGGTTAATGTAATCAATGCGTTGTATGTAGTTAATACATTTCAAAAATTTCCATTACAGAAACTAAATAAACACTGGATTCCAGTCAAATCTAAGACTTTAAGTAAACAAATTGTGATTCTGAGATTAATGGCAATAATAACACATTAACTTGCCCAGCCCCAGCCCTAAAAATATATTCATGAACATGCATGGAAAGGTTTTCAAAATATATACTGTATATTAAGTAAGCAAAAAGGTTTATTTTGGATGCAATCAAAATTAATTGTTGCCCAGCACTATTATCTATTATTTTCTAAAGTTTGAACGCTTAAGTTTTTAGAGTACTCATTGCCGTTCAAATCGCAATTAATATATTTGTCAGAATAATCCCCAAAGAATTGTAAAAAGCAGTTCCCCTGAGTAATAAATCTGTTGATGTACTCCTTGCACTAGTGTATTTTTTTTTTTAAACACTTGACAGTTCTTTGCCACAGCTGATCAGATTGCACTCTGAGCACTCACATCCTGCATAAGTTCTCATATTGCAGAGATCAATTCACATTGTAATGAAAGTGAAAGTGAAATTAATCTGTGCTCTGTTTCATCTCTCTCTATTTCCCTCAAGAGTCTAGTGTCTATGACGGCCACACAGGTGAAGGTGAATCGAGCTCTTTCCGTTCCCCCCATGCCCTTTGACCTGCCGCTGGTGGCAGATCCCACTCACACAGTGAGTGTGTCTCCTCCTGCAGCTCATATCGGCCCGGCGCCTGTGCAGATGAGATTGATCTCATATGAGCTGAGAGAAGGACAGGTACAGCAGTTCACACTGATGTCATTGACAGACTTAATTAGTCTCTCGCTTGCGTCTTCTTTTTCCTCCTCACAGAAGCTCAAGCATGAACTTTTTATTTTCATAATTTGATTTCTCTGTTCTTCAAAGAGAGTTAATTTTCCACTCTACATCCTCTTATCTTGCCAATAAATAAAAAAATAAATATGCGCAGATAGCAGGGAATGAATAAAAGCACCACCAGTCGTAATGAGGTGTGCTTAGCTAAATAAATTGGTTGAGCTTGACTCTCTCTTTTTATCCTTTACTTAAAGCCCTTTAATTCCTGATATACCTCTCGGTGTCATGGGAGGACTTGAATTGGTTGCTGTAAAGATGACTTGGATGGTGTTGAATGGTGTTTAAAAAGGTCTACTTGACTTTGCTTTACACCCTTTGAACTCCTATTGATCCAGCTGCAGTGTTAAAGCACCACACGTCTGTAGCGTTTAATTACTCCTCTCTTGCCTAAACGAAAGTTTTTGCCACTGTGTGGGGCACAGAGAATCAAAATAAGCATTGTTCAGGAATTTGTGTTGTAATGAAATAATACATTTAAAGTGTTTAATATGGTGCTTGTACTCCATTTGTGTCTTTAGGACAGTGAGAAATTACTAGCGCTGTGTCGCTCAGAGGGGGGCCCGATATCTCTTTCCTTTGGCCTGAAGACAAAGCGCAGTCCTCCTTCCCCGTGGCTGGTGTTGCACTTTCACGGAGGAGGCTTTGTGGCACAGACTTCCAAATCACATGAGGTATCTTTTTCTCTCTTTCTCCTTATAACTTCCTATATCTCATTTCCATAATAACCAAAGCAATCTGCAGCGCAAATTACAGCCTGCCCTAAAGTGCCCCTGTTATGCCATTTATAATATTACCTTTCATGCAGTGTGTAATGTAGCTGTATGTGAATGTAAACGATCTGCAAAGTTGTATATATGTCTCCAAAATAAAGAATCGACTCAATACAGCCTGAACGAGTTGCAGGTAATTCGAATCCCAGTTCCCTGATGGCTTCACGTCACAGGGTAACACGTTTGCATAATTCCTGCCTATGTTCTACGTTGGCCGAGCATGAACCACTTGACCCCGACCACAAACTGCATTTTACTGACAACTGCTTCTCTAATCTTTGGGAGTTTAGCGCAGGATACATAAAACACCTTCTCTTGAAAGATGATTCAGTACCCAGTTTATTCGGTACAGCAACTTCACTGAATCACAACCTGTGAGTATTTATAAATAATAGATGATTATATTTTCATAGAGCGTTCAAAATACAGACCTGTGGCAATTGCAATCACAACAGACTTGGCCATTTGACCAATCAGCAGAGGCTCAAGGAAAGGAAGGGTTTAGAGAGAGTGAATGTCAGAACTGCTTTGAACGAGTTGTTTGAGAATTTCTGGAAAATGAGGTGATATTAAACACGTATTTTGAGTAAACAATTGTGTTTTTTCGCATTACATGCAAACTTATTGTTATACTTATTGAAACATATTGTTATATTTAATATGACAAATTAGGCTGTACCACAGTTGTTTACTAATTACAAAAAATAATATGTGTCAGTGACAGAGATGAAACGAAGAGAAATTAAGATAAAATCAGGATATTTTTATTATGCATCATTGCAAGCTGTAATTTTACCAAATTAAGCAATAAGGTGGAAATATTATGTAATTTCGTGTATTTAGAACATTAAAATGTTAACAGTGAAGTTTGCCATAGCACAATAAAGGTTTTGGCTAATCTTTTTTTTAAATTGTAAAATTTAATCTGTGATTCATATTTGTGAAATGATTGTCATTATTAGTGGACTTATTTCTTAATCTCCACAGAGACGAAAGTACCATAGTTGAAGAAACACCAAGGTACTACAGTATAAAGAGGTTTTTTTTGTTATCTTTAGATTCATCTTATCCATGTGATTTTAATTATTAATGGTATAATTTTTTAGAATTTTGAGTATTTTTAAGTGCAGTCACCCAGGATCCCACCTCTATGTCTGAGCATATGTCCTACATATGTCTGACCTCTTATGTTGAGTATTATGCAGAGCAGTTTCTTGGAAAGCAGAATAAGATATTGGTCATTTGCGTTCACTTGTGTCCAATGTCTTAGGCAAAGTATGAGATTGCTGCTCTGTTAAAGTATTGAATTATCACAGCTCTCATGCAACATTCACCTTCACGTCATATAAACACTCACCGGCGGGAGCCTGCGTTCTCGACACAATGCATTAACTGCTTGAACGAGCGCCACTCAACAATGGACACGTTGATATGAGATGTAACTGGCAGTCAGAGCAACATGTTGTGACGCCTGTCAGCACACATCATGTCTTTAAACTACCAAAAAAAAAAACTGAGAGAGTGAGCACAAGAAAAAAATGGTAAAGAAACTGAAATATCTGAGAAGAAATGTGTTCGTTCCTTATGTTTGTTCTCTGATGTAAATGCATGGAGAGGTGCCGTCAGGCGTGTACGCAGGTGACAAGCTTTTTGAAGTGAATGTTTTTAGAGAATTCAGGCTCTTTTCCGCAGCTCAGTCGCTCTCAAATCACTGTCTTAAAGCTGGGAACTACAAGATGTCAGGATTCAGAGAGGAATTAAGGGTGTGAGCTCGGAAAACAGTTCAGGATCTTTACCGTCAGTCAGCAATGCTAGAACCACTTTGTTAACACACCAGTAAAATAAAGCCATAATTTTATAAAGCAATAGATGTACTTAATTTGAGGAAAAACTCAACTCACCTCCCAACCACTAATAAAGTACACTATAGAAATATGCAATGCATGACATGTAATATGAATTCAATTTGGACAAATTCATCTACTATGTTGGCAATTTCATCATCAATGGCAGCTTTGGATTTGTTCTCTGCTATATGTTATGTCAACTCATGTGGCCTCATAATTGTTTATGGTAAATCATTTAAGTTTAAGGTGATAAGGTAAAACAGCCAATTAAGTGCTAAACACTGAAGTCAGCATGATCTGGAAATTGCAACCAATTTGTCATTGTGACATATTTCTGAGTTAAACAGACTAGAAACACTGCAATAAAACTACAATACCCTTAAAAATGTGGCAGTTTTGATTCCTTATTTAGTGTGTGTGTCTCTCTTTCTCTCCTTCCAGCCGTATCTGAGGAGCTGGTCTCAAGACCTGAATGCTCCTGTCCTTTCTGTGGACTATTCTCTGGCCCCTGAAGCTCCGTTTCCTCGTGCTTTGGAGGAATGTTTCTATGCGTACTGCTGGGCCATCAAGAACCACAACCTGCTAGGTGAGGGGAATAGCCCTGTTTTATGCTTTTAGGGCTGAATGCTTTATACAGCACACATACATTCTCAGTTCACTTTTAGTGGGAGGTGGCAGCACTTGTCAACATTTTTTTGCTAAAATCCTGCCGCTTTATCATGCAAGACTACTCAGTCATTTTTTGAGGTTGACATTCATCCACAGAAGTAAAAAAAAAAAAGGTTCCCTCCAGAATAGCAGATCACATTTTGCAGAGAAATATTATATTTTATTAATTGAATTTTGAATTTTATTACCACTTAAAATGAAAAACTAAATACAATATTTACAGAAATAGCATCATCCATCTCCCATACTGACTTTTAAATTATTAATTCAGTTTCATTTGACATTTTGTCATTCAGCCACAAGTCCTTAAGAAAACTGATTAAGGTACAAGACAAGTGAAATCGGCCGACTTGACGATCTGTCATACTGTTGTTGCTGTGCTGGTGTGGAGATCCCACAGGGAACAAAGACGCCTATTGAAACTCCGCTCACACTCGGTCTGACTACAGCGGCATAAACATATTCATCATTCAGTGTTCTCTCACCTCTGCTATCTATCTCAGGATCATGACGCAGATCACGCGCTGCTAATAAGTCTCTTTGGGTGTCTTTGGTACGAAAACCACGCCATAGTCCCTCAGATCAGAGCAAAAAATGTGACCTCATATGAAGTTTAAAATTATAGAGTATATTTAGCTTCTTGATTCGCAATCATTTTTTCATTTCATATAACACTCACTTCATTTTCTGGTAGGTTCCTTCCTAAAACCCTTCTGTTGGCCCCTTTCCTCCTCAGGTTGGACCGGTGAGCGTGTGTGTTTGGCCGGTGACAGCGCAGGAGGAAATCTGTGTTTGACTGTGTCGATGCGGGCTGCTGCTCATGGCGTGCGTATGCCGGACGGCATTGTCGCCGCGTACCCCGCCACCCTGCTCACCGTGTACGCCTCGCCATCCCGCCTGCTCGCCCTCATGGACCCTCTGTTGCCCCTCAGTGTGCTCTCACGCTGCCTCAGCGCTTACGCAGGTCAGTCTGGGGCCATGACAGGATTTGATGACAAATAGTGCTGTGTTGTTACTCGGGTTATTAGCGAACTGTAACGGTCAGGTCCGATGCGTAATTTATCGCTGGTAAAAGTTTAGCATATTCGCAATTTAGGAAGTGTAGACACTAATGATGATGAATGATTTCAACAAGTAAAGTTAAGTGAAGCCACACACGTCAGAAATAGATTAATAGGCTTGTGTTTTGTTATAAATGATTCTATAAGTAGTGTTTTCAATCATAGTAATGGTGAACTCAAATCGGTGGCCCACGTCTGGTATTTTCTTCCTTCTGCCGGTGAACGAATGCAATATTGTCTTTGTGTTACAGTAACACTGTCCATATCTTTTCTGTTCTGATTTATTCTCAGATCGTAGCAAACTATGTTAAAATGCTTCTGTTTTGCATTTTGATTATATAGCCCTTGTGCTATGCTGAAAATCCTTTGCCTAATTTGGTGTTAATGACCGGCTGATTGATTGTAAATTTCTTATTATGAAAGTCTTGCATTTCATATTTTTGTCTGTTATCATAGTTTTTGACTATTATCATAGTTTTTCTTTTGTATTCTAAATTTTAGGAAAATGATCGATGGGCCTATGATCAATCATTTCTAAAAATAAATATAAAAATATAAAAAAGATTTGGTAATAATATAGCATAACCATAATTTCTTTTGGAAAACAAGTGTAAAAAAATAATACCCCCAAGTTACCAAATTATATTATTAGTATAAAAATGATCATTTAAAATTGTCATATAAGATTTTATTTATTTAGTTAATTTTAAAAAGGTTTTGTAAATTTCTTTAAAAAACTTTGAGATTACATTTTATATACTTTTTAATACTTGTTTCTACTAACTTTCTTTCTTTTTTATATTTTTTATTCCATTTTGTTAGTTTGTTTGAGTCTCACACTTTTTTTTTTGTCCCCTATTGTATGTTGTTTACTTTTTTCCCTATTTCCCTCTGCTGTGTGTAGGCACAGATCCACAGGTGGAGAAGCAGGTGGAGAAGGTGAGCACTTTGAGCATAGTGAGGAGAGACACTGCCCTGCTGCTCCGAGACTTCAAACAGGGGGCCTCGAACTGGATCCATTCACTGCTGGACAGAGGGAGTGCAGGTACCTGTATTAGATATATAGTGTTTTCTGACTCATTTTGGTCAGTGTCAAAATGACATTTATTAATTAGTCTTTTATGATTATAATCCCTCCACACACTTATGATTATGCCTTTGTAACAGTGCAGCTGGCTAATTATTTGATCGGTTTTAATCAGGTTTAAATTAAAGCATACGAAGCCCCTGAGCGCTCTGCTTTGCTTCATATAATTGGCTCCATGGTGATAATTGCCATTTGTTCAGAGCTATATGTGGTAGCGTCTCTTACCTCACTCTCCAGATTGTGGTGCGTGACCCACAGATAGTGTTGTGGAAAGTGGTTCTTCTGAGCATGTGCAGACTGAATGCTTCTGGAGGCCCCAGTTTAGTCTGCATCTGTCATCTAAGCAGGCTGATAAATCATACCTGAAAGTCCTAGGGAACTAGGGACCTGTGGTGCCACAACTGCATGATTCAGTTTCTCTCTACACCAGTCACATTTGTATTAATTGTTTGGTAACCTTTTGACCTCTTTGATCTTTCCCATAGTATTCCATCAATAGAAATGTAGCCCTGCCTCCCCTGCTTTGATTGGTTGCTGCCATTCATTCTTTGCTGCAGTTGTAACTGAATGATTTCAAAGTATTAAAAAAAATGAAGGATGCAGTAATATTAAAATCCTTGACAAAAGAGCTAATAAATATTTTAAGATTATTAAAATTTTAATACAGTTCTATACTATTGTGTCAAAATAGAAAATAAAACACTGCGGTCCATATTTACAAACCGCTTTTGGCATTAAAAAAGCACTGTCAGGTTTTTTCTGTACCTTATTTCATAAAATTTAAAGCATTTATAGCAGTTTCCCTTTCAGGCACTAATTTTATGGGAGGAGAGCGTTCAAATGAATCATGTAATGAGATTTACTAACGTTTGTGTTCATTAAATTTGCGTCAAATTTATTTAGCGCTTTGTATATTGCTTTAGTCGATATGTAAATGAGATCTTTAATTTGCATATTGTTAGTAAATCACCCTCCGAAATTCCCACACCCATTGGCGATGTTTTGGAATTGCGCTCTTGTGCTAATTTGCCCTGTTTAGAAAAACTGGGCCTAAGAACTAATCAACCATTTACATGCTATAAGTGAAGTATTTAGGCATCATAAAATTGTAATGTATCTTATAGATTTGCTAAAGATGATATATATATCGTTCTTATTTAATAATTAGTTGAATTTAGATAATCTAAATGATCGTAGGAGGTTAAATATGATGTTGGGTGAAAGCTGATACGGTACTAATATTTTTGACATTTCTAACAAAACTCACAAATGCTGAGCATTTTTTATTCCTTCTCAGTTTATTTTTTTATTGCAGTTTTGATTGCATAGTCGCACAACTGAACTGAAAATCTGATAATAACCATCTCAAACAAAGCTCTTTGTAATGGCTTCACATACTGTGTTGTGCCAAATGCCCGTCGATCAACCCCAGATCTCATATCATTTGAGTTCATTAGCTCACACAGAGAGAGAAAGAGTAGGGCTGTGCAGGATGTCAATGCAGTGTGGCTAAAAGGCATCATTAGTGTGGTGTGTCACACAACACAAAGCATTCTAATTGCCTCATGAATTCATTATTCACCATACTAACATTGCTGAGAATAGATTTTCACGAGATTATGGCTATTGGCGATACAGCTGTGTTGTGACTGGAGTGTCTGACAGTCATACGTGTTTAGGTCAGTTTGCATGATCGTATAGTGTTTTCCTGAGTGTCTGTTTAATGCCACACACACACACTTCACATCAGCCAGTCACATGCCTTACCTCTCCCTGGCAACTGTTTCCTCGCCAACAGCCTCCACCAATGTCTGTGTGAGGGTCTTTGTAAACCCCCACCTCTTGTGCTTAAAATTCCTGCCCTCTGCCCATTTGTACTCCTTTCTTTACTTTCTCATTTTGCCTTTTTGCATATTTGCTTTACGAAGTCTATGTATGAGATTTTTATGAGGAATTTGCTTTCTTGCCTAACTTGCTTTGGGAATTCAGAATTACCTTAGTTTTGTGGTTTTGTTTGTTTTCCGCCTTCACATTTTCGGCCCGTTAATATGTCACCTAGACATTTATCTAAGAAAACAATAACCTGAGAGCACCTTCAGTCGATATATGTGATTGTAAAGGATCTATATATGTAAAACGACCTTGAAGTTTCATCTCTTGTTGAAATAACCACCTCAATATTCTCTCTTCCCCTTTTAGACTCTGTAAGAAAGAGTGTTTCAGAAGCGTCTCTGACCTCTCCTCACGCAGATCCTCCGGTATCCGGCAAAGCGTCTGAACACTCCCTGGAGAAGGGGTCTCTGAAGAGCCAGACGTGCCAGGACTTCGGCACACATGCTAACAGCAGTGCCAGCAACGTACAGAAAAATGCCAACCACCTTAGCACCACCACAGCCAACCACAACTCCATCCTTGACATCGCACTGACTCCTGAGAGCAAGGTATGGTTCCTCATCTACTGCTTTAGAACGGTTTGATCAAATTCTTGCTTTCACTGTGTCCCCAAAGCTCCTGCCGTGTCGAAGGTCTCTTTTTACAGATTGCAACAGTCATATTAATCAACGGGCTGATTTGCATTCTACTTGGATGCCAATCTCTGCTGCTCAGCATCCATCAGGCTGTTTTTCACGGATTTATGAGTGTGTGAAACATATGCCAATATTTGAGCTGATTAATTTGCTATCTAGAGTGAGAATGACCTAGCCTTCAACCATTTAACAGTGTTGCTTCTATCATAGTCAAACATAACATTTAAATAACAGACTTATTGTTAGTGAGAATCTGGTATGTTTGCTGGAGTGCAGCACAGATGTTCATAAAGAGTATTAGATTGCTATCGGTGGCAGAAAAACAGGAGTTTGTTATGCCATAATTAGCATCAGAGTCAAAGCTGTGGCAGAACGCAGGCTGTCTAATGCACAGAATTAACTCGCCTCTTAACACTGCCTGATTTTAATAGCTTGCAGTAAATTGTTGATCTGGTTATTCCAGTCCGGTACAAATAAATCACATTGCCATTTTTTTGGATCCAACACAGTTATTTCACTGTATTCCTCTCTGTCTGGCTTAGTGAGTGCTGAGAGTGAAATCTAGTTGCGCAACTCTGAGAAAATGCAAAGGATTATGCTGCAATGATGTCATTTGGATTTTACATGCCATTGTTGCAAGTATGTGTTAGAATCCCATGATGCCATTGAGTCATTGAGCCGTGTGAATAATTTCAGGATTTGATTCAGGATCTAATTTTTTCTGTCCGTTTCAAATGAGTCATCTCAGCCTTTCCTGAACTCATTCCACCCTTTTTCCACACTCCTTGCAAATATGTACTGTCCTATATAAATAAATGCAATAACTTAAAAAGTTGTTTTTTAACATAAATGTATATAAAAATGTGAGTGTGAATTAATACATACTTTATACCAGACATGTGTGTAATTACACTGTTAATGTCTAATGTATTTAGTCATTTGTTTCTAAGAAATTAATGTTTAATATGTTTAATGAATGCCTTAAATTGATCAAAAGTAAAGGAGGTTTTATAATCTTACAAAATATTTATATTTAAAATAAATTATATTCTTTTGAACATTATATTCATTAAAAGGATCCTGAAAAATGTATTAGTGTTTCCACAAAAAGCAGAACAACTGTTTTCAGTATTTATAAAAGGAATGAATGTATTTTATTATTTTATTTTTTTATATACAATCTTTATTGAGAACAAGGAATAAAAGGTCATCTTGGTGTAACAAAGTCAGGAAAAAAATTTCCATACATTCTTTGAAGCATAGTATTACACTTTTCCTTAGTGGTTTGTGTACATAGTCCATTTTTCCCAATACTTAACATATTTTTCCAGATGAAGTCTAACAGCAACTGTAAGTCTCTCCATACAGTATATTTCCTTTGCAATTCCCAACCACTGGTACTTTGTTGGAGGGTCAACCTGAAACCAATTACGTGTTATGGGTTTCCAACTACTTACTAAAACAATTTCTAATAATCTAATATCAATCTAATATCTAATAATCAATGTACCGGCTTTACTGACAAGATGCATATGAATATATATATATATATATATATATTGCCCAGCCATATTTATAACACAGCAAGAATGCATTTAGTTATCTATAGTTATAAAAAAAATTATCAGAGTTTCCACAAAAAGCAACTGTTTTCAACATTGATAATAAGACGTTTTTTTTGAGCGGCAACTGAACATCTTAGAATGAGTTCTGAAGAATGTGACACTAAAGACTAGAGTAATCTCTGCTGATAATTCAGTTTTCGCACTGGGAATAAAGTACATTTTAGTTATAAAATGTTTATTATAATATAATTAAAGTAGAACACATTTGTTTAAGCATATGAATGGTGGTGTAAATAATCATTTTTAAAAAATCATCAGTTGTACAATTACATTCGTGTCTTATCTCTCCTAGCCAGAGGATGTGAGTTTTTTCCTCTGCAAAGAAGAGGATCCCTCTGTATCAGAATCCTTTTCATTTGTGGCCATCCCGCCCCCTGGTGGTGAGGAGGACTCTGAGAAACCGCGGGAGTTTCCAGAAGGCTTCGAGCCTCTGCGTTCAGAGCAAGTAGCAGAGATGAATGTCGAAAGTTCTCCCATTTTCAGAAACCCCTACATGTCCCCTCTTCTGGCTCCAGACAGCATGCTAAAGGGACTACCTCCAGTACACATAGTGGTAAGCGTGACCAAAGTCACTTACGGTTGACCAATTCAATAAAATGTGGTTGAATAAAGTTATTTTCAGGATTTACATTTACATCAAAAGGCTCATATATATATATTATATGTTTCGTGTACCATCTGTCTCATCCTTCTTTTCTCAGGCCTGTCATCTGGACCCCATGCTAGACGACTCTGTGATGTTTGCCAAAAGGCTGCAAAATATCGGTCAGCCGGTGACCCTGTGTGTTGTGGATGACCTTCCTCATGGCTTCCTCAGTCTGTCCCAGCTCTCGAAGGAGACTCGGGAAGCTGCTAACGTATGCATGGAGCGAATCAGGGATGTCTTCACCATGAAAGACCCTCCCCCAGAGATGCGCAAGCACCGCAAACTGGAACGGACCAACCAGAAGCCTTCTGCTACCAAAAGAGACCACACTCAGCTCTCGCAAGTGACTGTGCAGGAGGAGGAGGAGGAGGAGCTATTTATCGGGGGAGGGGCTTCTGTTGTGGATGAGGAGGGGCTTGCTGGTTTTTACCCCCCCACTACAGCTGAAGCTGAAGACGTTCCATCTTAGATTTTGGCCTGAATGATACCAAAAGAGAGGCATATGGATAAAGTAAGGTCATATTAGATGAATAATGATTATAGCGGGCTACTGTATCGTATAGAAAGAAAATAAAGGAATTAACCAACGATTACATGAAAACCTTTTAAAGACACTATTAAATATTTAGTTATAGAGTGGATAAAGTTCAAATTAGAACACCTTCAGCTTTATTACTCAAATGTGATTGTGTACACTTGCACTCTCTTTACACCTGTTTACCACCTTGCCTTTTGTTGCATTATACCAGCACAAAAACTAATATCCTGCCTTCTACAAAAACATCCCAGCACATACTGTAACCGTCATTAAAAGACATTACAAATGGATGTATAAACCCAAACCTCACTCCTTATCGTACTATAACTGTTCATAAACGTTAATATAGGTCTACAAACTGTGATTCAATATTATACTTGTGTGCTACAGTTTAAACTCTATAGAATGCATTGCTGCTAGGCATCCTGGGGCTAAATGACAAAAGCATTTATTAATGGTGGATTTTTTTTCTTTATAGTAGCTTTTGAATTATTTATGATGCCGAATTATAATATGGTGATACTGTGTATGTTAATCAACTTTTATTAATCTACCTGCCTCTCGGCTCCTAGAGGACGTCCTGTGCGAGTAGCGTTTGAATAGGATTTCTGATGCTGCTTTGTCCTCATAGAGATGGGTGTTTATTAAATGCAATTAATCGTGCTCGAATTTCCCGCAAGCCTTCTGTGGAAGGAAAGCTCATTCCGCACAGAATTTGTGATATAGTGTTACCTGTGTTCTATGTTGTCCAGTCTTGTTATACTTCAAATATTAGTCAATTTTGTTATTCCTATGACTTGGTGAAGTGTGTTTGGTTTGCTGTAAAGTGCTAGCTCACCCAAGACAGAAAATCCTGTCATTTTCTCCACCCTCACGTCTATTTTTGCCCAACAATGAAAACCACTGGGGTCCAAAACAAACCAACATGGGGCTCTTTTGACTTTCATTGTATGGGCAAATACACTGAGAATATGAAAGTCATACATAAACGTGAGCAAATACTGCCCAAAATTTTAGCTTTTGGATGAATTTGCCTATTAGATCTCAAGTGGTGTTGAAGTGGCATAATTTGATTCATTAAGATGTGTTTGTTTACTGTATCGTAATCATACTATAATCACATTTATCTGTACAGTTATACTATAGATTGGTTTGTTAGTCAAAAAGACAAGATTATATGTATACTGATTTAAAAACTGGACACTCCATCACCTATTTTCCCTCTGGCTCATTCTCTGACATGTCAGTGCAAGCTTCCATTATTTTGCACTGTCCCTTGTTCCTTCAGTCGGTTTGTTTCCCTTTGTTAACAATAGTGTCGTCTGTCCCTGTGTACGCTGACCCATTTTGAGCACACTCTTCAATTCTCACCCAGCCCGTCCTAGAGGTATTTTAAGCAGACTCCCTTAACACCCAGCAACCTTGAGCCAATGAAATCTTTCAGCCTGCACATGTGTGATGCATACCGCTGTGATAGCGTGTCTCTATTTGAATCAGGTCGCCTCTTTCTCTGGCACTAATTGAGTCTATTGACTCTCCCAAAAAAATAGCCAACATTTTGCTACTCCTTAAAGTTTATTAGTGCTATATGGGAGGTTTGGGCCTTTGTGTGCACAGCTGAGTGCCAGTGGCCTGAACTCCTAAAGTGTGTTTAAATAGCGCACATATCCTATTTAAGGTATTGTCGACTTTATTATTGAAACAACAATGACTTATAACTCCACTTGCTGTCATTTTAAGCTTCGCTCAGCTAAGTGGCACATCGCGAGATGTCTTTTGGGACTTTGTATATCCCCAGCAAAGGCCTTTTCTTTATCGGTGTGTCTGGGATTGGATTAACCCAGAGCTGTGTGCTGAGGGAAAACAATGCTCCATCTACTGCTGATTGCAGCATTTGAGAGTTTATAAGAGTGTCACAATATAAAAAGATTTGCTTGCTTGCTCTTTTCACCATGTCAGAGCTGCTCCTTTCTGGTGACAGGTTTGAAATACCAAATCTTGGTTATTCTGCAGTTTTTGTTGACGTGCGTATGTTAACACACGTCTGGTCATTTGTGCTTCTGGGTATTTTTGTCAGATGGTTCCTGTTTCAGTCAGTTTGGTTCTGTATGTGCATGTTTAGACACTTGTTTGTTGAACTTTGTGTTATAGCGGTGCATGGAAAAGCTTCTCAATGCCATTGTGCTTGTAGATGTGTAGGCCATTGTGTGTAGTCCCTTCATGGAACCATGACTAAAACAACCAGAACTGGGAGAGGAACGATAAGACACTCTGACGCCCTCTGGTTATCCGTTCCAGTGGAGTTGTCTCTGTAAGCCCTTTTTTTTTTGGTTAGACAGTAACCTTGAATGCACTGCTGAGCATTTCTACTTTTTGTGTGTGTGTGAGACTCTAAAAAACTGCCTCCCTCAGAGAGAGATTACTCATTTATCTCAAGGGTGTTATATAAAACACAGTGTTAATTTAGTCATGTTTAAATGGCCATACCTGTGTTACCGAGGTGAAACTGTGCTGCATCATCTCCCCTCAGAGACAAAAGCCCTTCGAGTCGTGTCACTGCATTTTACATCTGTTCTCAAGACTAACTTGACTTGGAGTTTTAATCAGTAGGTTGGGGCTTTGTTGTGTCAGATTGAATTTGCTGCAAGTGGTTTTGAGCTCTTGTCCTCTTGAAGTCCACTGACGGTGATGTTACGCACTTTAAGTGCAGGCTGTAATGACCACTGCAGTATCATTTGCGAGGGTGCTGATAGCTATTCTCTCCTCATTTTCACTGCCGTCATTGAGTGATACAAAATCCAGAAGGACTGCACTGTGGGTCCCAGGCAAACTTTTTGCATTGTCAGACCTGATGTTTTCAGGACAATCTCTGCAAATAAGCACTTTAGAGTTAAGTGTAAACAGCAGCACATATGTGACCCTGGACCACAAATCCAATCATAAGAATCATGGGTAGATTTATAGCTAAAGAGAAACAATAAATTGCATGGGTCAAAATTATAGATTTTTCTTTTATGCCAAAAAATCATTAGGATTAAGTAAAGCTTGTGCTCCATAAATAAATATATTTTGTAAATATATTAAAACTTATTTTTTTATTTGTTAATATGCATTGATGAGAATTTCATTTGAACAACTTTAAAAGCAATTTCCTCAGTATTTCAAATTTGCTTGTACCCTCCAAGACTCCAGATTTTCATAAAGTTCAAATAGTATCTCAGACAAAAATTATCCTATCCTAGCAAACAATCGCCAATGGAAGGCTTATTTATTCAGTTTTCAAAGGATGCTTTTACAAAAATTGCACCCTATGACTGGTTTTGAGGTTCAGGATCACATTAAGGGTGGCGTGAAACTTTTTGGTTTTCTTTATGAATATATAGTTATTTTTAAGAATAACTATTAATTATTGAAATGATTATTACTACTAATAATAGTTATAGTATTATATTCGAAATGGTAATAATTATTGTTTGTTATTCCTCATGTAAAGACACCATAAGTGCAAACCTGTGTATTTGGAATGTACTGTATAAGCGTAGACTTTTATTTTATAGAGAGACCATCATTTTCCTATAAATTGTTTTTTGTTTTCCTCCTCATAGTATTTTTGAGACTTGTAAGGACTGTGGGAATGTTACACTGATAACTAAGAGTATTTTTCTGCAGAATGTACTTTCCCTGTGTTGATATATATTTGAATAAATATTTTCTCTGCATCTCTGTGTTTTGGCTTTTTTTGGTATGGCGGGAGAAAAAAAACATGACTAATACACCTTATTAAACCTGTGAAGGTAGGACTTGAATCGACAGAGATGTGTCTGTTTGTGTAATGTTATGTCGCAATAAAATATCGGCAGCGCGCGTGCGATACCAGGCGCGCTCCCGGCGAAAATTCTGGGGTTGCATGCATTTGAGGTGAAGAACGTGGACGCGCGTCTGGCAGATCTCCTCCAGCTCTCTCTCTCTCTCTCACACACACACACACACACAGCATCAGGAGGAGAGCACAGAAACGCGACGGTGCACAGGTGAAGATGGAGAAAGTATTAGGATTCGCCGTGGTGTCCAGTATTTTATGTGTCGGCTCGGTTTTAGGGAAATACGTCAGAGGTATCGTCAACACAAAAGAGGTGAGTATAATGTTTGCGTTTTATTGCTGTGGTGCTGGTAACGTTTCGGAGTTGTCCGGCGTTCTTGCTGCGCATCATCGTTATTAATGAGCGCTTATGGCAAGTGTGTATTGACGCCTCCGCGTTATCGCGCTCGGGGAGCCTGGTGCTTTAATACGCTTTGCCAAGATCATTACTCGCCGATACTGAGCCGATGAAAGCGGAATTCGTCCTCCAGGCACAAAAAAAACACATTTTAAACGGCGTATTGCCGACGTTTAACTTCCACCCTCCCATCCGCTTTTACAGGTGTGTGTCGAGCAGGATGCTCTTCTGGTGGCACAGCAGCACTGTTATCGCATGCCGCTGTCCAAACAGATTTAAGGTTGCTTAGCTGTGCTCATAAAGGCGCAAGAGTGTGTGATGTGTGTTCAGATGTGTGCCTAATTCAGACCAAGTCGGTGCTCACTTGGAAATAGAGAATTTGCGTTATGTATTGCTGTTGAAGTGTGAATTATGCCATATACCGTTTTCTTTATCTTTAGTAGCCTAGCTGTCTGCTGTTTTGATTGCAGTTTGCCTTTTGGGAGACGCGGGCTATCTGATGGCACAAAGTAAATGTTGGCCTGAAGTAAACAGCAAGACTGATTTTGTTGCAGAAAGTTAGCGCAGGACTAGTTTCATCAGTGCAAATGCAAAGAATTGAGGGAACATTTTTTTTATTTTCAAAAAGCATTGCTTTGTCAGCTTATAAAGAACTCCTTAAAGTGGTTCTCAGTATTACCAGAGACTGCTTATTTTTTCTAATTTCACTGATGTCGATTTTTACAGCGAGTTAATTGGTTTAAATTATGATTAAGTATGTGGTTGTCTCTTCCGATTACATTTGGCAGATGTAGATGAGTCTTGTGCTGTGTTTGCTGTGGGTAATGTAACAACAAACTGTTCCTGCATGTATATAAGTGCTGATCCTGCTCTCTTTTGGGTCTCTGTATAAGATGGTTAAATAGTCCATTAATCTCACTTCTGTTTATTTCCTTACAAGGTCGTTCTTTTACACCGCCATGGACGCATACACTTATACATTACTGGGAGGTTTAGTCAAGTTCAACGTGTTTGTGTGAAACATCAAAAGAGCTTTTGCCTCTTTAATTATTTCCTGGCCCCACATTCGGGCCCTTGGAATCGTTCTAACCCCTCATCTATCTATCTATCTATCTATCTTGTTTTAGTGCTTAAATATTTTGAAGCAGTTTATATATATATATTTCCATTTTAATTTGAATGTTTTACTAATGTTCTTGTTTTTTTATTATTATTTTATTAATAAAATGTAGTTATTTTAATACATCAAGTACATACTAGCTGCAATAATATGTGTTTTTTATATTTCATTTTATTTCAGTTAGCGTTTATTTTATTGCAAGTAACAAATATTTTTTTATGGTTCCAATTTTAGTTTAAGTTGACTATATGCATGTTTTTTCCTGTGTGTTTACTCCTTCCTCTAAACCGAGTCTGGCCAGAGGGTTGTGTAGGTAACCAGCTGTGGGTAACTAACACTGCCCCCGGCATTTCTAGGGGCACTCAGTTCGATGTGTTGTGTGTGTTAGTGTGTATGTGTGTCAGTGCATGTGAGTGTATTTATGCAGCGCTCCACTGTGTAACTTAAGTAATGAATCATTTAAAAGCCCAGTGGACCTGGGGTGACATGACTAGTTGATTGGTAATTAATTCTTAATGAGGCTTAGCGAGCGGACAGAGATCCGGAAAGACAGAGAGAGGTGAGGCCACCACTGATTCGGTGAAGTGACCGGATACTGCATCTGGCTATAACGCTTGATTAATGTAGTATCTGTGTGCCGTGTCTCTCACCCTCCCTTTGGCTGATTCAATGACTTTGTATTACAATGCAGTATCTGTGGGGTGAAAAAGACGGATGGCAGGGATTAATAGTGACACTTTTTACGGCTCTTTCTGCACCACAACATACACATTCTGCTGTGCAGCAATACAAGGATAAGTTTACCCTTGCAAACAATCACCTCAATCTTCTTTTTCAATGCTATTGTACTTAAAATACAGTATCATTTAGTATAAAAGAAGAAATGTCATTTAAGTCATTCAAAAAGTAAGATATTTTAATAAAGCACTTAGATAAATTGTTGTGTTAAACTGTTACGTGTTTATTACTAGAGCATTAAAATGGTTTAAATCATCTTTACATTCATTATACCCTTATTGTCATAGCTACATAATAGTAAATTTGGGTATAACTTTAAATAGAAAAGAAACTTGTTAATAGCTGTTCGGAGAGTTATTTGATTGCACTGAGTCTTATGAAAGCCACTGGCTATTATTTGATAGACGCATAGTGCAAAAAATATATTGGCCTGAAGCAAACAGTGAGACTTACTGTGCTGCGAAACATTAAGTGTTTTATCACATTGAATGAGCATGAAGGAAAATTAAAGAAATAAAATGAAGGAACTATACTTTTATGCATAAATGTACAACAGGGCCTGTAATGAGTTGCCAAAATATTTTTTATGACCTAATGTGAATTAAATAGAAATAGTAAAACTGGATATGAATTCACATATCAAAGGAACGGTTGGTAATCATGTCTTACTCAAGCGGTCTGCACATCTGTGGTTATACTTCTGAAATACATAGAACTTTCTGTATTTTTCACATTCACTTTAAATGTCTCGGTATAATTCAGATTTAGATTAAACTAAAGTGTAATTATGTATTTAAGGACTCTGGTATATTAATGGACTACACGTCCTTACTATACGGCTAAGGTTAGGCTTAGGGTTACTTGAATATGCATATTTGTTACTATAATAGTAAGTACATGCAACAAGGACACAATAAAATTTTTTTTTTATTCTGGTAATCAACATTATGCTACACATTCTTTTAGCTGAGCTTAAGTTGTACTGAACCCTCCATATTTATTTACCACCACAAGGGAATGAGACCAAAACTAGATCTGACTGTGCAATTACATGGGAAATGTGACAGATAAGAATGTGAACAAAGGCCGAAACAATGTTGTAAAGTCCTTTGGTTACAAAAACTGGGATTTGAGGACATTCGTTCGTGATACAAGGGGGTTTAGACAGAGTCCGGCCTCTCCTGGTTTCTATAGCTGCAAAGTGCATTATGTGTCGGTTGCCATGACAATAGTACTTCGATTTTTGTATTTTTGTTTGAGCGGGTGTTTTTTGTTTTTAACTGGATGACTGACCATAGGTGTTCCTTTACGTGTGCTTCTGTTTTAGAAAGACAAGGTGGTCTTTCAGAGGCTTGGTCATGTGACGCGGTTATTTGGGCTCAGTTCTGGGTCAGAGAGTCTTAAGGCTGGTCTTTGTATTGTCAAGGAAACCTGTTGTTATGGAAACCCCCAACAGAAGACACTGAAGGGAGAAGTTAATATGGACAAGAGGCTGAAAGCTGGAGCGCACTTAGTGCCATTTTACACTTCACTGACTGCGTGTGTGTCCGTTAGAGTAAGTTCAAGAGAGTGTGTGAGATGAGACCAGCCCTGAACACCACAGAAATGTATTAACCCTTCAGCTGTTACAGTATAATGTGAAATGAAGATTTGTAACCAGTTGTCGCTGCATGATATGAGATTTCTAGCAGATGAGACTGGTTTTGTGAATTTTTGTGGGGGGTTAGGCTCAGGGCTTGGAAG
Organism: Enteromius unitaeniatus; assembly: GCA_032359435.1. Taxonomy (NCBI): domain Eukaryota; kingdom Metazoa; phylum Chordata; class Actinopteri; order Cypriniformes; family Cyprinidae; genus Enteromius; species Enteromius unitaeniatus. The sequence goes on along the minus strand of JAUMHI010000058.1, from coordinate 10,599,842 downwards.
CAGAAGATTGCTTCAAGCTATGGTCCATCACTATTGTGTCATTGAGGAAGCTCCAAGGGAAATGTGCTTCTGATAAATGTGCTGTAAGCTGCTTTGTCTGCTAAATGATGTCATGTCTGGATGGTGAAGCCGTTCTGTGAAAGTCTCACGAGATTGGCGTTTTGCTGCTGGCGCGGGTACGGTTGCTGTGGGACTCCAAATAAACAGCGCATGAATGTCGCTCAGAATGAAGGTTACTGTCCAGACACAACCACAGCTACATAACTATTTCATTCCCTTCTGTTTCCTTCCCTCTTCTCCACAGGACTGGGTTTTCCTCACAAGGTTTTGCTTCCTGACTGATTTTGGCCGACTGAACTTTAAGTTCCGATACCCCAAGGTAAACTTAAAGACCTGTATTTGAATTGTTACTCATGAGCAGATTACTAATGTTGCACTAAATCTTCAATGCTTTCATTGATGAATAAATACATCAGTAGCACATTTATCACCACTTACTGCTGGATTGTTAGATTTAAATTCTATTAGATACTAAATAATGCATGCTAATTTCATTTGTTTCTACAATTAGTTTATCTTTAAAAACAGTAATAATTTAATAACACTGCTAATTGTAATCTATGGCAAATATCAAAATTAATATTCTTTTTGTCAGACTTTACAATTAAAATTTATAATGCGTAGATTCATTTTAAAGGCTATACTTAGTTTGCTGTTTTACATACTCACACTTTTTTAAATTTTTCCTTAGTGGGGACCACAGGCCAGTCCCCACAATGTCAGAAATGTCAGGTTTTACTATCCTTGTGAGATTTGGACACACACACACACACACACACACATTGGTTTTTGTGATTTATGGGGACTCTCCATAAGCGTAATGGTTTTTAAACTGTATGTATTTCCCTACACTGACCCAACACCTAAACCTACCCCTTACAGGAAACTATGTGCATTTTTAGATTTAAAAAGCCCTAAAGCTTTGATCACTAAATTATGTTGTCAGACTGTGCCTTTCATCTTTCTTTCTGTCAGTCAATCTCTATATAGATCCAATATATCTTTTAAGTTTCTAGATGGCATAGACAGTTCAAGTATTAATCTCTCCTCATCTCTCTATCTGTCTATCCATCCATCCTGTCTTTCTCTTCCTCCCTCTATGCTTGTTTTTCCCCGATAGTCCCGATGCTGTCAGAACATATTGCTCTACTTTGATGAAAGCTCTCAGTGGCCAGCTGTGTACAAGAGGCCGGACAAGGTGAGACACACACTGTCAGACTTTGTGTTGTGTGTGTGAAAACATTGAGTGTACTGACAGACGGTGTGTGCGTGTGAGACCAAGAGCATGAATGTGTGCGTTCCGCGTCAGTAGAAAGTGTGAGGATTAAAGGAGAAATGTCAGCAGTGTTCTGTGGATTAAAAGTCCAAATCCAGTCTCCAAAAAGACATAAGTGTCAGTGCATGTGCGTATTTAAATCCAGCACATTTTCTCCCTCCCCGTGGCAGGATCTGCATTGCGGGACTTTATGAAAAAGTGCTTGTAGGAAGCCCCAGCTCTTCACCGCACTCCTCTAGTACTAATCTGCTACTTAGTACTTCAGCTTTTGTTATTGTTACAGGGTGTTTGAAATCCTCTCCTAGCGGGTTTGTTAATGGAGGGTTTATGTGCTCTACAGGACTGCTACCAGAAAGAGTCAGTACTGAGGCCTGAAAATAACCAGGTTATCAACTTGACCACCCGCTATACCTGGTCTGGCTGCATGGTAAGAAAAAAGCTATTAAAATGATAATATTGTGTGATTGTGTGTGAGTCCTTTAGGCTTGAAGTAGTATGTCCCTAACACATCCCCGTTCTGCCATTGGTTGAGCTTAATCAAACAAACATAATTAAACATGCCATTGTATTTACATATTTTGATTAATGGCTCACTCCTGTCTCTGCATATTAAACCGGGATAGAAGATGGAACGAAATTACACACATCAACAAGGAATTATAACTGCTCTCTGTTGAATCAATGATAAACAGCTGCAAGTTGTTTCTGTTTACAGTCTTATGAGTTTGTGTCTGCCTCTGTCAGGTGGAAGGCGAAGGTAATGAAGAGATGCTGAGTTGTGTAGGAGGTCGAAGTTTTCGTTCTGTCAGAGAGAGATGGTGGTACATTGCGCTCAGCAAGTGTGGGGTGAGTGGAGATACAGTAAACAATATACAAGGAACTGGAAATGTGCCTGGAGCAGACTACTGTATTCAGAAAGGCATGATTAATGACCACAGAATGAATAACTAATTGTAGAGAATTATACTGAAGTACAAGGGTAAAACAAATTTTTAATGAACATATCAAACAATATAATGGTTAGTCTGTGAAGCATATGATTAAAGTTGTATCTTGTGAATGAAAATGAGAACTGTGTGAAATTCAAATCAGTCGGCCGTGTTGCTGTTTCCTTTTACTGTGGGTTTCTGAGGAAATCAAAGAGTAAACTATCATACTGTATCATTTTTATATGATAAAATGCTAATGATATTATTTTAAATATACCGCAGCGTTGGTGTTGATTGATTAAAAATTGATTGAAAATGTATGAAAGATATGTCAATTTTAACGAACACTGATGTAAATGTTCTTAAAAACCTAAACAAAAATGTAAAGTCAAAATATTAAAAAAACACACAATAATGTAAAAATAAAGCTTATATAAAATATGAATAAACATAATAGTACAAAATAATAATATTATGAATTATACAATGCATTTTTGCTAAATGGATTATAGTCTAAATATGGTTTTCATTCAATTTTGATGCACTTCCAGTTTCACCCACATTTATTTTTATATGACTACAGAAACATTGCAATGATAATTGGATGGATGGATTGATAGATTGATAGATAGATAGACACTTTATTTTACCTATTAGTTGTTTATTAGCATGCATATTACTAGAATATTAGCCATTTAGTAGTGCTAATTAAGCACATATTAATGCCTTGTTCTGCATGACCTTTTTCTACATCCCTAATCCTACCTAAACTTAACAATTGCCTTACTAACTATTAATAATAAGCAAATAAAGAATTTATTGAGGGAAAAGTCGTAGTTAAAAGTGAATAAATGTGTTACCTACTCTAAAGTGTGAGCACGAAGAGGCTCAGTTCTGCTTTGGCCCTTCTTCAGGAGCCAGTGAGTGATTCTTTTTGTAGCTGCTTGAAGTGATGCACATGTAGTGTTGGAGAGGTACACAATGTGAAAGGATTTTAGCTAGATAAATGGGGGCAAAATGTAAAGGGTTGTTTCATGGATGGCGGCAGACTGATGGACGTAGGGCTAAATCCTGTTGGACGGAAGTAAAGCACAGTCCCTAAGGGAGCTTTTCTGCGTCTGCTGCCAATTTCTCTTCTCCTCTCTCTCCTACTTCCTTTCTTATTGGCCAGTCTTATACTCTGTATCTCGTAACTTCTGTTACAGTAACTTGATTACTCACTCCAGCCTTTTATGCTCATTCTGTTTGTATCTAGCAGCCTTTTCTCAGTGCCTCTCCAGCTCTATATCTTTGTCCCGCTCTCTCTCTTTGCTCTCCATCTCTGGCCACATTGATTTGGTGATAGGGCATGCTTTTCATGCACCTCACCTTTTTGGAGTGCGGGAGAGGGAATGGGTTTTTCCTGCCAAGTGAAATCAAAGTGTTTCTCTTTTATTAAGCCGGGCCGAAATCCTCTCAACAGCTAGAAACTGTGCTGCTTTGAAGTCTTTTATAGCCCAAAGATCTGTTTGTGCACTCTGTGTTTGTATGGTCTCTGAAGCTCCCCACTTACAATTTTTTTCTCTCTGTTTTACACCTCCTACGTTTCTCTCCTCTGAATTCCCTCTTTTTCTCTTTCCCCATGCAACACAGGGAGACGGGCTGCAGCTTGAATATGAAATGACATTAACCAATGGACAGTCCTTCTGGACCCAGCATTTCTCTGCTGATGAATTTGGTAAGTCAGAGGAATTTATTTTGCAGTATGTGAAAGCATAGCAATATGTATCTTTTAGATATACTAACCTTCAAAAGTGTGGGACAGTACAATAATTTAACATTTTTTAAAAAAGTATTTTTGGTATTTTATCCTCACCAATGATACATTTATTTAAATGCAGTAAAAACTGTGGTGTTTAGTGTGTGAATTGTATTGTTGTATTTATAATCAAAGGCTGCTAGCTCCCCCTCCTCCGCTAATTAAAGCTGTGACAGTTGAGTTCATGAGAGTCCAACATCCCATGCTTTTTCTCCGTGATTTAAGTGCATCATCCAGGTATTCAAAATGCACTTTTTCTTTTTGGGATTTTCATTGTAAACACACTACTCACATTATTTTTGTAAATTGGGATGCACCTCAAGTCTGTTATACAACGGCTTTGGATAAGAAAAAGATAAGTGCTTCATCGCTGGCTGAAAATATTCCAGTCATTACAGCTCTCAGATCTCAAGTGTAAAATGTGAATACGACTTTGGCACAAGGGCAATAACAAATCCAGCATGTTCTTGTTTTTACTGTATGTGCCATGTTTCATGAAAACAAAACAGAAAGAAAGAAATAGATTTGTCATGTTCACTATTCTATGTAATATGTGAATTAAATAAAAACATAGTACTAATGAATATATATTTCGTCCCCTGGTTAACGTCTAATGTAATGAAAAGTTATACTGTATGGATTTTACATTCTCAGAAAGCTGTACAGCATAGGTTTGAAATGAGAGTGAGTGAGATTTTGAAGACATTTATCATTCTTACATAGTGACTGTTCTTGTTTTGTTCTGTTTATGTGTTTCAGGCATCCTGGAGACAGACATCACGTTCTTGGTTATTTTCGCCACTGTGTTTACTCTATCTTGTTATTTTGCTTGTGAGTTTCCATGTCCTGGAGGTATAAAAGACCTTAGATGTGTTGGTCTCAGTGCATAATTTGCAAGTCTTATTATTCAGTGTTAAATCAAAAGATATTTTTAGCCACCTCCTCCAGATAAACAGACCTACAGATACTATGAGTCTGTCTGCATTGGTTACTAATTTCTCCTCAAGCTCTTTTCTTCTGTGTAATTCTTTAAGATAATTTAAAGGGAAGACAGCTGCTCCACACGACCTATAAGATGTTTATGACTGCAGCTGGAGTGGAGGGTGAGAAAGGCCACTGCACACACTCATATAGATAAACACAAACGCAAACATTTTTATGACACTAGGCTTTGCGACGCTGGGTGCATAACAATATCTCTTGTGTCATCCCTCCTTTCTTTCATCCTTATCTCTTCCTCACATTCAACTTCTTCCTCCGTGCTCTCACGGCTGCCGCTGTGACTTATCTCTCTCCTCTCTCGTCTCTCTTATCTCTGGCATCCTTTACTTTCTAATTCCTTTCTTCCAGTCTTAAGCCTGCTTTTCTTTTGCATTTACTGGGGCCTTTATGCCAGAGATGGCGTTGGGAACGGCAGTCTCAAGATATTAGGTGAGAAAAACACTTTATGAGTCAGATACTCATTTTACAAAAAGGTTCGCATCTTACTGTAAAGGGTTTTGTAAATACATTTTTGTTGAAACAAAACTACAGATTTTTAAAACTATTATAATATTGTGCTAAACAGTATTGCAATGCAGTATACAGGGTTTTAGCATCACGCGTGTGTGTGCTCGCGACTGGATTCCTTCTTAAATGCTGACCTGATTCATAACCTACTTGTGGTCACCTGTGTTACTCTCTGCGGCTCTCTTCCTCTCTCCAGGGAAATTACTCTTTTCTGTGAGCTTCCTGATTTTCTTGCTCATGCTGATTCTCCTGGGGAAGGGATTCACAGTCACCAGGTAGGAGGTCGTACTTCTCACATAATGTGGGTAATGACTTACAAGGCTAATCATGCTAATGTGACCCAGATGTCAAGACAAATCTGCATCCAAATTTAAGTATGAATTCAAGAATGTACTTATTTTTTGTGCAGATGTATGCAGGTGATCAATGGCTTTTGACCAAAGAAGATGACATAATGTTTCTCTCTTTTTGACATCCAGGGCAAGAATAAGTCACAGTGGCTCTGTGAAACTATCCATTTATATGACAGTATACACCATCACATACATCATCCTCTTCATTTATGAAGCAGAGGTAAGATCTTATTGACTTAACCTTTTTCTTTTAGGCTCGCAGTATAAGCTGAATATTCACTAGTGTTCAAGAGTTTAAGGTCAATAGGGTTTATGTATTTATTTTATTTTTGTGAAAGAAACATTTATTTTTAATAATTACTTTTTCAAAAAAAAATGTAAAGAAATTTTCTTTTCTGTTTCTGTCTCATATTAATGCTGCTTTGATTTTTGTTCTTAAAGTCATTTATCAAAATTACAGTTCCTACCAAAAAAGCAAAACCAAAAGTGTTACATTGATAAAAAATAAGAAATGTTTCTTGAGCACTAAATTAGCAAATTAGAATGATTTCAGAAGGATTATGTGACTGTAATAATAACTGCTAATATACTGTACACTGTTGATTGAATTAATTGAATTAACTCAATATAATAATTATCCTTTTATTGAAATAAACACTTAGGCATAATGCTTTATAAATGTAGCTTTACTGCATTAATTATGCCTTGTAATGCTCCTTATAATGCATTGTACAAACGTAATGTAAACAGGTAATACATTATAACACTTATCCATTTTTTTATTGTTACACTATGCATTATAAATTTGGCTATTAATTAATTATTTACGATAAGATATGTATTACAACGCATATTATGAGTAATTCTAATGCACTGTTGCCATTATTAACCCTTTATAAGATATAAGGAAAGCGTTACCACAAAAATGTGGTAACCTGTTATATTGTAATTTAGTTTTCAGAATTTTTTTAAAATAGAATTTGCTACAATTACTGCAGTTGAAATGATGAATAAAGGCAAGTAATACACCATAGATAAACCTCCCAAAAAGGTAACCACAAAGAAAGATCATTCCGTGCCAGAAATGTCTATTAATTTCCATATTACCTAATGTGTAAAAAAGTATGAGGACTCATCATCTTTGAGCACTATCAGCTGCAGTTTCTCATGCTGCACCTGAGAGCTACTCCACTCTATACATAATGTAAGGCTGCGAGATGAAGTTACTCAGCATGAGCATGTCGTGCTGCTGTAGTTTGCTGTAATGGAACCCGGCAGATAGACAGATAGATAGAGAGAGAGAAAGAATGACCCAGATAAGCACTTGCGGTATCACTGAAAAGGTCCTGTTGCATCTTGTGTCAATGTCACACTTTGCTTTAATGCAGCTTTAGATGTTTGGATTTAAGGAATGTTCCGCCAGTTTCCACTTATGCAGCCTAACAGATTGTGCCATGGTCGGGTTTAAAACCATCAGTCATACAGATGGGTTGCCAAGGGGGTGGTGATTTCCCTGTTCCCACTCCCACTGCGTGTGTGTTTGTAGTTCTTTGATCCAGGCGAGGTGCTGTATGCTTATGACAGCCCTGCAGGGTACGGTCTAATGGGTCTGCAGCTGCTTGCCTATGCGTGGTTCTGCTACGCTGTGCTGGTGTCCCTCAAACACTACCCTGAAAAACAACCTTTCTACATCCCCTTCTTCACCGCGTACACTCTGTGGTGAGTTTTGCTGTAATAAAAACCAGAAGCTCTTTCCATTGCTTTAATTCATTTGATGACAAAACATGAATGTGCAAGAGGGAACATAAATTGTTACAAATCTGCTTATTTGTTTTCACATCTAACATTAACTGCCGGTAAAAGCACTTTGACTTGAAAATTCACCTTATATGTATTCTAAATGTGTTATTTATTTAACTGATTGATCTGTGCATGTTTAAGTTTATTCATAAAACCGATTCCCTGTTCTACATTTATTTCTTTTTCAATAATCGCTTTCACAATATGGAATGGATATGTCACAATATGGAAACACAAGATATGACGCTCCTTTAATAGTGCTGTAAACACCACTTAATGTACAAGATGTTTTCAACATACAAAATAGTCAAATGTATAAAAAGTACAATATCAGAGCAATAACTTTTCCAGGTTAAAAGTTTAGTTTGAATCATTGGAAAGGTGAAACAATGTTTAAACGTAACTTTTCGGATAAGTCTTTTCATGAAACTAGACTGAAACTGTTTGTCTCTACTTTGACTCAAAGCTCTCCACAGCCTTTGTAAATCTGTTAAGAAGATTGACAGTATAAAGCTTGTGTTCCTCTTTTGATCCATTACTTTTTCACCTGTAGGTTTTTTGCTGTGCCAGTCATGGCTCTGATTGCCAACTTTGGCATCTCTCGCTGGGCCAGGGAAAAGATTGTGAACGGCATCCAACTTGGCATTCATCTCTATGCCCATGTCGTCTTTCTGGTATGACTTTTTTGTTGTTGTTGTTTATTGTTACTTCTTTTATTTAGGCTAATAATATAATTAAACACCCTAAGTGACTAATCCTGTGCTTTAGGCCATCACACGTCCATCAGCAGCCAATAAGAACTTTCCCTACCATGTGAGGACGTCACAGATAGGAATCCTTCTCTCCAGTCCTAAGGGCATGGGGGCGGAAAGCTTCCCTCACCATGCCTATGGGAATAGCTCCTTCCTGGGAGACTCTCAGCCAAACTTCACAGAGCTCTTCTCCATCCACTCAGTGAGTATTAGATTAGAGTTGAGTATAAGTGAACTTATTTTGATGATAATATAATTAGGCTTAGCAGCTTTTTGAATAAATGTTCCATTAAAGAAGCAGTTTTGGTTAAAAGAACCATTGTCCTGATTGTGTCTCCCTAAAACTTTTCTACTCCAAAAAAACACCTGTGCAATTGAAAGGTTCCATTGATGTGAAAGGTTCTTGATTAAACAGATGCCAATAAAGGACCTTTCACAAGTTCGCGCTTCCTTATGATAAACAATTTTAGGCGTATTTGGCATGCTGCCCAGGGAGCGAGCCCTAGAAAATGGAACCCTAGGGGGTAGCACCCTAACTAGGACTGAGCTCGACGTCCGGCTCGAATCCCGCTCGCCCCCGGAGGATGACACGAAATAAACGGCGGAGAAGGGGTGGAGGAGGGATGCATAACGAGATAAGGAAGGGAGGAAAAAGGGGCCTATTTAAGGGGAAGCTGAACATTTTGATGAGTTTATTGCTTGATTGGGATAGATTTGGAGAAATGTACAAATTCAAAATGTACATTCCATCACTTGATCACCACTGAATCCTCTGCAGTAAATGGGTGCTGTCAGAATGAGAGTTCGCAAAAAACTGATGAAAACATGACAGTACATGACATCCAGTAAACTCCAGTCCACCAATAAATGTTGTAAGCGGAAAGCTGAAGCTAAAGCTAAAACTTCCAAAACTGGCCAAAAACAAAATGCTTCAACAAAAGAGAAATATGTACAGATCAAGTACCAAGTGAAAACTATACAAAACATGTGATAACAGGGGATAGTCTTCACTGGAAATAGTTTTTTTATCCAGAGGCAATGGTTTAAAATGTAAAATGTTTTAATAATGAATTTACTAAAAGCACGCAACTTCTCGTTTCACACAACATCAACTGTTGGACTGGAGTTTGTGGTGATTTAATCAGCTGTTTGGGTGCCGTGAAAATAAGTCCATTCACTGCAGAGGATTCAGTGGTGATCAAGAATTAAACTGGATGGCCTGAGGGTGACCATATTTTCAGCAAAAGTTCATTTAAGTTCATTTAAGAGTGTACTTTCGTATAATCCATGTCATGTTTCTCTATTGAGGACCCTGTGAAGACGATAGACGAGACAGTGGCTCGAAAGGGACAGGAAGTGCCAAGGAACAGCGAGCACAAGATCATCACCACAACGGCGGACCTGTCGTCTACATTCTCCCCTCTTCCTCCTCCCATACCACCTCGCAGCTCTGCACACTCTCCCCCTCCTCCCAGATTAACGTCCCACTTCACTGAGTATTTTAGTATGCAAGGGGCCATGGGGATGGGCTCCAGTGCCTAGAGCGGGCCACAGAGGAACGGGCCATGCAGAAACTACTTTCAAACATCTATGAGGTGGAAAAGAGTTCAATATTTTAATAGATTAGGTTAAGGCAAGCGTGAAAAAGCAAAGCCATTTTCAAAAAAAAGAAAATTACCAAACATCCATATCTTTGAATTTGTAAAGAAAAATGCAAGCTGCAGAACGTCAAGAGAGAGTGGGGCATAACCTGCTCACACAGCCCCTAAAGAATAAGAAGCAATAAATATTTCAGTGAGACGAGTTAATATACAGGCAGTGCAATAGTGACAGGAGACAGCGGTGAATCTAGAGTATAGATATTTCAAGCTTAATGTGATAGTAGGATAGTGATGTGTACAGTAACAGTACAGTGAGCTCTTGACATATTTTTTAATGCTTCGTTCATTTCAAGTGGTGCCGTTAATATTTGTATTTCCATGCCATTTTAATGCAACAAAACAAAGTATTCATCTGCCTCGCAATTTTCTTTTTTTTTTTATGTACACATTTTGTCTGTAAAGTTGAGATAATTTAAGGTTTATATATTTTTATTCACATTGAATAAAAGCGAATACAGCTAGAGACTTTGCGAACTGATGTTGAACTGCAATAGCAAGATACTTGTGGAGCAACTAGGCAGTATTTGTAAACCATGCATGTCTGTGCTTTGTCTACATTCTGATAGTCAATGTAATTTTGGGTGTGCCTAGTTTTCACAACTAGCGGTCTTCATTTTGTATGCAGTACACACTTGTTTATATACAGTACGCAGAGAATATTTATCGCAAGCGGATGGTGAATGATGACTAGTTCATCTTTATCTCAGTTTTTCTGTATTGTCAATTCTGTGCAGGGGTGTGTGGAGCTCAAAAAGACTATTTGAACAGTTCTGAGTTCAGATTAAATTTCTTCAAACTTCGTTAAGCATTTGTACATTTAATAACCCTCACAGCGGTCTTCAGGGGATGTGGAGATCCGCTTTTATTCTTGTCAGTGAGTAGAAAGTAAATTCATTCAGTCCGAGCTGTCTTAAGGTTTGTTTACTTGAGTGACTGGTGAAACTATAGCTCTACTCCTACAGAAACACTTTGTATTGACAGCATGGAGCACTTTACTGTTTTAAAACACTTATTTGATTACCGTGAACACGCAACCATGATGCAATACAGTGAAAGGCAAGTAAAATGTGAAGGTTTTACCTGTAAAATGTCCTTTATCACTGCTGGTATTTGTTATATATCGACATATCCTATATAATCTCCATCTTAAATTGACCTGATTTACATATAATCCTATAAGTTATGTACATAATAACTACATATTTATATTTGATTTTTTAAAAGAGAAAAACCATACTTGAAGAATCATTATATCTAGGTTCCCGTGGTTTGATTGTTTGGACGTGCTTGGGCCTTTAATAAACCAGTGAACTACTTCAGTTTGGAAGCCATCAGAAAAGGCGATTATAAAAGGCTTTGCCATGATTTTTTTCTTCTCTTCAGTGAGTGTGCACACCTAGCAGAAATGAGAGAGCACACTTTTTGAATGTATGATAGATATATTAGCACATCACATTGGGGAGCACAGAACGATTCAGTTAAGCACATTTCTGTTGCACTGTTCATACTGAATGCATTTTAAGTGTCAAATGACTTGGCAGTGCATACCCTTTTGCCAAATTAAAATGGTCTGTTTTACAACAACGGCTTGTTTGTGTGTCATTTTGCAGTTTGATTAGCAATAAAGGCAGCTACAGTAATTGTTATCCTTTAACTGTAGTACAACCAACATCATGCATCAATGTGAATCTTAGATTTTTTCCTTATTTTTCATTAATACTTGATTTAATTGTACATCTGATCATAATGTCCCATACTGGCAGGAACTTCTATTGGCATTTCTGAATTATTTCTAGCCTTGTATATTTGTGTTGTTTCATTCCAGTACTCAAAAACCAGTGATCATATTGTAGAGTGAGATGCTATCAATATTATTCTGTTCTTACATGTAACATAAAATACACAATTATTTTAAATCTAAAACCTGAGGTGGCATGGAATATTTGTATTTTCAAATACACTCTAGGACCATTTGAATTGTAGTGAAAGCAACAACCATCCATACACAACAAAGAGGACATTTTAATGAGATGTTAATGAAATGTATACTGGTTTATTACATGGAATATAATGTAGTAATACAGTGTTTAAAGATCATAAATCCTTTTTCTCGGCCACCATTTGAGCTTTTTCTTCTCTGTATGCTTTCAGAAGTTGGTTTAGTAAGTTCAGTTCATTCACACGTCTTACGGGGAACAGTGGCGGGAAAGGGTTGTCTTTATACTCCAGGACAGCCATAGCTGCACGGTCCAGATTCTCCCTGTTGGGAAGGCGGGCCATGCGTGTATATCCACCTGTGTGATTCTCAAATCGTACCGCCAGAACTTTAAAAAGTTTGGGGACCAAATCTTTTTCCTGAATGGAGAAACAAACACATAAATGTTAAATAAGGACACTCTTTTGAATTCCACAGTTTTCTGTATTAGGAAAAAATTATCTAGTCATTGGAAAGTCTTAAAAATGGGAAATAAAGCCTCAGATGAACAATTTCACATGACATCACTCTGTGTCATTATTTGATTAACAAAAATAAAGCCAAGATGGAAAAACCATGCCTGACATTTACCTGCAGATCCACTGTATGACTTCATCAGTCACATTATTCTAGAAGAGTTACGACCCACTTTTCTTTATAAAGTTGCATCGATTTATCTGGGTTTGTGGGGATTTGTTTAAGCACAGCTTTTTTTTTTTTTTTTTTTAGATCTCCTGGTAAGCTTTCCAAACATGCCATACCTCCTTGGCATTGTGTTAACACACCTGAAGGCTCCAGATGGGCAAACTGCCAAAACATCTGCTTTTATAGCAGTGCTCACACTTGCTGATGATCAGTTAATCAAATGTATTAGCAGTGCCTGACTGCTACTTACCCTCTTAATGCTTATCTTAACTGTAAGGGTGTCCTCAATAGCTTTTCCATTTTGGCTTTATGTATCTTAAATAAACAATGATACACTGCAACACCATGTGTTTATTTTCTTTACAAGATCTGGAAAGAACCTGTTTTTTTTTTTTACTATGTCCTGACAAGAAAAATTAAGGAATTCAATAGGCTTTTTCACATGACTGGATGTATCTGTGTGTGTACAGTGTGTAAAATCTTACCGTGAGCCAGAAATCAGCCATTTTCATTGACTTTTCGTTAGTATCTCCCTTTTTAGCATAATCAATCAACTAGAGAAATCAAAACAAAAAACAGAAATTCAAAACAGAAACAAGGCATTGTAGTTTTAGAGTACGTTCAAATTTAACGTAACCTCAATATTAAAAAAACAATATTTGTCAATATTTTAGAGTTTTGACTTAGAATCCTAAGAATATGTATTTACAGTCCTTATTAGCCCTAATAGAAATATATATACTGAGCAGAAGAGTAACATTAACAGTTTAGGGGTCAGAATTATTATTAGAGTTATACTGTACTATACTGAAGCGGGGTTTTGTGCGTTACTTGCCTTTTCAGCATAGAAGCGAACCTCGTCGGCCTTGGCTCTTGTAGTCTCTATTCTCTCGTGTCGAACCAGACCCGTGAGTATGTTCCGAAGAACGTTAATTCTGGACTTAGGTCCGAGTCCTATCCGACGGGCCACCCGGCCATGAGAAATCAACGCCCGCAGGGTGAGTCGCATTATGAAGGCGAGGTGAAGGACACTCCTCAAGAAAATAAATCCCCTCTCTTAAACAACTTTAAAGATACTGGGAAAAGAAATCAAGCGTAGACGGGCACTTCTGTGATCAGTGATTACATCCACAGACGCATTTATTTCATCCAGAGCGTCTGGCTAAATATTCAGGTTATAGCTGAGGCACACGAATGCATGTGTAATGGTGCGTCGGTCCGAAGAGTCCGGAATGAAAAACAACTTGTATAAGGTTCCGCATAGAAGTACTGTCAAACGCGATAACATGGTCATGCCTATGTTTACGAGTCGTTTATTCGTTTTCTACCCGTGAACAAAAAATTAAAACTAATCTAAACTAAAATCTCGTTTTTTTAACAAACGAAAAAAGACCGTTTTCTCGTTTCTGTTTACATTTCATTTCAAATAATATATATTTTTTAAAGACCTCTTGAAATAAATTTTTATTACATCCGTAATAATTACGTTTTACTGTCATTTATTCAGAAAATGTTTAGCCTGTTGTATGTGGGTTGCCCAGTTCTGCTCAATGCAAAGGAAACAAGCTGCAACACAACAAGTACTAGAAACACTGCAATTAGTACAACAGCCAGGCCTATGCATGGTAGCCATTTTATTGTTGTGCACTACTCGGCCAGTTAGGCCATAAGTTGGATACACAGTCTAAGTTCACAAAGTTCTTAGATCAGAGTCTAATATGACTGTGTTTTTTTTTTAGCCTATATGAGGCCTTATTATGTGTAACTTTAATCTGTTAACTAATTTTAGTCACAGTCATAGATTGCATTTGTAAACACAACAAAATGTAAAATCTCAAGATAATTTATTTCTTTAGCTGTTATTTCGATTAAATTAATGAATAGTTCTGTTGTTGCAGAAACATGTTGAAAAATTATGTCAATGCTAAAAATGATCAGTACTTGTAGCCTCTTGACTTAAACATTACTTTATCAGAAATTCCTAGAAATAATTTTTCCCACTGTCTATTTAATGAAATACTGCCTACAGGATTTCTATATATTGTATTTATTTATTTTAACTTCATTTGAATTATTATTCAAATATTACAATCAACTTCTTCTGAATTGCTAACATACTGTATTCACTTTATGTGCTACTCTAAGTAAGTTTTGCTACATTTAAATGTAAGCCCTTTAAAGTACAATATAATATAAATGAAACACTTGGAGAAAGCAGAGTATTTTGAAGTGTTTTTATTTTCACAGGTTTTTCATCTCCAAAACAAAGAAAAACTGATGGATTGCAGATTTGGAGGCTGTATGTCATTTTGTATCAGCTTTAGT
>JAUMHI010000058.1:10565200-10577617 GCA_032359435.1 Enteromius unitaeniatus | reverse complement strand
ACAACCATATATCTTGTCATCCTCTACCTGACAAGAGTCCTTTCCTCCCTCCAGGTATCCAGCGCAGAACATGGTATTGGTGATCATACCAGGGTAGGAGTTTTTACAGTCCCTGTCGGACAGGACAGGAATCTCCAGACACTGAAGCTTGTTAGAATCAGCAGCTACAAAGAATAACAGAGAAGAACTGAACCAAAGTGCTACGAACATGAAGTGTGAAGGAAGTGGCATCAAGAATCCTGACACTCACTGGAGCTCATGGTGTTTCCCCAGCCGGAGACTGTGCACATGGTGCCATCGGCGGCACAACCACTGGGCAGAGACACAGGCTGCACGTACTGATTGAGGGTAGCAGGCTTGCTAAGCTTGATCAGCATGATGTCAGAGTCAATGGTCCAGGAGTCATAGTTGGGGTTGCGGATGACCTTCTCGGAGGAGATGAACTGCTCAGATCCCTCAGTAACTACAATGTTGTGCTCGCCCAGACGAACCTCCACACGTCTGAAAAAAAGTAAAATGTTATTCAGAACTGAGGAAACCAGTGCACTGATACATGAACTACTTTATGATGACGTCACGTACGACTTGTAGCAGTGAGCAGCAGACACAACCCAGTACTCGCTGACCAGAGAGCCACCGCAGAAGTGGTAGCCAGCGTTCAGAGACACCTGCCAGGGCTGGGAGTAGGGTGTGCACTCATATCCACCAACAATCTTGTCATCATCCAGAGCAACTACACAAATGAAAGAGCACCATCAGTATACTGACTATTATTACCTGTAAAATGAGGGAAATTCATGATAGTAGCGAATCGGTGAATGGAGTCTATAACTCACAGGCAGCTCCAAGGAGCACCAGGAACACCAAAGACCTCATGACTGCTGATTGAACCTGTTCGATGAAGCTCTTGCTCCTCACTGGCAGTATTTATGGGACTGTTACCCTATTGATCCACGCCCAAATCCTCGTCATTAACCAATCAGCTCTGAAAGACCTGTCTGAAGTCTGATAAAGAATATGCTGTCACTGTGTTTCCAGGAAGTGAAAACTGTATGTTAGGGTTACATTAGCACCCAATGTATAGAAAATATGTAATGTCGAGATAAATGTTAAGGAATGTATAGAGAAAAACTTAGAGCACAAAATTATATCATTAAACAGATGAAAGTGTATGTCAATTTTTTAAAAAACAACAGATCCAGCAGCTGTGTTGAAAATGTATATTTAAGACTTTGGGACCTTGACAGCAGGTCTGAAACCTTGAAAGAAGTTTTACTCAGCTGTCCATCTTCTCACCCAGGGTTTGTGAAATTTTATTTGGTAACATTTTATTTTGATGGTCCACTTTAGAAAATCTACTAACAGTAAGTAACTTTGCAATTACATGTCAACTAGCAGTCTTTGGAGTATTAGTAGACTGTCTGCTTAATATCTTCTAACACTTCTAACACTACTACATACTGACTATCTAAACTTTGCAGGTATTATGTCTTATGTATATGTGTAACTTATTCTACTAACCCTAAACCTACCCTAACAGTCTAATTTAAGAGTCAGTAGACATGTAGTTGAGAATTAGTTGACATGTAGTTACAAAGTTACTTATAGCTAGTAGAATGTCTAAATGGACTATGGAAATAAAGTGTAACCTTTTATTTTGGTTGATGATTTCATTGCTAAACAAAGTTTATTGATACCTTTTACGTCTTCTATGTTTAAACCATATACAATCAGTATTTGTGCTTCATGCAACAGTTTTTTAAATCTTGTTATTTAAAAAACTATTTAAATACTGCTAATAAGTATTATTAGCTATACGTGCAGTTAGAATGTGTTTGTAGTGGTGCTGTTAATTAGGATTAATTACATCCAAAATAAAGGTTTTTGTTTACATAATAAATATGTGCGTCTATATTTATAATGTACTGTATATATAACACAAATACGGTATACATTTTAAGAATATTAACATGCATTTACATGAACATATTTATACCCATATAATTTATTTTATATATAAATATATTTAATATTTAAACATAACATATTTTCTCAACATGCATGTGTATTTAAATACACATAATAAATATACACAGTTCACACAGACATTATTATGCAATTGATTAATTACTCAAAATTATTCATATTATTAACTAATATTATTCAATTATTCAATTATTAACTAAAATTATTCATAAAAATAGAAAAACAAGAAATGCATAAATATATAGACTTCTAATTTTATGATTTAATTTTTCCTCATGATTAATAGATAAAATTTAATCAGATCAGATATTGTTGCATGTTCTTTTTTTTCTTACAGTGCATGTGCAGTACGTGTGTGTGTGCATGTATTCGCTTGACCTAAAACATGTTATCTTTTGACTTTGAACAGCTGTAGGATAGGTTCAGTTTAGTCAAAGGCAACTGCAATGTATGGTTATAGATGTTTCACTTATGTTTAACTTAAAACTGCTTTATTTAAAATGATTGTAAAATTACTTACAACGTAAAACAACTGCTTATTAAATATTATGCCCTAAAGCTTGACACATGTTAAAGTCATCTGGAAACAATAGATGCACAGGTCTATTAGAACACTTTCATTTTGCTAATGGAAGAGTAAATGATCCTTTGCTTATGATATTCTGTTTTCCGGGCTCCACACAGTTAACATCAGTGTTCGTGACATTAATCTTACATCCTTGAAAACAATAAAACTGATGGATATTGTACATTTTAGCAGTATTTTTTTTTTAAGAAAGAGTCTAGTTTCTGTCCATCGTCCCTTTGATGTAGTGCAATTGTTCTGTCTTCTTAGTATTAAAACACCCCCAAAGCATAATGGTTCCACCTCCATGTTTGACAATGGGGATGGTGTTGTTGGGATCATAGGCAGGATTCTTCTTCCTCCAAACACAGTAAGTTGAGCTGATGCCAAAGAGCTTGATTTTGGTCTCATCTGACCACAACACTTTCATCCAGTTGTCATTCAGATGCTCACTGGCAAACTTCAGAGGGACTTTCTTGAGCAGAGAGATCTTAAAAGCTCTGCAAGATTTCAGTCCTTCACGGTGTAGCGCGTTACCAATTGTTTTCAGTTGCCTTGATATCCCCCTGTGCAGTTCTGGGCTGGTTCCTCACCTTGCTCGCTGAAACTCCATGAGGTGGATTTCTTTGTCAGTGGGCAAACGTCTGCAGGGGATCAAACATTTTTCCCTCACTGTATACTGACTGATCAGTATAAAGTGACAAGAGTCTAGAATACCTTCTTAGAGCCCTCATTCACAGTGGTTTTCTCACCCCAAAATCTCAGAATACAGAACTAAATTTGTTATGATTATTAATTTTTTTTTACTGTAACAGAGCGGAATGCATCAAAAGGTATTCAAGAATTAATAGTAAATTATATGTTAAAAAGGACATTTTACAAACGTGTCTTATGAGGGTTATTAAAGAACAAAATAAACATAAATGTATACAAGGTTTTGGACTACCACACATGTGTGTCCAAATGTGTCTCCTGAGAAACACCCAGATGCTATTTTTGGGTCAGAGGACAAATCCAAGGACAGCATGATTTTCTGTGTGAAAAGCAAGGTCTCCATATTTCTATTATCTTTACAACCTGGGGGGTGTTTACTTCTGTACCAGTGTTATAGTATGGGGAGTTCAGTTTATTAATAGTATAGAACTAAACCAAGCATTCTGTCTTCAGTCTTTACCTTCCATTCTCTAGCTTCCATGGACATTGTTCAGAATAGCTTTTCTATTTTTATTTGCTGTTCATTTTAAGATGTGATTCCCTGATGAGACTCTCCATTAGACCTCAGGCAGCAGTTAACCTAACATGTGGGTTAATGTGCACGTTTTATTTCTCAAAAGTTATTTCTTAGAGAAGTGTACTAATAAAGAGCAAATGTTCTTCAACTTAGTATCAAATATAAAGAAAATAAAAAATTGTATATGTGTTTGTAAGACAAAGCAATGTGCAGATATAAGATGTTACTCAAATGAACCTCGACCCTAACAAAACATTAGCCATAATATGGTGTATCTGTTCAATAACTGCGTTGTTTGCTCAGTTCGTTGTTGTCTCAGTAAGTAATACAGTAAGTAGTATTTTTAACGCACATTACTTTTGAAACGCTCATGAAGAGTGTAGATTCTCACAGTGAGGTTTACTGTGACTTTCCCATGAAAAAATTTTCATGTGACAAACCGGTTTGTTTGGATGTCTTTGAAAATATAGAAGTCATACTTTCCAAGCTTCCAAGTTCTTGAACAAGGCCATGCACACCCAATATAACAGCAGATGTAGGACAATGTACATGCAGCAGGTGTCAGTATATCTCTTCATGAAACTTAATATGAATGCGCCTGCAGAAATGTATAAGTTTGAAGGGGCAGCCTGATGTAGAATGGATGTTTGTGTTAATACTACTGTCCATTAAACACACGTGTACAGGGTTTTAACACTATTTAAACTTTGTTATACATGATTAAACCTAATGGATCCTAGGCTGGATCCTAAATATTATGTAAAATTAAATATTGTGAAGAGACCCATTCTAATTTTGCCATCTTTGTGGGGACATTTTGTTATAAGACGTCTTTTTCCACAATAAAAACACAATTTACTTATAATAACTGCTTTATAGTTATTTTGCATTAGGGAAATAGTTTAGCACATAAATGTTTAGTTATGTGTTTGGAGCTGCCCTGTTTGAGAGGGGCTAGATATTTTTTCTAGCAATGACCAAATGCTGCTTAGTTTGGATTTTCTTATCAATTTTCTTGATGCAAACTTTTGAGAATTTGTAATTTGGGATATATATCCATGTTATCAACACTTAATTGAGCATTTACAGTATGGTCAATTTCTTTGATATCTGCACAAACACACCTCCTTTCTACAGCAGGTGCAATAAATTAGCATCATTAGGCCTAGTTTATTTATTCACAAAACTGCCTGATGATTACCACTTGCGAAAATTAGATTTCTGCATTCTCCAGTTCCTAGTGCTTAGAAACCTGCAAGTTGAAAAAAAAAAAGCCTTAAAACAAACATGGTACGTGCACATAAACAGCATTGTCAGTGGATGCAAATCATTCCTAGTGAGTTCCCCTAAGAGGCTCTCATTTTTCAGACTGGTCGGTCCGGATGTCTGTGAACACCACAGTTCATAGTTTTCTATTGCTTTTACCAATAGTCCTTACACGGAAATAGCATCATGTAGCTCTCATTTAAATATAGTTTCCATTGTGTCTTGGTGTTACATGTAGTACTAAAATGTATAGTGATTACAGTATTTTAGTTTTTTTAATCTAGAATGCAAGTCTCTTAGTAATAACTGTGAGTTCATTAATCAGCTAAGACAGCAAAGATGGGGAAATTCCTATGTCTGCTTGAATATGTAATTATGTATCACAACACCTGTAGGGCTGAATGATTTCATAGGTTTATGGTAACAGAGATCCAGGTCAATGAGTGTAAAGGAAGCCACAAGACAAACCTGAATAGGAACATGTTGAAAAAATATCAGATAGTTTCAGGTAGTAAAAATGTTTATGCATCTCTCAAAAATATGTTAATCAATCACATTTAATCTATAACTTTCATAACAATGGGATTTAAATTTGACAGCTGTTCATCTGTCATGTCACTGCAGCCAACAGAGGTTTTGTGGACTTTTTATATAGTTTCCATTACGCTTTGAGAAAGGTTACTGACAGCATATCATAACCTGAAAAACAACAAGCAGCATGAGAATCATTTGTTTTTTCAGTGCTTATGTAAGAGGAAATACAATGAAATTAAAAGTAAGTAAATTAAGTTATGCTGTAAAATCAAATGGGGAATAAATCTTGAATGTGCTTGGGGTTGAATGTAATTTTGGAATTATTGTAGGTTTGGGTTTTTACAGGTGGGTTATAGTTATATGGGAGATAATAAAATGTTAGGATAGAAGTTTAAAAGTTTAAAAGTTTAAGAGTTTAAAAGTTTAAAAGGAATGTTTGTTAATGAGTTTTAGAAAATCTAGTAGAGAAAAAAATAGCCCTCATCAAATCAATACAGCATGCAGTAGGTTGTCTTTGCAAAGAACAAGTATGATCATTTGACAGTTAGAAGGGGATTTTTTTAAGTGACTTAATTTGTTCCTTGAAGAAATTACATTATTTATAGCAAAAACTTTAAGCTAAATGTACAATGTATAGTGCATTTAAGATTTCTATTGGATCAGATTATGTCTTTGGTTTAGAAATCATTCATGACCTTGGTGTTACTAGTGCCATTCTCCATCAACTGAGCAATAGAAAGCCACACAACAACTGGTTGATTTTTCCTTTGTGAGTTCATAAATATTTTTAAGTAAGTGGTCCATACTGTATGTCATGCAGGTTTCTGAGAACTTAGTGTGCATATCTGTGGGGGGAATTTGTTTGTTCAAGGAATTTCTGTCACAAGGAGGTTCTTAATAAAGAACACGCCCTGAAGTCCATGAAACTCGCATTCTGGATTTAACAAAGCTCATTTGGTTTTATGATGAAGCTCTTTACTCTTTTCTTATTTACAAAAGGTAAGATCACATTCTGTTACATGATGTTACTTTACACTCACAGCAACATAATTATTGAGATAAAAATAAAAGGTTGTAGAATAATAGAAGCTGTTTATGTATTAAATTGTTTATCCCATTCTTTCTTTTGTAATACTACTACTACTACTACTAATAACCTACTAAAACTAATTTTCATAACAATGATTTATTTCTTGTTTTAGAAAAATTTAACCATATTTATGACCTATTTAAAACTGAATAGGCTTCCAAAATAAAAAAAAAATAAAAAAAGTATTCGAAGAACTAGAGGCAAGTTTAAAGGAAAGTAAATAGTTATCATTGGTATTTAAGCAAACTGCAAACATGTCTAAATAATGTGTTTTTATGCACTGAAGAAATGGATCTAACATGTTGAATGTTATTTTATTTTCTATCTTTCAGATCAGTTGTGAAATGACCATATTAGTGAGACGTGTGTCTGTGTGATTCATTCCTACTATATGTTGCAGTGGACAGCGCTAGCTCTTCCAGAGGCTAAGCGGAGAATTCACAACTCCCAGCGGTGGGTTAAAAAAATATTCTTTCGTGTGTTGCATGCTTCATCCCATCATGCTTTTCTGTGCTTAACACTATTAATGTATAATTAGTCAATTATGATTTCCTCAATTCATTATTTCTTTATAGAACTATCATGACAGATGTAAAAAATCCTTATAATGAAGACGATCACTCAAGTCAGTCATCTGGATCATCATCCACTACATCAAAAACTTTCAGTGCAGACGAGACTAAAGACAAAAATACTCAATCACCATGTACTAAACGTCCAATAATCTGTCCCAGAAGTATGCTCCGAAAAATTGAAATATCGGACCAAAATATACAGACAAAATGTCCTGATGAACCTAAAGAAAAAGACAATAAAAAGCAAGAGGAAGAGGACACAAACAAAAATGTTTATGTGGTTTCCAGAGAGTTTGTAGACTTATTGTCTAGTGCCACAGAAAACCAAGAAGATTTAGACTCTCTTGGCTCAGAATTACAGGAAATAATTGACTCTCCCCCTACAGATAAAAAAAAATCTGTGAAAAGAAAACTGAAGGAGTTAGAGAATGTTACACTTAACATTGCTATAACCGGGATGACAGGGGCAGGGAAGTCTTCCTTTGTCAATGCCCTCAGAGGCCTTCCAAATGATGATAAAGCCGCAGCTCCCACAGGAACAACTGAGACTACCATGAAGCCCAACATGTACCCACATCCTTCCATGCCAAACGTGAAGATTTGGGACCTGCCTGGAATTGGTAGTCCAAAATTTAAAGCAAAGAAGTACCTAAAAGATGTCAATTTCCATGTGTATGACTTCTTTCTCTTAGTAACCTCTGAAAGATTTAAGGAGAATGACATTGAGCTGGCCAGAGAGATCAAAAAGAGCAAGAAGCTATTTTATTTCGTTCGCACTAAAATTGACAACGACATTCGTGCTGAGTCACACAAAAGAAATTTTGATGAACGCAGGTTGCTTGAAATCGTCCGAGAGGATTGTAAGGTAAACTTATTGAAAGTTGGAATACCCAGAATATTCCTAGTCTCTTCATTTAATTTGGAAAAATACGACTTTCAGAAGCTGATCAACACTCTCGAAGAGGAACTTCCAGAAAACAAG
The DNA here is from genome assembly GCA_032359435.1 of Enteromius unitaeniatus. Taxonomy (NCBI): domain Eukaryota; kingdom Metazoa; phylum Chordata; class Actinopteri; order Cypriniformes; family Cyprinidae; genus Enteromius; species Enteromius unitaeniatus. The sequence goes on along the minus strand of JAUMHI010000058.1, from coordinate 10,569,388 downwards.
AAATTTGCTCTCATTCAGTCTCTGCCTGTTTACTCTCTAGAAGCCCTCACAAAGAAGAAAACATACTTCAAGAAAATTATTTGGCTAAACGCATTTGGGGCTGGGGTCGGGGCGATAGCTCCCATCCCAGGATTGTCAGTGGCCTGTGATTATGGCATCATGAAGAAGTTTTTTCAGCAAGTCTTCACAGGCTTCGGATTATCAAATCAGGCTCTCGAGGCGCTATCAGAACGAGTGAACAAACCGGTGGAGCAGCTAAAAGCCGCTAGAACTTCACGCTTCAAAGATGGGGCTACTGAGAATATTGTGATGGATATGCTGTCTACACCAGTGATTGCTATAGCCAAGATTCTGGGGACTGTAATAGCTTTGCTGCCAGGAGGAGCTATACCAGCAGGAGGAACAGCCATGGCTACTGTGCACTACCTGCTTAATATGGGACTCAATGAGATGGCAGAAGACACCAAATCTGTTCTTACTGTGTCACAGCTTGCCTAATATGCAGAAAACGTAAACCTCAGATCAAGCTAACAGATCATATAATAACTGTGTTGATGTTTAAAACGTTTTGTAGTACTAAAAAACTAATAGTAAAATGTAATTGTGAAAGTAAAATGAAAGTTAAGCACAATGGGTTTGCCAATTCTATGCTTTCTAATTGTGCTGGTTTCCTTAATTTGTCTGTATATAACACTATGTATTGTATATACTGCATGTATGCTGGACACGCAATGAATAAAATACTTCTTGTGTAAATGACTCATCGATTTATTTTATTTGAGATTTTTTATTTCACTGTGTGGGATTTAGTTCATTAGAAGACTCTAGTTTGCAATATTATCAGATATCTACATTAACACACACACACATGCAAAAAAAATAAAAGGAAATAGGAATTAAAAAAGCAGTGTTGTGGAGCATGTAAATACTTTTTGGATGTATATTTTATTCACAAATGATAGCTAAATTACATTTTCTTTTATCATCATTGTCATCACACTGTAAAATAAAAATATTGAAACATATTCATATTTAACCTGCTTAGTCAGGACTGTATGTAAGAAGCCATGTTATATAACTATGTGTTTACAGATTTGTTAAGTATCTAAACAAGTATCTTAAGTATCTTTCACTCAAACCCTGCGTAGCAAGCTGATAATTACCTGTGCATGATCCTCCTGAAATTTGTTTGCGAGCATCATTAAAAAGCAAACATAAGCTCACACAACACAAGAAAATGTAAAAAGAAAAAAAAGTAACAATACGCTCACAACCCCACACAGTTAAAATCATTATTGTTTCATTTGTTCTGTTTCACTGCTGGCCCAAGAGCCAGCGGTAACCACATTTTCAAGCAATACTTCCTCACTCTCATCCACGACACCCTCTATCGTCAGAAGCCAAAAGATTGCGAATTGGGGATGCAATGCCCAGGGGGAAACCCTGCCATGATGCACCACTGTAGGTATGTTGATTGTCCCTTTGGTGCCACTCGCATAGAGTTTGGGGGAGTGGTTCACTGCCCCCCTTTCCTTGTAACGCCTGAGACAGGACCTGCTTTCTCAGGGGCTTAGGACCATTTGGCACCCAAGTCCAAATCTTTGAAACCCCCGGCCCAGTTTCACAGCAATTCATACATATTTTATGAGGTGGCTAATTTGTACAAATTCGTACAATTTTGGCTAAAACATACATATTTTGCAAGTTTACAAGCCAATTCGTATACATTTGTACGAATGACATACACCTAACCCCGCACCTAGGGCTAGGGGTTTAGACAAATCATACAAAATCATACAAGTGAGGTTGTACGAATTTGTACAAATTGTCAAATTACAAATTGGCCGTGAGACTGTGTTGGACCCTCCATGTGAGGCTTCTGGACAGGACTTGGCAGACTTACCTTATGTGTCATGTCAACATGATCACTCAGGCTACAGCTCCCTTTATGCTGCAAACCTATGCTATGAAATGGAGTTTGTTTGTAAACAGGTGCCAGAAAAGACCCCTGAAGATTTATGACTGAAGTAGTGCTTTCTTTCTGGCAAGAAAGTTTGGAGTGTAAGCAGTCACCCTCCACCATGAATGTATGTGGCTGCTATCACGATGCAGTGGACAGCCGGTCCCTGGGAAAGCACAATCTCATTGTTAGATTCCTAAAGGGGTGCCAGAAGGTTAAGCCCTCCTGAGTATCCCTTTGTGTCATTCGGCGATCTCTTTATTGTTCTGGCTGGCCTTTTAGAGTGATCCCTTTAAGCCACTGGATTCAGTTCAAATTAAGTTCCTGTCTGCATAGACAGTGCTTTTGACCACATTCAATTCCATCAAGAGGGACTTGTGTATGGGCTGGCCTACTCTCATGTTGTCCTGAGAACCCAACCTGGATACGTGCCCAAGGTTCCCATCACACCTTTCCGTGATCAGGGGGTGAACCTGCAAGCACTGCCCCTGGAGGAGCCTTTGCTTTGCTATATCCCTTAAGAGAGCTTTAGAAGCTCTGAGCAGCTCTGTACCTTTATAATGTACCACAGCCACCTAAAGTCCTTTTACTAATATATATCATAATTGGAATATATCCCTGAATAAATACCTGGCAACTTAACAATGTAGAGATGGAACTATTACTTGACATGAGTGTCATTCACAGCATAAGATGTTAGGGCTTTTACACAGCAGAAATACAAATGACAAAGGCCAGTCAAAGCATGCATGCCACTTGTAAGGCTGCATGTTCTGCATTTCTCATTTTATATAAATAGCACAGCATTTTTTTGTATTACAAATACTCAGACACATGTGAAGCTCATAGTGATTTCAGCATCACACTTTTTTCTTTTGTCCCCAAAGCCAAAACATATTAAAACATTCAGTAAAACCACATTGTTCATTAAAAAAATAAACATAAAAATAAATCTTTGGCATTCATGGAGATATTGGAGTATCACTTCCAACACTGACCCCTTGTGGTCGGGAGTATTTCTGTTGAGTTGTGGCTTAAATGTGTTGTGTTTCGAGCCTATGTTTGCATTTTTTTAATTTTGCGGTTTTATGTGCTTATGTTTGTTTTTTAATTTCATTGTGTTGTGAGCTAATGTTTTTAATGCTTTTTAAAATTAAAATTTAATTTTGTTGTGCACTACTGGGCCACTGAAGATGAAAATTATATCATTATTACTCACCCTCATGTTGTTCCAATCTTGTAAGACCTTTGTTCATCTTCAGAACACAACTTAAGATAAATTCTTAAAATGTTACAGGATCAAGACACAAAAATATAATAAGGATACTGTTAAAATGGTTTATGTGCACTGTAAAACAAATTCCATAAAATTTACAGTGAAAAATTGACAGCTGTGGTTGCCAGAATTCTACCATAATAATACAGTACTAACATTTTTTGGTTTGCAGTATTAAGTGAAATACCATGAAATCCTGTAATTTTTATTATCTGATATAATGTTAATAATCCAACCTATTCAAGTCCTGCTATCTGTTTTGCACATTTAAATAATACTAATAACTTCCAAATGTAAGTGGTTAGAAGATAATTACATGATGAACCAAAGCCCATAATAAACAACTTCCAAACTTAAACATGTATAGAAGGTGCTCAGAGTCATTCATACAAACACTAAACACCATCACGGGAAGTCTCACTAAAATGGAATCTGCAATAAACATTAATCTAACAACATTAAACGTGACGTACAACCCAAATAAATATAACTGATAAGAAAAACTAAGAAGAAACAGTGATTTTAAAAGGTTTTTACTGTAGCACTTTAAAAGTTTTTTTTTGTTAAAATCAGTCATTTTTTACAGTGTGAGGTCAGTGGTTCAACAATGCTTTTCAGAAGCTATGGTAATACTTTTCGTGCACACATCAAAGCATAAATGGCACAAATGGTGTAAATGACATAAGCAGCATATCTGTGTGTGGTGCTGCTGACACAGAATAGCATATGTTTTTTACATCTGTGATACTCTGCAAAAAAGGCATCAAGGTGATGCAGAGAAGACGATTGTTGAATAAAATCAATTTTTTTTGTTTTCTTTGTGCACAAAAAGTATTCTTGTAGCTTTGGAAATTTGCAGTTGAACCATGGATGTCACATGGACCACTTTAACAGCATTTTAAAACTTTTAATTAATTTCACACAAAAACAGTGTACAGCAAATGCAACATGC
>JAUMHI010000058.1:10546116-10557980 GCA_032359435.1 Enteromius unitaeniatus | reverse complement strand
CCATAAGAACCTGGAATACCTGAGAACCACCAAACATCTCAATGCTCACCAGGCACGTTGGTCCCTCTTCTTCTCCCAGCTTCCACTGAATGCCCTCCTGGACAAACCTACGTGCCCACCAGCCTCCGATCCCGAGTGCTCTCCTTGATTCATGCTTAAGCCCGCTGCTGACCCGGGAGGAGAGGGGGACCAGGACGAGGCAACCACCATGGAGACCACTTCCCTGGCACCTGAAGGAAGCGACATCAACCAGGTGAACATGATCCTGGACTCCTGGCATCAAAGGTGCATACTACAATACCTGGTCGATTGGGAGGGGTACGGCCCAGAGGAGAGATCATGGCTGAATTCTAGAGATGTTTTGGAACCTCGACTAACCTCGTCTGGACTATGGACTTACTTGCTATGTGAGTAATTCCGAGCGTTTATCCCCAGGACTGCCTTTCCATGTATGACCCTGGACTGTTTATCTGGTATTTGATTCTCACTGCCGGCCCAATGAACTCTTGCTTGTTTTGTGACCGATCTTGTGGATTATCTAAATCATATCTGTCTGCCATTGATTTGAACCACTGCCTGTTTGACTACGGCAATAAAGCCTTGCAAATGGATCTGACCGACTGTGAGCGATCATTACAATGTGGGAATGTCCCTGTAAATTTAACAGGAATTTGCCATTCACCATTTAAGGGGTTTTTACTGTAACATTTTCTCAGTCATTTTTTACAGTTTATTATCTATATGTTTATATTAATTTAAAATAAAAGCTTAATGATGGATTAAGGAGATAATTGTATAAATAATATAAAATAAAAAATAATTATTTAAAAAATAATCCTCTCTAAAAATCAGATGATTTTACATTTAAAAATGTTTTACTCTACTTTAATTTGGAGTAAGAGAAGTTGGGGGAGTGAGTTGTATGTATCATTTTGCTTGAAGCTGATTTTTTTCAAATTTCAGTTTGAGATCTCTAGACCAGAACATAACCTGCACCGGAGCAGGCTAGCTGTGTTCTTTTTGTTTAACACCCTATTCATTTTGACCTGTTTTAACAGATGACACTCATCACTCATATTAATTTAGTTCACACTAAAATTTAAATTAAATTAAAGTTCGGCTGTTTTACGTACGAACAGTCCTTGTATACTACTTTCTACTGTCAGAAGAATCCAGAGTTACATTAAAACTGTCCAGACCCCTCCAAGCTTTTCCATGGGACTAAACGGGTGTTTGCGGTTCAGAAGACATTACATCACTCGGCTTTCTAATATAATAAATATAGAAGAGCTTAAGAGCCGTTTGAGGAATATTTTATGCAAACTTTATTTAACGCGTTTCTGACAGTTAACCTGCCTACAATGATAGAGTTCAGTAATGCCTGGACAATTTTTAATATCTGATTGGATTCATCTGAAAGAAGATAATCACATACATATTGGATGCTTCAAAGGTGAGTACAACACAGCCCAATGTTAATTTTTTTGGTTAACCTAAACCTAATAATACCCTAAAATAAAAAAATAAAACTCTTTTTTTTTAAATTGTATATTAAGACCTTAGCAAAGTTTAAATAAACATGAAATTGTACACATTTAGGAAAAAGACTTTACTTTGTTTACTTAAAGATTGTCAATGGATTAGACACACTGAATACTAACAATGAATATTGACACTGAAATGAGTTTGTTTTGCGTGAGATGCACATACCATTGCTGGTAAAAGAGCATTTCAAATATCTTGTTCTACTACATTGAAACTTCTTCAAAGAGGGCTCAAAATGGAAGGTGCTGAAAGCTGCAAAACAGACCTGAACAAGGAACACACACACACATTATTTAAGTAAACATACAGTATAGAGACATCATACAGGTTTAAAAAGCATTTAATTGACTTCTTGCAAGAAAGTGCAAATCATTTTAAATGCTGCTGCTGCCTTTGAAACACTGATGATGAATTATCAAAATGACTCATAAAGTATGAATGTCTGAAAGTTTTTGATAAATTTGTTCTGCCTGAAAAAAAAAACAGGCACCTGTGCTTTTAGACATTGTAATTGACATTTTTGGTAACATAAAGCAACAGGTGTATTTATGCCTGCTATTTGCCATACATGACATGCACATTACAAAAAAGAAAAGATCTGCTTCCAGTAAATCACTTCCTGCTAAACAACATTCATGTAGAAATGTGCATGTTTGGAATTGCTTTGTGTTTACTTGAACAAAAAAAACATAGATGTAAATACTTCAAAAAAGAAAAACATAAAATAGAATGTTTAGGAAAGATTTAAATATTACCATTATATATTTAAAAAGTGCACACATTCGCATAAACAAAATATTCTTTCATTAACACTTTTGTTAGGTATATTTGGCGGATTTACAGAGTATTTTCTGGTGTAATCAACAGCAATGATTTCTGAATTTGTATTTAATTGAAAGCATACTAGTTTTTAGAAGTAGTTCTGGACATATTTTTAGCTTCAGTTCTCAGATGTTTTCCAAACCACACCCTAAATCCACACCTTCACCTTTTTCATAAACAGCTACCACATCAATTTAAGACATGCTGAGCTACAGATATTATAACCACCTGGGCACAGATAAGGTGAGTTTGTCTTATTTTAAATGCAAAAATGGAAAAGTGGACATGCTTTTTGTATGTATAGATAAGCAATTCAAAAGAATGAGACAGATTCACATAGCAAAGCATTATAGGCTGGTGTAGAAATACAGATGCTTACTTATAATGCTGTTTTATTGTACAAAAATTTGTTTATATATTTATTTTATGAGTTGGATTGTTTGTTTGCTTTAAAATGTAAACAGGTCTCTTAAAAATTGTAAAATGATGTAGGTGCTTATGAGGTTCCAGTTTTGTGAGAAATAATAAAAGTTCTATTCTACATGGGGCTGGTCTATTCACTTTTTACAACTCTTCCAGCGGGATATCGTTCGCAAAATAAATGATTAATTTTGTTTAATGTCTACTGTGGTTTTTGGAAATGTACTTTTGCATTTGTGAGATGTATTATAGCTTACTCCACCAGGTGTCCGTGCAACATTAAAAAAAGAGTACTCCGCCCACTTTTAAATGCAACTGAAAAAGTCAAAATATATGAAATATATTAACTTAATTTAAAATGGAAAAGATAATGTGTTTATTTGTATGATAAAGTTATATGAAGATGAAAATAACATTATATATTTTGCAGTGAATGGTTTGTAAACCACACGTTTAAATGATGAGTAGACAGCGACCTCTAGTGTACAGTAGCTAAATAACTAAGAACTGATTATTAGATAAAAGATTGATTTATATTAGCTTTAAAACAATGGCACTTTTACTGCAAAACGAAGTTTCACCGGCAGTAAAAACCCTTGAATACTTCTTGACATTTACCCAGTTGCTTTGCTTTTTCAGATTCATCATGTCAGATGAAGTCAATATCTTTATGGACCCTTTCCTTAAAGTCTACACCAATCCTGATCAGATCAAAGTAGCTGATAACCTCACTGAATCCTTTCACAAGGAAATTGTGTTGAATGTGCAGAGAAACACAGAACAGTTGGAGTCTCTAGGAATCATCCAATCAAAACCCATTAAAACTATGGAGAAACAACCAGAGAAACCAAGTTCATCAATAGACATTGTCCAATCAAAACTTAATGACGTGATGAAAAGAGAGAGGCTGAGAGAAAAAAAACAGAGTGGTAAAGAAAAGCAAGCACAGACAGAAGTGATACACATAACAAATGAAACAACTGTAGATCAGTTAGAAAAGGTTGACGTGTGTCATTTTGACATGATACAGGTGGAAAAATGTTTTGAGGAGCAAAATGAGCAAACCGAGGCTGTGGAACCATGTGAAGTGACCACAGAACAACAACACATGAGAGAAAAAGAGCAGAGTGTTAAAGAAAGTCAAGCAGAGACAGATGTGATACATATAACAAAGGAAGCAACTCAAGATCAGTCAGAAAAAGTTGAAATATGTAATTTTGATATGATACAGGATGCAAAATGTTTTGAGGAACAAAATGAGCAAACCCAGACTGAGGAACAACACATGAAGGCTGTTGATAAAGAGAAGCAAAAAGAAATAAAACTTTCAGTTCCGATGATAAATGAGGAAGCAAAGGAAATGATTGAGTGTGGGACAGCTACAGACATGCGCAAAACAAAACAACCTGACAGTGTGGAAACAGACCATTTTCACGAGCCACAAGCCATAATGGAGCATAATATGGGCATAATAGAAAAGCCTAATAAGACTAATCTCAGTAAATCATTAAACAATATCACCATTAAGGAGGAAAAGATTTTGGAGATGCAGAAGCAAGAATTGATCAGTGGAGCAGTGTGTCCAGATGTCAAGAATTCACAAGAAGACACAGATAATATGTCTCTGTGTAAAGTTAAAGAAAACATGCATTTACAATCAGAAAGCATGGAGAGGATGCAAACTATAAACACAAAACCTAAAAACCAAGATGAGCATATATATGAAGTACCCGATGTTGTACTCACTAGTTCTGCTGAAGTAACAGAATGTGCTGAAGAAAAACTGATGAAACTGGACAACATCACACTTCATATTGCTGTTACAGGATCAACTGGAGCAGGAAAATCCAGCTTTATCAATGCAATCCGAGGTCTGACACCTGACGATGACAATGCAGCTCCCACAGGAGTGACGGAGACTACAATGACATCAACAATGTACACACATCCTACAATGCCCAGTGTAAAATTTTGGGATCTGCCAGGGACTGGAAGTCCCAAATTTAGAGCCAAAAAATACCTAAAGGAGATGAAACTGGACACCTTCGACTTCTTCATCATCATCTCCTCTGAGAGATTCAAAGAAAACGACATCATGCTGGCTAAAGCAATTAAAGAGAAGAAAAAGTTGTTCTACTTTCTCCGCTCGAAGATCGACAATGACATTCAAGCAGAATCTCAAAGGAAAGACTTTGATGAGCAGAAAATTCTTACAGATATTCGTGAGGACTGCTATAGAAACCTTAAACATATGGATGACCCAAAGCCCCAAATTTTCCTCATTTCCTCTTTTGAATTGCACAAATATGACTTTCAAATCCTCGTTGACACTCTGAAGATGCAGCTACCCGAACACAAGAAAAATGCTCTGATTTTATCCTTGCCAATATACTCCTCCAAGATCTTGGATGAGAAGATCAAAATATTTATGAAGCAAACCTGGTCGGCAGCAGTTGCTTCTGGGTCCATTGCAGTGGCTCCAGTGCCTGGTCTTTCCATAGCTTGTGATGCTGCAATTTTACTGGCTTTCTTCACCAGGTGTTACAATGCATTTGGTCTGGATGATGAATCAATACATAAGCTTTCGTTGAGAGTCAACAATTTATCCCTCAAATCTGTACGAAAGTCACCTCTAGCAATCGCTATTGGGCAAAAGAAACTCAGTAATAAGGAGCTTTCAGCACTGACAAATAGAGAAGCAGCAGTTAAATTTGCCTGGAGCATGGTTCCTTTTGTAGGGAGTAAAAAAACTGCAGAAATGTCTTACTCCACAACACTGAACCTTCTGCGAGCAGGAGTTCAGGATCTTGCTGATACAGCCAAAGAAGTGCTGAAAGTGGCAGGTCTGACAGATGTCTACTGAAATCATAGACTGAGATCAGTCAAGAGGTCATGCCACTGTCACAGTTCTGAATATATGTTTCTTAATTATCTTAGATGTATGAATTAAATTGCATTTGTTAAATGATTTACATACTATAAAACATGCCTGTAAACATTTTATCTAAGCCATGGAAGAAAATGTGTTGTTTGTTAGCTTGTGAGCTAAGTGTGTTTAGAAACGTAATGATTTACTTTTATAAACTGTTTCCAGAAATCTGGTCTGACAGTATTTGATTTTTAATTATGTATAGGCAAATGTCTCATACATAATAAAGATTTAAATGGTCTATGCTTTTATTATATTCATATGTTTATTACTATTAATATGTTGGTCTGCATATAGTAGCTTGAACATCTGAGAAATGTCCTTCTTTCGTCCATTCGACAATGAATCCCGCGTTTATGAGAGATTTAGGCTGTCACTCTTGAAACGTTGCTGTGTGAACAGGGTAGATGCCCGTTAGAGCAGCAAAACTTTTATTCATATTCTGAAGAGATTAGAAGAATGTCCGCGAATGGCCATTGCTTTCAAAATGACAATAACATGTCCCTTACTTCAGTTTATCTCAGAAAGTTCCTTAATAATTAATGAATCTCTCTTATTTACATCGTGTTACAGAAAGATGATTCCCAAGTGTGCTGGGGGGAAAAGTCCGGTGTTTAGAGGTGAGTGAATGCATTGGCCAATCACAGGTGTTCAAGAAATCAACAGATATGACTGTGATTGGCTACACTGCTCAGCGCTATGAAAACATGTAAAGAATCTCCACGCTTTCCAGAACGCACAGGAGCCTTTTCGAAATATATTTGACCAATGTCCTATTATTATATCCTGTTATTATAGTTTTAACTGAGGGTACGTTTGATAGCGTGAGGAAATGCATGTGTGGCGTCGTGAGAGTCGCTGAATGCGTGAGAGTTGGCAGCCCTGTTTTTAAGCGTTTTGCAGTAACGTTAGTCAAGTAGTGTGTCCGATTTTCTTATTTTCTTATTTGTTTTTTTCACGACTCATGAGGTAGTATGTAGTAACCATGAATCCATTAAATTTATCATCGTTTTATTTGAAAAATCATCAGAGTTATCATTATAGTGTAGCCAATACCTATATAAAAAAGGTAATCATGTGATGTTGAAATGATTTGATTGGCTGTTTGGACTGTCACTCATCTGTCTTAAGTTTCGTTTTCCTGACATACGCGTGCAAAAGCCTATAAAAGCGAGTGAGGGAAGAAACGGGATCTGTAGCAAATTGTGTAACCTCAGTATTTCCGCAGACACTTTACATCGTTTTCTCAAGGAGAGTCACTGCTGGATCCAAAAGATAAAAGTAAGTAGGCTATTATTGGTTGTAGGTTTCATTGTTTAATTGAATTATTATGTTCCTCATTAATATCACTACAGCTATCTTTAAAATGACATGAATTGCTTTATGCATTAGCAAAAATAAACATAGAGCGAATTTAATTGCATGGGGAAAAAAATAAGAAAGAAAAAATTGGAAAAAAAGCCATTTGTAGTTGGCTACTAAAAATACGTTTTTAGAGCATTTTCTCTGTTCACAAAACGTTGGATTCCTGCTAAATATGGAATTTGTAATTCTATATTTGTTATAGCCCGTTCCTACATTATGCTATTAAACTGTACCTAACCCATATACAGGTATGCTTATAATTTAATTGCCAAATTTGTAATCTTTTAATATTTTTTTTTGTTAATAAAACTGAATGTATGTATTTAGGAATCAAAATGTTATGTTTCATTTTGCTGCTCAACCAAATTGTGTGATCTGTTTCCTAATGTTTGTTTTATGAATCTTGGTTAGTTTTTGACAGGGAAGCGGAGCACACAGGGCAATACAACGTTAAAATACACTCAAAAGGTCAGTACAACACTGGATGTATTATCTAACCATAATTTTTTATTATGTGCAATTTTTTGTTTTATTACTAAATTGTTATTTAATAAACTTAAGAAAAACACACACAATCAACAAGAACTATTGCAGACCCTGACACCTTTGGAAGAGCAAAACAAACATAACAGAACATAACAGAAATGATTAGCAATCAGGCTTCAAGGATAAGTTAATGCTGAAGTATATATAACTTTTACAGTTTAAATCATGGAATGTCAAGACCCTGCTGTTGTTGAGGCAGTAAAGGCTTCAGGCGAGTCCAACCTGGAAAAGGCCACAGCAAAAGCTAAAGACACATTTGACCAGTTCATGAATGTCTCGCTAAACATCGCTGTGACTGGAAAGACAGGATCTGGGAAATCCTCCTTTATAAATGCACTTAGAGATCTCAGTGATGAAGATGATGGAGCAGCACCCACTGGAGTCATAGAAACTACTATGGAGCCCATCATGTATGAGCATCCTTTAGTGCCAAATGTGAAAATCTGGGATCTGCCTGGAATAGGAAGTCCAAACTTCAAAGCAAATAAATACCTGAAAGATGTCAAGTTTCACACCTATGATTTCTTCATTATTTTAAACTCAGAGAGGTTCATGGAGAATGATGTCATGCTGGCTAAAGAAATAAAAAAACAGAAAAAAAACTTTTACTTTGTTCGTTCCAAGATTGACAATGACATTTTAGCAGAGCAAAGAAAAAAAGGATTTGATGAGCAGAACGTTCTTTGCACAATAAGAAACAATTGTCAGAAAAACTTGAAAGAACTCGGAGACCCCAAAGTTTTCTTGATATCATCTTTTGAATTGGAGAAATATGATTTTGAAATACTTCAAAACACTCTAGAAGAAGAGCTTTCGGAACACAAAAGATTGGCTCTTCTTCAAGCCTGGCCAGTGTGCTCTACTGAATCTCTCGAGAAGAAGATCAAGATGTTTAAAGGGATGATCTGGGCAGCATCTCTCGCCTCTGCTGGTGTAGCAGTCATCCCCATACCTGGACTATCAGTGGCATGCGACATAAGCATTGTGTTGCTTTTTTTCACAAGATGCTACTATTCATTTGGTTTGGATAAAAGATCACTGTCGAGGCTTTCAGAAAAAGTGAACAAGCCCTTGCTGGAACATGTGGCCAAATCAAAGTTGGCATCTGCCATCCAAGAAAAAGCAGTGGCCAGATTACAAGTCTCTGCTGCAATTACATCCCTTGCTGCCATTGAATATGCTGCAAGTCTCATTCCAGGTGTAGGAAGTGTTGCTGCTGCAGGAATATCTTTCGGTACTACTTATTACCTCTTGAGAAAAGGATTAAATGAGCTGGCAGACATTGCTAGAACAATCAGAAAAGAGGCTGAGCTGGACACACTATGCAGCAATTCACAGATGTCCTAAACATGTGTTTCTTTAAGGATGTGGTCTTTGATATGGAGAATGGTTTTGGAGCATAAATGCATTTTTTGCTTCTGTTAATGGCCATAGCATGTTTGTTAAATTGTGTGCTGATTATAAAGGAGATTAAAGTACTACCTTAGTACTATAAGTACTATGTCTTATAATTATAATAATACATTTTATTTGTAGTGCGACTTTCTTAAACTCAAGGCGCTACAGCAGTATAAAACAACAATTAGAACAATACCAATCTTCATACATTATATTTAAAGAATGGATTACAATGTTCATGCTTGCCAATGACACTGTACTTGTATTTAATATCATGGAGCATGCTATTAGATTTTATTTAATTTTAAATCATTCACAATTAGTTTTTTTCTGTGGTGAAATTTGGAAAATTCTCAGATTCATATAATGTATTTGTTCATCTCATACAATAAAAAAGTTTACAAAGCTTTTTTGTGATAAATGTTTCTATATGTAGTTCAACTACACACCCACTTTTTATATTTCTAATATTTTTTTTATCATTTTCCTCAAGGTTATTATTAAAAAAACTATATTAAAGAAGTCAGTTTTAAAAAGAAAAAGTATACATATACAGTTTCAGTTGATGGAAACTGTAATGCAACTATGAGATACTCAAACCAGCAACATAAGCTAATAATTCTGTCAAATAAAGTCACAGCTGTCCATGACCAAGAAAATCAAAAACTCAATTGAAGTTACTAACTATTACTGTAATATATTTTTTATTTTTAACAGTAAAGAATTTAACAAGGCATAATGACAGACGATTCTTCTGCTGACTTGGATTACTCTGGAGCTTTGCAGAGACTGGGAGAACATGACCCAAAGACAGCCGCTGCAAAGGCTAAAGAGCAATTGGACAGTCTTGACAGTGTGACTCTGAATATTGCAGTGACTGGGGAAACAGGAGCAGGAAAGTCTACCTTTATTAATGCATTTCGAGGTTTAAATGATGATGATGACAATTCTGCACCAACAGGAATAACTGAAACAACAAAGGTAGCTACAATGTACACCCATCCCACAAAGTCAAATGTCAGGCTGTGGGACCTGCCAGGGACTGGTATGCCTAACTTCAACGCTAAAAAATTCCTCAAGGAAGTGAAATTTGAGACGTATGATTTCTTTATCATAATTTCCTCTGTGAGGTTCAGGGAAAATGATGTCTTTCTGGCCAAAGAGATTCAAAAAAAGCAGAAGATGTTTTATTTTGTCCGGACCAAGATTGACAATGACGTTCGGTCAGTGGCAAAGACCAAAAAATGTGATGAGCAGCAGATTCTTTGCACGATTAGAGAGGACTGCCACAGATATGTGAAGGAGCTAGGAAACCCCAGGGTGTTCCTGATATCCTCTTATGATTTAGGAAAATATGACTTCCAAGACCTGGTAAATAATCTAGAGCTAGACCTTTCAGAAAACAAGAGATTTGCTCTGGTCCAATCTGTGCCTGTGTGCTCTCTGGCTATGCTAGAGAAGAAAAAAGAGGTTATGGAGAGCTTTATTTGGCTTGCAGCACTGAGCTCCGGTCTGGGTGCTGTTGTCCCATACTCTTTAATATCTCTGGCCATTGACAAGACGGTTTTGATGATGTATCTCGTAGGTTGTCATTACGCTTTGGGGTTGAATGAGCAATCACTCATCAAACTGTCAGAGAGAATGAACAAGCCTCTCTCACAGCTGAAATCAGCTATAAAGACTCCTTTACCAGCAGCATTGGTAGAAAAAATGGCAATTAGACCTCGTACAGTGATGACACAACCAGTGAAAAAAGTTGATGCTAAATTAGCTGTAACCAGCTTTACTAATGCGGCTGAAGCCTTCACGGCAACTTACAATGTCTTGCATGGTGCACTAAATGACATGATCAATGACATGAGACAGGTCCTTCGAGCCGCAGGTTTGGATGAATAGAATCAAGCTAGTCTAGCAAAGAGATGTTTATTGAAAATGTATTCAAAATTACACATTATAAAGTCTACATTGGGTAACTTGCACTTGCAGTTAATTGGTTGGAAAGAAATGTTATACTGAATATAGTCTAGTTGCAGATTATCTAATCATATAACAAAATGGGTGAAATGTGTGACTTTGGAAATCTGGTGGTTTGTGCAATTTTTCTATCAGCTCAGTTGTGTTAATAAGCACTAAAAACCTGTTAAACTTGTTTTACAATGTATTTAGGGCTGTAGGATAGGGGTCAGAATCTCTATATATTTCCTTCTTCTGAACAACATACAGTATGTTTTCTTTATATTATATTGTATTTTTGTTTCTTTCTTTCATTTACGTGAATTTGTTTTATACAGTACATATTGTTAATGGAATTACATTCATTAAAATAAATGAAAATAAATTACAGTGACAGGTGCCAATGCAGTACAGGTGTTACTACATCCAGGCTTGAAGGGGTTGCACTTATTATTGAAAAATTGTGGTTTATTATAAACAGGAATAGAGTCTGTATTTAGTAATACTAACAAAAAAAAGTTTCTTGTCATTGTTTTCAACTGCCAGCCACATAATATTTTTTCTATATAATTTTTAGTTTGCTGCTTACACAACAGAAGGATATATTGGTAGTTAAATTGCTGAAGTGTTAGCAAGGTATTGGGTTAGTTTTAGATAGCAGATGGGTGTGTGAATACATGAGGTCTAAGTAGGAAGACAAAAAAAGCCCAGCTATTTCTTTACAGGTTTATTTTTGGACCTTTCATCAGATTTATGACTCATTTACATTTAATGTAGGTTTTGACATTTTGCAAGGTGTGACTAAGCTGTTTATTTGGGTGTCACAGAAATAGATTAGTCAGTTATTATCACTGACACCTGCCATAAAGTAAGAAAGTCTTTGTGT
>JAUMHI010000058.1:10520360-10534385 GCA_032359435.1 Enteromius unitaeniatus | reverse complement strand
AGTTTTAACCACTTAATGTCAAGATTATTTTTAGTGGATGCATGTGATCAGTTCCCATCACTGGTGTTGAAATACTCATAAGGAGAATCTTACCCATACCTATCTGAGGAAGTTTGTCTTAGCATGTTCTCTGACCAGGAACCATGTTTTACTTTCTGCTGAGAGAGAATGATAACTGATTACACTAACCACTAAGGACTATGCACTTAACAAATGTAACATTATTCATTTTGCAGTTAGGTTACCAACCACAGCGTGAGTTAAAAACAACACAGATAAATAAACAGACAGACAGATTAATCTAGACTGGCTGACCTGTGTGCCTATGCTCATAGATCTGGAGGGCGGTTTGGGTGATGGACACGGGGAAAGTGGTTGTTTTTTGGGAGGAAGAGGAGGAGGTGACAGACTGGAACGAGGAACTTGATACTCCTCCTGTGATATCTAAAATAGTAAGAGAGAAATGAGATTAAACAACCAGTGAAGTCAGGGTGAACTGAAGAATTGCACAGACTCAAACCTACAATTACATTCACAATTATTACATAAGTCATTTTCATAGCAAAGCAACTTGCGGTATGATAGAGAATAAAAAAAACAGAGAACAAAAAAGCCAGTTTCAGTTTTTAGGGAAAACGGTAGGCAATTTTGCCAACAATTATGTTTAATAAATTGAGTACAAAATTGTGATTATGAATACAATACAGTTTATCATACAGCCCTATCTGAACTGAACCAAAATTTAAAATTGCAGCACTTACAGAGATATGCCAGTATTCTCATATCATAGCTACTAATAATTGGTCAATGTTACAATTATGTCTAAATAAACAAAATAAAATAACATTTTGTGTAAATTAATAAATAATAAATGAAATGAAATGAAAAGAAAAATTAAATAAATGCAAAAATGAAATGTTCTCTTAGCATTTTGCTACAAATGAATTTAGGGATCACAACAACATACATTATCAGTATGAAAATTTGTATTAATTTTAAGATTTGCTAAATTATACATTTTAACACTTTTTTTTATGGATAGCCTTTTAGTGAGATTTAGATGGTGACAAAAGTAAACTAAATGTTAAACTTGAAATGATCATTCACAATTAAATATCTGTAAACTGATTTCTAAATCTCTAATATTAGCTAATAACTGTTAGAGAACAGATTATGCACTCACCTTTCATCTAGCTATTACACCATTTTATAATTTGGTTATTTGTTTGCAGGTTTAATGCGAATGTAAATGACAGTGCGAAGTCTAGAGGTCTTGACATTTTGTGTAAATGTGGTTAATTATACTCTCTCAGAGTCAGAAATAAAGGTACAAAAGCTGTCACTGGGGCAGAACCTTTTCAAACGTACATGTTTTACCTAAAGAATCCATTTTGGTACCTAAAAAGAACATATTGGTATATAAAGTGTACATATTTGAACCTAATAGGTACAAAAATGTAGCTTTTGAAAAGGTACCGTCCCAGTGACGGCTTTCGTAACTTTATTTCTGAGAGTGTATAAAACTACAAGCAATGGAACTTAATATTTGCTAACTCTAAACATACAAAAGCAAACAAGAGTAAAATTTCATGAAAAAATCAGATTTTCAGATTGCCAAGCAAAGAATTACATATGCTCACCTTTTTCATATAAGCCAATTTTTTCATTACCAGCTCCACATCCTCATGATCATCCTCCTCATCTTCATCCTCTTCCTCGTTTTCCCCTGGCCTCCTGTCTCTAGCTGGCAGGTAAGGCTCAATGAGGATGGACTCGGTGCCTCTGATGTCACAGCGGCAGTAGGGGCATGAGTGCCCGTCTGACTTCTGCACATCAGAGTGAGTGAGACAACTTTCAACACACATTCACATACTTATATAATCCTCCCAAGGGCATCCTTATCCTGCACACCACACCACAAGAAAGTCTCTTCACATCTTATGAGTTGCACTTGTCTTTGAATGTGTTACATTGTACAATGTAGAGCTGCAGAAATGCATCAAGTCCTCCCATTCTCTAGAGTAAATGTTATCTCAGCGCGCAATGAAGTGTGACTTCAGAGAAGTGGAAAATCAGTCACACTGCATATATATGCTTGATCAAACACAGACAGGAAGCTTGAGCCAAAACATCAGGTCATGTTGCATGAAGCTGTGGCTCACACTTTATTTCAAGCAGAACTGCTTTGTGAATGACGTTGCTTTATGCAAGCATTTAATTTTATGTTTATTTTAGTGATTTATTTCCAGTCTGATGAGTTCTATTTATGATGTTTGTGCAACAACAACGGAAATCACAGCCATGTATCGCTGTTGTGAATGTGGGTTTTAGGGTGTTACTTGACCATAATTGTTTGTGAGTGTTAATGGGAGATGGAGGCAAAGGTCTGAGCACAACAAGAGAATGATATACCTGCCAGCCAGTCAAGCAGGGCTGACATAGCAGATGTCCACAGGGCTGAATGCGAGTGTCCTTGTCTCGTTCTGTGCAGATTTTGCAGAGCTGAAATGTGCTGCCAATCTCACAGTATAATTCATACTGCTCCTGAAGACACAAATTCAACACATAAAGGAGAGAGGTACATCTTGCACTAAACAAAAAGCGTTTTATATATATAAAAAAAATAATTACAAAATAACTAATTATAAAAATAATTAATAATTAAAAATTTATTTAAAAATACACACATATATATATGTATGTATATATGTATGTGTGTAAATGTTTTATCGATTTTTACTTCTGTTTAATTCTTAATTATTTCAATACATTAATTAATTAACTAAATTAAATGAGATAAATAATAAATGAGCTGAAATAAAATGTTTTTATAACAGTTAAATGAATAGTTCACCCAAAAATAAAAATAAAAAGGAAGATATTTCAACAAACATTTGTTACCAGGCTGTTTTGGGTCACCATTTATTTGGAAGTCAATGGTGACCCAAAACAGCCTGGTTACAAACTTTTTTGTGTTTGTCAGAACAAAGAAATTCATACAGGTTTGCTTGAGGGTGAGTAAATGTTGACATAATGTTCATTTTTGGGTGAACTATTCCTTTAACATTTATTTTATTTGAAGGAAAGACAATGTCTTTTTAATATAGTTGAGATATATATTGTATATATTACCTCTGTGACTTTGACTCGACCCTTGTGAGTTGGACTGCACAGCCTGCTGAGATCAGGGTTTACATCACGCCCATCAGGGTATAAATAGCTGTAGATATAAGCATCCAGATTACACTAACATTATGATGTCAGATTTAATTTCAGTGTGCATATTTTTTTATTGGATTGTGCACTCACCAGCCTTCCCTGAAACCTTGTATGAGTGCTTGGTAAAGAGGTGTATTTTGGGGAATGGTTTGCACAATGTTGCCATCACTGGTCACATGGCCAATTGCCCATTGACCCATTTGTGTGCAGCTGAGACGAAAGATATAGCTGTGGAGAGAGCCAAGATGTCAGATCTAAACCACTCTAATACTAAGTATATGAGTGATCTATAATATTTTGGGGATATTTATCTCTGCTTTTGTCTGTGTTTTGTCTTACCTGCCAGGACGATGTCTGTAGTGCTCTAGTCGGACCCTGACCTGGTCATAGGTGAGAAACGCCATGTATCCTGGATGAGTTACTGCTAAATGGTTCCAGTTTCTTATCAAAGTTGACCAGGGCTAAAGGGAGAGTAGGCAATTAAACAGCTTCATATTTTGAAATGATTACAACATAATCAATACAAAGAAAATTACTAAGTAACCAAATGCAAAACAATCAAAAAACTCAAACAAAAAATAATGAAGAGAATTAGAGGACCAGCTGGTAATGTTCTATTGCTGACACTTTCCTTAAATAGAGTAGAAGGCCTGGAACTTTAGCATTTATTAAATATAAATGTTAAATTAATCTACTTTTCATGCTAGATTTATCTTATTTGATTTAGTTTATCAAACGTATCTATTAAGTCATAGAATTTTCCTGATGTTTTTTTTGAAAAAAAAGTTTGTATGATACCTGAAAAAGCCTGGTGAAAATATCAAACTCAAAGACAGATATGTGATCGTTACAAGTGAGATCAACTGTGGACTTCAAAGCCATCGCCTCCATTCCCTCTTCAAAGTAATGAACCCTCCTCAGCTGCTGTTTAAAAATGTTCCACTGCACTATACATCTGAGAAAGAAAGAAAGAGAGAGAGAGAGAGAGAGAGAGATGGAGTGTTGACTGTTCAAAAATGGAATGCGTAGGGGTTTGAATCTTCAATACACATTGTATTATTTTACAATACACAAGTCAATTATTTTTGTCATACTTTTGTCCAAAGACTTCCCTCCAGAAGTCTTTGGCCTCTGTCTTTGTAATTCTATAAGTATCGCCCTGAAATCGTCCCCCAGGAAACAAAGATTGCAGTTCATTCAACATGTGGCTGAACAGCAGTGACAACTTAGTGAGATTTCTCCTGAAAAAGAAAAGCAAATGTATTATTGTTTTAATTGAAAACAAATGCAATTTTGTGTGCTGCGCCACAGGCAAATATTACATAGTAAACACACTTGTCTGTATAAAGTGCCTAGAAATACTAGGTGCATAGAAGAGCTGTGGTGCTTTTTTGCACACATGATAATGGTTCTTGACATGTTATAAAATCATGTTAACAAGTTGCACAAACATACAACCAAAAAGAAACAAAAGACTGGCATAAGCAAGATGCACTCTAAATTCTAGAAACAGGAAATAGTATTTTGATGCATCCTGTCCTTAGTGTGTGTGGTTGGGCTGACAAAATTTTCCATTACTAATTGATCAAAGAGGTTGCCACAGCATCAGCATCCTCTACACAGCACGGCACAAATCAGCTCCTCTCATCTCTGTACTCTTCTGTACATCCAACATTTAACGTAACTAACTCAGATTGCAGATTACATTTTGTGTATTATGTTTAAATTAATATATTGTATTGGTAACACTTTACAATAAGGTTTAATTTGTTAACATAAGTTACACTTAAAAAATTATTTTAGTTGTTTGCTCAGTTTACTTAAATGAAATAAGCTAAAACAACACATCTTTAGTTTTTTACTCAGTTGTCATTTGCACTCAATTTTATTATGCTAAATGAAATCACATTTGTAAAAGTTAACTTAAACCAATTGTGTTGGGCCTGCACAAATAATTTACTTTGAAACTGGGCAGTGGATCTCTAATTCCCAGCATGCTTTGCATACGGATAGATCAGGAGAATAAATGTTATAATTAAATGCTGTTTCATGTGTTTTTAGTACAGGGAACGTTGTTTGTTGATTTTTGAGGTTACCATCATAGTGACCTTGTAGACCTTGTTGTTAAGCTATGGCTACATAAGCTGTGTGCTAATGTGCTAACGCTAGTGATAAGGCCATTTTTACTTGATCACAACATGTGTGCTGCAGATGTACAGAATATGTTTAGCATGTGATCAAGTTTTATGATGTCTGTTATGTTCCCATAAGATAAAAAAGATCAATTGTAACCAAAAACAAAAACCAAACAAACCAGTCTGTCCAACAACAGCAATGGTGGAATCAATAAGAGTGAATTATGTTCAGGGAACATTCACGGAACATGTTAACAAAAACAACTTGTTGTTTTCATAATGCATTAGTAAATGATGAAATTAGTATTAACCAATATTAATAAATGCTGTAGAAGATATTGTTCATTCTTAGTTTATTTTAAATAATGTAGTTTACTAATGTTAACTAATGAACCTTTTTGTAAGGCGTTACCATTGTATTTGTTTAAAAAAGCACACAACAGTGCAGATGTAATATATGCACTTTTTTTAATTGTATGCTGCTTTATTGGAGTATTATCTTCAATAAAATGTCTTCTTAAAAATGTAATGCTTAATTTAACATGTTGCTTGATCTTTTTCAGTACTTATGTGTGAAATTTACTAGTAAATTTTAAGTGTAAACTTTTATCACCAATTTTTTTTCAGTGTAGTAACAGTTTTGTATCCCTTGAGTATGTTTCTGTTAGGTTGTGGATGATGTGGCTTTAGTGTGTTAAGATGCATAAACATCTCATTTGCTAAACTGACCCACTATGGCTTGTATGCAACATATTTTTCCACTCAGACAATATGACTGCCTTGTTTCTACTTTTATCTCTAGTAGCTTAGCCACAAAGCCCTCAGTTTGTCTTACCTTTTATCTGTGCAGCTAAGAGAAAGTACAGCGCTTCTGAGGCCTTAAGTTTCCTTTACTTGTGTTGATAAATTTTCCACCACATACTGTCCTGTCCACTAACCATGTTGGCATGGCTTCTTCGCTGCCCAGCAGTCACAAAGCAGGTGAAATGGTCTACATTTACCCACATGTACTGTATTAGGTTTGTGTGGTCATTCCATTCTCTCTTATAGTGAATAAATTAAATCAACTGATCACGTTAGAGAAAAAACAGGCTATTTCATGCTTCTCTGAACTTTGAGAAGTGGCGTGTGACACACTTCTATATATCAAATATATTAAACACGATGTTTAGATTATGTTTATATTTTATTTAGATTCTGTCAAAAGTGTATGTAAAGTATGCATCCACAGGGGTAGTGCTTTTATTCTTTTAAATTGTTCTAAGCACTGAAGGTCCAGTTGTGACATCCTGTGTGAAATACTAAAACACTGGCGCTTAAGTGAAAAAGTACAAAAAAGGTTGTGACTTGTAGGCCTTGCTATTCAACTTTACGCAGAAAATAATGTAAACAAATTGCAGACAATCCAAACAAGCCCGTTATTTACTGTTACAGAGATAAATGAGGAGTAGATCAGATATTACTCATTGGGTCTTAGGGATTTTATGTTGCTCTCTAATTTTATGTATTATTTGAGTAGCATATTTCATTTTCTCTTTTGCCATGCATAAATAATACTAATACTAATAATAAAGTTAGGTTTTGTGATCAGGAAGCTAACAGTATGACCACTGATGAGCCAAAAACATAGCATCAAACTGCCGGCCTCCATTGCCAGAGGAAAGTTTCCTCCATTTCCATGATAATGCCACACTATACACACTGGTCATTAGTAGTCACAGCAAACCTGGTCAAGCCTCGCAAACAAAGTCTAAACAGGGACTGCTATCTTTGGTCTCTTAAGATGGATGTTAGGGTTTACTATTAAAAACTTTTTTTTACTAGGATGGCTTTCCATCCCAAACTGATTCACATTTTAATACGCGAATGGACAAGTCAGTACTTATAGGCATTTTTTGACAGAATTTATTTCTAAATTCTATATTATTCTATTTGTGGGTACATGTAGCGTATGAATGTTAATTCAGAGTTGCCATTTAATTTAATGACCAAACTGAAATACTATTTCTACTACTACCAGTACTTAAATAGCTTTAATACTTAAAGTATTTCTGCATCTTCACTTTGACTGTTTTTATTTTTACAGAGCCATAGAACCATTATTAGAGAAGTAACATTTTCAGATAAGCTACCAAAACAGAGATTTCTGTCCCTGCTATATGGTAGATTCTCTGTAAACAAACATTGTAGTTTGGGTCTGCTCATTAACCAGCTTAATTGACACTTCATCTCTCAATTTCTCACACACAAGCAGTTTACCCTTTATATCGATCTGTTAAGTTAAGGTTCTGACATGTGTCTAAATAATCTAAAATAACTGTTCACACCATTAAAGTGTAGTCGATGCAGATATCCTTTTATGCATGTAAACACTAATGACGCTTTTTACCAGAGTTAGCATGAATGAAAAGATGTAAATCTCTACACACGCACACACAAATACATACTAATTTATTATTTAATATATGGGTACACTTTAATTGAATAATCGACTTGATATATTACACTAACTATATTTAATTTTGCAACTAGTCAAATAACTCTCGTTAATTTACAGCTAAATGTCAAAAAAAAAAAAAAAACATTAGAGAAGTGACAGACTATTAGGTTAAGTTTGGAAAATATCGGGCTAGAGTTGTTACTTATACTTAGTAAAATGTCTGTTGGTGGACCGTTAAAGAGGAGTTTTACCATATATTCACTTCTAATAAAAATGTATGCGTATGTGTGTTTTTGTGTATACTTACTCTTAGCAATGTTGCATTTTTTGAGCATTAAATGTTTTTTAAATGTATGTATTATTCCAAATTATATAAAATATATCACCAGCAGAAATCAGTCACACTCTTGGAATTATCTAAAACAAACAGGATTATTCTGCTTTATTATCTATACAGTAGTCAACATTTGAAGTGGATCAAAGTTAACCTAAAAATGCGTTCTTGTCTTTGATTTACTTATTTGATCCACTTCAAAAGTTGACTACTATATATCTTGTGTCTGTTTTTAGAACCTTTGATGTCATTCAGTCGACTCAGTAATGATCACCTCTGAGACATCTGAATGTGGCCAAGTCCAGTGACTTGACCTCGGCGCTGTTCAGTTTTGTCTTACCTGCAGCTTGATGTCTCTTCAAACATCTTCTCCTTGCCATCTTTGAACAGCAGCACAGCTTTATCTGCCTTGTCCAGCAAGTGTCGAATATGGATCCTCAGATAATCACCCTCGTCCCCTCGTGGCACGGCCACCATAGAGCCCCTATAGGGAGCCCATACTTCTGTCAGATGGATGGCGGTGTCCGATACTAGTTCGGGAAGGTACGGCGGGCTGTTTTTAAGACCCAACCTGGGGTCTGTGGTCAGTTTATGCAGTTTCTCCAGTCTCCTGAGAACTTTATCAAAATGTTTACGGTCCGTGCTGGTGGGGGACTGAGAAGTGTCAGGAGCTTGACTCGAACGTCTAGCTGTTGCCATGATAGATGAGATATATCCAATGTGTCACACGTGGTGTGCTAGTTAAGATCCTGACATGTGTCTGAGTCAAATCATCGAAAATAGTGTTGAAAACAGTCACTCCCTTCACACAATTAAAGTGTAGTTGATGCAGACATCCTCTTTCATGCATGTGACACCTGATGATAGGCTGAGTGTTCGAAAAGCTTCATTTTTTGCAGAGCTAGCATGAAAAGTTTAAATTCTTTTGAAATTTTAACTAAACAAAACAACCAGATACAAGTGGTTAATTTGCATCCCTATTATTCTCAGAAAAGTAATCTATTTTTAGGAAGCGTAATTTATCTGAAAACCACTTCCCCAGTAACTCTTTGTCCTGTCATCACCAATGATATAATGATAAAAACAACTTATACGCAGCTGTAAATGTGATGATTTCAAAAAGCAGAGTCATCTTACCACTGCAAAACTTTGGTTAATAATCCAGTTTAAAAACCTTGTGTTGTCCGTGTTCAGGCCCATGCGTCAGATGAAGTGCGGAGAAGTGATGAGAGACGTTTGTCATCATAGCCACATGATTCTTTTATTTATTCTTCACGAGCAGAACAAGAAAAGCTGACTTACCCAAATACCACATGCGCAACACCTGACAAAAAACTATTCAGGTTGATTTCAGCAGAAAAAGAAAAAAGGTGCTCCACAGATAAAAAGTGCAGTTCTAGTCATGTGTCTTTTTGCCATGTCTCCATTACAAGGGTGTTGCTGACAAGTAAAGACAAAACCATGACACCAAAAATTGTTGAAATACCAGAGCTTTACTCCCAGATATACCGGCCTCCCACCATCACTCCACCCATACAGACTTTTAGTGCTCTTGCTCTGCCATCACCTCACTCATCCTCTCAGTTTGTCTGATTATATCTCTGTGTCCTAAATTTTGCAGAGGCACTTACGCTCATGCTGGTTACGGACAGGAACTCAGCTGCACACATTCACCTCTTTCTCTCTCCCTCTCTCTCTCTGATCAGTTTCCGGGTAGCTAACAGGCAGACAAACAGGTTTGTTTTCTTTGTGTGTGAGTGAGAGAGAGAAAGAGAGCGAGCCAAGCAGCAAGGGCTGTATGCAGTTGAGACATTGTTTGAATTGTGTCTACTGGACCGACCATGTGTAAAGACTTCCTGCATACATTACAAATGATTATAAAGAGGGAGGGAGAGTTTAAGTTAAAGCCTTAAAATTGCATTAGATTATTAATACTACAATAAAGTCTACTATATTGATATTTTCATGCTCTAATGTTACATTTTTAATTTAATGTCGTTCTATGTTTAATATATTATAAATTAATATATAAAAAATATATAAAAAAATATATTAGATTTATTAAAAACTAAATATTATAACACTAATCAAAGAATAAACTTAACTAGATTTAGGCTAGAAAATATGACAACTGGTGATTAAGAGACCAAATTCCTGCTGAAAGCTAGTATTAGCTGACAACTTTTCTTGAACTTAAACAGTTGATTCTTTGTGGCCCTCTTGTGGACAAAAAAAGGTTAGCATACACTTCTCTAATAATGCAATAACGTTATTGATTTACTTATTTAAATTTATTTAAAGTATTCAAATTATAGTTGGGGGTATCAGATAAAGTTTTTTTATTATTCATATTAAATAACTGCCATTTTCATTTAATCTACATTTCTCTCATCGGCAGAGGGCGCTGCTTCACTGCATTTCAGCATCAGTAAGCGACTAATCAGTGATAGAAGAGCCAGACAGCGTTTGAAAAACGTCCAAAATGCTATTAAGGGTTCTTAATGAACGATTTTGCTCTCTTTTTCTATATAAAACATTTACGCCATGTCCATTTTGTATTGCAGAGTATTATATATCATTAATATCTTACAAATTGGCTATGCCTATCGGTAAAAACACAAAGTAGCCTGTTTTTTTTCCCTCTGAAGGCAATGTATGAGTGGTACATGCAACTGGAACATTTGGGGGAAAATACTTAAAAATTAAATAGAAAAAATTGTCACTGTCTATAGATTGGATTAAGGTATAGGGCACACGAAAACTCCGGTTAGGCCTATTGTCTTTTTCTCTCCCTCATGGCCCTCCAGGATTTATCAACTATTATATTTCAGATATATTGTCAAATGTATTCTGATTGTGGAGCAAAAAGCTAAATTGAACCTATGTGTTCACTTCAATTTAAAACGATAATTTGCAGATCCTGGAGTCTTGTTGTTAATCTTCAGTTGGCCCACGGGAACTAAACTAACAGTGATTCAGCATTTTGATTGTATTGCATGTCAAGTAACAAGTTCAGACCCACCACTCGTCTTGGTGTTTTAGGGACTTTAAACATCTATAGTTTTTTTCCGTTTGCTGTTCCATACCCGCTCAACCCCACACTGAAGGAAAGTCCCAAACTGGCCCAGGTAACTCCAAACCCCTGGTGTGAGGAGGAACTAAGGCTAGTGGGGTGTAGGTGGAAAGAACGGGGTATGACGAAGGTTTTTATTTGCACATAATCTGATACTGTCTGATTTTTTTTTATTGTACATTGGGATAGATGCTAATGGTAACAACACAGTGCAAAACACAGTCCTAACCTAATACTATTATTATTGGTTATTTCCGTTCCAAACATTTTAGGACTATTCTCTTTAGGTTCTGTTGTGAAACCAAAAACCTTAACGTTTTTAGAACGTACTAGGACCAAAAATGATTATCTGAGCTAGGCCTATCTTTAAGGGATCTGGTCAAAATGGGGGGGGGGGTTTCCAGATAAGATGCTGAGATAGCATATGAAAGTCAGATATTTGATGTTGTTATCGGTTTGAGTCACATGTAATCTTTAAAGTAAAAAAGGACCATATTTTATCACTTCAATCTGTCACTAATAATCTGCTGTCCGATGTGAATGTGGTCAGATACAGGAAGACAGAAGGCTGAGCCTGGCAGGTTTCCCGACAACAGCTGAGGGAGATCCCCGCCGTAGATCCAGCCCGCTTCCTACCAGGCACCAGGGTGAACATTAAAAAAAACAGGCTGAAAGGAAAGCAAAACTACACACCTGTCTAACAAAAGCTCGCGACACATTCATCTGCTTTGAGATATAAAAACATAAACGTCAGCATGCATAAGAAAGATTTAAAACAGATTCAAGCACGAGAAACCTCGAATAATTAAACCGAAACCGATTCCAAGTTCCCGTCCGACTACAACCACCCAAAACGAAACTTTGACCTTATACGACGAACAAAGTGATCAAAATTGCAAAGTACGAACAAGCCTGCTAATTATTGCTTACGATTTTTATCTAACCTGCAAAGAGATTTAGCAGCGCGTTTTGAATCGTGTTTCAAATGACTAGCTTGCGAACGATTCAGTTATTGCTGAAAGGGAAAACCCCACAGCTTCACTTACCCACCTACTTCCTAATTTGAGTGAATGAGAGAGGGAGACTCTGTGAATTTAGTTCAGATATAGAGGCAGAACAGCGCAGGGGTTATCGTCATAACTGCAGAGCGTGAAAAAAAGAATAATAATGATAATAATGGTATGCACATGACATATTGTCATTGCCCTAAAACGTAATTATTCTAATTGCATGGGCAATTTTTTTAAATTATTATTTAGGTCTTTGTTTTGCTGTTTATTTTTGCTTAAACGTTGTGCATGTGAGAAGACTATGAACTTAAGTGCTTCAGTGAGCTGTGCTTAGACATCCTGAGCAAAGCATATGTAAGTATGCTGTTTAATCTAGGCAAACTGAGGTGATAGTCATCTTGGAACCGAGTAGAGATTCAGATTTACATAATGATGATGATGATGATGGTGATAAAAGGATTCATCTAGAACCTATACGTCGCCTTCCCGAGGAAAATGACCATGAGTGGCAGTAATCACACTGTGCGATCTGTGCCACTGGATCTTACCAACAAAAGCAGAGAGCGTGGGAGCTGCACGCACACGGGCGAGCCGGGTCACCCAAGAACTATTCCAGAAAGACAGGTGGAAGCGGCTCGCAAGTGCAGCAATGGACACGAAATTCTTCCACCTGAATCCCAGGACTGTTGTGATGGATCAGTTTCGCAGACTTCTCAAACAGACGCTGTGGGTGACAGGGTTAATAGGACGCGCGAGGGTCCCAAACAAACCCGACCCATAACCCCCAAAGCGAGCAATCAGTCGAACCCTGCAGGTAACCCGACAGATTCCTCGTTTTCCAAACTTCCGCCAAGGAAACGTCCTTTCCCAGGGCTTGTGGATCATCACCACAGTGGTCCAAGAAAAGATCCACCTAGCGTGGCTCCAAAAGTGTTGAAGAAGACCGAGGGTCAAGCAGACACCGATCCACAGCGGACATTTAATACATCTGGAGACAACCCCAGCTTTAATGACTCCCGGTTCGTGCATCACTTACCACCATATCGTAAGTTTACAGAAATGTTTATTTTTAATGATCGCTCTTTTTAGATTTTAAGTGCAAACTTGGATGTCTTTGCGCAATTTAGTTTGTTATGTCATTGTGAAAGTATGTGTGTCCGTTTGCGTGGAGCGCGTGCGTCTACCATATGATTGCGCAGTCATGGTCAGTCCAGTCAGCGAGCGACAGTCAACGCGAAACCATCGAGTTGATCAGCAGGATGTTTGGTTCAGCCGCGTGCAAAACGTGTCACTGGTTAACACGTAGGTGAAACTAGGGAGTGTTGTAATACATGATGTTTCTTTGTGTGTGTGTGTTTATTTCTTTGTTTTTTTTTTGTTTTTTTGCACTATGCAAACAAAACAGCATATTGGCTATCTATCAGTTTGAAAATGCAAGTAGGCTACAAGGTCATTCAGATTCATTTAAACACAGCTTCACAGCTCAAATAAAAAAGCTAGGTGGAGGTGCTCACTAGCTGGCCATATAATAACCCCTATATAGCTCATTTTTGACTGATTAAATTGATAGCCTTGGTATTAAACCACTGCCCAATGTCCTTTATACAGATAATCCAACAGACATAATCTCCATAAATGGGCTGAAAACTGTCATACATGGACATTACTACATTCCCAACTCTTAGCTGCACTGAATTCATGGTTTTCATGATAATGTCCCATGCAGAGCTTTAGTTGTAACTTTTCTTATCTTTTATAAACATAATCTAATCCAAAAAAAATCCAAAAAGCCCAAGCATAAGCTAACATATCCT
>JAUMHI010000058.1:10498063-10520260 GCA_032359435.1 Enteromius unitaeniatus | reverse complement strand
TAACTTTTCTTATCTTTTATAAACATAATCTAATCCAAAAAAAATCCAAAAAGCCCAAGCATAAGCTAACATATCCTGTCACAGCTACTACTTCTTCCTGTTGGTAAGATGTCTCACGAATCACAATCAATTTGTACATGTTCATATGAGGTGCCAGATTGTGCTAATTCATACTAATTCGTACAAACTCACTCGTATGATTTTGTACGATTTGTACTAAACCCAGTGGGGGGTAGGTTTAGGGGCAGGGTTAGGTTTAGGTCATTCGTACAAATTCATATGAATTGGCAACTCGTAAAATACGTTAAGAAAAAAGTGTGAGCGAGGTCGTACAAATTTGTACGAATTGCCGTGAGATCAGGTTGGATGAAAGGAATTGGCAATGCAAGAAACTACTTTCTATATAGGACAAATGTCTATTTTTCAGTGAGGCCAATTACATTTTTGGAGTCTACAACTGTTGGTTTGTGGATTGGGATGCATATTTGATTTAATTTGTGTCATACTAATAGTTCTTCTCCTTTGGGGTCGTAGCAGCTTGTCAGTATATCCAGTGGCCTCAGCAGCCTCCTCCACTGGAGAGCACAGATCGACTGCTGGCAGATATTGCTGAAGCAACACGTCAAGATGAAGACGGTGACACGTGAGTCTTTTACCATTTTAAGAGGTCATTTCATGGCAGTGGTGTAGTTCAAGATTTGATTATGGTGAAAAATCCCACAGAATCATGTATAATGCATTTCAACAGGTGAAGAATTAAATCAAACCCTATTTAATAACATGCACAGATAAATGGTCAGATTTATTGTCAAACCGCACTTGGGTTTATTATTAGTAACTGTATAGGTAAAGTATGAGTATTAGTAGAGTGGACATGTACTTTTTGGAAATATCCTAGATATGTCACTCTGACTCTTGCTTAGTCAACCAGAACAAACAAACCAAAAAAACGTAAAATATTCTGAAGTCTGAGGTACAGTGTGCTTAAAAATATGCAGACATGCCTTCTGTTTATTGTATTCCTGACTGAATCACACAAGTCAAATACAGAGTCACCGTGACCCCTTTTACCCAGTACATTTCAACTTCCTGTTCAAAAAGACCACCAAACTCATTATATCTGATGATCCACACTGACACTGAAGAAAGAGATTCTCTGTGCTTTGTGAGAGCGAGAAAGGGAGATTGATTCTGGAGGAGGGTATGTTATGTGGGTATGAGTAAGAGTAACTTGAGAGAAACTGGTTTTCGCTATTTCATGGTAGGTTTTATGAGTGTGGCTGGTTATGGGGATGCCAGAGATGAACATTTTGGCTCCTTTTGGCTTAGGCACTGACACAATCACATGTACGGTGTAATATCTGAACCATACTCAGTGTGAAAATATCATTTCTCATGTGAGCGAAACTTATCCAAAAATGACACCTGGTGTCACGCAATATTGATATCAGTGTTTAGTCAGCAGCAGTTAAAAACATTGCTGTATGCTTACAATGCTTAGTAAGCAAATGATGTCGATTCCAATTTTGAGAAATAAAATATGCTGAGTGGTTTTTTTTTCAATTTGTATTTTTACTAATCAGATATTTTACTTATCCCGCATAGATTCATAAAGAGATAGTCCACCCAAAAATGAAAGTTGTGTGATCAAGTACTCACCCTCATGTCACTTCAGGCCTGCAAAAATTCTCTAGAAAAAAGTCTATTGTCTGTTGTTGTCAATAATGTAGCGATGAAGCACAGCTTACACAGAAGACCCTTTAAACAAAGCAGCTTTTTGTTGGTCAGTGCGGTAAATCCGAACTTGAACACATTGTGAAATCTGCTAGGGGAAATCTTTCAGCCCCAACCAAAATTCCTGATTGCATTGTACTGCAAAAATTTACAGTTTTTGTAAATTTGCTGTACAAAAATTGGAAATGTGTCCGCACATTCAGACTTTTATTCACCTTCAGAACACAATTCCATTCAAGTGCCCCTATGATGAGTTCTGAAAGGTTCATATTTGGTTTTGGGAGTCCCAAACAACGGTTGACATGGCTGCAAGGTCAAAAAACAATTTGATTTTGTTGTAATATGCGTTTATTTTAACCTTACGACTCACAAACGATTCGCTCAAGAACTGACTTTTCCAAACCCCTCCAGTGATTGGTTGATTTCATTTAAAGCAGTGTTTGTGAGCTTTTAACGCTCCAAAAGTAACACCTAGTGGTGAAGAATGAATATGCATTTTCATTCATATCAATGTGAAAAAATAAAAGCTGTTTTACACACTGCATGAAAGCTCATTTACAATATTCCAAAATAAGGGCACTTTAAGAGTCTATGCAGTCAACAATTTAAATCTATACAAACTACATCCCAACAGGCACACAACGTCATAAGACATTGATATTTGGTTAAATTTTGGTTGCATTGTCAGGTGACCAAAAATCAACCCAAATTCTGCGTCTAAAATCAATGATAAATTGATGTCCAACAACGACGTTATTGATATTTCGGTGTTTTTAGGTTGTGTAACCAACATTTCCAACCAAAATGCAACGTCTGTCCGATGTCATGTCCAACGTCAATCTGATGTTATATGGACGTCCAGTGCCTGGTGGGACAAAGTAAAAGTGATTCATAAGAATCAAGCAGATTAATGCAAGTCTCTAAAGCGACACGGAATAGCTTTATATGAATAACAAATTTAATCAAGGTTTTCAATCACTTACTAACAATGTTCAATGCACACATAAAGTACAACAAAGTGAAACAGCTTAACAGGTGCTCTATTGTGCTTGCTTAAGGTTGGTTTTTATTATCACGCATGTAGAGTGTTTATTTCTTTCACTGGATGGACAAATAAATGATGAGAGAATATTAGTCATTTGTGTTTCGAAAAAATGTTTGAAGTATTTAATACATGCTCTGTTTCTCAGGCTTGGAAATGGGCATAGAAGGACCAAAAAGCATCATAAAAGTGCATAGTTAATATGATTTATTAGATAAGAAGTCATATGGTGAGAAACAGACAACTGATAATAACTAAGAGAGTTTATTAAAGGAGCAGCGATTCCTGAATGAATAATTTCTTTGAGTCAGATCTCCTGATTGAATCACTTCTAGTTCACCGAATCAGTTTGAATCAGTTTAGTTTACAAATAGTTTCTGTTCTCAAAGAGCAAATCATTTACTTGCTCCAGTGGAAGAAGAATATCAGAAAATCAGTTTAATTTAAACTTTATTTTATTGAAGTTTGTTTCTATCATAAAGAAACAAAAGATACAGCATATCTCAGATGGAATAGCGTGAAGCTAGCAACCGCAGGATAATGGGTTTAAATCACAGGGAATGCATGATAATATGTAATAATAATATGTAATACAGGAAGCAAGTTATACATTTTTTGTGGTGCTTTTGCTTGTCAATGCAACTGCATGCAAAAGAGCAACCAATACAATTCTTCAGAATTTCTTTTTCTATGTTCCCTAGAAGAAAGAAATTCTTGCTTAAGTTTAAAATAACATGCAAACGATGAGGTGTACTGTTAAGGGTAACTGCTTTCTTCATAAAATTATTAGTTCTGTAGCTGTTTTGTTGGCTGCTGTTTTTGGTAGATTTTATTTTAACCACATTCTTAACCACAATTCTTCCCTGAACTGATACGCTCCTGATAGTGGTTAGCAAACTTTTGGTTTCCAGTAGATTCCCATTTCCTGGTTTCTTTCCATTGTTTACATGCACATCTGTCAGTCATGCTATTAAATCAATGCATTTTACACAAACAGAAAATAACACTCTCTATCTTTATTTTTCTCACACACTGCTTCCCCCCCGTTCTGCACTCTCTTACGTCAATGGGTGTCTTGTGCTCTCACCTTGTTTTCTTCTCAGCACTTCACAGACCCTCATTTTCGGGAAAGCCTGATGCGAGTGCGAGTCTGTTGTGTGACTGCGGTTTTTTCAGGTGTCTTTCTCTCTCTTTCTCTCTCTCTCTCTCTCTCTCTCTCTTTCATCTCTTTTCACTGCTTTCTGTGTTTAAAATGAATGGGCTCAAAAACCCAAACATCCGCTCTTCACTTCCTCCTTTACCGCTTTTTTCTCTGTTGCTTATCAGTCTCTCTCTCCCCCTTTTGCTCTGTACTGTAAGCTTACATACTTGTGCCATTTCTGCTCTTTATATCTACTTTTTCTTCCTTCCTCCTCTTTCATAGTTTGCATACTTATATGAAGCACTATAAGGCATGACGCGTCATTCATGCTTTAAAAGTATAGTTCACCTCAAAATAAAAAATCAGTCATCATTTACTCAATCTCATATTGTAAGACTTTCTTTATTCTGTAGAACACAAAGGAACATATTTAGTTTTAGGCCCCAATGTCTTTCATTGTATTGGCTAAAGCAGTTCTTTAAAGGTCTTTTGTGTTTAGCACAAGAAAAGTCACATAGGCTTGAAACAACGTATTTGTTTTGCACAAAGAGTAATGCATGATGGATAGCAAAGACATGGATTTGCTTCTCTGGGCATGTATTCATTGAATTGTAAATCACTTTGTATAAATGTGTCTGCCAAATTTTGGTAATGGTTAACATTTTTAGGTTATATGTAATGGCTGTGTCATGGCTATGTAGAGAAACTAGAGCCTTGACACCTGGTTACCTTCAAACACCTGCTTGTAAGGTTTTTATAGTCTCTTCTGTTCTTGTGAGAGTTTTTATTTGAGTGGTTGCATGTCATGTGTTTGGCTCAGGCTGTTTATGTCTTGTTTTAGTCTCTGAGTTTGTTTGCTGCAGGGGATGTTGGAGGTTTGTGTTTCTGGGCTGTACAGGATGCCACACATGCGCCACTGCCCCGCCATGAGCCCTTCATCTCCTTCTGATGATGTTCAGGTTCCTACGTCAGTCTCAGCCTGAGCCTTATCTGGGGCTGCGGTTTAACTAACTCTCAGTCACTTCCAGGAACCCAGAGAGTTTCATCTATCTAAAAGAAAGAGAGAGAGAAACTAAATTCTGACCTGGAGTATAATAAGTGACAGCAAAGCCATTGATCATTACATACTGACAGACATGTGATGGGAATATAAATAAATAACAATGGCCAGTTAGTTTACATTAACATTTTGATTTAGTTATAAATTTTTTTGTGTTCTTGTGATGGGTATGTTCATGTAAAGTCTAGCTTTTCTTTGTAAGCCACAAAGTGATGTAAAATTTCATTAAGTAAGACATTAAGTCATTAAGTGTATTTACATACTTTGCTGTGATGTTTAAATTGTTGGGATGCAAGGTTGTGATGTTGTCGTGATGCAAGGCCATTACTGTTCATAATTGTTCATGTACTTTTTAATGTACTTTTTATTAAAAACAGTTTAATGTGGGAGGGACAATCAAAAATTTAGTTAAAGGATTAGTTCACCCAAAACTGAAAATTTGCTTAAGATATACTTACTCTGCAGGCAAGCCAATATGCAAAGAGCAGATTTGAAGAAATGTATAAAATTATTGCTTGCTCACCAGTGCAATGAATGTGTGCAGTCTGAATGAGTGTCCAAACAGATGATAAAAGCATCACAAGTAATCCAGTCCATCTCATTCTGACGGCGCCCATTCGCTGCAGACGGTCCAGGGAGGGTAATACCTAAGGGTCAATACATTACACACTCAAGTTCAAGAAATTTCAAGATTAAGCAATAATTAGTCAAATCTGCATCACTGCAAACTCCATTTTGAAGTCATCCTGAAATCAAAACCATTCTTATATGGTTGTTTTTAGCAGGATAGTTATAAAGCAAACTGCAATGACCAGTCAACTTCTGATGGATGAAATTAAGTCCTGTCCTACATTTGTTTTAATTTGAGAGCTGTTTTATTTAAATTTAAAGGGTTAGATAGACAGATCTGAATAGGTCTCGAACCCAGGTCTCCGGCATGGAAGGTCAGACACTGTAACAATGAGGCTAAAGGCCATGACCTCTAGCGTCTGTCGCTAGAGTGCCTCTTTTTGACATGAGGGGAGTACTTGCTGGCCTCCATTACACTTACCCCCGTAAAACTCACTCCCATCTGGCTCACGGCACAAATGTAAGGTGTCCGGCATAGATAGATAATTAGTTAGTCAGTCACCCTCATGTTCTTCTAAACCCACAAGACCTTTGTTCATCTTCGGAACACAAATGTAAATATTTCTTCTTATTTTTAAGTCTGTGTAATTTTTTTGTAAATATAGAATGTTCTATGTCTTTAATGTGGACTTTTCACTGTAATGCAGGCTCTGTGAAAGAATACAGTCCTCAGACCTGATACAGACACAGCAACGTCTTTTCTAAACCCATGGCCCTGATGGCAGGAACTGAAAAAAAGAATGAGATTTCTTTAATTACAGTGACGCTGAGCTCACTTACAGGAAAGACACGAAAAAAGAAAGAATTAAGCTACTAATAAACTCTTCTGCTTTCTTATCAGAACCAAGGAACAGAGAAGCTGTGATTTGGCAGTTCAGTAAGACAGGTCATAGTTCGCATTCATTTTGACTTAATGGCTCTTCTCTTCCTCTTTTGGTTTTAATGCTTTATAAAGGAATGTGATTTTCTTGCGACTGCTATTCCAAACAGAAAGTTGTATTTCAGGAAGTCAGGTGGCATGGTGTCTTTTTTTTTTTTTTTTTTCCCGTTTCATGTTACTTTTATCACCTGTTCTCATATATCAGTATATAGAGATTTGTGCTTATATATGTAACATTTGATTTCATTCTCTTTTATTAGCAAAGTCTTGCCACAGTGGAATAACCCACATGAAGCAATGCCTTTTTAGGACATTATTTACATTTATATCACTAGGAATATGAATCAGCACCATAATTCAAATAATTTCCTCTCCCACTGTCTGTGTTCCGACGTGTTTCATCCCACAATGACTCAATAAGAGTCAAAAGACAATATAAACATTGAGTCCCTTTTCTTCTCTGTTCCCCTTTTTTATCCGCCTTTCATTTTTCCTGCTGTTGTTCCTGTCAGGCCTATTAACGCTGTTGCTACATTCCTAAGAACTGTTTTATGGTCCATAATGCAAGAAATGAATATTCTAATTGTCATCTGCTTTGATAGCAGTGCTTGCTTAATTGTTAGTCCTGCTAAAAAAATTTTTTTAAATTCTGTCATGTTGACTTCTGCATATGCACAAATGATCTTGACCTTGTTTCACTACTGTTTTGCATGTTACATTGATCAATGGCTAAGCAAATAGAGCATGTTAGACTCTTACAATAGGTTGCAAATGCATTTTGCTTGTGTTTAAAGTCAGTGCAAGGTTTTTCTTTGTAATTTTCTCAGAGTTTCATGGGAAGTTCTGCTAGAAGAATCTGAAAAGCACAGAAAGCCCCCAATGCAACTGTAAATATAATGATAATTAGTATTCAAAACAGAAAGAACGGTGCCATTGTCCCTGAGGGCAGGAAGTGACTTCAAACCAAAGTAGCTGTTACTGGAAGCAGATTTAGAAGAAGAAAAAACATCATTTAAAACATTTCATGAAGAGTCCCTCTCTCTTTCTTACACAATGTTTTCTTCCTGTTCCCAAACTTCTACACTCTCACCTCAGAGAGGCTTTCTGTGAAATGATAGGGAGATAAGCATTTCCCTGTACTCACCGGCACTGGTTGCATTTAGAGCCACTGCGTACAAGATGAGTCATACACATGATTATCATGTGAAGGGTTATTCATTCAACCTTTTGAACTTGTTGGTTGACTTTTGCAGGCCATTAAAAAGATGATCATCCCTGTATTTTTAATGCATCACTGTAATGTTGCTAGGTTTGTTTGTTTGGTTTAATGCATATGCAACAGTAGGCTGTGCTGCTGCTTTTAGGTGAATAATGCATGGGTTTGTATTTGCAGGCCTCTTCACATTGCTGTGGTCAAAGAGAACTGCCAATTGGTCAACTGGCTTATTGAAACATATCGACGGGGCCACAAAGACCTGGACATTTTCAATAAACTAAGACAGGTAAAGTGTATACAAACACACACACACAGTTGGGTTTACATGGTTTATGGGGACATTCCATAGGCGTAATGGTTTTTATACTGTACAAACTGTATGTGGTATTTTCCACATAAATTTAACTCTGTGTGATTTCTAAGCTTGTTTCCTCATGGGGATCTAACAAATGTCCCCACAAGGTCAAAATTTACTGGTATTCCTATCTTTGTGGGGACAATTGGTCCCCATAATGTGATAAATACCAGGTGCACACAAACACACACATACCACAGGTTTGTTTTGCTATCTTAGTGAAGACATTACATAGACTTCGATTGATTTTTTTATCAGGTAAATTATATTTTCTAACCCCCAAACCAACCCCTATCCCTAAACCTACCCTTCATAGAAACATGTACATGACACTAGATCTACATCAAATCTACTTTTGACTGATTTATAAGCATTTTTATTTATTGAGGACCAGCAAAATGTCCTCATTAGTGGGATGTTTTCATCTTTCACTATTTAAGTGAGGACATTTGGTTCCTCACAAGTATAGTCAAACCAGTACACACATATACAAACAACCAAACTTTGTTAGGTATCATGACCTAGCAATGAAATGATACTTTTGCAGCATTTATTAATCGAAATCAGTTGGTTTTAACTGGAGAGAAAGTATATAATGGTCAAAGACAATGTTTGCATCAAAAGAAATTCACAAAAATTATTTTATGTCCATAGAAAGCACTTTAAATGTAGGTAAAGTGTCTACTTTTAAGGTTTCAAATAAGATTCGGAGAATAAAATATCAACGTTTGGTTGAAATAATGTTACATTGTCATTCAGTGTAACACAATATTTATGTAAAAATTCAAACAACATGCTTATAAAAGCATAACATTTTAAGCGCATAAAATTGTATGCTTTTATAAGCATGTTGTTTGAATTTTTTTTTCATTGTGCTTTAAATTAGTTAAAAAAAAACAAATGGGTAAAAAATAAAATAAAATAAAAATAAAATCTTTTAATTTCTCATAAATTGATTTTTGTTGTAAATATAAAGCAGTATTACACAAATTATTTTTTGGTTAAACCCTTTTTGGTCTTTGACCCACATACAATATATATTATGAAAATATTTACATGTATAAACATTTATACGATTGTATTCTCATATTTTATATTATATAAAAATATTGTATTTATATATGCATAATACATATACACAGTATACACATATATATTTATATTTATATATATATATATGAAATTAATGTGATTAATCATTTGACAGCACTAATATTAAACATACCTATATGTGTACACACACACACACACACACACATATATAATTTTAGAAATAAAATGATTATTTGAAAAGGATTACATTGTTAAACAGTTAAAATCAAATGTTACTGTTAGTTTGTCAAATAAAGTTAAGGAATATTTTTTATTAAATACAAAGTAGCTTTGAAATGTGTGCTGATCTGCATTGGTCTGCAGCTGGATATATCAGGACTGAATAGAATTAATGTTAGTGATTGTTAGATTAGAGGATTTAATGCATCAAGAACACCAGGCTAGTTAAAACCTGAATTCATGTCCCTGTGGGGCATATGTTGGTTAACTGTAATTTCCACAAATGTGTGTTTAACTGTCACATGATACCTTTAGCTAAGGTTTAAGCAGAAGAGGGAATTAATCCTAGGGCATGGTGTTCTCAGCCAATGCCACTGAACTTCTCGTGCTATTTGAGCACTTTTAGTACTACTGGCCTGCCCACTTGTGTGCTCACCACATGACCACCACATCACACGCAACCTGTGTCCTCCGCCTCATCTTTTTCTCATGTGTCAGCAGCAAAAAGTGAGCATGCAGACCTGTCGGACTGTTCCCAGGCTTTTACATCCTGTTCTTCTCCTTTTCTGGTTGTGTTAACCCGTACTTCCACCAACCACATTATCAATTACCGCCATTGCATGTCTAGTCAGACCTCAAAATTCACCTCAAATTCATGTTTAGGTTTCACTTGACGTACAGACGCACTCTTTCACACACACAAACACGAACGCTTGTACATTCACAGGCAGCCATCAGTTACCAGAAGCT
This sequence comes from Enteromius unitaeniatus, assembly GCA_032359435.1. Lineage (NCBI taxonomy): Eukaryota > Metazoa > Chordata > Actinopteri > Cypriniformes > Cyprinidae > Enteromius > Enteromius unitaeniatus. Next base: position 10,510,180 of record JAUMHI010000058.1, on the reverse strand, counting down.
GCGCGTATGTCTTAGCCACGGCCTGAAACTGTTTCTGTCAGATTGTTGAGGTTAACTTTTGTGTTATATCCTGTGTTCAAGTCTTATTTCCCCAGAAATGTAAACTGCATATTAGTGCGTCTTTGAAGCTCAGGTGGACTTTTTGAGTAACGTTTGATGCAACATTGCTTGAAAATTACTGTTTTGTTGTTCCAAAGTCAGCATTAGCATGTAAATGAAGTGAATGATGCAATATTATAATAACACGTAGAGCACAGCTGACTGCTATGGTACCAAGGAAAGTGTTACTAGAGCTATCGTTATCACTACCGCTATAGAAATGGTATATGCCAGAATGACTTGTATAACAATGTTTCTCTTTCTTTTGTAAAACATGATTGTCCTCCCACATCTGTCATGATCAACATTAGCAACTGACATTTGAAATGCACATAAGAAAAAGCATGCTCTGTGTCTGTGTGTGCATGACAAATGTTTTTATGATAGGTGTTGTCTATTATCAGTCAAGCACAACGAGTTGTTTGCATGGCTATAAGTAAACTCAGTTTACAGAAGTGTATGTTTTTATACTAGTATGAGTGTATGTGCAAACACAGTTAAAGCGGCTGATGCATGCATCTCGACTTAAGTATCCTCATTCCGAGAAGTCACATGACCCCCCTCACACCCTGAGTTGTTTCTCAACATACCTTGTGTTGAGGTTTGCAGGGTATTAAAAGGGACTTTCCCTTGCGCTCTCTCTCCTTCTCTCTCTCTCTCTCTCTCTCTCACTCTTCTGCAGCTTTGTAACATGCTTATCTTTTTTATCCTGGATTATAAAAAATGCTTTTACTACAGGATAGAGGCCCATAGATCTTCACAGAAAGATTATACAATGACCTAAATACGGATAGCTATACTAACATTAATTTCAAGTGAACATAAATTCCAAATTCTGCCTATTTACTTCCTTAATGAGTAGGGATGGGTACCGAAACTTGGTACTTAATCGGTACCGGTGCTAAATTAGACCGAAGTATTGATAAGCTCTGACGTTATTCGTTATATCTGACGTAATGATCTAAAGCAGTGGTTTTCAATTGGTTTGGCCTTAGGACCCACAGTATCCCATGGTCATCAAGCTGTGACCCACTATGTGTATATATATATAGTTAGAAAATAAAAACAAAGCAAATTTTTGCATGCAACAAACACGGCATAACATCTGGCAGGACAGGATAGTTCGCTTTTCTGCAGTGAGAGACAGGCACTGAATCGGGACAGCTTGTTATTACTTATTAAACTACTTTTGACAGAAGAACAGCTTTCATGCACGTCTTTTAAAATAAAAAAATCTCACATAAGAAAACATTTATAATTACTTATGTTGGCAGTCTTCCAAAATAACAACATAAAGATCACATAAGGTCTCTCTTAATTAGTATGTTATAGTAATGTTGCTGGTGCATGCCTAAAGCTATTTGTAATTTTTGAGTAATATACAAAAACATGCTCTTATCAGCTTGTCTATGTCACTTTATGTAAATATTAGTCAATAGCTAAATGGCTACCCTGTTAGACAAAAACAACTAAGACAACCATGGTTTGTCGGTCTTAGCTGGTCTCTCAGCTTTGTTAGAATGGTACATTAGCCATTTTTAGAGGGTTTTGGGCACTTGTCAGATGGTCAGGTGGCAGGAACTAAATTTCCGACCAGATTAAAACCAGTTGAAGATTATTTTATGACACACACATTATAGATCTGGGTGTTGTTAAGGTTAACAAATAACTAAGCAAATAAAAATAATAAATTGATTGTCTCTCAGTCTAATACGTTGGGTAGTTTTAGATAGATTTGGTTATTTTTCATATGGTAAGGCTATGGAACCAAATGGCTGATAAGCCTAAAACCAATTATTTAGGCCAGGCTTAAAGGGTTAATTCACCCATAACTGAAAATTCTGTTATTTAATTACTCACCCTTGTGTCCTTCCAAAAACGTAAGACTTTCATTCATCTTCAGAAAAAAAAGAAGATATGTTTAATGCATTTCGAGGGTTGTCTGACTCTCCCATAGACAGCAACGATCCTTACACAATCAAGACTCAAAAATGTAGCAAGGACTTCTGTAAAATAGTCCATGTGACATGAGTGGTTAAACTGTAATTTTACAGTTTAGAAGCTATGAGAATACTTTTTATGTGCAAAGAAAACAAATAACAAGTTTACTGAACAATTCGTCTCCTCTGGCGTCACCCTGTAGCTGCGTTTTTGGAGAGTATCACATAAATAACATATGCCACGAATGCGGATACATTTGTTTATGTTCAAATCAATTGTAAATAGTGTATACGTTATATATGTTGCATACGTTATTTATGTGATACGGTTGAACCGCTGTGATGTCACATGGACCATTCTGCAGAAGTCTGTTCTATGCTTTTGAGCCTTGATCGTGTAAAGATCCTTGCTGTCTATGGGAGAGTCAGAGAGCTCTCAAAATGCATCAAAAATATCTTCTTTGTGTTCAGGTTTACGGGATATTGACATGATGGTGAGTATTAATTATAGAATTTCAATTTCATGACCCTAAGCAATTCTTCATGGATAGTACAAAATACTCTTTATTGCATATTGCATTTTGGTGGGGCAGTCGTGGCCTAATGGATAGAGAGTCGGACCTGTAACCCAAAGGTCATGGGTTTGAGTCCCAGTGAATAGTGATAGTGGTGTGAGGGAATAACCAGCACTCTCTCCACTTTCAATACCACGACTGAGGTGAGACCCTTGAGCAAGGCACCGTTCCCCCAACTGCTCCCTGGGCACCGCAGCAAGGGCTGCCCACTGCTCCGGGTGTATGTTCACGGTGTGTGTGCGTGCTTGATCACTTCTCACTGCTATGTGTATGCACTTGGATGGGTTAAATGCAGAGCACTAATTCCAAATATGAGAAACCATACCTGGCCACTTGTCACGTCCTTTCCTTTCCTTTCTTTAAATATTCTTCACTTGCATTGTGTGACCATAATGTATAAAAACAACTACTCATCCATGCTTTTGTCGCATGCATCGAGTACACTTTTTATTTTTCCTTGAGTTTTAGTTTCAGCCCAGTCATCTGTGCTAAATCATGCAGACTTTAGTTTCAGTTCACTACAGTGTGTTTTTTGTCTCATGCATCTGTGTCATGAGTCTCCCCCTCAATCGCTTTCCTTATTTATCCAACATTCCCCTTTTTTCATTCTTTTTTTCTGTGTTTACGCGCAGGAATGTGAATCTGAGGACACACTGCAGGGGAGAGGAAAGGGATTTTCCCTCTCTGATCCATCTCTTCCCTTCATCGCTCCCTTTACTTAATCATTTCCGGCTCCTCTTTTCCCTTTCTGCATTTCTCTGCCCCCTCCTTTACAAGCACTTATAGTTTCTCTTTAAACTTTCATCAGTTGTTTATGGGACAGTTACTGCAGGTTCATTGGAACAGTAAAATGAGAGAGGCACTATTACACTAGAATTTCTCTTCTCAGTGTAACGTGATGTCCTTTCTTACACAATTTCCTGTTTCAGGGCTTGCCTACAGAGGATGTCACCCTTCCTAAGTTAGCATTGGAGTGAGACAGCTGATCTGAGGAAAAAGTAAAAACCCATCAAATCTGACATGTGTGGTAACATGTCTACAAGCAGATAAATACACCAGTGAATATTGTGTGATGCTTGGTGAGTCAGACAGGATTCAGGGAAATAGGAGCGATGTTTTCATAGGAAGGGAGGGCCAAAGGCATTGTGACACCAGAGGAATTTCTGTCTTCATTTTCGATGTACTTTTTTTTTTTTTTACTGTGCCTTACTGGAACATCCTCCCTCTAGTGTCAAACCAGCCCCCTCCGTGTGTTTGCCAAGAGCCACCGTGTGTTTACCTGCTAGCACATCTAAGCTGATCATAATCTTCAGCGGGTATCATTAACCGCAAACCATCTCTTTATCCTTCTGTCAACAGATTGCTTGAGGTAGTGTGCAGTATTAGCTTCCTATATTAGCAAAAAGTCTAATATCCAACATGATTTTAGTGTATATTGAGATGCAAGATTGAAAATGTACCTTTTCAGGTGCTCTGACTAATATAGTATTTTACTTTTACTTCCTTACCCTCAGTAAATGAAAAAGCTTTGAAGAAACTATACTGCGTTTTGTCATCCTGACTCACTTCTTGTCGGTTAGACTTGGTGGTTTATCTCTTTCACTTTATAATTGAACTGGTGTTGTCAACACTAGTTCTTTCAATCTAAGATTTTACCTGGGACGAAAGAAACTGAAATAAACTTGCCCATAATTGTTTTAACTGTTCCCTCATAAAGCAAATACGCAAACTTTGGCTTGATATTGTTATGCATCTAAATTATGTTACAACCCGAATTCTGGAAATATTGGGATGTTTTTTCAATTCTAATAAAATGAAAAATGAAAAGACTTTTAAATCACATGAGCCATTTAAAAGCCTTTTAGTTTTCAATTTAATTCAGTTTAAAAAAAGGTCCCATTTCTGGTTGTAAATATATATTATTTAATAGTTAATATTTTTTGATGAGTTCATCACTCTGCTTTAACCAGTTTACAGTGCACATAGCCGTAACCACAAAAGACATCGTAATAATAGTTGCGATAGTTTTGTGTCAACTTGCAGTTTTAAATTGATTTATGGACTTCATCATAATTAAATATGACAAAACAAGAAACACCATCACATCTCTTTTCAGCATATCATTTAGTGAATCTGTGCATATTCTAAACTAAAATATTACTTGCAGATCATTCATTACTATACAATATATTCTTGTTATTTTCTTAAATCCCTTTAAAATATTTATTTAATTGAATATTTAATTCAGCAGTGTTCAAATCATGTTTATGGCCTTGATTGGAAATGTTTGTTTGCATGTGTTGGATAAGTCACCACAGGGGTATTTACAAAGGGGCGTTAACCCTGTTTATTTCGTTATTATCAGATCTCTAGAACTGACCTTTAACCTGTTAGACAAGTTCCAGGTTAGCAACTACAGTTACAGGAATTCACACCAGGATGTGACTCAGCCTGTTAGCTCAAATATACCTGAACACCTTATCAGATGTCAGAGTAGTAGATTTTAGAAAGACACTGCTTAAATATTGACTGTTTTAAGTTTGTGGTCTAAATATAATTGGGCTTTAAATATATTGTGGAGTTAATTGACGGAATCCGTCTTTATCTGTCTCTATCACTCTCTCAGACACCATTGCACTTGGCTGTAATTACCCATCAGCCTATTTTGGTGAAAGCTCTGCTGGATGCAGGGGCTGACCCGGGAGCTTTGGACCGTAATGGACAGACGGCGCTGCACTTGTGCTGCGAGCACAGAGAGGCGGGCTGCCTGTCCACCATCCTTAGACACTACCCCCAAAACGCTTCGCCCCATCTTGAGATTAGGAACTATGAGGGTAAGTGCTGGATCTGAATCTACATGAGTGTGTGCATTTTATCAGTTTTGTAGAATAATTGGTCTCAGAAAAATGTAATTTCATTCATTCGTTGGGAACAGCAAAACAAACAAATACATAACAGTAAAATTGACATTTCTCTTGTCTGTGTCATTATGCAGCACTTTTAAAAATGATACATGACTCTACATTTTTGCTTTGTTCCACTGGGGGGCACTAGACAGAAAAAAGAGCTGCTAATCATAACTTTTCCTCCATGAATGTGTGATTATGTTTTGGAGTATTATGTTCATAAGTAAGGAGGGAAGTATATCGCCATCTAGCTTTATTTGTGTATTCTTACACAATAATTCCCTCATGTAACAGTATAGAACTCAGAAAACCTGGTTTTTACTACTAAAGGAATGGAGATTAATTATGCTGAACTCAACAATTTATTTTCTATTTTATTTTAGTTTTTGTTTTTAGATCAGCATATTTTTAAACAGCCCTTACATTTGTTATTGGGTTCATTCATGCAAAAGAAATGTAACATGAGACATTTCCTGTTGCCGTCACAATTCGAAAAGTCCCTAGAAACACGGTGAGGAGGTATATTAGTGTTTTTGTGTATTTTATCCACTGAAATATGCCCAAACTTGTTTCAGTGGGTCATTCAGAATATTTTAATGTCTTATTTAAGGTCTGACACCCCTTCACCTGGCTGTACAGAATGGAAACAAAAAGCTGGCAAAAATCTTACTGAAGAACGGAGCTGAAGTCAACGCTGGGGTCAGTGAGTTTGTCATCGTTTCCACTTGTCCGATATGATATATTTTACTCATGCATGAGTTCCTTTCTGTGTAGTGAGATATGTATTATGATCACTAGGGTTTACTGCACAAGCTATTTGTTTATTGTGTCTTTTTTTTACTCTTTTATCATAGGATAATAAGAGTGGTCGAAGTCCACTGGTTCATGCTGTAGAAAACAACTTTACTGACATGGTTACCTTTCTGATCGAGGTGTGTGTGTGCATGTGTGTATATTTGTGTGTGTGTGTATTTTTTTTCTGTTGAGTTTTTTCACACTTCAAACGTCAAAACCAATGAGTCATCACTTTTGTCACAGTCTGTTACATTCATAGTTATCTTGTACTTCTATACTGGCAAGGACATGAACAAATAAGCCTGAAATCTATCACTTAATAACGCACATTGTCTGTGGGTTATTAATGTTCAGGCTTTTTATCATGTGGTCTGTGTCTTTCAGAGTGGGTGCGATGTGAATGCACAGTCTTACAGTGGGAACACAGCATTACACAGCGCCTGTGGCAGAGGTCATATAGAGATTGTCAGGGTCTTGCTGAAAAATGGAGCTGACAGTAGTCTGAAAAACAACCACAATGACACTGCCATCATGGTTGCAAAAAACAAAAAGGTAAGAACTGAAAGAATGGCATTGGTGTATTTGGAAAAAATGCTGTATATTAATTAGTCTTGCCTAGTGATGTATTTATTTACAATTAGGTTATTCCTTTCTTTCATAGTCAATAGATTCAACAGAGTATACATAAAATGCAAACGCTGCCTACAAGTGGTGATTCGGCTCAATTTTACTGCATATTAATGACCAGCTAGACATGTCACCAAAGATTGATTATAGTTGTATGAAGCCCCATGTAAGGAGAAAAAAAAACATTGCATTTTTAAATGCCACGGTTGTGTTTTAAAGGGATAGTTCACACAACAACCAGTTGAATGAAAATATCATTACTCACCCACATGTCATTCCAAACCTGTAAGACATTTGTTCATTTTAAAACAAAAATGAAGATATTTTTGATAAAATGAGCTTTCTGAGCCTGCATAAACAGTACCATGTTTAAGGTTCAAGGTAAAGAAGAACCACTGATCTATAATAGAGAACTGGATTGCTCATGACGTCATGAAAGTGAAGCCGCCGCTCCACCATATCGGTATTCCCCACTGTTACTATACATTCCATTGAATTAATAGGAAATGGTACAAATTTAATTAGAAAACATAACCTAGGAAGTTTTTAAATAGTGGTTTTAAATCCAAAATATCTCTGAACATTTGTATAATGCAAACACCCTATAGGCATGTAAACACTTATTTTTTAAAGTGTGTAATTTCCCCTTCTTATTAAAAAGGTTAGGTTCATTATAACATCAGGTGAACATGATAGACATGACCTCAACATACATACATATATATAACAAATAACAAAGTGCTTACTCTTAAATCTCTCTTAAACTCTTGAAAAGATTTATGCTTTGTGTGATGTTACATACCTTTATTCGCCTTATACTGTCACACACAGACTACAGGGACGCAGAGGAAATAGTCAGAGATATGGTTTACTGACAAACGGGAAGGGTAACAGGAACCAGGAGAATCAGGAGAGATGGTGGGAGGGTTGTAGACAGGGAAATCTGGGCTGAGCGAGTAGATGGGATCCTTGCGAGGAGCGGACTGTCAGTGGAACGGTGGAGATCTGAAACGGTGGAGACACAACTCACAGATAGGGAAATAGCTCTGGAGAGAAAACGCAGAGAGAGGTTAGTCTGGCTTGATTCAACGGAGTGAACGGTAGACCGGACGGTGAGTGCAGGTGAGGAGCGTGCTTTTGAAGCAGGGCTTGATTGCTGGTCAGGAGCAAGTACAGTGGATTAGAAGGCTGGTGATTGGGAACGGGTGAACTAAACAACATATCATTTATTTGAGTGTTTTTATTCACACAGTAGGCGAACTGCAAATGTTTAAACAATGATTTTGTTAACATCATTTTGAAGCAGGTAATAATTTAAAGGGTAATGCTAGTAAATATATTTGTGCAATCTTACAGAGTCTGAAATAGATGTTGCTCAATCGGGACATTAAACATATTATACACATCATAATTTATTCAGAGAAATAACTGGCAAGATGACGTGTGGTTTTCAGTACAACATAGAGCAACAGAGGCTATTGAATTATGAATTGTATATTCAAACTGATTTCTGATACTAATACGTTCATGTTGAATAATTCCTAAATAATTACGTACATAAAGAAATAGGCTATATTTTGTGTTGAATCAGTTACCTGTGTGCAGCAGACACACCCACCTAAACCATTTAGATATATCGCTTATTCTGCCCAAAAAAGCATTGCCGATAACATCTAAAGTAAAAATGAATTTACATACACATAACATAAAAACTAATCTTGTGTGACTGATTCACTTCAATTTGATTTAATTCACCTTTCCACGTTTCTGGGTTTCTCCACAGCGGAATTCATCATAGTTGGGTAAACTTGAAAAGCAGTGAATGGGATGGGACCACAAATATATTTTTTGCATTCCCATTTGCTTAAATAGCAAAAGAAAAACTCCACGATAGTGTTTTTATGACAACCAATAAAAAAGAAAATAAATAGAGTGAGACTGATAACGGCAGTCAAAAGAGAGAACGATGTGAAATTTACCATTCCTCTCATAGATGCTCCATTAGATACACCCTCGCATTCGTGTAAAAAATTAGTGTAAAATATTTTTGTAATTTGATGCAAAGGTAATATAACACAAAGAATGGTGTCATAAATGTGGATACTTAAAAAAAAAATACAAATAAGAAAAAGGGTCCATGGAAAAGGGTCCTTCACTGTCTCTCAGCAGTTTAGAATGCAACGAGCATGTGCTGCGGCTTGTTTTCAAGCAGAAGAATGGACATACGTGTTGTGGTACTCTTGTGAAAGAATGAACTAATTAAGTCATAATTTTTGTTTTCCCTTGCTATCTATGCAGGCTCAAGAAGCTCTCTTATTCAACAAAAATAGATTTGAATTTGTGTTCCAAAGATGAACAAAGGTCTAACAGCTTTAAAGTCATGAGTGTAAATGAGTAATGACAGAATTTTCATTTATGGTTGAACTATCTCTTTAAAAATCTTAAAATTTTAACATAACGTTTGACCGCCATGTTGAAAAACCATTCACAGTTCGCTTTGTTTCAGTGTCACGTTTCAGGTGGTGGAATGTCGCCACAATAACAGACCAGTGTGTAAAAGTCTTGTACGTATTTTAATGATTAGTTGATCCTGACAAGCGCTCATCGTCACAGTTGTAAACGCGACTGCTTTCTTATTTTTTGAGGGGGTTTGGTCTCATGAAATCTTTGTTTTCAGGCAAAATTTGAAAAGACGTGACAAATATGTCTCCCGGAAATCCAGTATAATTCAGCTAATTCGACGATGACTCCTGAAGTGTTTCCACTTTTGTGTGCCATATGCATCAGACTTTAAGCCAACTTTCGTGGGCGTGATGCCTGAGCCTCATAATCCATCCATGTGTATCACAATAACTTGTGTAACTCATCTAAACAAGAATATTCAATATATGGTCTTGTTTTAAGGTATCTGATGTGCTGCGTGGGAGAGGCACTCGCAGTTGCAGTGTGAAAACTAGCAGTAACGGTAGGCATCCCTCTAAAATTACTGAGTGAAATCATTTCTAAACACCTCGTTTAAAGTTTTCAATCAATTTTTGCTATCCTGTTTAGGCTCTCTGTCCCCTGGCAGCTCCAACAATTCTCCCCGAATGACTCCCACCTTTCAGCGCAGTGCGTCACTTTCTCCTTTGACTCCAGTATTGCCACGAAGTCAGTCAGCAGACAGCCTTTCAGAACGTCAGTCACCGATGAACAGCAATGAAAAATCACTGCAAACACTGCAACAGACACACCATAATGTAGTAGTGGAAAACAGGCCAGGCTACGGAATGGCGCTCCATCAATTTCCATCATATCTGTTACCGTCTGGGTACGACCAAATTAAGCCCACTTTTTCTCAAATCCCGAGAAGGATGCTATTCCCAGATATTCGCCCTTTTTACTATCCCACTGGTTTTCAAACACCTCCATATTACTCAGATGCACAGATCATCTTTCTACCCAGTTTACCTGTGCCGGTCACATATGGCTCTCCTTCACAGGGTGCCGTTAACCAATCACGGCCTTCCAGTCGCAGCAGTGACCAGTCAGACATGTCTACTGTGAGTGTAAACAGTGAAGAAAGAGGTGTAAGTTGATATTAGTTAGATGTTGTCTTAAAGGTATAAATCGCATAAAAATTTAAGTCATTATTAATTCCAAACCTTTATGGGTTTTGATTATTTTTGGTTTACAAAAGAAGCAGCAAACAGTCGCTGGTAAGCAGTGATGTCCATGGTATGGAAAAAATGCTATGAAAATCAATGGCTAACAGCAACTGTTTGGTAAGCAAAATTTTCCAAAATATCATCTTTTGTATTCAGCAGAAGTCTTTTATCATTTATTCAACCTCATGTTCTGCGGAACATATTTTGAGGAACAACGGTAACCAGACAGTTTTGGTCACTATTGACTTCCCTTGTAGGATGGAATGGCTTGTGGGTGAATTACTCCTTTAAGTGGTGTTTTTTGAATATATATATATATTAAAAAAACACCACTTAAAGGAGTAATATATATATATATATATATATATATATATTGTGCGTGTGTTTGGACAATACTGACTGATTGTAAAATTTATATGCATCTTTCAAATATTGGTTGAGTCTGATGTTATGAAGTTTTTTCCAGATAATATGTATATTTGTGTTGCCAAGTGTTTTGCTATATATATTTGGAATGATTGGTGATGTTTTGTAAAGGGCTGTGATATTCGTATAAAAAGAATGACAGGAAAACAGGACAAAAAAAAGATAATTTTGCTGTCTTGCTATTGAAATGGCACGTTGTTGGTGTGTTTATCACCATCGTTTTGATTTTCCCATTGTTTAGATTTTCCAGATTTTTTTTCCCAAAATTTGCATGACAAATCTTTTATTGCATTCATGTTTACAAAAAAAAAGAATACGGTTCATATTCTGAGGCTCTCCCATGGGTGTTTAGGATACACATATGGCAGCTGATTTCTACCAAGTACAATGCCTATAAAGGTATTGTCAGCTATTGTCAAAAATACCATGTACACAGTGACTGTACCACTTTTATTTATCTTTTTAGTGCAAGTCTGAATGGCAGTTTGAAATCACTGTCCGGTGAAGTTTTATGGCTTAAAATGAAAAGTCTTAGGGAAAAGTAGATGGCAGATGTTGAAAACATTGGATTTAAACCATTGCTAAAATCTTGAGAAACTGTGATTAAACCTGTAACTACACAGGCTTTGATGTGAATTTGACGTAAAGGTACTTAAAGGTGAAGTTACTGATGCTGTGTGAATGTGTAAGCTTTGCTTTTCATATGAATGCGTAAATAAGTGCATCATGCGGTAATCATAATGTACTATAAATAAAAATGCATATTTTTATACATAGGCCTATGTGTGCATTTCATGACTAACATTTGTATAATACATAATATGATTTTCTTCAATGTGAAGTACAAAAAAGTTTGAACATTATTCTTTTTGTTATATGAAGGTCACATTAAAACTCTTTGAAGCTTTTCCATGCCTTCATGTTTCACTACTTTTCAAATGTTTATGTATAGATTTACAGGTGCATCTCAAAAATTGTGAATATAGTGTTCAATAACGGGGAATGGGAACACTGTTAAACCGAACAGTGCACCTTACTTAGATATAGTTAGTAAGCTGTACTTAGTTGTTATACTTACTAGGTTTTACCAAGTAAGAGCAAC
>JAUMHI010000058.1:10481451-10497963 GCA_032359435.1 Enteromius unitaeniatus | reverse complement strand
AGTTTGCTTTGCAAAAATAAGGCAATCGGTTTCCAAAGTTTTTCTAAGTAAGCTGAACTTATTAGGATTTACAGTGAAATATATTAAATGAAAGTTGACTGGAAGGAAGAAATTGGGAAGAAGGGCACAAGTAACAGGGATGACCACAAGCTTGACAATACTGTCAAACAAAGCCGATTCTAACTTTGGGAGAGTGAACTGAAGCTGGAGTCAGTGCATCAAGAGTCACCGCACTCAGATATATTCCGAAAAAGCACTACCAAGCTACTTCTGAAACAGAAACATCAAAAGCCTCTTACCTTGTCTAAGCAGAAAAAGAACTGGACTGTTACTCAGTGGTCCTCTATTTAGACAAAAGTACATTTTGCGTTTCATTTGGAAATCAAGGTCTGGAAGAAGACCTGAGAGGCACAGAATCCAAGCTGCTGAAGTAAAGTGTGAAGTATCCTTTTGGGTTCTGCTGGTGTTGGTCCATTGTGTTTTATCAAGTCCAAAGTCAAAGTCTTTTTGAAATAAGTTTAAAACAAACATTTCCATGATATTCATTTAGATGCACCTGACCTGTATTTAGATGACCTTTTGTCCAGATTAAACTTTTGGTGTATGAATAAAATAATTTACTTATTTTTTATTAACAAACATCTTCTTGCAAGACATATGAGAATAACAACGTATCATAATATGTACTTACATTCTTTTTCACATTATATTTTACAGAGGTCTTCTCTGCAACCATTTAATTGTAATGTTCTTCTTTGCTGCAACTAGGAGTATGCACAGGAGATATTTACTCTTCTTACTTTTTATCAAATCCTTTTTAACTCCTAAGATAGCTATTAAAGGATCTCTGGGCAAGTTAACCTCAAGAATTTTATTAATAAGACCAAATATATTTGTCCAGTAAGGAAGCAGAATAGGACAAAAATGTGTGCGTGTGTGGCTAATTGTTCTCCACACTCTCTCCAACAAGCACTAGATTGACTTGAACTAAATTTGGCTACAATTTGTGGTGTTCTAAAAAAACGATTCATCACCTTCCACTGATATTCCGTCCATGTTCTACTACAAGTTATTCTATGCGTTTCAACTTACATTTCAGCCCAGGTCGTGTCAGATATCTCAACCCCGAGCTCTTTTTCCTATTTTAGCTTAATATAATGCGTGTTGTCTTTCTCCTTATCTTCCAGAGCCCTGTATATACTGCTAATTGGTCTGAGAATCGTGTCACCCTTTTGAACGTTAATCAACAAAGTTTCAGTTGCTGATGGGGTAGTTTTTAACGTTTTCCAATTTGGATGTTTAAAGAGGAAGCTTCGAATCTGGAGATATCTGTAGAAGTCAGTCCTAGGAATAGTAAATTCAATAGCAAGTTGTTCAAAATGTTTCTCCTTCAAAAGGTTGATGGACATACTGCAGTTGTTTCTGGGCCCATACCCTGAAGCCCGAATCCTTTTTTAAGGGCGTACATTTTTTTATCTGTGTTATGTTTGTTAACAATGAAAGACCCTTAGGAATATTATAATTCTTTTGCACCTCTCTCCATGCTAAACAAGTAACCTCTGACCAATTTCCCAGTTTATGTATACTCATCTTCTTTTCTTCGTTAAATGGAAAGGCTGCAAGTGAGTAGGGTCTGGAACTAAATTTCTCCATTTCCAACCACCTAGTTCCTACAGAGTCAGACAACCAAACTATCATGGCTCGCAACTGTGATGCTATCCCATAATTCCTAAAATCTGGTAACGCCCATCCCCCTTGAGACTTTTGCAACTGCAACGTTTTATACCTAACTCTATATACTTCCCTTGCCAGATGAATCTAGAAATCAACTTATCTAAACGAGAGAACATAGATCTCGGAGGGGACACTGGGAGGGTCAGGAAAAGAAATAATAGTGGTGGGAGTATGTTCATCCAGCCTCTATTCTTCCAGATAAAGAAAGAGGTAATATACTCCCTCTCCTTAAGTCTGAATTAATTTTTTCTAATAATTTTTTGTAATTCCCATCATAGAATTTATTCAATTTACAGGGTATGGCTACTCCAAGATACTTAATCCCCTCTTTAGGCCACCTGAAGGAGAAGGACTTTATCTGTGTTGTAATTAGGGAATTCACGGCTAGAGCTTCAGTTTTCCTGACATTGATTTTATAACCTGAATTTTTACCAAAATTGTTGATACACTCCATTAATTTGGGCACAGAGTGTAAAGGGTCAGAGACAATTATGTCATCTGCGTATAGTGATACTTTGTGTAACTCTTTTTCCACTCTTATTCCCTGAATATCAGGGTTACTTCTAATGATCTCAGCCAATGGCTCTATACACAGGGCAAAAAGAAGGGGAGACAGTGTTTTGATTGTTGTGACAGTGATTTGTTGCATCAACCATCTTTGGTAAATGGACCGAACCATACTTTTTTATAGCACTGTGGGGATGTGGCTTCACAGATCTTCTCTTGGGTGGAGGAGCACTTTCTTCGTCATCATCAGTGCTTGTGACATCACTTTCTTGGCTTGCACCAGATTGTGCCTGAGAAATCAATTTCTCAGCTAACAGCATCTTGAATTCCATGTACTGGAGGATGTCCTTCCTCTGTTTCCCTGAGGCCTGGCTATCTGAACTGTACTGGATCCAACTGTTTGTGGCAAACAGATAAAAAAAATTTAGCACTGTCAGTCCCAGACAGTCCACTTTTTGGTTTGGCCTGACATCCTATAGAAACTGATCATAAGATCACACATATTCACTCTAGAGTGCGGATCAGGCCGCGGTTTTCTGTCCGAGCCCGGCCCGCGTCCGACAGAGCAGTAACCGAACCCGACCCAAGCCTGACAGGCATTAAGATATTTATGTCGGAGCCCGATCCCAGCCCGATCTAGTTTTTTCTCATACTGATGACACATGCACTTTTTTGTGTGGAAAGCCCGCTTTTATTAAGCAACTGTAGGAAGGCGTTCGGAAATGTCAACAGATGAGAGCATCAGCGCACACGGGGCAATAAGCGCAGTTATAACACAGGCGCACGTTTGCACTCTTGTGACCGAGCCCAAACTGAACCCGAGCATCCTTTCTAAATATTTGTCCAAACCCGTCCCAACCCGTCGGGTACCGTCGGGCTCGGGTCAGTATCCATCCTCTAATCCACTCCTCCCATGTTGACATTGTACCTCAGGCACATCAAAATCATTTGTGACTTTGAGTGAACTTCTGAGCTGACTTCTTAACTGACAGTTCCCTGTTTTCTGAAGTACCTTGCATTTCATATGAAACAGACATTTAGTAAGTTCTCATGTCCACCACAGAGGACAATGGAAAAATGTGTTGTTTTCAGTATCTTAAAAATTACTGTATGTTACCCAAACCACCTAAAACTATTGATTAACAACTTATGTTTAAATAAACATTCAGTATCCACCTTTAAAAACACAATAACTGGATAAATTTAACAACTTACGTTTTTTGTGCCCATAAAACATGCTGCTCAATATGGCAGCCATTTTGGAAAGACAGATCTTCTGTTTCATTGGATGAACCCCAACAAATCACATATCACTGGAAATGCCAAAATGTCCTTTACACAGCACAAGAGGTCTTATTCATATAGACTGCTTAGTTTTTTTTAAATACAGCTGTGAAACTGTTGTCCTGTACAGAGGACAAAAATGCATTGCTGGGTCTCAGGAGGATATTAGAATTTAAGCAATCTGTTATGACGTCAAAAGTAGCCCGCGTAGAAGTACGGAGGACGATTTGCTAATAGCACCGCCCACCAAATTCAAACTCCGTCACATGATTGGTCGATCTCGATTCGTGCGTATATGTCCTCCGAGCTCGATTCAGCACACGGCCATGTTAAATCTGTAGACGGAAGAGACAAAAGCCACAGCAACAAAGAATTTCTCAAGAAACGTTCGAAGAAATAATCAAATCCTCGAAGATTTAAATCCTTCAAATTTCGGAGGTAACGAACTTGGATATAATTATTACTGAATTAGCCAGTTGTCTTTCCCAACGTGCATAGCGAGTCTCTTGCGCTCTTGTTAGCATCCAGCTAAGCTAACCTGTCTTAACAATGTAACCGCTGGCAGGCTGAGCTAGCATGCTATTTAATACTTTCAAATATAGTTAACCCGTGTCCCACTCCTCGGAAAAAACACAGTTCACCATGTCCACATAAAATCTGCGTTGTGTTGTTCTTCTTTAATGCTGGGAACTGACTGCCTGAACTCGTGCGTTGAATCGCAAAGAAGAAAACTTTTGTCGATAAACACCTTTGTGCTGCTCGTCGGCTAAGTTAGCTCGACAAACAACCCTTGACGCTCACGCACACTTCTCGCTTCAGATCTAAGCGTTACAACTTTAGCGAATCGGTAAATGACTTAAATCCTCTTCGACTTGATTCAGATGTGTTATTAATCCAACTTAGAAAATGAGATCCTAGTGCTTCCACACTTTTAATAAGTGTTAGAAACTGTTAGCTAAACGTGAGTGCCTTGCTAACAAGAATGTAATGAAGGCAGAGGATTTTACGGCATAACCGCGCTGTACTATATATATATATATATATATATATTTATTATTATTACACATTCTGTTCTCTTTGATCGAATTCTAACAAGTCTGCTTAAAAATATTTAAAGACGAACTGTGCAACTACACCTTTACTCCTTGCCAGATATGTTTTATATGGTATTTGTTTATATTTTATAATTTGGCAGGTGTTCCAGATATTCCTCTAAGCGTTCAGCAACTGTGACCAAGTGAGGAAAACGAGGCATCGCGAAGCCAAGAGTGGACACGCTTATGAACTCTTAACGTTATTTTGGACTCGTGCTCCTGCATTGACTTTCTTTAAGTTTGGAATCCCTCAGTTTGGAGTTTTTCAGCAGGGTTAATGAAGAGCAAGTGACACTGAGCAAAGTTTGAAAATCCTCACGACGAAGAGAATACGGGAATTCTAAGAGCACATTAAGAACCTTTAGCTGAGCCTTCTGCTTTTGAATGTAAATACTTGATATTTTTTTGATACCAAAAGGAATACAGAGGGTACTACAGGATTTCTGCAATCCAGCTGTTTAAAAAAAAAAAAAATAGAAAAAAATAAAATAAGTGAATGCTTTTAGTGTACATTTTCAGGGATAATGTAAAAAGTGACTTTTGAAAAGCATTAATAGATTTTTTGCTAACTTGCATTTTTGAAAATCCTTGTGCAAGACTTGAATTTTACAAGTTTGCTAGTTTTTTTGTATGTTGGCTCTAGGCTTGTGATATATTTATTCATATAAATATAATTTTCTCCTATTTTAGGAGAGCTTATTATTAACAATTATTATACGCCAGACACTCTTCTTTTTAAGAGCTCTGTACGTACCAGAAACTGTTTACACAAAAGCGCAGTGAGCGTAACGGTAAAACAGTTTTACAAATAGCTAAAAAGTAGCACAAAAAAAAAGATTAATTTGTTTGAAACTGTTGAGGGGGAAAAAATCTGACAATGGCTACAGCGAGAACAGAGATCCCTGCTTCAGTCATGCCAATGAGCAAACAGAATGGACAGTCTAAGCCCATGAACCTCCAGTCAGGATCGCTTTCTTCCTCATCACAATCAGGAAAAACACCTGTAATGCCCCAGAAAGGAAGCAGTATACCCCAAAGCAGTGGTGGTATCAGGTAATCTTGGATTTAAAATATTTTTAAGGCTCTGGTTCCTTTTGACATTGATTTATTGTGTTGTTAATGTCATTTAGGCTGTTTGTTATGGGTACAAATGTATAAAGTTGAATATGAAAAAAAAATAAAAATCTAGGTTTGGTGATGACTGGAAGAAGTGCCTGCAGCTTCCACCGAAGGACATGAGAGTGAGAACCGCAGTAAGTTCTAAAAACTAGTTTTCTTTTTGGATGGTGGTATTTTGATCTGGTTGCTGGTCCACTTGCTTTAAGTTTTTAAACCTCGTCCTTTTTGACAGGATGTGACTGCAACCAAAGGAAATGAGTTTGAAGATTACTGCCTTAAGAGGGAACTGCTGATGGGCATCTTCGAAATGGGCTGGGAGAAGCCTTCCCCTATCCAGGTAGCCCAAGTTGTATTCTAATGATAAAAATGTGTGGGTGATGTGGGTGATTGGTTTTGTCTGCTTGGTTTATGACTTGCAGAGTAAGCCTGTCTTAATGTTGATGTTTTTGCTCCTCACACTGTCTGTTTCTGTAGGAGGAGAGTATTCCTATTGTCTTGTCAGGGAGAGACATTCTTGCTCGAGCTAAAAATGGCACAGGTAAAAGCGGAGCCTACCTCATCCCCCTCTTGGAAAGGATTGACCTGAAGAAGGACTATGTTCAAGGTAGGAACAGAATATGAAATGGAAATAAGTATGAATAACAAAAAAGGCTGAATTTTTGGCTTGAGCGTCAATCTTTGGCAGTTTATATACTGATTTGGTGCTAGACGTTAACAACAGTTGTGCTACTTTATATTTTTGTGGAAATGTGATGCATACTTCTGTTCAGCATTGTTTGAACAGTTAAAAAAAAAAAAGACAGCATTTATTTATAGTAAAATAACACTACTTTAAAGGCTTGTAACTCTTACTTTTTTTTTTTTTCAAGAACTTAAATTAAATTGCACAAGCACTTATTTCAAAGTGCAAATTTGCTTTTAATTTTTTATTTCCCCCCCAACCTTTTTTAGCCATAGTGATGGTACCAACACGTGAGTTGGCTCTGCAGGTGAGCCAGATAAGTATCAACATGAGCAAGCACCTTGGTGGCGTCAAGGTCATGGCTACCACAGGTGGCACTAACCTGAGGGATGACATCATGCGTCTTGATGAGACTGGTAATTCATTAGTTCTCTATCATCTTTGAGTTTACCAAGCTTGAAAAAACTTAAGACTAAATGTGGGTAATAAAACTGAAGCCCATTTACAGTAATACACAAAAAAATAAGAGGCAAATCATATTATTGTTACTTGTGTAAATATTGCCCAAAGGTGATATTCCATGAGTGTTTTGTTTTAGCTGGGATGTCACGCCTACTACTGACTGTTTTTCGAAGTGTTGTCCTCTTGCCAAGCCACAGTCATTTAAGCAATTTTTAAATTGTGCTTCCTTGTTCCTCAAACAGAAAAGTGATGTTAGTTAAGGAGTATCAACATGATACACGCTTGATTATAATTGGTGAAAGATCTGATGTACAGGGCAAATCATCTCGACAGAGATGCTGTCCTCTTACTGTCCTAACATTTACGTTTGTGTCTCTTCAGTACATGTTATAATAGCTACCCCAGGAAGGATCCTTGATTTGATAAAGAAAGGTGTGGCCAAGGTTGACAAAGCTCAGATGATTGTGATGGATGAGGTAAGAAAAATAATGCAATAAAGGTTTCCAACTAAGCATACTGTTTAAATGCTGAAATTGAGGTTTGTTTGTGGTGGTTTTCTTGCAGGCTGATAAATTGCTTTCTCAAGACTTTGTGGTGCTCATTGAGGACATCATCAGCTTCCTGCCTAAAAACCGCCAGATTCTGCTTTATTCTGCCACTTTCCCCATCAGTGTGCAGAAGTTTATGGTGAGAACTTTGTGTTGTTATAACTTCTGGTTTTATATAATCAGTCTAGTCTTTCTGAAGTTAAATGTCTTCTTATATCCAGGATTACTTCCCATGTTTAAATGTCTTGTTTAATTATGCTAATGACACTCCTGTTGTGTAGACCAAACACCTTCAGAAGCCATATGAAATCAATTTGATGGATGAGCTGACACTGAAAGGCATCACTCAATACTATGCTTATGTGACAGAAAGGCAGAAAGTGCACTGTCTCAACACACTGTTCTCCCGGGTAAGCAAACATTCCTTTAACAGCTATTTTGCTAGTTCTCCATTTAAAGTATTTCAAAGCTTCTTTGCCGTACTACAATTTTGTCGCTGTATTGTCTTAAAGTCTTTTTGTACACTGTGTCCTCACCTTCTACAGTAGGAAGACAAAAGTCATTTCATTACCTCTCCGGATATTTGTTTATTTTGTATATATTTCTTTCCTAGCTCCAAATCAACCAATCAATCATCTTCTGTAACTCCACCCAAAGGGTGGAACTCCTTGCCAAGAAGATCACACAACTTGGCTATTCCTGCTTTTACATCCATGCCAAGATGATGCAGGTCAGCTTCAGAATATTAAACCTTTTGTAAATTTTTTATATATAGATATATATATAGATATATATATATATATAGATATATATAGATAGATAGATAGATAGATACATACATACATACATAAATACATATAATTTTTTTTTTTTTTTTTTTTTTTTTATAAATAGAAATTAGTTTTATTCAAAAGGAGGGAATGCTTAAGTTATAGTAAATATATTAATAATAATATTACAAAGATTTGTATGTCTAATGCTTATTTGATGATTTTTATTTTTTCACAAATATACTAAGCGGCTATATTTTATTTTTACATGAATATTAATAAGAAATGTTTCCTAGAACTATTAATAAGAAATGTACCAAATCAGTGTATTAGAACAATTTATGAAGGATCACATGCTTTGATTTCAACTTTTGCCATCGGAGAAATTTAAGTTTTAAAACAAATGAAAAATCGAAAAGTTGTATTTCTCCAGTATTATTAGTCTTGCTGTATTTTTATAAATGCAGCCATGGTAAGCATGCTGTTTATTTATTTATATTTTTTCATTTCTATTTATTTTTTTATCACAGGAATTCAGAAATCGTGTGTTCCATGACTTCAGAAATGGACTGTGTAGGAACCTGGTCTGCACAGGTACGGATGGCCACATTCATAGAACTGTTCAGGAATTTCCCCAAATGCTTCTGAAACCTTTTTGATGGGATCTTTCCTCTCACAGATCTTTTCACAAGAGGAATTGACATCCAGGCTGTCAATGTAGTCATCAACTTTGACTTCCCCAAAAATGCAGAGACATATCTGCACCGCATTGGTCGATCAGGTAACTGTCAGCTCAGGATTTGACTGGTGGTTTTATGGTTTGTGCTCATCTGTTGTCGTTGTCTGCATGTAGTTTATTTGAGTGTTTTCTATATGTTCTCAGGTAGATACGGTCATCTGGGTCTGGCCATTAACCTGATCACCTCAGAAGACCGTTTTAACCTAAAGGGCATTGAAGACCAGCTGATGACTGACATAAAGCCCATACCCAGCAGCATTGACAAGAGCCTGTATGTGGCGGAGTTTCACTCCATGAACCCAGATGAAGAGGCTGCTCACAAAGCGGGCGAGCTTAATTAACCCTTACTGGTAAGAAGGCCATGTCCTAAAAGACCTGATCTGAAGACCTAGTTCTATACAAATGTGACAAAATACCAGTGTCTTCCTCTCTTTTAGGAGAATAAAGGGACCAATGCTTGGCATTCTGCACAATTTCTACTGAAAACAGATGCAAAGATGATTTGTTTTCTTTTGTTTATTGTAGTTTATTTTCTCACCAAATGTTTTCGGGGTCTGGAACTGCCATGGTAAAATTTGATCAGCTGCCACAGGTATAGGGGCCAGTATAAAGTCATTAGGTTTTGTTCTCGATGGACTCACTGAGGCAGCTTACCCCTTTTTCCATTTGGAGCACAATAAGCCACTGTTCTTTGGACCCAGAGCACTGGCAAAGACCATTCACCGTCCATTACTGCTGTTCATGAGGATTTTTTTTTTTCTCTCTTTTATTTACCAGAACAATGAAATGGAAAATGCTGGCAGAAGAGGGTGCCAAAACCAAATTCCCAAGCTTTACAAGGAGTAAATTTCTAATGTGAAAGGTTTTTGCGCATTCTATAATGAATGAAGCTTTACAGTTGATCAGGGAAAACCAGGGAGGAAGTTTAACACATTCATAATGGTTTTCTGTTGGTAGTTCACATCTTTGTGTGTGTGTGTATTTTCTGGAGCATGGATTGTGCTTTCATTCTAATACAAACAACATTTAGACATTTTGTTTGGCTAACTTTTGATACGCCACTGTCATCTTTCCCAAAAATTGATCAAAAACATTCAACCCCTTTTAAGTCTGTCTACGTGTTGTCATGTTCACTTTGGCCATCTTGTTTCTCTAAGTGCCTTACTCTATTATATTCTTCCTCCGGGAAGGACGGAGCACTATAGGTGCGTTGTGCAAAAAAAAAAAAAAACTCTGCTTTGGTCAGGATTTTCAGTGGAAGTTATTACCTGCTAGATTAGACTTCTATAATACCTCAACCCCATAAGTTGCTTGTTCTCTATTTGACCCACCAGTTTGTTGGTAGTGAACAGTACCTACCTCAGCATTAGCTGGGTGAGCAATAGATTCGCTTGTGTCCAAAAACAAGGTACCCCAGCTCAGATGTTTGGTGAGGCCGAACTTTAATTTCATCAGTTCAGCCGGCATTTTTGAAACCTGGAGGACAGTTTAGATTTGTTTGATTTACTGTTACACACAGACATACAGTCAGGTTTAATTTTATGAAAACCATGAAATGAAATGTGATTTGATCAGATTCAGTTTTACCCTAGTGGTGTCTAATACACAGAAACAGAGTAATGTTTTTTTACAACATCATAGCACAAATGCTGTGATGAAATGGCAGCTGTAATAAAGTTGGTAGCTCTCAAAGTGTAAACTTTTGTGTCCCCCGTTGTATGTGTTGAATTGTGCTCTCTTGGACATGTTGTATTAAGTAGAAGCTGTATGTTTTACTGCGAGGATTCATGGGAGAATGGTCAAAAGCTTTTTGCTCCAAATGTTAATGCCAGCCTATCCTGTCCCTTCTCTTTTAAGCAAAATAAAGTCCAGCATATTCTCCAGTTGTTTGGTTTTATTTTTTGTTTTTTTTCAAGGAAACTAATGTTAACACTCCAGTGATTCGGTTGGAATTGGTCCAAAATTAATAATGTAAATTAATCTTTGTGGTATATGCAGTTGACAGATTTAACATGTTCCACATACTTTGTTCCATGCATTTTAACGTTTTCTTTTTTTGTACATTAAATCATGCCACCTCCAGATAAATTCAGCTAAAGTGGCTATGTGTTAAAGGGTTTCTTCCCAATCTACAATTTCTAAATTGTATTTCTGTAAGGTAGAATAATGTAGTTAAATGAGGCAGTTTTTCACACTAACAGTTTCTTTACTGCCTTTTAAATGTTTAGAAACTCCATCTCATTTTGTAAGGTACAACATGGAAAAAGCCACAAGGTTAAACCCACATGATACCATGGCTGAGCAAAACAAAGGGTGGGTTTCAGAGAACTTACAGCAGAGTTGCCACATACAACACATTACTGTGGGGCTATTTAGCTGCAATGGAAGCAGCTCTTAAAGACCTCAATCTTTTAAGCACTTAGACCTCTTTGGGAGACTAAAGTGTCTAAAAGAAAACCCTTTCTGAGAAAGATTAATAATACCTCCTGCTTGAAATCATTAACAATGTAAAACCTCAGAAGATAATTTTGTGCTCGCATTTAGTTTGCATTTAAAAGCATTGACTCTTATGTAGCATATGGACGTTTATGGTTGAAATATTTAATATTTATTTTTATAACATATATATCAATATAATTGTTTTTCATTAAATATGACAATTCTGCATTAAATGTAACAAAATTTCAACATCTAGTTCAAACTGTTTTGTGACCTTCCCTTAGTCTATTTTTTAATTGTATTAAAATAACTTTAACGAAAACATGCTTGTATCAAGAACAAATGCAAACGCACATCTCATACCCTTGAAGAGTAACTTTGGAGGAGTGGAGAGAGCACGCGTCACGAGCACTCGTAGTTCCTTCCCCGATGACCTCACGAGGACGCCATACTCGGTACCCAATCATCAGGCGGTGGTGGTGTCTTTTGTCCAATCTTCTCTTAATACAGCCGGAATGGGCGGACCAAGACGTCGGTTACGTAGGTTGTCCCTTGCATCCTACCGGTGCCTCTCAGCGTTTAACTGGACTGCATTGCTTAACGTGAGTATAGCACGAGGCCTACAAATAGCTACATAAATTGCATTCATACATTTGCTATTTATTAGTCCGCCATATGCTGACAAGAACGACTGTCCAGCTAGTATACAGTGCAGCCTTCTTCTCGCGTCTCCCTCAGATTTGTGCCACTCTTTTACATCACAGCATGTTAGCTAGTTAGCTAGCATTAACCTTAGCTTACCTGCTATTTAGCCAATGAGGCGTGAATGAAGCCCCACATGCTAGTGCACTACTTTTCTCTGATGAGCCAGGTTCTAGCTGTTGCTATGCGCGCAAAACTGGCTTTCATGCCAAAAGAGTCGCAGCTTGACTAGTTGTCAACTGTGTAAACCGGGAGAGATGAAGGTTTCGCTTGGTTTTGGCAGTTGTTGGAAGCATATATATGTTGTTTACTGCTAGTATGTCTCTGACTGTAGTAACGTGACCTTTTGCCCTATGGTTGTTGTCAGCTAATTATAACATTTAATGCTATTTTAATCTTACTGGACTGTTGTATTTTTCCTCAGCATGGGCAGTGTGTTGGCTGCCAGCTCCCCAAACCCACCCTCAGCCTCAGGGGGTGCAGGTCTGGTGACAGTACCCCCAGGTTTCACCATGCCCCCGGTGTCTGCTGTCCCAGCTTCCTCAGGCACACAGGGGCAGGCCGGGACAGACGCAGAGGCCTCTCTCCCCAACCCCGGCACATTTGAAGAATGTCATCGGAAATGCAAAGGTTTGTCTTCGGTGTACCTTCGACAGTTTTTATGATCTGTTTTAATTTTTACTTACAGTGCTTTTTGTCTACTTTTCAGAGGTCTTCCCTGTGCAGATGGAGGGGGTACGGTTGCTTGTCAATAAGGGCTTGAGTAATCACTTCCAGGTAAGTTATCACACACTTCTGTCACTACTTGTAAACGAGAGATAGAATATATATCACGTCTTTATTTGCTTCATTAGGTTAGTCACACAATTACTCTAAGCACCGTGGGGGACTCAGGGTACAGATTCGGAGCTACGTATGTGGGCAGCAAGCAAACGGGACCTGCAGAGGTGAGCCTTTTAATTGCTTTAAAACTGGCTAGTGTTTTCGTGTCAGCTTGTTGTTATTTAAAAAACAGAACAAACTTTTGCTGGTACGATAGCCTTGTGGGTAGCATATTGACACACAGGGCTGTTGTGCTACGGGCGTCCCAAGTTTGAATCCCTACTCGAGACCTTTCCCAAACCCGCCCCATATCTTAACCACTTTCCTTTTGTCAGTTTTCACTTGTCCTGTTATAATAAAGGTAACGATGCCAAAATGAATATAAAATACAAACCTTTTCAAAATAATAAGATATTATAATATTTCAGTGATAAATTTACAATATTTATTTTTTAAGCAATTCAATGACAAGATAAAATGTTATTTTTTTTTTATAGTGGTTGTATAATCTTTTTTATATATATATATATATATATATATATAGATAGATAGATAGATATAGAGATAGAGATATATATAGATATAGAGAGAGAGATATATATAGATAGATATAAACTAATATTGTCTAGAATCCATTTATTTTTAACAACTATGGTTTTCAATGTAGATTTTTTGCTTTGTAAGCAGATTCTGTCAAGTGAATATTCCAGTATTGTGTAAGAATTAAATGCTGAGTAGAATGTGATGTCAACACCTGTCTGTCTTCCTCTTTTCTGTCTATCTGTCTGTCCGTCTGTCGATCTCTCTCTCAGTCTTTTCCGGTCATGGTAGGTGACATGGACAACACGGGCAGTCTAAACGCACAGGTCATCCATCAGCTTACCAGCCGCATTCGCTCGAAAGTGGCAATGCAGGTATGTATGACTTCAGTCATATTCACAAACTATGAAAGTGAATCAGCAGATCCTACACATGGTATAGTTTTTTATGACACAGATGTATTGTACAATTGTTTGTTGGATTAGTTATGGGCTAAACTGTTTTCTCTCAAACTGTGAGCAAATTAATTTCTGAAAATATAGTGAGAATAAATAAATCCCTTCATGGTCTTTAAGAAGTTAATCCTAATCACACGATTAAATGCTTCTTAAAATTGCAGCTTTGTCCAGAGATCTGTTGTTGTGGTAAATGAGGTGCGATGCTGCATAGTGTGTTGTTATTAATTGCCTGAATAAATGATGCGTTACAGACACAGCAACACAAGTTTGTAAACTGGCAGTGTGATGCAGAATATCGTGGCGATGACTTCACAGCTGCTGTTACCCTTGGCAACCCAGATGTACTCGTTGGATCTGGTAACGCATCATAGTCCATGACTCTCAAGTTCCAAAAAACACGATACAAAAAATTATGTTTACATGATTTTACACACATTTTTTAAAAGAACTGTTTTCTATTTGAATATATTTAAAGTGATTTTTGTCTTTAGTATGATATGATCATGCTGAGTTGCTGGTTAAGAAACATTTCATATCATGCTGAGCCGCTTTATATTTTTATGAAAATGTTGATGCTTTTTTCTTTGTAATATGATGTAATGCATTCTTGCTGAATAAAATAAGATTTGCATTCACTACATTTAGTATTACATTCACTTTCATGTTTGGTTTGTCAGGTATCATTGTGGCGCACTACCTCCAGTCCTTGTCTCCTTCTTTGGTGTTGGGTGGTGAACTGGTCTATCACAGGAGGCCAGGAGAAGAGGGCACCGTCACATCATTTGTGGGCAGATACACAGGTGTTCATTTGCAGATCATTCTTCATCACATTTTATGGTTTGGCAGAAAATCATAATTCAATTGAATGACCTGTTTTTTTTTTTTTTCATGTTCAGGTAGTAACTATGTCGCCACGTTGACTGTTGGAGGAGCTGGTGCACATGCGTCATATTACCACAAAGCTAATGATCAGGTACTCCATACTGTAAATAGATGTATTAAATGACAGATTTGTTACTTGAGATAAGACCCTTGATTTGTTAAACTCACTCCTTTGATTGTTAACCCCTCCCACAGCTGCAGATTGGGGTAGAGTTTGAGGCCAGCACACGGATGCAGGACACGAGCGTGTCGTTTGGTTACCAGTTGGATGTACCTAAAGCAAATCTGCTTTTTAAAGGTATTGAAAGACTTTTCTTGAAACACTTGCATTCAAAACAATTTGACATTGATTTGAATTAGGGGCTGAATAAATTGGGAAAGCAATCTAACTATAATGTTTCAAATTAAAAATGCCATAAGGATTTAAAATAATTCAATTTACATATCAATATGGCTACAAAATAATAATAATAGCATTTTTATTCATTTTTAAAAAAATATATTATTATGAATTGTATAATAATGACTGTATTTTACATTTAACTGTAAATTTACAGCAAACGTAGGCTACATGCACACAACAACATTGTAGTAATGTAAGAAAAAAGTTTCACACACACACAAAAAGGTTTTCAAAGCGTTTCTCGTTTACGTATTCCATGCCAGTAGTTGGCGCTGTCACCTTGTTAGTAAACAGTACCTGTAGGGGTATGATGTATATGATGCATCTCTGCTGTTGGTTGTAATATTAGAGAAGAAGCATTAGCAACAATAACAGAACCATGTACTTTGCCGTTATAGTGTGTGTTTGTTCATGCTTTCCTTGCCTTTAAAATCAACACATATTGTGCATGGCTACATACCTGACACATACTACACATGCACATGATGTCACCAATTTCAGTTTTACACCGAAACAATAACAATGGTGTTTTCAAAAAATTGCACCATTTTCAAAAACATAAATTTTCAGCCCCCCAAACAATATTGTCATATAAATGAACAGGCAAAACACTTTAAGGCCCGGTTTCACAAACGGTTTAGCTTAAGCCAGGACTAGGCATTAGTTAAATTAAGATATTTAAGCAACTTTTACAAAAATGCCTTATAAGAAAATATTACAGGAGAGCATCTTAACAAAGAACAACGACACTGACATGTTTTAAGGTATGTCAGAGCAAGATATTTTCATCTTAGATAGCTGAAACATGCAGTTTAATCTGGGACTAGCTTAAGCCTTGTCTGTGAAACTGGGGGTAAAAGTTTCCTGTTTTGGGCTGAAAACATTGTGTAAATAACCCCTTATTTACAGATTTGTTTTGTGAGTAAGTATTTAAGTTATGATCCAGTATGGCAGGGGTTCTCAACCTTTTGCAAACTGGGCCCCCCCACCCTCATCAGGGTCTTGACCTGACTCCAGCTTGTCGCCGTAACAGACTTGAGTGGGCAAATGCTCACATTCAATGGCGTCTGGCACGTTGGAGAGGTGTTCTCTTCACAGATTAATCTCGGTTTACATTGTTCAGGGCAGATGGCAGACAGCGTGTGTGGCGTCGTGTGGGTGAGCACTTTGCTGATGTCAATGTTATGGATCGAGTGGCTCATGGTGGTGTTGGGGTTATGGTATGGGCAGGCATCTGTTTTGGACGAAGAGCACAGGTGCATTTTATTGATGGCATTTTGAATGCACAGAGATACCGTGATGAGATCCTGAGGCCCATTGTTGTGCC
>JAUMHI010000058.1:10408864-10481351 GCA_032359435.1 Enteromius unitaeniatus | reverse complement strand
TAGATCTTTAAGTCCATCTCATGAAAAATCGGAGCAGAAACAAAGGTGTTGCGTTTATATTTTTGTTGAGTGTATATTTCGTATAATAGATCAAAATCTTTGCCGGTCGGTTAAAGGCAGGGTATATGATTTTTACAAAATTAAGCAATTAAAATGAACGTCCCTACACGCAATACTGAAAAAACACCTAATGTAATACACGGTGCAACGTGAACAATCTTAATGTCATAATCAACACGTCTATTCAGTTTCGGACTCTTCGGACTTTTGAGGCCTGTGCAGCTCTCGAGGAGAAATCAAACAAATGATCCAAACTCAAGAGCAGAGATGCAGTTTGCATGAAATAAAATTGTGAGCCAAGATGCTCAAACCTCAGCAGACCTCAGTTCCGTGCTTCACTCTGAACATTCAGGCCATTTGTATTTATTTCATTCAATTGCAGCCTTTACCAAAAGCTGTATTGTGTTATTATTATTATTATTATTATTATTATTATTTATTTATTTTTCAATGAATTGTGCAAACTTGGTTTTGTTCCAGTGCTAAGCTTCTCTGTCCACTTCTTGTTCTTCAGGTTCTATAGATAGCAACTGGGTGGTTGGAGCGACGCTGGAAAAGAAGCTGATACCCCTTCCTCTATCACTAGCTTTAGGCGCCTTCCTTAACCACCGCAAGAACAAGTTTCAGTGTGGCTTCGGAGTCACCATCGGATAGAACGGCCTTGGCAACTCAAGAATCTCAACAGATACAACCCTCCACCACGCTTGGACCGGTGCAAAGAGACATGGGGACATGGACCAACACTGAAACGGACTCGGACTCCCAGGATTAGTGTGTTGAAACTTCACATGGACGGACCAGGACAAAGAGCTCACAGGACTGTCCAGCAGAGCTCTCATCAATCTAAATGTTCAGTTATCTGATCAGACAGTCACATAAGGTTTGTTTTTAAATAGGCATCATTTGAAAGAAGTATGTTGGATGTGCATAACATTACAGGTGTTTTGAAAGGACATGCGTATCCATATTCACAATATGATTCATTCTGATACAGTCAGAAAATATGGACATGCCTTTGCTTTTTATTTCTATTTGAGACACAAATTGTTTTCTGTTTTCATAAGACGGTTTTCTTAAGAGCTGAAGACTTGCGTCGTCTTCATTTTTTGATCATGGAACAAAAACACTTGGGTCTATATAAATGCAATCATGCGGTTTTTGTGTTTTCTTTTTTTACTTGTTCATGTCAAAAATTAAAATTATCTTCAATAATTCAATTCAGTAATAAAATGCTGTTTATGTCAAAATGATGAGAATTCAATGCATGGGAAACTCTGGGTTTAAATAATGGGTTGTTTAAGTCGATGCCTGTGTCCCTTTGTCTCAAATAACTAGTCAATCAGAACTGTCTGAGACTTTTCTGAGATCTTTTTCCTGTGTTTGTCTGTTAGGGTCTTAGGGCCAAATTCGAATGCCGGTTTCTTATTGACCGGGCGCAACCAACCAGACTGTCCTTTTTTATGTGTCTCTACATGAAATGCATCACTAAATTTTCCACATGGAAGAATTTCCAAAGTTTTGTATTGTTTTAATTAGTTGTTGTACACAGCCAAGAGGTATTTGGGGCAGTCAAAGGGGTGGTGCAGATACTGTAATAAACCTTAAGCTGGTTTTAATGCCCATGTCTCATGCTGATTTCATGTCTTTGTGACATGGTGGAGTACTATAACACAGGCTTTTGGCCTGATTCGAATGGATTGTTTTACAGTGCAATTGTTGAATAAACATTTGGTTGTCAACTGAGCTTTGAAAAGCAGGTTTTTATTGTCATTGCTAGAGATGAACGAAGTCTTACTCTAAGAGTTGCAGGATAAAAGCCTAGTTGATCTGAGGTTTGACACGGAGGTCATGAGAAAGGTGCAAATGTTTATTAAAAAAAAAAATTAAGTCAGGATTGACAAGCATAGTGCATTTACATTTGTACTACAAACATACTATAAATGTGTTTTAGATTAACATAAACCAGATTTTAATTAAAAAAGATTTCAAAAAGTTCTATATTTCAACTTCCAAGTATAATAACCTTTCAATAACAGACAGAACAACTGTAACATCTGCATTAAGTTTTTCCGCTCTGTCTCATGTGGTTCTGGATCATTCTCTTCATGACCTGGTCCAACTCGAGATCTGACACCTGAACATCTGTGTTTCCGCAGCCAACTTTTGGACAGCTGTGAAGAATGACAGAAAAGTTGGCAACAGTGGCTGTTTCTTTTCTACACACTATAGTTCAGGGGATACGTTAAAGTGATTGAACTTGACAGACATGTGCAATGTTAGAAAAAAAAAATTCTATTCATCAAAGAATCCTGATAAAATGGTAGTTCTCACAAATACATTAAACCTTTTTAACATTGATATAAGATTCAATAAAAAATCTTTAATAAGTTTAACATTATACATAATGAGCTTTTGAGCAGCAAATCAGCATATTAGAATGATTTCTGAAGGATCATGTAACGCTGAAGACTAATGCCTGCTAAAAATTGCTAAAAGTTTTGCAATCATTACATTAAAATAAAGTTAATTTAAATTGTAATAATCTTTCACAATATTACTGTTTTCATTGCATTTCTCATTAAATAAATGCAGCTCTGTTGAACAGATTATGGAAATAAATTTTGCATAATTGTATACTATATACTTATTTAAGACAGCGAAAAGAAAGAATTGAGCAGTGAATACAAACCGAAATTTCTTCTTATTTTTGTGCTTGGTCTTAATCATTTCAAGTACAGCCTCTTGGTCATAGTAATGATGGCATTTCTTGTTTTTCATTGGATTGACCATCTCAACCTGTCAGATACAGCAAAATGTTTGACTGTTATGAAATGTTATATTTCTTCTTCCAATACAAGTAGCACACAAAAACTTTTAACTCAAGGGCTATAACATCTGCTGCATTTGATGATGTGAAATGATGCAGATGTTTACCTGGGTGAGAGGGCAGATGAAGTTTGTCTGGCTCTGTGTTACAGCAATGTCTTCATCCAGCTCCTCTTCTTCATTCTCAGCAGCGGTTTGACCCACTGCATATACATCATGCATAAACATACACTTAGGACCTGCATTACTTAAAACGTATCAATGTCCTGTTTGCACGAGGGGGTGAGTTCCTCACCTTGCATGGCATATTTCTTCACACTGTCTCTGAAGGCAACAACCTTGCTGTGCCTTTGCAGGTCTGCATCTGTAACTCCAGCCATAAGCTCAGTGAATCTCTCCTTTACAGAGTTTCTCAGGTGAACCATGGCCTCTGGAGGTTCACGTCTGACCTGCAGGACATGAGGGTGGCTCAGTGGGAGACGTGACAAAAATAAAGCACCAGTGGCAGTCAGTTAACACGAACCTGAGCAGTCATCTCATCAACAGACTCCACAAAACAGTTGATTTCTCTGTCCAGTCTCGAGCACTCCAGAATCATCTCCTCCAGCTTCTTCAGAGCTGGACTGTTGTCCATACCTGAAATCAAATATGAGATACACTTTTAAAAAAAAATATGCCCAAAAGAAAGCTGAATTTTCAGCAGCCATTACTTCCATGGTCAGTGACACATGATCTTTCAGAAATCACCCACCTTGGGCTTCAACTATTCCCAGGGCAACATCTGATACCATGTCCATACAGCCTCCAATATCTGCTTGACATGACTTCAGAGTGGACAAGGTGGACTGCACTGAACTTAGAGACATCTTTGGAAGCTATATGGGGGGGGGGCACAGAACACAAAAAAATATGATACCATTCACTTTTATTGTGTGAAAAAAAATATACTTCTATTTTTCTATTTAATAAAATGCACTAACAATTTATTGATTTAAGCGGTAAGCTATGGTATGTCCGTTGCCTATAATTTCATTCAAACACTCAAATTACTTACCTACGATATTTTTGCAAATACAATCACATAAAACGAAACGAAACCTTAGCTCCACCAAAAGCAGCGCCACACAGCTGCCGTTTCCGGTTTCAAAACGCCTCGAAATAGACGTCAACATAAAAGACTTTCAACGAATTCATAAAGGGCTCTTAAATGTCTCGCTACGTTTCACATAATTGTGGTAAATGTAGCGACTACAGCCCGCAGAGGTCATAAAAAACAAAATGTTTTAAATGTTTCAAATTTTTTTTGTTTCGAATTGGAGAAGTCCCGGTATTTCTTCTCATGGCTGTTAATTTGACAGTCGAAGCGACCGGAAACACGCAACAAGAACGCGTCTGTACGCAGCCACGTCATGTAAACTAAACGGGGAAGGACTGCGTACACCAGTGCAACCAAAATAGAAGACGACTGAAACAGCATTTCTGCCCTGTGATCACACACCTGATCGTGGCACCTGCTCGCTTTCCTAAACTGCATCGGCGGAGAACAAAAAGAGAATCTCCAGGCTCTCCAATCATATGGCAAGATGTCAGACATCGGGGACTGGTTCAAAAACATCCCTTTCATCACTCGTTACTGGTTTGCTGGCTCTATTGCAGTGCCGCTAATAGGAAAGTTGGGATTAATCAGTCCTATGTACCTGGTGTTGTGGCCGGAGGCGTTCTTTCATAAATTCCAGGTGGGTTCCATTGAATGAAACAGTACGGAGAGTTTAGGACAGGGCCTTGTTTAGGCCTCGCACTGG
This sequence comes from Enteromius unitaeniatus, assembly GCA_032359435.1. NCBI lineage: Eukaryota > Metazoa > Chordata > Actinopteri > Cypriniformes > Cyprinidae > Enteromius > Enteromius unitaeniatus. Next base: position 10,476,663 of record JAUMHI010000058.1, on the reverse strand, counting down.
ACCAGCGTCACACTGACGCCGAACACGAGATCTGTGCTGGACTTCAGCGGACGCTTTAATCATTCGTGTTCAAAATCTCATCACAGTGCACCTAAATTACGTGGTTTGTTATATATCTTCTTGTACATTAGAAAGCTTCAATGTTTGTTATGTAAAGGTTGTCGAAGCGAATATGAATGCTTAATACGATGTTTAATGATTGTGCAGAATGTGAATGATAAGAGATCGTAAAAAGCGGAACACGTGCTATTTGTGCAGCGACAGTATCCCGATTTATTTAACCTGCTCCCTCCACTTGCACGTCACCATTAATGTGTTTTACTGGTGAATTGAAACTCGTATTGAAAGACAGGAAATGTAATTTGAATCAAATTGCGCACCCACAGAAAAAAATAGTCAAATTGAACGAGTCCCAGGCGGCTCTGCTCGACCAATGACAGCCGAGTACGCGTCTGAGCCTACTTCCGGGACAACAGGCATTTCATGGCATGCCAAATTAATTTTTTTTCTTTTACAGTAACTGCTTCTTGTTGTGACTGCAAATATTTTAACCTTGTTTACTAAAACTACTTACGTAATGTGTGTTTTGCGATATATTTTAAATAATGGTTTTCTGTTTCTGCATATATATGTGTATGTGTGTGTGTGTGTGTGTGTGTATATATATATATATATATATATATATATATACACACACATATATATATATATATATATATATATATATATATACATACATACATACATGTTTGTGTGTGTGTGTATATATATATATATATATGTATATATATGTAAATGTATATTAAAATACGTAATTAACCTTGATCGTTATTCAAAATAGGATATTTATAGTTTTCGGTGCCAGTAATTTCCACCAGGTGGCGCCAAGTAATTTCTTTGTGGGCTAAAAATGTCTAAAACGAGAAGATTAAGAAACATTTCCATCCTTTTTACTATTGTACCAAATTATGAGCTTCTGTGGGGGGTTAAGGAACATGTTAATATCAAGTGTATTTATAGGCCTCGATTATATAGAGTATAATAATACTTTTAATAAGTATAATAATATGATAATGATAAATTTGATTAAACTAGTCTGTGGAAAAGTTTAATCAAAAGAGATCATCATTGTGAATAAATAAATAATTAAAAGCTAAATTATTAAATATTTATTAAAATAAAACAATGTAATAAAAGTTGCATAATATAATGCTGCAGCATTATGGGCAGGATAAACATAATAATAAATGTCACCATGGGCCACAAAACCATAAGGGTCAGTGTTTTAAAATTGTGATTAATACAGCTTCTGAAACTAAACTGTCCATTGATTCATGTTTTGTTAGGTTAAGACAATGTTTGGCTGAGATACAACAATTTGAAAATCTGGAATCTCAGGGTGCAAAAAACCCAAAGAAAATCGCCTTTAAAATTGCCCAAATAAATTTTTAGCAATGCATATTACTAATCAAAAATGAGTTTAATTAGATTAATAAAGAAAAAACAATAATTTCGACCCATACAATTTATTATTGTTATTGCTACAAATATACCAATGCTACTTAAGACTTAAGGTTTTGTAGTCCGGGGTCACAAATATATAAATATTTTCCAAACAACATCTTACACAGATTTATACTCTTTATTTATACAGCTCTTTTAAACTGTAGGAAGGGGATCCCTTCAAAAGGATGATTATATTTGGCTGTCTGTGTCCTGTAAAAGATTGCGAAGCTAAACTGTGTATTGGAATCATACCCCCCCCCCCCCTAAGAATTAAAGCCTTCAAGAAATTATTTTAATATGTGTTTGAAAACCCACATGACACCATCTAGTCATTTCACGAGTGTTTAACATCCGTCACGTGTCACTCTGTCCTTAACAGTGAGATTTCGCAGATGTTTCTAGTTTTGAAATGACAGCATTATTGCTTTAAATCTGTTTCCCATGAAATTCAGGCACAGAGTAATTTGACTGCTAATGGTTAATTAACCTGTGATTGGTTGTAATTTAGAAACTTCCACACTCCTTTTTATATGGTGCTTCTGTGATTTATCGACTCCCTTTGAACATACTCTAAGCTTAACTCCTGAACAGTTCAGGATCTGGATTATGGCACAGATGCAGGAAGTAAAATAAACTAGAGCAGAATGAGTGACATCACCCACTTTAAAGTGCATACACTTAGCCGAGGTTAAGATAAAGCTTTTTGTCACAGTGATCCGGTGCCCACATTGACACATTTGTCTTGTGAAGGAACCATTTAGCGGTTGAGAAGCGGCCAAATAAGCCTCTCCCCGTCCTCTCGCGGCCCTGCTGTGCTTTTTAACCCACTTTTCTCTGTGCTGCAGTCCACAGAGGTCACCTCTCCACACAAGTGAGCTGGCGTGATTTATGCTGCAGTGCGCGAGGGGGCCGTTGGACTGCCTGGCTACCGCAGAGCCAGTTCAGACGCCAACTTCAAAGCGTTTGCTGCTCAGCGGATTCACAGTCCCCCAGATCGAAAACCCTGCTAGCTCAGACTTTCTGTGTGTGCCGGAGGGAGGAGAGAAAGTGCTAGAAGTGAGGGAGGGATACAGGGAAAGGGAGGAGAACGAGAGAGCCGAGTACTAAAGAGAGGGATAAGGTGTTCAGGGCAAATTAAACACCGGAGAGTGTTACAAAAATTTGTGCAGGGGAGTGTGTTTGTTGTTTACTGACCCAGATTTTCTAGTCTGGGAATTACCGAACAAATCTGGATAACAGACCAGATGAGTGCCTGTTCTTCTCGGAGCGTGATGTCTGTGTAATAGCTGCAGTCGTGCTCAGCACATGGATAATGAGTCCACAATGTGTGGGGAATCAAATCTGCAGTGCAAGCTTTGTAGCTCTAACTTTCAGGCGGTGCTGGTGACTGCATACAAATGCTGCTTGCTGGATATTCTCCATGCCTGTTGGTTTTCTGTACTTCTACTTCAGTTTGAAGGGATTGTACAGATTATTCATTCTCATTAAGCGTGTTGTTTACCATTGACTTCTATTGCATGGACAAAAACATCCAAAATATATATACATATATATGTTTTTAAAAAGAAAGTCTTGCTTATTTAGACATCATGAGGAGGATTAAATAATGACAGAATAAAAAAAAATTAGGTCAGATATCCCTTTAACTATGTCCGTTGGTTTTTAGATCAGTAATACTTCAATACATCGCTGGGCATCTCCAACTGTGATCTGTGTCAAGTCATTAATCATTTTTCCGTTTTCTCTCAACAGATATGGAGACCAATATCTTCAACACTGTATTTCCCAGTTGGCCCAGGAACGGGTTTTCTATACCTGGTTAATTTGTATTTCCTCTACCAGTACTCCACAAGGCTTGAAACAGGTAGCTTCTGTTTTCTTAAATTGATTAACTATTATTTAATTAAAATAATGCGTGACTGGACTTAACAGTGCACTCAGTATTTTTAGTTTCTATCTTCAATTTGTCATATGCCGCTTTAAACGCTTAAGCTCGCTTAATGTTTAAGTCAGGTTGATTCAGATTGGCTGTCAGTGTTTTATCATGTTGTATATAATACAACAACACACAGGAACAACATTTTCGGATTTTTTTTGTTGCCAGCCAGTCAGAATCAAGCCCATTTAAAGAGACTATAAATTTGTCAGCAACAGACATCAAAACTGCTGCACGCTAAACAATGTTATCATCCACACGCTAATATAGTTATTGTTATAGTTGCGTTCATAGTTGGTATGAATGGGGTTTTTTATACTGCCACCTAGTGGTATAGGTGCGGCACTGCATGTTTTCACTTGGTAAAAATGTAATCCTGATTAATTCTATACCATGAGCGAAAATGTCCAATAATAGGGAGGTTCCTAATATAAAGTAAGAATTATTCAGGTAATCAAATTATTTCGCCCCTATAAGGCGACCCACTTCATGTAAAATAAAATGTCTATTATTAGTCTTATGATGACTTGTCATATCATGTCATATTTTTTAAAATAATGCGCTTTGTGTAAAGTTTTATTTGACCAGAAAGTGAAGTGATGATTACTATGGGATGTGACATATCATCTCTTTTCCATTTCACAGGAGCTTTTGATGGAAGACCAGCAGACTACATGTTCATGCTTCTGTTCAACTGGATTTGCATCGTCGTATCCTTTCTGTCCTGCGCACACTGTACTGTAATATTTTATTATAAGATTAAATGTGTCATTCAGTGCAACGCAAACAAGTGATTAGTCATAGTCATCAAATGATTTGTGTCTGTACAGTGCATACCCATTAACAGTGAATGACTTCAGTCAATAAATGTGATGTGCTGAATTCAGCATTTTAGTATATTACATTAAATGATTTCATGTCCTCTGAAGATGTGGGTTCCATGCTATGCAGTGTCCACTCAGCAAGAAAAAGCTTTTCTAGGAGTCATGTTCATTTTCTTTTAGACACACAGCCTTTATTTGTGCTTAACATTTCTAATTCAGATAACAGGCCTAATGATGGATATGCAGGTTAGTCTGAGTATTTTCTTTCTTTTTCTGTGTGACGTGTGACATTGGCACTTGGTAAAATGGAAGATATCTATTAACAAGTCAAGTAATGAAGCTCTTTATTCTAATCTTTATTCTTCACCTTTTAATTAATGCTGTCAAACGATTTATCGCCTCCAAAATATATATTTTTTTGTTTACATAAGATGTGTGCATATTAATTTTGGCTTATGCTCAGGAAGGCTGCGTGTAATATTTAGAGAGATTATCACAATTCAGTCCAAATTTAGTGTATTTTAAAGTGTAATTTAATCCTGTGATGTCAAAAGTGGGTTTTCGGCAGACGTTACCCCTTCAGTCTTCAGTGTCACACAATCCTTCTGAAATTATTTTAATATGCTGATTTATTTTATTGTCAGTGCTGAAAACAATAGATTTATTGTGGTTAATGGGTTATGAAAGAAGATGTGAAAATGCCCCCTGCCTCCCTACATCATGTTTCAAACATGAAATTGCATCAGAAGTAAATGTTGCCCCTCTTATTTGGAGTAACTCATCATTAAATGAAGACTTTTAAAATGGTATCAAAGCCTTTTTTTAAATCATCTGAAACCTTGTGCAGCTTAATCGAATGACAACCTTGTGTGATTAATGAGCATTCTTCTGCACTGCTGGAATTCCCACGGAGTTAATTAAGCTTTTTATTGTAACCTATTAGTTGCTTTAGCATTGCATGACATTTAAAAGTATCTTTTGTCTTTATTTCGTGAAGGCATTTTCTGTAATGTTAAGTTTTAGCTCTCATTTCCTTATTTATTTGTTGCTTGTTGTGTTTTGCAGCTCCTTATGATCCCTTTGATCATGTCTGTTCTGTACGTCTGGGCTCAACTAAATCGTGACATGATTGTATCTTTCTGGTTCGGCACCAGATTTAAGGTATACAATATTACTATAGTATGATTTTACATGACTTGCATTTTAATGCTCCACACTGATTTTTTTCACACTAACACAGGCTTGTTATCTCCCTTGGGTCATTCTGGGATTCAACTATATCATCGGTGGCTCGTAAGAATTCCCCCCCTCACAGATTAATATTTAAATGTCATTATGTAGATTTGTGTAACACTGAGTCACAATAACTCAATAATAATAAAGTCACATAGTTATTGTAATAACCATTTCTTTTTTTAGCGTTGTCAACGAGCTGATTGGGAACTTAGTTGGTCACCTTTACTTCTTTCTGATGTTCAAATACCCCATGGATCTGGGTGGCCGGTCCTTCCTTTCCACCCCACAATTCCTGTGAGTTTATTGGCCGCACAGCTGGCCTCATCTGAATCAAGCAGTGCCGATATGCATGAAGTGCCTTTTTATTGAATTAGTAATTTATGAATGTATGCGTAAATGAAAGTGTAATTTAGGGGTTATAAAGGGTTTATTGCAGTTATGATACTGTTATGCTTTATTGTCAAATTGCTTTTTTCTCAGGTACCAGATGCTCCCAAATCGACGAGGTGGGGTTTCTGGATTCGGTGTTCCTCCAAGCAGAAGACCTATGCCTCAAGAGCAGGCAGGAGGAGGTGGTGGTGGTGGTGGAGGTGGTGGTGGTGGTGGGCGCCATAACTGGGGTCAAGGCTTTCGGCTAGGAGACGACTAAAGTCTTGACTCTACCATCAGTGGATAAATACAGAAACTTCTAACATCAATGCTGCAAAATATGAATTTTATATGTTTTGGGTTTGTGTTTGTTGCATTTCTTCTGACCCAAAAGGAAAAGTGACGGGGCTTTCCTGCCCAGCGTTACATATTTTCCTTCTACTCTCGATGTCATATCACACTGTTATTGAGTTTCACAGTGTGTACAGAAACTCTGCAAAAATATGTGCAGTAGCAGAGTTGGTGTAATTGTAGGAAATTCAGGGCACTTTGATTGTGTTTCCCATAATATGACTACATCTTTTCATGTTACTTGGTCACAATCAAATGTAGCCAATTCATTTCTCTATGAACTGTTCAGTGTAGATTGTTTGTTAGCATCGTTGTTTAGGAATGGACTTTAATATATTTTTTTTAATCACCTCATTTGTCTAAATTAGGTTACATTTATTGTAATTTGCTTAAGAATTACTTATGCTTTACATTTGCGAATTAACAGAATTACCAATCAGAACATGCAGATGAAATTGCTGTGCATATTTCAGTCTGTTTTATACATGAATGCGTATTTCCCTGTTTTATGTTTAGATGCCAGCCTTGAGTAAAGTTTTACAAACCATTTCCAGTAAAACTGCCATGCATTTTTCAACATTTTTCAAGTTATCTTATAATACATACACATGCTATTTGACAGCAAACAGAAACCTCGATTTTAATTATTTGTACACGGAAAGTTATGTTTATCACGTTTGTTGATTATATTTGGTTTTAGTAAGCGCGAAGAGGCATTTTGATATATCCTCCAACACATTGCTGGATAAAGGTGCTTTACGAAATCCAGATACCTTTATGTGCATATGATGTATAATGGTGAGTTGTACCAAAATTATAGAAAGTGACCTCTTGCCAAAATCTTAAATTTACAACAAACCACAGTCTTTTACTAAAAGGTTGTTGCTTTATTATTGCTATATCATTGAGTGCTTGTTCAATTACCAATGCTACAAATAAACTGTAAACAGCAACTGCTCCCTAATTTAAGTACATTGATTTCAGTGTCTTAAGGGACACCCTCAGGATACAGGCGCCTTAAAGTTGCATTTAGATTTTTCAGCACCCTGAAAAGAAACTTGATGTAAGAAAATTAGGCAATTTGGCAATGCTTTTGATGGGTAAACAATGAGACTCAAAACAGGCCTTCAATCAGTTGTGTTTTATTGAATTACAGCAGACTGGTTCTTATAAAGAGCAAGCAGGATTCTTGGTAGCAGTACAGTATTCCTGATACATGTCTGAACATGACACTAAAGCAGCTGCAGGAAAAAGAAATACACTTAAGCGAGCTGAAAGCAGTTCACAGCTGAGTAGTGGAAAAATGGATCTACGTGTTGAATACCAGGAAAAGCCAACATGATACGGATAAATTTGCAGTTACTGTAATATTGTCAGAAATTAGCCTATAACTACAAATAAACGTGCTGTGCATCTCTGTATTGTATTGATTTCAGTTTTGATTATGTCCATCATGTGGCTCTGTACTCTTGGCAATAAGGTACAGTATGAGTTCAGGCAATGGGTTTATGGTCCAAAGAAAAGTCCATAATATCACCTCGTTTTTTGGAATGAGATGTTTTTTATTAAAGCACCGCTTGTATGTGTCCACTTGAAATATTAAGTGCCATCATGGACCACATTGTGTTTTAAACCAGTTTTACCAGCAGATGGGTTAGATTTGTGTCCACTCACAAAAATGATTGAACATTCCATTATAAGGGTCAAGGGAAATGTCTTGGGACTCCTATTATAAACGTAACAAAAGTCTCATCTTCAAAAAATTGTACAAATTTGTTGAAGTACAGAAAAAATATTTACAAGGGCCCTTTTAAAAAACAAACACATAATAATAACATAGCAGTCAAACTTTGGCACTCCATGGTCACTCTCCAGACAGTGTTTCACAGATGCTCCCAGTCCATCTCGTCTCGGATAACTTCAGAGTTCAGATATGAGATCATTGGTTCCATTCAAGACAGAGGTCATTCCTTTATCATCAGGCCCATCTAGTTCAGTCATTGCTGCCTGTTTTCTTCTGCAACAGAACAAGCAACAAATGCCACTTGACTCACATAAATTATGGATGAAGCTTTGAAAGAAAATCCAAAATTGACACACTGCCCCCCTCCCAGCGAATACAAAATTTGGGCTCTGCCCTCTCTCTCGCTGCCAAGCTGTTTTTCTAAAGGCTAAATTACAGACTGCTGACATTCTGGGTGTCTTACAACCACATCTGCTACATTATCACGAGAAGCAGCCATTTCTCACAGAAAGCAACTCTCTCGCTCCTCCATTCAAAATATCAACCAGCTAGTAAAAAAAAAAAACCTCTTTATTCTATTACCTTTATTGCTTCATCCTGTCACTCTGTGCTCTGCCGACAGAACTTCAAGGTCTCGTGCCACTTTTTGTGCATCGTAATCTTTGCCTTCAATGTCAGCTGCCAAGGAAACCCATCTCTTACCATCTATATTCGCCTGTCCATGTTGGTCCTTGCTCTTGCTGATATCAGGCATGTTGTGACCGAGCTTAGTGGTGAACCATTCGACTATGTCCTGGTTGGTTAGTTTCGACTGCTCTGCAAGCTTCTCAAAACCCTCCCCTTTTTGTACCTTTGTCTCTTGAAAGTGCCTTTGTAGGACACTCTGCGCCTGCTCCGAGATCAACGAGCTGTTTTGTCCATTCGGTCTCTTGTTGCTAAGACTTTGAAATTGCTCCATCCAACCTAACGTTCCATTTTTCAGAGCAGATCTGTTGTCCTTAAACCACCGGACAATGTCTATACGAGCTAACCCTGTTTGGAATTCTAGTTGGCTGTATTCCTCTGGTGAGGGCCACTGGGTTTGTGCAAACATGTCTTTAAGAAGGCAGAGAGACTTGCCATCAATGGCCTCTGGACACACTGAAGACGTGAGAATGGGAAGCGGAGAGTCCCTGACTCTGCTGTCCTGCTCGTGGACTCCATTAAGCGTCCCTCTTTGAAGGTGATGCTCCTGCCTTTTTGAGCCCATCGAGTTGAGCAAGGCTTGTTCCAGGTTGTCTCGTAGTGCACGGCGCTCTGTAAACCAGCAATCGATTTCGGTTTTCGAGAGCCTGGTGTCTGCCACAAGGTGCTCTATCTCAGCCTGGGTTGGAAAGCTAGTCCTTTGGAAACTCTCCTCTAACTTTTTCATTTGCTCAGAGGATTTGCCTTTAACTCTCTCTAGCAGGGGAAACTGTGTGGCGACAGGCTTATGCAGTTGGCTGTCCTTCGTAGAGAGGTCTGTTTTAATCTGTTGCACCGCCTTATGGTTTCCATGGCGCTGATCGCTGAACCATTTTTTGATCTCTCCCCAGGAGAGGCCAGTAGTCTCGATGAGACGATACACTTCTTCATCATCAGGAAACTGGCACTGAGCATAGCTGGTGGTCAGCTCTCTGATTTGATCAGGGGTTTTCTCACAATCCGAAGAAAGGCTTGGTGTTGGAGAGACAGACTTGGGAGTGCTCTGAACGGATTGAATTATTGAAGGCCTCTTTGTCTCTGGGGCAACCAGTGGTGCTGTGTGGGCCCTCTTGAGACTCTGTGCTATTTGATTTGTCACTGTCAGTGCGAGAGGAGCTCCAGTAGCAGTTGAGCCATTGGAAACCGGTGCTAACACCAGGCCAGATTGTCCAAGGACATGGCAAGGGACGGTCTGGATAAGGGGCTGTGAAGCTTTAGTGGACTGAGTTAACTGAGCAGGTAAGACAGTGAACGCCTGTTGAACAGGCTGAATCGTTCCATTGAACATCTTTTTTCGTGCCTCCTCAACCTCCTCGGGAGACCAGCTGATACCTTGTTTTAGCCGCTGGGTAGTGAACCACACTTTGATTTGCTCTTCAGGGTGTTTGGAGGCTGCAGTTAGCCATGAGAGCTCTGCTTGGGTAGGGTATGGAAACTTGTTGAAGGAGGTTATGAGGGTCAAGTTGCCATCTAGTGAGGGGTTGTATTTTGAAGTGTTCAAGGGGACAGCGATTTTTGGTACTAAGTTGTAGTTAGGCGGGCGTTGCAAGGATGGCATTATATGAGAGAGGCCATCTTTAAGACTTGCATCTGGGATTATCACTGTCCCATTCACATTCACCGCAGTAATTTGCTTTTTCAGTAGATCTTGAGCGAGTTTGTCCAGCGAACTGTCATCCTGCAACCGTAAACTATCTGCTTTTGGCTTACCTACCTTAACAGTACTGGATTTGCTCAGAGGAAATGCAGTAAAGTCCCCTCCTGACTGAGGGCTGGCGGTATCATAGATGACGGCACAGTTTGAACCTTCGATTGTCTGTTCTAGAATAGTCTGACTGTTGAGTTTGATTCTCTTGAACTTGAAGTTGCTCTCCCCGGGATGGCACTTCTCATTGTGTTCCGTTAAAGAATCAAACTTTTTTGTGTTGAAGTTGCATACCGCACACAAGTACAGTGGGTTGAGTATAACATTGGGGTGGTTGGAATCGACATGATCCTTGAACTCGTTGAGATTTTGTGTGGAAAAGGGGCAGTATTTGCACTCATAGCCTCCCTGGAGCTTCCTCTGTGGTCTTGTTTTTACTTCAGGTTTTTCCAGCTCCGGTGCTTCCTGTGCAGAGTTCACAGAACTCTTCCTAGCTGTCCAGTCCTCACTAGAAGACACATGTGAGGATCCATTCTCTTCTGGACCGCCCACACAGGAATCCATTTCTTCTGGATCATCTGCAGTTACCAAGTCATCCGGACGGATCATGCAGGGTGTTGTAGACTTTCTTCGACTAGCCATGGCCAGGGAGTAAGACGGTACAGTGCAGGGGGACTCTGTTGATGGGCAATGGGCAGGTCTTTGTCTGGTGGAGGATCGGTAAAGGATGATTCCGCTGACTGTGAATGTCAGCTCCAGTGGAAGACTTCATGAGACTTCATCCCAGATCACACAGTCTATAAAAAAAAATAAATGAATTAAAAAAAATTAAGTATTCATATGGCAAAATTTGATTTTCATGCATTAGGTAAGGAGGTATGTATAAAACTGTAAAATTGAGGACAGAGGTTTCTCCACTTTCTTAAGAATTCAAATAAAATTGTATAGGTTGGTGTATGACAAACATTTTTTTTTTTTTCCAAGAACCAAAGCAGGCCAAATTCGTGTTGTCAAGCCACAAACAGACAAAATTGTTATGGAGAATTTGTCTATAAAAAGGTATATTGTAGCCTCCAATATACTTGTCCCTTTAAAGAAAAAATATGTAAGGTAAAACTTGTGAACTGCACAGAAGAATTTTGACCAGTCCAGGTGCTGTCGAGAGATGATAAACAGCTATGCAATGTGCAAAGACTGATAGAAAACTGGAGTCTGACTGCTGCATCTGGTGTGTGACTGCCTTTTTCACAACAGATAGATAGATTCTAAGCATTTAATCTTTATGTCTCAACATGACATAAAAGGTATCAGCTTTTCAATCACAACTAATTGTCACTTCAGGTGCAACACAGCTTGATTTAGTGTGAAAATCATCACAAAGGACTACAGAACCTCATTAAAAATTAAGCTGAGTTACAGCTTCTCCATTAAAACATTTAAACACACACCCCAGTTGCTGTGTATTAAATCAGAGGCATCAGCAATATGGTGGTCCATCCGGATGGGAGGGGCAAAAACATCCTGTGCTAGGCTGAACTTGTCCAGTCCAATAATAGCCTTCCTCAGGCCTGTGTTGCCCTCAGCAGATCTCAGTACATTGGAGACTGATTAAATATGGATGGGACCCTGAGCATCTCATATCACAGCCTCAACTGACTGCGAGAGCACCAGTATAATGTAACCTTAGAATTTTTTTTTCTTCCTTGAGAAAACTGTGCTAAGGGCAAAAAGGACAAACAAAGTTCACAGTGTGTGTGTGAGCAGAGAAAGAAAGAGAGAGAGAGCGAGAGACTGAGATCCACCTAAATCAGCCAGTGTATTTATTACCTCATGAAAATCAAAGGAAAGGGAAAACACTTATCATGAAAACTCTGAATTTTAAGTGTTTGCCAAGGGCTTAAAGGCAATAAAGAATGAGAAAGCATGACACTACATAAGCTATGATCACACAGCATTCAATCTAAAACTATTCAAAAAGAAACATTACTTAGCCTCAAGTCTCAATAGGTGTTATTGACACAAGAAGAAAAAGGCTGATGTGAACTTAAGACCATGCTAAAGGCAAACAACTGAGGAAAAAAAATCACAATCTTAGAAATTAAATGAAAGGATTTGACACTGTCTGTTGACTACTTAAAGAAAAAAACATGCAATAGACTACTAAATGTTAACAAAAGCTGGAGGGTGTTCAGCATGAAGCAGTTTCTGTAACATACTACGGCCTGTTGCAAAACAGATAAACACATATTGGTTCTCCTGTAGGAACTCACATGCATTAACATGCGTGTTTCCAGGAGAGGATGTTGCCGAGGAGCCGCTGTGAAGGGGCGGAGACTGAGCTCTGTTAATACTGTGCAGCACAGTGGGGGGGGGGCTGAATTTGGGATTGAGGCAGAATTAATTTAAATCTCATCAAATGGGGCTCTAGAAGCCTGCAGCACTGCACAGATGTACACGGAGTGCTATTTTTCATGATAATACTGACAAAAAATGTAATTGTGTAATAGGTATAGATCACACCGCCTTCACCCATTTTAGACTTAGAACGTGAGCACTGCTGACTGCTTTTGAATATTAGGATGAGGCGGCAATGGTCTCTGGATCTGCAGCAGCAGTGATACCTGATACTCAGTAACATTTTTTATTAAACAGAAGTGCCGCAGATTCCATTTCATGGCTAAACCCTGTTTAAGAATGAAAATAATACATTTGTCTAAATGAGGAGGAATGTGAGTAGATGTGAGGAAGTAGTAGTTTTGCAGCAGGAAAACGACTCAGAGCAAAGTCCTTTGGGTAGGAGTTCAGGCTTTCAGTGATTCGGGGTACCAAGGGACAGGCCTAGAAAAAGCTGGACTCATGCGTTGTCATGGAAACGGCCTAGCAGCAGGTGGGAGGGATTTTCTCCACAGAGATCCAGATGAGGAACGTTCCGCATTCCTATTTTTGGCCGAGCCTGTTCTTTTGGGGTGAAACCCACACTGAGAGATTTTATTCATCCTATTAATTCTACATTTGTATACTTGTGTAAATGCTGTTGCATGTTTTATGAATCAGTACTGGCTACATTAATTATACTTACTCAGAGGAAGCAAAACTAAACTAATTTGTAATCTATTAATGGAATGGCAGGATTTTTTTAAAGTATGAAACATCTATTTTTTTGTATATATTGTCCAGCAAATGACCAGTGAGAAGGTGTGCTTAACCTTGAGATAAAAGACACAGATTGTCTCAGCAAGTCAGACAAAATATTACAAGGGTATTTATTTTCTACTAATTTTATAAAGACTACCGCTTTTGCAACCCTATTACCAAAATATGGGACATGTCCAAATAGGCTATGGTTTACTTTCCCCCCCCTCCAGTAATAAACATTAATTAAACATCAACAAATTAAACATTTCGGAGCAATCCATTTTTTTATATTTCAGAAATTAATTAATAAGTCAAGTCACCTTTATTTATATAGCGCTTTTAACAATACAGATTGTGTCAAAGCACTTAACGCTATCAAATTGGAGATTAGAGTGTCAGTAATATATATATATATATATATATATATATATATACAGTAATATATATTCATTATTGAATTCAGAGATGTCATTGTCCAGCTCATTTTAGTTTAAATGATATCTGTGCTAGAATCGCTAAAAATCCAAGGTTGAACACAAAGTATGGAATACATAAATAAATAAATAAATAAAAATTTTTAACAAAATTTATATATATATATTTTTTTTTTAAATCGCTTTGCTACAATTAATTTAATGTTAACTTACAATTATGACAAACTTACAGTGTTGTGTAATTTTCATTTTTGGCCACAGTTAAAGGCCAAATGGTGATCAAAGTCTGCATTTATGGAAACCACTAAGGTTAATCTCATTTTAGATAACCTTTTGGCTAAAAGTCAAGTAACATTTTGAAAAGTTCTCACCGTTAAAAAAAAAAAAAAGAAGAAAAGAAAGCACAACACATGAAAACTGTTCCTCTACACCTTTAAAAGTAATGGGACACCAAACTTTAACCTCTTCATGGAAATTGCCTTTTGTAGTTACACAGAGACTCATTCTGTGGCAAAAAGTACAATTTAAAAAAACACATGATCTGAAATCAATATCCATTGAAATCAGGATTTCTTTTACGAACCACAGCACATCGGTTTGAAACTGGTCACTATTGTGCAGGGAAAACCATGCTTAATTGGCAAATGGCAAACATTGGCAAATGTTTTCATTGATAAACAACATTAAACAGGTTTTAATCATTCTGAATGGTCTCTGTTGACCTGATGACTTGATAACATTGATACAACAGCCAGTTCAGACATGAATGTCAACTGTTTTTTCTGCCCTGTCCGGAATACTCCTAAAACAAAAAAGACTCTAATCGGCCTCCGAAATGCTCGACAACTGGTTTGCTAAAAGGATATCAGATTCGTACCACTGGACAGTGATCACTGCTGTCATCCATCTGTGAGTTTGAGTCATGACACATAAGCCTGAATAACACAGATCCCACTAAGATCGACGCCATACAAACACAACCACTTTAGAGATGTTTATAGGTTCCTCGTCTGATCGAATGCATTCCAGCATGTTGATGTGAATAGGAAATTAAATCGCAATTGTCTAGTTGTGCAATAATGCCCCAACTGCTCATTTTAAGGCTTCACAATATATTGGTAACCTACCAATAGTGGTTATCGGTAATTATTATTGATATAGAATATTCTTTTCATACTGCAAAAATAATACTAAGGTTGTGATGCCTAATCACTTGACTGATTTTTATTGTGTTGCATTTTAAATATATTTTCCTTTGTTTAAACGCAATATAAAATGTATGAGGAATTTATTGCTTATTGGACATCACATGAAAAAAAAAAAAAAAAAAAAAAAGGTAGTTTACCCACATCATTACATTTAATGTACATATACGTGTTAGCAAGCATCTAGAAGCACAGATTTGTAGAAAAAAACATTACAAGCAGAGAACTGAAAAATAAGTGAGTCTTCTGAAAAGAAACACGAGGAGTGGTTAAATTCTTCAACTCAGCTCCTGCATACAGCTAAGAGTAGCTTTGATGTTACGGTTTCACACCAAAATGGACCATCTTCACTGACTACTGTTTATCTTTTCATTGGTACAAGCACATTCTGAGCTATTATATATCGCTCTCTCGTTCTGAAATCCTCTACAGGATGAACGTATTACATTGTATAACTGAATTATTCAAGCTCATGAATGAGAGCATTAGAAGCATGGTCTGCCTCTGCTGTACAAACATCAATGTTGTGCTCTGTTTGGACTCGCAATATCATCATCATAAATCTTGATCAAAAATTCAGCAGCCCACCTGTAAATGATCGTCTCCCCTTTTTGGAGTACAATATTTGTAAGGTCCTATGTGGCAAGTTTTCCTACTCTGCCACCTTTTCCACTCAGCTTCTCCTCACCTATATAAAAAAAAAAGAATAGTTGAATTGGTATTTGTATCATAGAAGTTCATCTAACCACCACCACTTCTGACAAGGCCTCAGAGGCACCGGATCAAAAATAATAAACTTCCTCTCGAAGCTAAAAATAGACACTCCATGTGACAGATACTGTTGACTGAAAACCCTTATTTTCTTTTCTTCATACTGTTAGTTCAGGCCACTGCACTGATAAGGCCCAAGCATAAACTCAGTATCTTTAGGCCTGAATTATTTTATCTCAAGTCCCTGATGGAGCAACACCATCTTTCACAGTTGCTATAACAGTTTAGCTTCTCTTAAAATTAGACAACAGCTCAGACACATTGGTGAATGTGGTTCAAGTCACCTGAGGATCTAAAGGCTTTAAAATCTATCCGCCTGCACATGAAAATGAATAAACACTTGTATCATTTGTCAAGAATGTTTTGTTATCCTGCTTCTCAATATTATGGCCAGTTTAGTTATATGCAGTACCTCCATTACACCTCCAAAAAGCTGGGTCACGACTGCAAAAGTAGGGCAGAATATTGGCAACAATGAGGCTGCTCAGCAGCGAGCGACTGCAAAAAAGTTGAACTTCTCTTCCTTTAGCAAAACAACCATCTCAAACAGATTGCTTTATTTTCTTTAGTTCAAGTAAGAATCTATTACGCTGAGGCCCATCTGTATAAGAGCCAAGCTGCTTTCACTGCCACTCAAACACATTCAACACGCTCAAATATATATAATAATCATATACCAGAAGCGACTGCAAGATATGACATGAATAGTGATGAATCATGACTTCTTGTACTCGTCATGCAGCAGTCTAGTAACAAAAAAAAAAAGATAGGATGCCACCCTCAACTGCAACTTCAGCTGGTAGCACACGTCAGTTCTGACTCTCTGTTTTCCAGGACATGAACGCAGAGGGAAATTAATAGCTTTAGTAGTGATGACTAATAAATAACCTGGCTCCAATGTGAGGCCAGACTCCCTCACAAAGAGGCTCTGCTTTCAGTGGAGTCATGACCACCAGCACTGACAGAGAACACACAGCTTTCAAGGGAGCCCAGCCCACGGCTGTGACATCAGCGACTGTCGGCTTAGTCACCGACAGCACGAGCTACGAGGCAGAGGCAGCAGCAACCACCTCCTCAAAGACGTCAGCTCCTCACAAACGCGGGCAGCCATTTTGAATCCAGCCAGTCACCTGGCACAAACTGCATTCTGTGCCAGAGCAACTCAAGCAGAGTTGAACTTTTGACAATACGCGTCACTACTTGGTAAAAGTTGCCCCAGTTTTGGTTGCATGAATAAACCTTTGTAAGGAGAGATGTTCCCATACTACAGCCCACAAGGTGAATGCTAAAGGTTGGCAAGTGTCAGGCAGAATGATAATGTTTAGAAAATGGTGTAAATACGGTATAAACGTCAGTGAAACGGTATCTGAATGCCCTTCAGTGAGCACAACGGGGAGAAAAAATAACTTCAACTGCATAGGATTAACTGTTTCTTTATAGTGTACATTAACAATATTCTGTTTGGTTCCAAGCCAGCTTCTAGAGATCAGCTTGGCTTATATTGATAAGCAACATAATGAAATACGGTACTAATTGATAATCCTAAATAAACGATCAGATAAAAGCAACAAGCATGAGCAAGCAAGTGATTTTCTCTCCTTCAGGCTTATGCTGTCAACTAAACCAAACCTCAGATTATACAGCATGTGGTAAGAACACAGAGTATTTTCTGCTGAGTAAGACTCCAAGGAATGGCGAACTGTGATGTTTCAAGAGCCAAAAATTAAGTTAAAATTAAGTCAAATATACAGATTCCCCTCTTCCACTCAGTAAAGAAGCTTTATTGCCAAGTATGACTATATTTAAAACCCTCCGATCGTACAAAACTGCTATACTTTACACTCACTCACTAAACCATGTTGGAGGAATAACCCAAAAGTGATTTTACATCAACATCAGACTACATGAAAAAGTAGGAAAGCCCTGCCAGTTATAAGTAAACGGTTCAGCATATCTTGATCTGTACTCTATACAGTCCTTATGGAAAGCATTTGGAATTACATCTGACTGCATACTAACGCAAACATCACGTGTGGGCCGTTAGTTTGACACACCTGAAGTGTCCTAGGAATATTGGCCGAGATTATTTACGATGCATCAACTGTACGCTATATTAAGAATTTTGAACAACTGATCGGCACTTACTTAGTAAATTCAGCTCGAGACTCGCATTTGCTCTTTATAAGGTGCTACGAGTCTCTAGTAACGTTAGTATGGATGCGACAATTTTGGGAAGTATCACAGATGTGAACCCAGTGCTGCAATGTGGCTCGCATCTGATGCGTGTGCCATGCAGTATGGTCGTGGAAGGCGTCACCACTGCCTACATCATACGACACCGAGCCGAAATCAAAGTAGTTGCGTGCCATGCTCGCTTCATACAAGCGCATGAATAAATCATTCTTAGCTGGAAATAGATTTCCGACCGTAGCGTGCAACGGAAAAGAGAGGTTTGTGGAGGCAAAACAGACTCCAATAAAAATCACTTGGACCGACGTAACGCCATGTCGACATTGGTAGCCATATTTTGCTGCTTATTTCGACATCAGAGAAGTAGACATGTTCTCGCGCCCATAGCTGCTTAACTTTAACCATTCTGTGAAACTTTCCGCAAGCCACACCAAATCACAGCGCTGGAAACGTTAAAACGGAGGTTATCGGGTCAGGTCGATGCGGTTATTCTGGTGCTCACTTTCTACAATATGCCTTGGGCAAACAAAGTTCAGCCGAAATAAACAACTGACATCAGAAGCTCTTTACGGCGCGTCTCGGACAACTACTTATTGTGTGTATTCAAACGCGCCCGCAACTTTAAGGCTTGTTTGCTAATTTTTCAAGCGACGCGAATAATTCAGCCATTCTTACCTGCCCACCAACCAACGGAAAACGCTGGGATGTGAGGTTTACTGACAGCTAGACTCCAAAATTGCGTACTTTTCCACGTGTGCAGCCTACAGAAGCGTACGATTGTAACGATTCTGCCGAATTCTACAGACAACAGCCGAGAAAAATTGGCGATCACAGGGGGATCTACGCCAAAACCCACATGATCAACTACGTCAGCAGACGTATTTGCATACGATACAACACGCCGTTCCATCCTGACTTTGGAGACGAATTCTTAAAAGGCGAAAGTTCTAAAATCGCCGACAGCACGCGCTGGCTTCGAGTGCAAGAGCAGTAGTTGACTTCGCCCCGCGCTTCCTTCTTTGAGATGATTAAACCACTGTTGTTTTGACGTCCCCTGCGTGAGTTTGGATCACAGGTCATTGAATATTAAGCACTCTGGTGAAGGCCAGTGGCTGGGCGCTTCTCTCTCCCGTCCTCTCCTCACTCCTCCTATCCTCGCCCTCCCTCTCCTCATCCCCTCCCACGTTTCGCTACGGCTGTGCATCAAAACAACCAGGTCGACTTTTAAATCGAGACGCGTTACAACTCTGGGGTCGCTATGGAAACCTACCTCGCGGACGTTTTCTTATCGAAGTTTGTGGCATCCCGCCAAATGCAGAAAATGTTTGGTTTTTTTTAACAAAGAGAAGATTAAAATACTCTCAAAAGCCAGGAATAGAGTGACATGTGACACAGTTGTTTCTTTGGAAAACTGTAGGACGCTTGACGCAGTGGGCATGAACGCTGCTGCTGCAGAAGCTTATGAATTATTCATTAAGCAGGACCGATTCGCTAGTGTTTGGGTATATTTGCATACAAATAAGCAGCTAATGAATTATTAATGATCATTTTCTTGATCATTGTTTTTTTTTTTTGGCCATTGATTTTAACTCATGGGCACTAGTTTTATTCATGACTAATAAGGTAGCACACCTGCACATTTAGTAATATATTTAACGCCATCTACAGGACATGGCATGCAAAGTAATGTTTTGGAGGAATTATTTGGCAAATAGATTTTTGTTGGTAGGTTTTGCTGTCAGAATGCAAATTCAAGTAGTTAGGCAAATTTTAGAAATATATGCAATAATGAAAGCTGTTCAGGTTTTGATTGAAGTGTCTCCTCCAAAAAGGTTTTTAGAATCATTTTGTCACCTTCATGCTTAAAGCGCAATATGTAAGTTTACGCCACTAGAGGTCGCATTTTCAAAACAATAACAGAGGCGAAGATCGATGACGCAATGACGGAGCGTTGAACACTGGGATATGTCGTTTTCACAAATCATGCCCACGGATGAAAAGCTCATTTATATTTGTTTAATCACCTAACCGCCTCCATATGACTATTACTTGCACAATGAATAATGTATATTTGCTTACCCCTCCAAATTTGTTCTTTGTTCTCCAAATTTCTATTTTCTTGCCTCGCTTTGTATACATATATGTTTTTTGGAACTGTGGAGAGTGTAATTATGATCCATGATATGGAAATGCACAGTAAATAACCTACCACTTCCGCATTTGTCCACGCGTGTTGCCAAAGTGAACATAGGCGTGTCTTGTGCCTTTAAATGTGATATATAAAAAAGGAAAACAAAGAAAAACTAAATGGATCTGAATCCATGCAACAACTTTGTGTGAGGAATAGGCCCTGATATAAAGCAACTTCTATTATGTTTTTATCAAGTATTTTGTTATTAGGAGCTTGCTTTGTTCTTTTGTTAAATTGGAGAACATGATGGTAGGCAAAAACAAGAGAATTTTTACTTTGGGGTAAATTTTCCAATTAATCACACCACAAAACAGGTCCTCTAATTAAATAAAGCATTGATATTGTATTTTCATATAGTCAAAATGATAGAAACGAAAAGCATTCAGTAGAGGTATTTATGTTTTCAATAAAATATAAAAAATATTTGAATATGCCCATGTTTTGATATTTGTGTCATAATATTCTTTTTTTTTCTTTTTATATTTGTGTCAGTAAATAAATAAATAAAAAAGGGGAAAAAAAACAATCCCACATGTGAACTTGGCTCTTAATAATGTGTATTGATTTGATAAGCTACGCAAAATCCTGTCCCTCGGGAGACAAACTCATTGAGAATAGACTTTGCCCTACAAAACTCGTAACAGGAAGCAGAGGAACCAGACTAAAAGGTAGGCTATGTGGCGGTTCTAATGTGAGCAAAATTGTACAATATTGTACTGTTACATTAGTGTATTAGACGAAAATTGTAACAATTTAACAAGAGAATTTGACATTCTGAATTTTACACCTTAATCATTTAATAATTTAGTCATTATTAGGCTACTCAAGGTAAGCATGCTATCATGCTAGTTGTATTTGTCTGTAAAACAGTTTAAGAGTTTATATTTGCTCATGATTTTCTAAATTGTATTTGTACTTTTATTTAGGTTTCTAGAGAGATACAATATGAACAGAGAGCAGCCTCCCCCTCCGTATAACTCCTATTACCCTCCGCATTATCCTAATGCAACACAGGGTAATATTGGGCAGCCCACCGCTGGGATGATGCCCCCCGTGGATGAACATGTCAATATGGGGATTCCAGAGAGCTATTACCCTCCGTATTATCCTAATGCAACACAGGGTAATATTGGGCAGCCCACCGCTGGGATGATGCCCCCCGTTGTTGAACATGTCAATATGGGGATTCCAGACAGCGCTCCTCCAGAAAACTCTCTGGGTTTTGAAGATGAGAACAACTTTTCAGAAGCCACTATAAGAAAAGGTCAGCTGTGCTCTCCTGAACTGACTTTAATCAGTTGGTTTTGCTATTACAGAAATACAGCTTAATACATTTTCACAAATTAAATGTATGTATAGCTTGTTTTAGGTGTACTAAATCTAATTTTAATAATAGAAGAGAGTGTGTACTTTTAAATAGCTATCGGCAATGTCATGCACATGGTCAGTGCTAAAAACCCATTTCTTGTCTTCAAATGTGCCTAATGTAGGTTTCATAAGAAAGGTGTATCTGACACTTATGGTTCAACTTTTGATAACTGTTGGAATCATCTGTGCTTTTCTTTACTGGTGAGTTGACTGTTGTTTATCACAAATCATAGATGAGGAACTGTACTTAAGTGTTACTTGACCATATATACTTGGACACTGACACAGTTTTCATCATTTTGGCTCTGTATGCCACCAGAATATAGTATAAAGCTGACGTGCAGACTTTAAGCTTCAATTCAAGGGGTTTAACAAATAATATATAATATAAAATTCTTAGGACAACCTGGAACTCGTAGAGATCATCAGAGACTGGGTTTTGTCCATTGTGATGCTTTGCCAGGCCTTTTCTGCAGCTGACTTCAGCCATTGATTGTTTGTGGGTCTTTCTCCAGTTAATTTTGTCTTCAACAAGTTAAATGAATGCTCAGTCGGGTTAAAATCAGTAGATTGACTTGGCCTTTGCAGAATAATCCTCTTTGGGTTGTTTTTGCTTTTGTTGTTTTTGTCATCGTCCATTTGTGCTATGAAGCACTGCCCAATCAAGTTCATGCATTTGACGGAATCTGGGCATACAGTATACCCCTGTACACTTCAGAATTCTTCCGACTACTTACGTTTTCTGTCACATCATCAATACACAGCAGTAACCAAGTGACACTGGAAGCCATACATGCTCATGCCATCACACTGCTCCATCATGTGTACAGATAATCTTGTATGCTATGAATCAAGAGCTGTTCCAAGCCTTCTACATACTTTTTTCTACCCTTCATTCTGGTACAGGTTGATATTAATTTCAGCTGTCCAGAGGATGCTTTTTCAGAAGTGGTCTGGCTTTTTCTTTTTTTGGGAGGAAAGTCTAATAAGGCTTTGTTTGCACCTTGTGAACCCTCTTTGTTCTTGTGAAGGCTTCTTTACTCTCTTCTCTTCTCTTGATTGTAGACTTTGACAGTGACACATATACCTCCTGGAGATTGTTCTTCTCTTGGCTTTCTTGTAAAAGGGGTTTTCTGTACCATGGTGAAGATTCTCCAATCATCCACCCCTGTTAAACATTCAGGCCTTTTTATGTTGCTGAGCTCACCAATGTGTTCCTTTTCTTCAGAATGTACCAGCTCACATCTCTCTTGTTGATTTATTTTGTTTTTGAAGCCTAACAGTTGTCTGTTTGACTTGCATGAAGAGCTCCTTTGACTGAATGATGTGGGTTCACAACAGTTTCTGAATGCAATGGCACACTTAGAATCAACTCCCGACCTTTTACCTGCTTAATTAATATAATAACGAAATAGCTTTTAAGTCAACAGTCCAGTTACTTATGGTCCATATTAGAGACATATTAAAGGTACATTAAACAGTTGTATTTTCTTTAACCTTTCCATCATTATTATTAAATAAACCATTTAAACAAATGTAAACAAATAATTATATCACTGTAACTGCAGTATGTCTTGGTCAACAGCTAAAGTAATAATTGTGTCTGTGTCCAAATATATATGAAAATATGGGTCTAACTATAGTATATGCTATATAAAAGAGTCGCAAAATAAATGTATTCCACAGTTTCCACAAGAATAATGAAATTAAATATATCAATTTTTAATAATGATAATAGGTTATTTTTAATTGTATACATTTTTTGTTTTACAATATTACTTCAATATATTTGTATCAAATTAAAGCATCTGTGAGACTTCTTTTGAAAACATAAAATAAATTACAACCTCTAACTTTTGAAAAGTAATGTGTATAGCATATTTATGTTGACATATATGCCCTTATCCCATAGGGGGACACTCAGGGACTGGGTGAAAGAAGCATACTGGTTTACCTACACTATGATGTGAGCACTTCTTCATTGTTTTGTATGTTTATGCATATTATACTGCATTCATACAGATGTTACACTGACTTCTTGTCTTTGTTCAAAATTCACAAGGTGTGCAACATTTGTTCTAATCATTGCGCTCATCTGTTGTGGTGAAATACGTCGCAAATATCCCTTAAACTTTGTCTTCCTAGCACTATTTGTAAGTAAAACAGAGCCATAGTATTTAATTGTGGATAGCATTAAATGTGATAATTTTGTAAATGATAAGAACGGTTCTCCCACTCAGACAATCTCTGAAGGCTTTCTCCTTGGATCAGTGGTAGTGTGAGTAAAAAGCAAATGTATTTCAGTTATCTAAAAGTTTGTTCTTCAATTATTCAAAAACTTTAGTTTCACAGCCAGTGTTATATAAGGAATTGTTGTTACTATTCAGGTACTATTCAGCAGATGCCGTGCTCTGGGCAGTGGGTGCAACTGCTCTGGTGTCTCTTGCGATGAGTTTGTTTTCACTGCAGTCGAAAGTAAGTCATAAAATCAGCTGCATGTACTGTATTAACAAAAACCTGAGTTATGAGGTGTGTGTGTATATATATATATATATATATATATATAAACAACATACATATGCTTGTTCTTAGTGGGACTTCACAGCTCTGTCAGGAGGCATATGGGTATTATGCTGGACACTGTTTACATTTGCATTACTCTGTGCAATTCTGAGATCACAGGTAAATCATCAACTAATATGTTATCCTCTTATCAAAGATGTTAACTTGTTCATATTAATTCATGCTGATTTTTATGTTTCAAAGTATTTGTACATCCTTTACGCATCACTGGGAACTTTGATCTTTTCTTTGGTAAGGACACACCTTGTTTTATCCAGTTTAGCTTTTTGAAATGTATGCATAATCCTTATCTAGAAAGGCTTCCTGTTATTATGGTCTGCTAACAGTCTCTTATTGTGCTTAATAGTACCCATTTACTGTTCTTATCTTACTGTCGCTCTGCTTCTTTTTCCATTCTCAGTACCTGGTGATGGACACGCAGCTCATACTGGGTGGAAAGCACAAATACAGCATCAATCCAGAAGAGTACATCTTTGCTGCTCTGAACTTGTACCTTGATATTATCACAATTTTCTTATTATTGCTTCAATTAATTGGATTTTGTCGTTGATGTGTTTTATGAACATATTGATTGCTGCCCCACTAAATGCTTGTCTCATGTAGACTGATTTTTTGAGGGGTTTGAGACACATTTTTACTCCATTTTTTAAAAATAGCTTCATTGGGTGTATCACGTATAAAACAGTAAAACAATAGTAAAATAGCTAATATACTGGGGAAAAAATAGTGGTGAAACAATTTTCATTTTGTGAAACATATATAATTTTTTTTTGTGCAGTTTAATAGTAAAATAGCTATTACATTATGTATAATTGCTATAGATATATACATAAGTGATTAAAGGACAATGATACATGGGATGTGAATATGCAATAAACTGGGTTTTTGAGATGACATACATTTATTTACACCATTATTTAAAACATAACTCCATTTTGTCTGTAAGATATTGTAATAAATGTTCACTGTCATGTCACTGTACTTTAAGTTAAATTTAATAAAGTATCTACTGTAATCCAATTGATTTGATGTTGAATAATTTAAGAACAACCATTAAAAACAACAATAATTTAGACAATTTTACCTAACAGTACCGGTTTTCAGTAGGTAAGAGTGGGTTAAGCTGTTCCACTCTCACTTAACAAAAGGAAAAGAATACTTCCTATTTAATATTTCTTATATTAAACGCATATACCTATTACATTTCAGTCTGCAATCGTTATATACAGTAACTGTAGCTATACCGGATAAAAAGTGGTTCAGTAGCATCACATTAGCATACAGGACATAAAAGGTCCTATATGATGTATATTATGAGACCTTTTAAAATATATGGCCACATGATAAAAAATAAAGCACAGTATGCTAGGTGACACACTTTCCATTATGTTGTGTAAAAGGATGAAAAATAAAACTTGGATGGATATTTCCTGAATCCCAATGTTTGCAAACCTAACCACAAACGAAACACCTCAGGACAGCTGAGGAGGTCAGAAGAGTCACGCTTTTGTTATGCTAATATGTTCTATTACTTTTATTATGCATTATACAATGTTGCCGGAAGTTCGTTTAATCGACACCGACTTCGTCATCACAAAACGAAAGTGTCATGGCGGAATTAGACGAAAACGCTCGTGATAAGGAACAACCGTTACCAAAAAACAGCAGATCTGAGGACGGTGAAAACATGAAAACACAGGTTTACAAGCCCTGTTCCCTGGGCAAGAAAGACACATCCACCGCTGTTACCACCACGGAGTACTGCGAAAAATTACAGGAATGGATGTGGCAGTACTACTACAGCTATATGAACTGGCAGAGCTGGATAGCCATGTCTACGTTTTCCTTCCCACCGTGTTTCCCAACACAAGGAACAAATGAATCCACCGGGGCGACGATATGGGGTGCAGATATGTCTAATGGAGACCTTCGCCAGTGGTTTAGCAGCCCGGTGGGTTTTGCTGCTGCAGCGGCTGCCGAAGCGAGTCCTCGAGCTCCAGCTTCAGCAGCTGCGCAACAACAGCAGCAGCAGCAGCAGCCGAATGGAAACGCTCCACAGCCAGGTAACAATATACAAGAAATAACCGTATTGCATTGAGCATTACTAGCGGTCAGTGTGACAGCTCAAATGACAGATGACTGCGTGAGCCAGGCTTCTTCGACTTAGTTTAGTTTGCATAACAATTATTGTAATATAATTTCGTTATACTCATGTTATCTGCATCATGTTAATACCTAGGATTTCAAATTATTAAGTAAGTAAGCATTAACAGGATGTCTTACAGGTAACAGAAAGTTAGATGGAAGTTGCTCAGTGAGGCATGGATGGTTGCATAATGGTGATATATTTATAACCATCTTTTGAAAAATGCTGATTAGTTTATCTAATAGGATGGAATAGTGATAAACCAACAAAACCAGACAGCCCTGCAAGTTATGTTAGTTAAAGGTGTACGATGAAAGTCAAACCAAATAGAAAGTGAAAGTGAAATAAACAGGAATAACCTGAAATGATAACCAGTTACAACATTCACATGAAAACATGTTTGATAATGTAATATGAGAAAGGGGAGAGGAAGAAACACCATTCCTTATAATTGCCAAATTTATTTTAGAACGATCACTACATTGTGAAATGAATATTATGCGCATTTTGAAAATGAAGACATATTAAATCTAAGACATGTATTTTTATTATAATATAGAGAATGATCCATTTTATACAATTCATGTTTATAATGTGTTTTGTCTAGGTAGGGAATATGCTATTCCCTCTCCTCTCCAGCGATTCTTGGCAGAAATGGTGGATTTCTTTATTCTTTTTTTCATTAAAGCTACAATTATCCTCAGTATCGTCCACTTCAGTGGAATGAAGTAAGTATTGAAATAAATTGAATCGTTTATATGTCCTAACATACTTCTCGTTCTGTGTTTCATTAATGCCTTTCATTCATCTCTTTTACAATTTCAGGGACATCTCAAAGTTTGCCATGCACTTCATTGTAGAGGAGATTGATGAGGACACTTCGATGGAGGAACTACAGAAGATGATGCTTGTGGCTTTAGTGTACAGGATATTAGTTTGCTTTTATGAGGTAAGTACAAACAATTGATTTAATCTGCTGGAATAATTCATGAAGACTTGTATAACTGTTTTTGGTTGATTTCAGATCGTATGTATTTGGGGAGCAGGTGGGGCGACACCAGGGAAGTTCCTCATTGGTTTACGAGTGGTCACATGTGACAGCTCCATCCTGGTTCAGCCAAACCGCGTTCTTGTGGTACCAGCGACTAATGTCACGCTTTCTGCGTCAGTGTTGATGTTGTTTACGCTTATGTATTAAATATGTAATCTTTTTTCCAAAATTGAATTTTGAAACTTCTTATATTATGATTTTCTTGCAGGTCGACAGTGAGAGCGTTAAACAAGAACTTCTCCATCGCTTTCTTCTTTCCGGCGTTCATCACGCTTCTTTTCTTTCAGCACAACAGGACTGTGTATGACATTGTAGCTGGCACCATTGTGGTTAAGAGAAACAGGCTGAGATGACGGTCACTGAAATGCATACCAACACGAAAATCAGCTGCAGTGACACATGCTGAACTGAACTAAAGCTATTGGCCTCTCGAAGAACTGTCACTTTAAGAGCCGAACACGGTATTTCCAGTATTTCTCACCCATCTTCTCTGGACACCTAGTCCTAAAAGCATGAACTGCTTTCTCAGAAGTATTTTTTAATCATCTGTGGTGACATCTTTGAGTATTTTTCTTGTGCCAAAATAAGATAATTTATAAAGGAGCTGCTTCACAATACTTGAACTTCCTCTGGTACATGCATTTCATCTCTATCTCTCTGTTATGTATGTAAATTATTGATCTGAATATTTACTAAGAATATTCTTTGACAAATGGAATTTGAAAAGGAATGAACATTTCTCCAAATGCGATATAGTTTGGTTATATATCCCAATCTACTGACTGGATTTGTATTTCAGATGAATGTTTTTGTACCTCATTATTCGTCCCATTTTATGGCCTTTAACATCTTTAAAACTTTTAATTTCTGTAAATTTAATTAAAACGGTATATTCCACTGCTTGCCTTTTTCACCTGAGCTCTTCTGAGCTCTAACTTTAAGTTGCCTCATTCTTTTTCAGCTTGTTTTTTCCTTTTGGATTGTTTAGATATGGCCAAATCATAAATAATTCATTTATCTCCCAGAGAAACCACAACCGGTTTGTTGTTGTTTCTGTGTTGTGTTGTTTCTGTTTATAGATTGACCATTAATACCAATAACAGTCCTCTGAATAGACCTGTTTGAACAGGGATTTAGAGCACATGAACTTGAAATTGTGTTTACACATGCAGATGAAAAGTATAAGGTTTCCAGATTGCTGTAAGAGTCAGCATGTGACAAGAGTTAGAATGTATTTAGAAGCCTCTTGAAGCAAATTCAAAACAAAATTAACATTTCATTTTTTATAGGATCGCACAGTAATAAACTTCTGAATGATGATATATGTAAAGTTAAACTAATTAAAAGAAAGATGCTCTTTTAAACATTTTTTAAATAAATACTTGTAAAACCTAACTGATAGGGTACTGATATATTGTGTATCACTATTTTTCTTTAAAGGAAACACTGCTAATAGTCTGCAATTAAATTCCGTTAATTGGCAGTCTTACAGGAGGCAAGCGTTTGTGGCATCTCCTCCTAACAGGTGTTCTCATCAGTTGACATGAGTCACCAGTAGATGGTGTGAGAGCACTTATTTGCAATGGAAACTGCCTGTGACGCATACGGAACGGGTCAAACAGTGAAGTAATCAGTCATGGTGTGTATATTTAAAGAGAAAATGTTTATAAAATGTCCAGTCATGGTTTCTGGTTATTAACAGATACAAGTGTGTGCTAACAGCACGCCTTCCATAATGTATCATTATTTTCGATGCATCGCAACGTTCTATTATATCAGGAAGTAGGCCTATACGTTCTAGAATGTTCTGCCCACACTGAGAATTTTGTAAAAATCTACCCCTTACTTAATTGTATAATCACATCGTTTCAAACATGTGAAATTAGTTTTACAGTGGAACTTAAAATATGAACTCTTTGGTTAACAGCAGTCTTCAGAATATCTATCAATGTGTTCCACAGAACATGTACAGATTTGGAACCGTGTGATGGCGAGTAAACAATGAGTGAACTATAAAATAGCATTTTTGCTAACTTCGATATGGACCACCAGAAAACACTTTTTGTCATACCTTTGAAAATCATAGGTTAATTATAGCTTTGGTGAAATATGACTAGTTGATAGAAAGTCATGTGTATTATATATATTTTTCCACTGAGAGGGGTTTTCAGGGCATATGATTTATTTGCAAAAACATAATGTAAGCTTGATTGTGTTACTGTAGTCCCTGCAGATGACTTTCTTTAACACGGACCCTCATTGCTCACTCAAATGTTTTTCCTATCTATCTGCCTGTCACTTTGACCCTGCCGACCCTTTTCCTATCAGAATGGTACCAGGGATGTTGCACTGCAGTTATCAGTGAGTAGTGCCCAGCCACGCTCAGCCTGACTTTGTTTATCTCTCTAGTCAGGCTCAAAATGCTATGCCAACTATATGATGTCATTGTGAGCCAAGACTCTGTGTGGGGGACACCAGTCACTCTCTCATGCTGCTATTATGATAATGCTGGCTCATTATATGTCAAATCGAATCCCTTTTGTAAAAGGATGTCAAGGTTATGTGTTCATCAGGTTCCTCCGATCTTGTCCTTTCAAAATTCTGGCACTGAATGTGAAAATGTGGGCAGGTACTATAAAAGCGCGTTCATGTGTTCGCGCTCGTGTAAGTTTCAGTGTTTTCGAGTGGTCTGAAGGGTGAGAGAAGGAAAGGACACAGTCAGCCTCTAAGGCATGTTGTCAGGGGCTTACAAACAACAAGCTGATTGGCTGATTGAACAGCATTCTGTCATTAATTGGTGATGTGTTTTACTTTCTGTAGTAATGATGTCATCGGTAGCCAATCAAAGAGCCATGGTGACTGTGATTGGTGTGATCTGATTGGCTATTCAGTTGAAAATAAGATGGGGTTGGGTTTCTCATCATCCAAGACTGATGTTCACTCTGAGCTTTCGCAAAATGAATCTGCTCTTCCGAATCGATGATCAAAACGACAATAGCAAGGAACAGTGCTCTCAAAACAGCGATAAAATCGTCATTGGCATTTTAGGCCTCTATGCTGTTATTCCGTCTTTATTACCCCAAGACTGCAGCATACTGTGTTAAATTGTAACTTAACCACATTGTCTTGAGACAACATCAGTGTCTAGAGAGGGGATTTCCTCATCTCTCAAGGCTATAACAGTGTACTTTAAAAGAGAGCATCCATATTTGTATAAGTAAAACATATTCCTGCCATTAAAATGTATATTAACCTCTCGATCCCCCAAATGTTTGTTTTCTTCTGATCTCTTTAGTCTGGGTTAGTATATGACAGTTGAATTATACCAATGGAAAGTTAAATTGCAGTCACATGTATCGCAATTTACATGCTATAGAACTGAATTGAAATATACAAAAAAAACGTTCCTTAGTTTGAGGCCGGTCACCTGAATTTAGAGCAGACTGTTCTCACAGTTCAAAAGGGCTGACCAACCTTGTCAATGTGTCTGTCTGCAAGGATATTAATGTTTAACACATCCCAGGTTTACTCACTGACAGGCATCTAACTATGTGTATGTGACTCATTGCTCCCTGGCAGACATTTTAATTAGTGATCCAGCTGCAGGAGAATGGAGACTTCAATGTCCATTATAACGGAAGGTGCTGAGACGAGAATGGATGGGGGGGTTAATCTCAGAAGGGACAGATTTGGCGGCAACACAGTGGGAGATGCAGCAAAACATGTCTATTATTCATGTCTATATGTTGGACTTCTGTCTGTTGTGTGATGACTTGATTTAAACCTGTAATTAATTATTAAAATCCTGACTGGGGGCTTTATTCAGTGGCAGCTGCTGGTAAATCAAAGGGACTGACAGCTTCCCAGAGCTTCAGTATTTTGACAGATATTCTACAAGATCATAGGGGACAGCCATATAGTGCTTGGCTAAACAGCATGATCAAATTTATGTATTGAAATAGGCCATTCCACTGGAAAGTTGCGCTTGTAGGTTTGGAAAGAGTGACCACTAGATAATTTCCTTGACTTACAGTCATACTCATTTATGGCCCTATTACTTTGAATCAACATTTGTTGACGAGAGGAATTCTTGAATCTGGTCCCCAGTCATTCGGGAATAGTGAACTCAGTCATGCTGCACAAAGGGGAAAGTTTCTGCCCGGCAACAGTACCAGTGTTTACTAAACAATTCAAGCACAACAAATTCAAACAAGTTCTACTGAAATAAATCTATATCATGTGAACTCAACTAAATTGAGATTTTCATCTTTAGAAAAAGTGGATTTTACTATAAATGTTGTGTTTTATAATAAAAATAATTGCATTTTATAAGTCAGTGTTGTTGTTTTTTAAATGCATGGCTCCGAGGTTCATCTGGCCTGTCTGGTTTTGGCATCTCATTATTTCTCCCACCATGCCATATCACATTTCAGTGCATTTTATGTTTTTGCATTGAAATGAATAGAACAGAGAATAGAGTGAAATTAATTTTTGGATTGAATTTAGATATACGAAGCATTTGCTTTCTCAAACCTCAGCTGAGTTAGATTTTTTGGCCCTTTACTAAAAGTTCTGGCCTAATAATGTTGCAACACTGGAAAAAGTAAGTGGCATGAGTTAGACCTCAGTGGTCTTGCCTAGAGATAAATTATAATTTTTAATAAGATACAGTATATGAGAGCAGGAACAATTATCATATCAGGTAATTTTTTTAAGTGATTCCGATAATAATTCATAATGCATTGCATTATGAAACATTAGACATATTCTTAACAGATTTAAAAGTTAAATGTAGCTTATTTAGAAGTTGACAAATGGTAGCATTTATCATTTACTTGTTACTCGTCAAACTAAAGAGAGGACGAAATCCATTTTCACATGGATTGCACGGTTTTCTCCATTTTATGTTTTTGCGTACAGTTAACCGTTTTCCAGTGCATTTGTGGCAAAGCAGTGACAGTGATTAGAGATGGAAGATCTAGTAATGGTTTTATAATAGTTTGGTTTTATAATTGCTGTTTGTGTGTTTTCTTGTGTTTCCTCTCTGTGTTACGCTGGCAAAACCACGATTACGGCTGTAGTGCCCCTCCCTTGAGCTTAGTATTAAGCCTTTTGAGTGTCTGTTAAAGAGAGTGTTGCATTCCTTACTGGAAGCCTAAGATACAGTGACCAGTGTGAGGTTTCACTTTTATTAAGCATTCAGCACTTTTGACCTCTGAGCGCTGCCCTCCTCAACCTCTTGGCAATGGTTAAAGAAAACAACGATGATGTTCTACATGTCTATGCTTGTAAAATGGTCGAGCTGCTCCTTCAACCATTCTTGTCCTCGCTCCTTGAGTTGTATTCTCAGCAGAAGTGTGTAGGCCAGAGCTATTTTTGGTTTAATGCTTGAAATACTGGCTCTGAAAGACATGGAAAAACATTTTACTTTCAGAAAGATTTGGCTCTTTGTTATAGTGGTTCTGTTTAAGAAGTCAATGAACTACTTGAAAACGATAGTTATTATCGTCATTTACTCAACCATGTGTCGTTCCTAATCGGTATGATATTTATTCTTTAAAAGTCCATTGATTTAAGGGCGGAATACAAATTTTCCCTTTAAATTCTTGCTACATACAGAAAATTAAGTGTTTAATGTATAAAACTGATATATATATAAAACACATTTTGCTTCACACGCATACATAGCTACACACTCGCATAACGCATGACTCAGAGAAAAATTCTCAAGGTTGAAGCCTCGAGACATATGTAGACCCTGTCCTTGTTACCTCGGCAACACAGGTCCTTGCGTAATCTTCTCAGAGACAGTATAGTACCTACTAAATCAAGGGACTTTCCAGTTTGAAATGTGTACAGATCACTCCAGATGACTGTTAAAAAAGTCCCTTTAAAGTAAAGTCAGTCCACTTGGCAGCCATATTGGCATTCTACAAAAATAGTTCCTGTATGGTTAAATAGGGAGGGACTCGCATTTCTAAAACTATTTAAGATTGTGTTTTAATAAAATATTTCAAATTAGCAATAAAAATAGATAACGATGGTGTCATGATGCTTGTTTTGTGACAAAATTCTAACAAAAGCTGCATCTTTAAGGGAATTAACTGAATCAGTTAGCTAACACTCAACATTGTAAAGGTAAAAGTGTGAATTATCTTTGTTTTTCACTTATACAATTAAACGTTTTCCTTGAAAAAATACTGACTTTACTTGTTACTTGTTGCATCCAGAAATTATGTAAAGTTGGTCCTCTGCATCTAAGTTATATGCTTATGTCCACTGCAAAGTTCATATATCAGCCTGAGTTCTGGTCTTCTGTGCCCCTTGTACATGTCTGGACATGTTAGGACATGCCTTACTATCTCTAAGAACTTTCAGCAAACTTCTGTAGAGTGAAAGTTCTGTCAGTGTGAAGAGTTTGAACAGGTGTCTAATATAGCTAGCAAAACACTTTTTTACCTCCAGGCTTTGCAAAAGTGATTGGACTTCTGTGAGAAGAAAGTGGACCTGATCATGAACAACTGTGAGTGCATTTCTATAATTGCAGAGAATAGTTCCTGATGGTTATACAGTGGCGACTTTGATTTAATGTAAAAGTACTTCTTTATGGCACACCTCAATTTTCATTTGTTGAAGTTAATCTGAGTTTTATGAAGTTAGAGCTAAACTAGAATAGGGTGGAAAAAAAACAGAAGCTGAGACTGGCAGCCAAGTCAGAACACTTCATAGCTCTTTCATCCCATCTCCCCAGTGACTGGTTAAGGCAATACCTCTGCAAACAGTAACATAGCAACCCTCCTAAAATCTCCTGCTATTAGAAGGAATGGAAATATCAAAGACTGTCTCTCTGCGTGGCTTTGTAGGGTTTAGACACTGAGCCATTCGGAGTGAAAACAGTAGTATTCTCTGTCTAATACTCTCTGCCAAAGTTGTTTGACACCTGCTGTCTGACAGAGATAATAATAATAATAATGGACATTCATAATGGAGTTCATTTTGCATGAAAGGCTTTTTTTGTATCTGTAATTATATAAAGGTATATTTGTGTATAAGTAATTATGTTTCCGAAGCTTGGAGTTTGTAAAAACAAATGTCTTATAAATGTCTTACTTTAGATTAAACGTGTCCTTACTGAATAAAAGTATTCATTTCTTAAAAAAACGATCATTTGAACAATAGTATATATTACCTATATCACTACAGGAGTTAAATAAGTTTATGGTTAAGATTGTAAAGCCTTGATGTTAGATAGTAAAAAGATTAGGATTCCTCATGTTAAGAACAAGAAGACTGACAGATGTCCATGTGTGGGGAATGACAGGCCATGAGAAGACTATGCTTAGTGAGGTTTCTAAAGAGGAGCTCTTCCTTTCATATGCTGTGTCTGTGGCTTGGCAAGTTCACCCAATGCAGTGCTGGGATCTGCTCAGAGAGAGAGTAAACCAGGCCAGGCTAATATTAGAGGTTACATATTGCTGATGGCTTTTTTATGTTCCTAGCATTTCTCCTTGTTGACAGCATGCGTTTTGAACACAGGGTGTTTTCAGATCTTCTCAAGGTTGTGCACGAAGATAACACTTTCGTATGTCAGTGTCTGTGTGTGATGGAGCGACTGACTGTATTTGCATGTGGATCCCCCCTGAGGGTGAACTGCAACTACTTTGCATGCTTAATGTGGGAGACATACGAGTTTCTATGTTTGTCTAAGTGATTATATGTAGGTGAGTGTATGTATGTGTTTTGCATTATAATATGCTTGTGTTTTATTGTATGGCTTTCAGTTTAAGTTAAACTCAACAATAATGTGATGTTTTCAGCTATGATGGGTTTGACTACATTTAATTAAAAATTCAGCTAATGCAGTGGTTAAGGGGGTCGAAGCAGGTTGAGAATCAAACAGGTTGAGAACCATTACTATAATTTTAATAACTGTGCAACTGACAATCTAGTGTGTGATATAGTGTTATAAGAAAAATATAACCATCCATTAGAGAATTTTACACTTCATATGTTCTCAAATGGTTTTTCCAGATTCTTAATAACTGACTTCTAAACAAATAACCAAAGGTCAATTGTAAGCTTATGTTAGGGAAACCTTTATTCCAGAGCAAGCTTATATAGCTCCATACAAATGTGCTTACTCTCATCACACGTAACGGTGGTGAGGCACTAAATTTGTTTTCCACTGAGAGAAACTAATTAGTCGTAGAAAGAAAGTGAGAAAACGCATAGAACCCCTCACAAAGAGTCTCTCAGGAGAATTTCATGGTCTGTTGGTGTGTTTGTGTTTCTCGCGAGTGTGCAGTGGTCTACGTGAGGCTATGTGTTTCTTCTAGTGTGCACGCTCACAATTATCCCTCCTCCCTCTCTTTTCCTCTCCATGTCCCTCCCTCTCTCTCTCTCTTTCTCTCTCTCTCTCCATGTGTGCGTAGTCTGGGCGCCCTGCCAAGTGGAGTGTGTTTTTTGAATGAATACCTGATGAGGCTGCTGAGGCTGACTGGGGGAGGAGGAGCCGTGTTCTCTAGAGCACTGTG
Organism: Enteromius unitaeniatus; assembly: GCA_032359435.1. Lineage (NCBI taxonomy): Eukaryota > Metazoa > Chordata > Actinopteri > Cypriniformes > Cyprinidae > Enteromius > Enteromius unitaeniatus. The sequence continues at coordinate 10,440,721 of JAUMHI010000058.1, read as the reverse complement.
TGTGTATGTGTGAAGAGCAAAAGAGAGAGAGAGCTGGCAGTCTGTTTGCCTTGCATAACATACGCTGTAGCTCTCACACGTAGGGCTAGTGAAACAGTGCAGACGAGGGGACTTCCTTTACCCTCAGCCCTCCGAGCAATTGTCGAAGGAAGTGGAGGAGAGTGAAGGCGGGGGGGGGGAAATTGGACATGGAAGAAAACATAAATCAGAGGATTGCGTGTGTGACCTGATAGCAGCGCTAAACCTGGACAAAGGACAGCTTGCCAGTGGGTAGAGTGAGTTACACTCGTAGTGCAGAGAGAGAGAGAGAGTTGTTAAAGGCTCCCCTACAAAGAAAGGTAAGGCATCACCCTTAGTATAAATATTTACTTGGTTTTGAATCATACATGCTTAGTGCACATGCTATATTTTTCTCGTATTCCATTAAGGGAAGTAAATATATGCATGCGTTTAAGAAATCAATTTATTGTAGTTAATAATAAACTAGAGGCTTTGCAGAAATAGTTGCAATTCTGTGCAAACGTGTCAGTATCCTTCTGTATGTTGTTCTCGTTTGCTTATGTGGTTAGAGAGAGAGAGAGAGAGAGAGAGCAGAGAAACAGGCTTTAGTCGTTGTAAAGGCAGCAACAGCTCTGTTTGGATTCATGTCTAGCTTAGGACTCCCTAGACTGCCTCTTAAAGGGGCAGGCGCCCATATAAAAGGTTGTTAAGTGCAGAGAGGAGCTGCTTAGGGACACTAAATGAGCATGACTGAAATCCTTTAAGCATATAAGCATGTTTTATGAGGAAAGAAGTTAATTTCAGCATTTCGTTCCAGTTGTGTTTGTATTTGTATGCCTAATCGCTGCTACTGGTTCAGTCATCTCTGGGATGACATCATTGTAAAAGGTGTCACAGCACCCTGCGAGTAAAACGTTCCTGGGGATTTTGCATTAACACGCTGTGCGAAGAATTAAATTTGTGTTACATACAACACAGAGTAAAATTATGCGACTCGCAAAAGGGGAATATTTAGATGCTAAAGTCTTTGTTTTTGTGCCAGTTACTCAGACATGTTACGTTAGTATTTCTTTAATTAGCAGGGTAATGTGTTCGTGTGAGATTGTTGGTGTAAATGTGTTGATGACATGTGAACTGCAGCGGGCCTGCAGAGCATGAGATCTACTGTTAAAGAACTAGAAGGATACTGCAAGTTGTTAATCTTTCTGGCTCTTTGGCTCAGCCACACTATGAGCGAGTGTGTGCAAATGTGTGTGTGTGAGTGTATGTGTGTCAGGTGTCTACATTGTGAAAAGCAAATGTACCTATAGGGATAGTAAATCCTTCAAGTGAAATCACCTACAATGATTTATTTAGTAAATTAAACAATGTCAGTGAAGCTGTAAAAGAATGGGTTAAATATAGGCTTAAGCTAAATTTAACAACAATAGTAGTCAATAGAAAGGCTCATTGAGGTTCTTTCAATACAAAAAATCCATCTGTTGTTGACACGGACTACAGTTCTATGGCATGAATCATCCACAGGCAGAAAGAAACCAAAAATGAAGCATCACCTCTGTCTGGCTCTACTGCCTTGCAGGCTTAGTTTGAGTTAGCTATTTTGAATTGTGGGTGTATTTCAGTAGTGCTCTTTTAAACCCTCTGGAAATAGACAGGCTAATATGACACCCAGTAAAAAAGAAATATTGTATATGCACATACAGACACACACAAATAATGTGTGAAATTTAGGTATTCTTGAAACTTTTCCCAGAAATATTCCCTCCCAAGTACTCTTCTGTTAATATTATATTTATCATTACATTTTTTTCTTTACCACAAGGAATCTGCAAGCAAGTAGTCTTAAGGCAGAAGAAGATCTTTCAGAAACCCAAAGTGCATGCATATATTACATTCAGAATTCTTAAAATCTCTCTATAGAGGCTTAGGCTTTATTTTTAGTTTCATTCTCAAATTTTTTCTGTCCGGTTTAGAGGTTAATGGTCAATGCATTGTGAAATGTAGTGTTTTATCCAGTTTTTTAAAATCTAATTACGCATCACAAAAATGTTTGTGATGGGATCCCTGTAAATGCATGAAATGAAACAGGGGAATGCAGTTTCCTTTAAATAATGTAATTTTTTAATGTACTTTTGTTATGCTGTGTGCATTGAAAGCTGTGCAAGCTGTGATCTACGTGATCACTCCAGTTCTATTGTTCTTTGATACATGAGCACTCTGCACCAAATCACATATGCATAAGCGTGTATCAGTCCAATGGATATGCTGATGTGTACGTGTGTGTATTGTGCTCTATGTACAATAGACTAAGGCATTTAATGGCTGTGTGTGGTGTAAGCTGTAGCAGGGGAAAGTAGGACAGTGATTGGTGCAGATCTACTGTGGTGAAGGGATCTCTCCCTCCCTCTATTTCCCCCTCCCTCCCTCGCTCGCTCTCTCTCTTTCTCTTTATTCTCCACTGTTACACTCTAACTCAATAACTATGCTCTCTTGCAGGCAGAGCTCAATGTGGGTCAGGAGAGCCAGTGTTCTCTCTTTCTCTTTCTGTCTACTCTTCCTTCATCTTTTTCCAGTCCACACACTATTTCCGCATATGAAGTTTTCACCCTGTGCTCTCTTCATTCTCATCGATATATGTATATGAACTATATGAATATGCAAACGTTATTAATCCTTAAAGCACGAGGATGGTTTAGATTTACATTTGATTACAGTTCATTGTACCCCCTTGGAGATCCATTACTTTTCACTTGAATAAAAGCATCGTTCATAAATGAATTAAAGGGATGGATAAATGAAAATTACATTAATTACTCACCCTCATGTTATTCCAAACCTGTAAGACCTTTATTCGTCTCTGGAACACAAATTCAGATATTTTTGATTAAATGAGAGAGCTCTCTGACCTTCCACAGACAGCAAGGGTACTACCATGATCTAGGCACAGAAATGTAGTAAGGACATCATTAAAACAGTCCATGTGACATCAGTGGTTAAACTGCTTCAATAACTACAAGAATATTTTAATAGTGCAAAGAAAACAAAAATAACTTAATTGTCTTCTCTTAACTTAATTGCAGATCTCGTCAGAAAATATCAGTTAGTCTAAAAGCAGAACAACCAGTCAGCAGAGCAGTTGATATCCAAAATTAGTGTTTAACAGTTTTATGTCAGTCAAGACGTTGACTAAGAAAAGCCAGAGAAGAGCAGGAGACAAAGTTATAATGATAAAAAGTCTTAGTTAATCTTAGTTTTGTATGTCTCAATGTTCAAACTTCTTTTGACCAGCACAAATTCAATATGTACTGTTATACCAAAACTGCTTTACTGCAACATCCTCATAAACCTTGGGCTTCCATAAACATTCCCCCTTATCTATCTCTATTCATTTAGACAAAACAGTTCATGAAACCCCACAAGCATGAGATTGAACAACAATGAAAATACTATAACAAGGGAAAATTAATAGGAAATAAAAAATCCAGAAACATAATAAATGAATTAATAAATGAATAAACAATTAAAATACTTATAAAATGGAATGTTAAATAATACAAATAAAAATGATCAAATGATAAACCATATGAATGACTAATGATTATAAAATGATTGTGTAAATAAATGAAAACAAATGTATAAAAGCATAAGAACACAACACAATTTGCATGTGAGGATCTAAGGATCCTTCATAAACAAGGTGCTGTGTAGGAGTGTTTTATGTCAGCAGCACCACATGCATGTGTTGTTTACCTGCAGAAATTCTCTTGATAATGAAATCCATTCATTTTCACTAAACTGTGGTTTAAACAACTAATACATACATGCTACTTTTAGGCACATATACAGTATATTAGTGCATATACACTTTCTCAATGTTTGTTTTTTGTTTTCTGTTTGTCTGATAAAGGTACGGACCAATAGCCATCAGTGAGAGATGATTCCACATGAAGCACTTGGATCCTTTCATGATAAGAGTCCTGACAATGGGCGAGACTATAGTAAAAGTGGAGCAAAGTAATAGAACAATGAATATCTTGACAATGGAGTTCTACTTTGAACTTTAAAACATCCTGATCAAGACAAGTGGGTTAAATTACAGAACAAGCTCTAAGACCATGAAGTCTAACCAGGAGCGTTGTAATGAATGCCTTCCGCCAAAAAAGCGGGAGATTTTAGCTCTGGAAGAGAAGCAGGTGCTGGTGTCAGCTGCTGTTAGTGAGAGCCAGAGTGGAGAGAATTTGGCTTGGCTAGCCAGTGTTGCTACCATGGCTAGCATGGCCCACATCCCCAACAATGCAGGCCCATCACACAGCAACAGTGCAGAGCCTGACAGCCCCCCGCCATCAAATAAGGCTCTTACTGTGGTGACAGAATATCCTTCAACTACTACATCTGCTGGCTTTTCATTCTCTTCCAATTGCTCCACATACAAGGGAGTTTTCTCTGGGCCTACTGTGCTAACAGCCAATCCTGCAGTTCTCTCCACAAGCCTTCCTCAAACCATAGGCTCCGTCCAATACACGCAACTTCCCCCTAATCTCCAGCTCATAGGGCCATATACAAGTTATATCTCTTCACAGATTGTGCCGTCCACAACCAGTCCAACACAGTCACGGAGGACACCACAAGAGGTTTTGGCCACGACAGCTGTCATCTCCCAAGCATCCAGCCTTGATTCACAGAACCATCATGTAATTTCTTCTATACCAAATGTTTCCCATAGTCAATGCATCCAGGTAGATGCTCCTTTGGGTTTGACAGTGTCCTCCCCTTCTGCCCAACTGCCCATTCAAATCCATCCACATTCAGCAGTCCTTGCCCCTCATGCCCTGGCCCTCACCCCCTCTCAAGTGGTTCTACACTACACAGATGGCTTTATTGCAAAGCAACCAGATTCCCATCCCAGAGAGATGCCGAATGGTACACTAGGAGAGATTACAATGGTCAAGCACAGTACTGCCAAAGGGATTCCTAGCCAGTCAGAAGGTGACCAAAGCCACAAGCAAAACCACAACTTGGGCCTCCAGACCCAAGCTCAGGTTCTGCTTCCAGCAGACTACAACACTCATGAGAGAACAGGACTGCAGACATCACTGATGTTGGTATCCAGTAGCCACCTTGCAGCAAACAGCAACTCAGAGCTCCAAAGTATCTTGTGTAAGGACCACTCATCATTGCACCTTGCTGAGAGAGGAGGGATCTGCATAGGCAAACCAATGTCCAGAGTGTCCGCCCTTACTTCCTCAGACAGCCAAGTTTCTCCGGCCTCCACAATCTCCCCGCACACACTCCTGCAGGCTCCTCACAGCACTCCCCAACAAGAGCTCTCCACCAACCTTTACTCTGCAACACAGCTCCCAATTATTGGCTACATCACCAGTGCTTCTGGTGGACCCCAGCAAGCAGTAACTGGTTATCAGAGCAACCTACCACAGCACGTGGTGATCTCAGGCAACCCCTCTTTGCTCATTCCGGTGAGTGCCACTAACATCAATCCAACTACTGCTGAGCCGGAGGTCACCCACTGTTCTGTCATCCCCAGTGCTGCAAATGCATCAACAGCTCTGCCTCAGACCTTTATTAATACATCTCCACCTGCAGCTTCAGTCCTACCCAATGGTAAAGACATCACAGTCTCTGATCAAGCCTCCTGTGTTGTACCAAGTCCAACCCAAATACAGCTGCCTGTTCTTTCAGCCAGCGTAGTAGGGTCTCCAGTTCCTGTAACACCTCCAACACCCACAAGCCCTCACAGCTCACCATCATCACCATCAGCAGGCCTACCACCATTCTTCATGAAGGGCTCTATTATTCAGTTGGCAGACGGTGAACTAAAGCGTGTGGAGGATCTGCGGACAGAGGACTTTGTGCAAAGTGCGGAGGTGAGTGGAGAACTGAAGATTGACTCCAGCACTGTAGAGCGCATTGAGTGCAGCCGCACACCCAATGCTGTCATCATACAGTTCTCAGTGGGAGAGAACAAAGCCCAGGTGAGTCAGTTTCTTTTTAAACCAAGCTCACTTGTTCATGTTAGCAGTGATCTTCGGTAGAACTTAATGAACCATTGGAACTCATATATTATTCTTGATTTTCTCTGTTAGGTCTGTGTTGAGGTTCTGGTGGAATACCCTTTCTTTGTGTTTGGTCAAGGTTGGTCATCATGCTGCCCTGACCGCACCACCCAGTTGCTAGCACTATCCTGTGCCAAACTCTGTGTGGGTGATGTTTGTATCTCTCTAACCCTTAAAAGCCTAAAAGATAGCATTCAAAAGAAAGATAATTTTTCAGACTCTGTGATGAAACACAAACCAGCCAAAAACAATGGGCCAATAGAGGAAAGACCAACCCAAATGGAGGATCTTAAGAAAGGACACAAAATCACATCAGTAGTGGAAAATACTGCAGGAACACTGGTTGAGACTTCTAACCCAAGAAATGTGTTGAATGGGGAAATTATTTCTCAGACACAGGTGAACCTCCAGACCCAGGCAGAAAAAACATGCACATTTAGTGTTGAGAAAGCAGTTAGCCGCAAGAGGAGGTGGTCTGCTCCAGAGAAGGGAGAAATGTGGAGGTCGCAAGAGGACCCTCAGATTTTACCCAAATTTTCCTTTCTCTCACATCAGCTGAAGGTCAGCATTGAGGGCCGCTCCAGCACAGGTTGCTGAGGACATTCAGAACTCCATAGAGCAGTGGTGGGGAGTCAATTTCTAACCAAGTAATACATTAATTAGCCTTACCTAATTTGTTTGAGAAATCACATAATGGTGAATAACTGAATACAATTTCTTTTTGCTTGGTGTCCAAGAAAATGCTTTTGCTTCAACAACAGACTCATAATACTTTCCCCATCACTGCCATGGACTCCAAGAGGAAAAAGGAAGAGCAGATTTACTTTTTGGTACTTTGTTGCTTTCCTATCACATTCATATCCAGGTTACTGTAACTTTAGACCATTTTACACAAAAATGTATTTGATTGTTTGAATCATGTCATATGTAATATTTATCTTTAGACATTCTTTTTTAAATCAACTGAACAAGGCAGTTTTGGGTTGTATATTGCAAGGTCTGACCACTTTTTCCTCAGCTTGCTGAGCAGTTGGTGTCTAATGTTAGTCTACTGTTATCTGTACTGAATTCATTCATAATCAGGGCTTTGACTGGATAAGGACTGTTACATGGATTGATGGCAAAAGGTTAACAGTAAGACGTGTCATTTGTCTGACTATGATTATAAGTGACTTCCGCAAGTTGTGTGAAAATTATTATCTTGACGAAAGCAGCCTTCCACTTGTTACTGCCCCAATAATCCCCTGCTTACATAATGTCATCTGAGAATGACAGGCTTTGCTCAAGTGACTACTTCGAATCAGACTTAAGTCAAGTAAAGTGTCAAGGTACAACATTGAATGTTAAATGATTTATCCATGATATATGTTAATTCAATTGCTGATAGTCTTCTAGATATGCAATACTGAGCTTTCACATACCTCAAGTGTGCATTTAACAATTAACCCAATCAGATGGCCTGATCGGATCTGTGATCTCAGTTTTGAGTGAGAAAGCGTTGGAGAAATCTTTACAACGTCAAAGTGGCTGTGTAGAGAGGTCTCTGTTCAAGTCAGAATTAGCACTTTAAAGAAAGGTTAGGGGAAGTTGAATGAATGGATTAAAACATTCCCACCTTTGTTTTGTTACTACAGCAACAGACCATTCTGAGTGCTGTTAGTCATTTTGTGCATTACTACCATTTTATGTGCAAAGCACTTCTTATTTTGTGGTTTTCACTATTTAGTGGTACACTATTTTAAGAATTGTGGGCCTTAATCAGTCCAGCTGCAAAAATCAATTCTATTCTAAACATAATATAATTGCCATACAACTAAATCTACACAGCATACTCACTGTTCAAAACAAGCCATGTTTTACTGGTTTATCACAAACAGAACTGGGGTCCGTTCTTCGTACCTCGCTAACTCAGTTAGCTTGGATTTGTGCTGATCTTGGATCGTTCGGTCTTCGAAGCTCATCCGGGACTTGCTGTCATAGCAACAGGTCCGTAAGCTTGAACCTACTCGGGAGCAGGTTTATTTCATGTAAACAGGATTTAGGCTGCACTCCTGATGGGTTATGATTGGTTGAAATGGCAAGGTCACACCTGATTGGTTAAATAGCACGGCTGATGCGGACTGACTCACGTGGGAAAAGAAAAGTATCTTGCAAGAAAGTGTAGAAAATAATTACGATGGTTCACACACGATATATATATTAAAAAATATATATATATTATAATATATGATATAATTTTATTTATATTTTTATATTTTATATATATAAAAAATATAAAAATATAAATAAAATATCATGTCAAGGAAAAAAAATGTAACATGGGCAGCACTAACGCATTTAATTTGTGGGCTACTGTTTGCCAGCCCTCTCTCCTGGCTTTTGCAGCATTTACTGTGTTTCCCGGAGTCTTTATTAAAGTTTGAAATTTACGACTGCATTTTAGTGCCACCACAAAAAAAAAGAAAACAAAAAATAATCCAAAACTACAAGCTTAAAGTCAAAATATTTAGAGAATAACATCTTTAAAGAATAAAGAGCACTCTGAGATATCCGATATAGTTTTATAGCGAAATACAAAGAATATGGATATTATAACATGACATATATATTGTAGCCGGGCATATAGCTGAAATGGCTTTAGTTTAAGCTGCAATGTAAATCAATAATTCTCCCAATTACAGTGAGACTTCATTATAAATTAGTCTATAGCCTGTTTTCCCATGCCTTCTAATGTTCCTTCACTTTATATCTTGCTATACACTTCAAACAAAGAGGAAAAACACATTCATTTGAAAGCTGTTTTATATCAAAAGCAACAAAGCAGAACATTATAGTGATTGCTGGGTGTCTGACGTGCTACAAATAATGAATATGTATACATAATACAGCGATCTGATCATTAAAGAGCTTGAACAACACATTACTGTAAGACACAATATAAAACTGAAGCTTTGTTTAAAAGAAAAAAAAGCTTTGTTTGAGACTTTGTTTAAAAAGTACTAAAGGGACTAATCTTAGTGCTATTGGGTGGCGCACTATAACGAATCAAATGGAACACATGAAATATAATTTCCAAGCATATGTCCCCGCGAATATTACACTCAATATCATTTCTGCTAATAATCCCACATAAATGTCTTTGTGGAGTTTTTTTTTTTTTTGGGTGGCAATAAACGCCGTCATAGTAATTCTTCACAACCCTCTAATAAAAGCTTGAGCTCGCTCTTTTGACATTTCTTCAACCAATCAAAGGGGTTATGATCAGTGTTTCTATTATCGATACATGTTGCCTTTTTTTAACCAATGCATGGACGCGCAATAATCCTAGACAACTCAATCCAGCTATACTAATCATTAACAGCAGGTGCGTTCAGAGAACCGGATTAGTGAGCTGATAGTTAGCACGATGACCTGATCTTAGATGTCTCAATGTATCTCGGATGTATCAAGCGATGTACGAAGAACGGACCCCTGGACTTTGTATTGACTTGTTTATATAGTAAATGTAGCATCTCATAAAGTCAAAATTACATCGATATGATCATTTAAATAATAGGAATCAGTGGGTCAAAGGAAGATGCTGTGCTGTGTTCAATCTGAAAATCTAAATTTGGACTGCGAATATTGACATAAGACATTCTGAAAGGACTATGCTTCAGTCTCTCATGGCCTCATTTCTTTTTGCATCAAAATAATTCATAGCTACTACTCAGAATAAGGTATGTCATCCACTGTGGGTCTAATCATTTTGATTTCTCCATACTTAACAGTATGCTAATAACCTAAACATGTCATTGTCACTCTTGATAAAATATGAATGTTGAGGCAGTATATTTAGATTTTAGTATCCACATGATCTATTTTCTCTGCCGTTATCTTTGCTGTGCTGGTCATGTTAAAGGAATTAATTTACATTGCAATGAAATATAACAGAGAAGGTAATAATCCATAAACTTTCAAATTTAATTGCTCTATTCCATAAACAAAAGCCTTATGGGATTGTCTTTAGATGTATTTTGTGTTAAACAGTCATAAAATTATTCTTATCTGACTCAACTGACTGTTTAATACAAACGAGTGCTGTTATAAAATTTAAAAAAAGTAAATCTTTGAATACATATAAGAATTTTGCAATTTGCACAAGTAAACATTGTAAAGAGTAAAGCAGAGTGCGTGTATGGAAACTTAGAGGTAACACTTCATATTGCCAGCTCTGTAGGTCACCTGAAAACTATACATTTTGATAAGCGTGGTCATGAGTGTGAGTTTTTCATTTAAGTCAGTTTGTTGACTGATATGAAAAAGGTATTGTTGCGTCTAGGCTTATATTCAGATGGAATCACAATAGACCTCATATTGTAGAAGTAATGCTTGATTGCACATTCAGTCCAATCTGGATTTGGATTTTATGCACTTTTGAAGAGAGAGGACAATGAAAGAGAAATGAAAGGGATTGTTGATTAGTAGCCACACAGCTATAAAATGTTAAATACAGTCTGTTGTACCGGTGAAATTGGTAAGGCAGTAGAAAACTCAGTGCTATGACAATAGACTAGAAACCATTACAAAAGTGTCAATGCTTCTGGATTGTTGTTTGTTTCATATGTGGCATTGTTCTCTCTCTTTTCTCTCTCTCTCTTTTCCTGTGTAGCTATGTACATGTAAACCTCAGTGTGTTTGTGCACTGTGTGGATAAGTTCATGGAAGACAGTCAGGTTTCAACACTGGTGGCAACGAACGCTCTTTTATCCAGTATGTGCTGTTCTGTTTCAACCTAACAACAGCGATTTATTTTCATCTGCATCAAAAAACTTTTAGTTTGTTTGTTTATTTTTAAAAGGAAGGCTGTCAAACACTTGAAGGCATAAAAGCATTATAGCGATTTATAGTCAAACTGCATTCTCAGGTTGAGAAACTGGCCTGACTGTTTGTGTTCCTGTGTTACTTTGCTCATTTACAAAAAAAACGAACTGGTGATCATTTTAGCTTCAGTGCTATGACTCATGGGAAGTCACTGGCTGACTATTGCGCCCTCTACAGCCCATCACTGTACATGCACCCAATGTACAAAGAAGGCTAACCTTCAACTAGCATGATAACATGTTGTAAATGTGGCTCCCGTGCTTGCTGTTGAAAATGCATTTATATGGAAAAATACAACTTTCTGTTGTATAAACAAATTTGGGCATCAACAACATTATATATATATATACACATCTAAAGGCAGCCAGAATCTGCTGTATGCATATGCCTCAATGGTCCATAGCCAGGATTAGTTCTAGCAATACCACAAGGCCTCATTTAGGGTTGGAAGACCAAACTTGATGTCTAGAAATTGACCTATAGCATACACATCATTTATCTTACAGTTTTTTTGTTTGTTTTTTTCTTTTAATGAAGATCTAGATCTTTTACCTCCCGTTTAAAACCTCAATCGCCAGAGTGACATTTCTTCAAAAAAGAAGAAAAAAAGCACATAACTGATTTCTCATTTTCTTATATATTCAATGTAAATGACTATATTTGTGTGATTCGTTGTACCTGTGATATTTTTCTCATTCTTTGACAAGCTTCTTTTCTACAAACTGACGAAAAAGCAATTAAGACAGAAGTCAACCTCAACTTTTCTAACTGTGGCGTGTTTATGTGAACAGAGCATCCAAGACTGTTCAGTGAAGTCAGTGATCATTTCTTTGGTGGTGCTTGCAAGTTTTTATAGCTGTTTTGATTTTTGTAAAATGAAAAGGAACATCGGACTCGACTTTTGGCTAATATGTCTAGTTCAATGACTTCCTGTATAGTACAAATCTATTGTATCTGTATAATCACTCTAATAAAATACTGTGCCAATTTTAGTTGCCTTTTTCCATTGATGAACAGTGATTTCATTTGGGATGATGAACCTAAAATGGACTGAAATCAGTTTTTCCTTGTTGTTTTTACTCTGCAGCCACATATAGATGCTTTGAATTATTCAATTGCAGAGTTAAGGTTGTGCTTGACACCTTTACAAAAGCCTCCTGAGACATTGACATTCTTACTACACATGCTGTATAATTCCTCATATAATGTTTCTGATTAGATTTTTGCTGTCATGCCATACGAGAACCATTTTGGTTTCCCCAAAAAATCTTTTACTGAGCCAATCCTAGGAGAATCATATTTATTAGTGTAAAGAACATTTAAGGTTTACTCTGAAAATGTTGTTATTAATCACTACCCCCATGTTGTTCCCAACCCTTAAAAGCTTAGTTCGTCTTTGGAACACAGTTTAAGATGTTTTGGATGAAAACTAGGAGACTTGTGGCTGTGCCATTGACTGCCAAGTAAATAACAGTCAATGTCCAGAAAAGTATGAAAGACTTTATCAGAATAGTCTGCCATCTGCCATAGATGGTTTAAACATTTTAAATATAATTTTGGAAAATATCCAAAGGATGCAAAATATGTACGCTCTTCTGTCAGCTGCATCACAAGGATTTTTTTTTTGTTCCAATCAAAGTGTAAATACACATAGAAAACATAGCATAGCTGACAGAAGAGCATGAGTAGTTAGCATCCTGTGGATATTCAAAATGGTGCTACAGTGATGCAGTAGAATAAAGTCATTATTTTTATTTTATTTTCATACAAAAAGGTCACTTTATGACATTTAGATTGAACCACTGATGGCAAAGGGACCATTTTGACAATATCTTTCATACTTTTCTGGACCTTGGCAGTCACAAAGCCTCCTGGTTTTCTTGTAAAGTTTGGAACGACATGGGCTTAATTACACCAAAAGGAAAATTTTGTCAGTAATTAGAGTAACCTTTTAAAGAATCTCTTGTGCACTGAAATGTTTTTATGGCTGCTAAAAGTTCTTCATGGATACACAGATGCTAATAAAGAACCTTTATTTTTAAGAATGTGGCGAGATAAAATATGGCGAAAGATTGAAAAGTGACTTTCCATAAAAATAGTGATGGCTCTGCTCTGTGTCACCGATGATAAATATGCACCTTTCTAAGACACTACCTTCAGGTAAATACCTTACATAAACTCCAGCCACACGTTACATAACACATGCAAACACACTCAAAGTATAGCTTGACAAGAAAATAGCCTGTGACTCAGATGGGTAAGATTGTGCAAGACTTATGAACTTTGGGCTAAAGATTTGTCTGTAAGCCTATAGTTAATGCATATTGGCTTTTTTCATAGAGAACACAATGTTCCCTGTTGACAATCTGGGGCCGCACTGTTTTCTTTCCTGAACATTTACATTCATTAAGTTTTTATCCACCAAATGTCATACTACGCATACAACACATCCAATATAACACAAGTGATAAAACTGTATACAAATACTTTCACACAACAGTTCAATAAATAAAGTAAATATAGAGTAACTTACACTGGAGACACAACTTTCCCAGTTGTCTGTTTTTGATCCACCAAAGAAATTGATCCACTTTCAAACGAAGTTCAAACTAACCGCCGCATTTTTCCGAGCAACAACACGTTGGTAGTGCTTCGTGTCTAAACGAATCAATGTGTTTGAACGAATCAGGTAAGAAAATGATTCAATGACTCATTCATTAAAACGTGGCTGTATTTGGTACAGCATGAATTTTACTCCTACTTGTTTTTGCAATTTATGACATATTAGGAGAATTACTGTTCGGCATTCGGCCTATCACTTTGTCTGAATTTGTATTTTTGAACGAATCAGGTGAATAAATAAATGACTCACTCATAAGGCCTTGTCGCATCCTACTGGCCTGTTGTGTCCTCTAGAAAGTCTACAAGCCTCTCGGCTTTTATTAAATAATTGAATAAATACATACGTATTGGGTATATATATATACACAATATTTATCTTGATTTAGCCTACATCATTTTTAAATATGAGCATATTAAATTATTAGCTGACTGAAATATTATTTTTAACTGGGCATGCTCTATGAAGACGTATAACACTGTCAGGACACTTATTTGATAGTTATCTTTACTGTACATGCCTAGCCTTCTCAGAATATCATAACGTTATACTGGCTATAACCTTTGCCATCAATTCACTTTCGACACAGACACTGTACATATTAGTACTGTAACACATATCAGTAGTTACATGTAGTTTATCAGTACAGTTATACGTGCAAAACGTGAGTCTCTCTACTTTAAAATTAGACTCTGTACTGTACAGTACATTGTTAGAGAGGTTTTTATTAATATGAAAAAGGGTGTGTTGTCATACAGTGTTGCATGACTAAAGGCACACAAAAAAAGATGTAACAAGGCTAGAATAAGGTCCTAGAATTAATTCAACAAACAAAAACAAAAATACCAGGCAGGCGTTAAAAGGTATGTAAAAACTATTTATTACATTGTGAAATATGGATGAAATACAGGTAAATATGAAAGAGGACATAATTCTTTGTAATTTAGACCCTTTTGTAATATAGTGCATAACAGACATTTTATGAATACTGCAGTATACCACTAGAAAGAAACCATTCTGATGTAATGAAATGTATTTCTGAATTATTTGTAAGATAAAACTGTAGACAGAGAGGCAAATATAAAAGGATATAATGAATAAACGAATAAAAAAAAATGCTTTCTGATATAGAATACAGTTGATGTGGAGTGTTAAGTACTACATTTGTATTTACTTAGGTGTCCTAATACAGTCACACGAAATTTGCTACTGCTGTGTAACATGCATGATATTTGTCTCTCTTAATGATCTCCAGTACAAACAGTTATTTTTATGTCTATAAATAATATGCATACTGTGAAAAATAACAGTATGATAAACAGTAGTCATTTTTCTTGAGGTATTTTCATATAGCCGGACTCGTGCAGTTCAGCTCATACTTAAAACCACTGTATAATTTATCATAACATTTCTTCTGTATTTTTAAAATAGTCTTATGGTGTCCATGTATGGTGAGCCGATGTTATTCATCCTACATCTGGCAGGAATTTTCTAAATCGCACAATTCCCTCTGGACACAATGAAGGCGGTGGTTTTTGCCTCTGACAGGCCAAGTAGACTGGCACAGGTGGGTAAATAAACATGCTGAACACGGTCCACATCTGAACGGCACACTGGACAACACTGATAAGAGAGAGGCAAGAAGGAAAAATACCATTAACACACCAAAATATTATTTTTTTAAGCCTCTATGGTTGTTCTTTATTGTTCATATTAATTATGCAGTTATGCGATGTGCCAGTTTTAACTACACAGTCATGCACCACTGAACTGATAAAAGACTTCTGTGATGTCAGAGGGTGAAATTCAAAAGGTCACAGGACTGCTGCGTAACGAGAATTGTCTGATTATCAAGATCTTCAGCCGCTAATGGCTGACAGAACATGTCGAGAAATATGTTAGGAGGGTAACCAGAGGTTGTGTAAACCTAAGAGTGTAAGTTCTCTTAATCATTAACTTAACTGGTCAATTTAGATGATTGCTAAACATGAGGGAAAAAAAAATCACTTTCTATTTGTCTATTTGCATGGACTTAGTTATATACATACATACATGTTTTTTATGTATATATATATATATATATATATATATATATATATATGGTTCTAAATGGCACTAATCTTGTAGTAATTATGCAATGTTCACCTGAAGTTGGCTGGCGCAGTTATAGCAGCAGAACATGTGTCCACAAGGACAGAATGCAGCATTGATCTCCTGTTCGCAGCACAGAGAGCAGGTCAGGGCCTCTTGTAGCCTTTGGAGCTTTTCCTTCAGAACGCAAGTTTCTCTGCAGCCGACGCATGTCTGTTCCTCCCTTTCAACTTTTGTCTGTCTCAGTGGAGAGTGACTACAATTGTTTCTCGTGCTTCCACATCCAGTCACAGCCATTCCTGTATTGAACAGGGCTCGTCGCGCACGGTCATACACTTCTTTGGATGTGCGCTGGATGTCAAAGATGTACCTTTTACCAAGGTCAATGCTGTCGTTGAGGAAGAGGGAAGCCAGGTGGCCCTTGAAGTCACGGCTATATTGCATCTTCACCGAGCTTGTTACAGTGTCACACCTGAAGAGTTGAGTTCAAATTTAGTTAAATTAAAAATTTGTAGTTTTAAATTGCTTTATGGTTTATGGGCCGGTTTCCCGGATAGGAATTAGATTAAGCTAGGACTAGACCTTTGCTAATTTAGTACATTTAAGAATTTTTAGAAACATGTCTTACAAAAATGCATTATCTGTAAGCATTTTAAGACCAAACAATGGCAATAATGTATTTTAAGATATCTCAGTGCAAGCTTTTTCCAGGTTAGACAGCTCTTAACATTTATTTTAATCTAGCACTAGTCTTAAACCCTGTTCGGGAAACTGCCCCAATATGTTTAGAACATATGCTAACCTTTACATCAAAATGTTAAATCATAAAGTAAAAAATTCTGAAATTAAACACAGTTGTGTTATGGCTAAGAAAAATCCAAAAATTTAAATAAACATAACATACAACTACAATAAAAGTCTAAAAAACTAGGGTCAGACAGTTAAAAACCAAATTAAAATTCTAAAATATAACAGCCCTAGTTGAACAGCACAATCTCTCTAAAATAGTTTACATTTGGTACGATCATAACAATATTCACCTGTAGAACGCATGGATTTCTGTGATAGCACGATATAGTCCATTGGCAGCACTGGGACTGATGAACTTAAAAAGCAGAACCACACTGTCCCCACTGTCTTTTGCAATGGTCACATACACGTTCCTTCCAGACTGAGTGGCCATTTGAATGACCGGGTAAATGATTCTGAAAGAAAAATGAAGAGGTGATGTTTAAATCTCTGAAAGAGTCTGTGTTTCTTGTTTTTGTTGTCACACATATGCACCTTTCAATAGGAGTGAAATCTGTTTTGCAGACAAACAGACCCTCTGGTCCAACCCCAATGAGCAGGTCCTGTCCCTCAGAGTCACGTGCAGAGTGCCACTCAACGCCATAGTAGCTAAGGGAGGAAACCAGCTGCAGGGCTTGATATTCCGCTGAAGCCTGACTAACACCCTCCAGTGACTTGTGCCTCAAAAACATACTATAAAACACAAAAGATGCCACTTTTATTCCACAAAACTGTCTCTGTCACTTTCTTTCTGCACCATACTGAGGAAGAATTGCTTAAGTGTTATCAGGAGGAAGAGCAGATGTTATTTTGACTGTTAATGTTCTCACTTGTTGATGGTGTCATGACTGGGTTCTTGACCGTAGATCTGGGAGTAGCAGTAGTTGGCTGTGTTGTGGTTGTAATCTCCAAACTCTGCCTGAGCCAGTAGTGCACAGAGCTCAATCGCCTGCTCCATGTCCAATCGTAAGCTTCCTTTGAAAAGCTCTTCTTTCACATGCATTAGAAACAAATGTCTGCAGAGCAACAGAAAATATATAGAAACATTAAATTTATAGTTCATAACAAGAAGTCTACTGAATTAGGAATGATATGCGCCTATATATTGTTACACACCAATTTTTTTTTTTATTATTTTCATATGGTAAATGGATGATGAAATTAATGGAAAAGGAACCCTATAAACCCAGACATAATCATAAAGCAAGTTTTAGCTTTGTACTGAAATGTGCTAAATCATCAGTACAAACTTTAGTGCTCTAAGGGAAAAGAAAACATTCATAATTACACTTCATAACCATAAAGTCTATTCTATCATATTTGATTTGTGAATTAAAAGGTCAACATGATCAAAACCTGAAAAACGTGTTGCACGCAATCTAATCCACACTTGCTGCTCTCTGCCTAATAGTTAATACTTTCTGAGAATTTTATAGTTATTAATATTTCAAGATTTACTGGACTTAAGCATCTTAGACTTACACGATTATATATATATATATGCACATTTATTTTTTTTAAAAATCAAGATATATGTATCAATTAAATATCATCTTACAAAGACATATTCCTGGGAGATACAGATCTCATATTTATATGCATTTTATGCAAACAGTCTCCCATTCTGATATATAAATTTATACATCTGATCCAAATACATGTTTTCCCTTAGTTTGTGCCTCTGAATAAAACTGATGTGTTCTTCCTCCTCAGGTGTGATCTCTATATTCTCACCATATCATACTATATGTATCAAATATGATAGAAAATGTATGCAAACTTTATATTTTCTTTTATATTTACAGGGTTTATTGAGATGCCAGTGTGTGACGATAACGTTAATCTTTAAAGTTTTTCTTTTTTGTATTTTTTTAAACGCTAGAAGTTAAGTATCTCTCAGAAATGCTCATGAACCGTCAGCCCACTGATATAATCTAAAAATGAGCTGGGTTAAAGCCAGGTTTACTCAGCTGCCTAAACCCAGTGAACTTAAGTAACAGAAGCAGACTTGTGACTTCTGCCACATATTTCTAGAACTTGACATGAGTCACTTGTACATGTTAAAACAGGGAAGCAATAGTAGCTATTTACAAACTTTTCAATAACGTAGATCAAACCTATTGCCAACCGATATATGTACAGTAGGCCTATACTTTGATCAGTACTGTATCACATGAAGGAAAAGTGAACTATTAAGCCAATATACATTTTAACAAGACAATGAAGTCCACATCCTGCAGTATAATAAGTAATCTGTTGACATAATCATACATTTAAAGGCTGGGAAAGAATAACAAAAGGCTGACAGAGAGGGAGCTGGATTTTGTCCTGCTATTGTATAAGATTATGCAACCGGGAGAATCACATTACAGTGCGTTTCAACTCAGAATCAGACATACTGACACCTCCCCACCCCCACAAACAGCCCTCATCAGACGTGACCGAACAGACCCACTAGACTCTAGTTGGGAACACACTGTACTACCATTGTATTCTGGGGCATCCCACAAAATGCTTAGGCCTAATTATATTAAACGTCAGGGAACATTTGTAAAGATTTGAGCATGCACACACAGATGTCCCTTAAAAGCCTCGAGAGGAATATTTTTTACCTCAGTAGGCCTACATGAGGCACTCCCTAACTGAAAGAGCACCGGTTTCAAGAGCAAACATGTACACAGGTAACTCCCTGCCGCAGAGGTAAAAGAAAGACATCATATGAATCGATGCATGGAGATGTGGGTCAAAGTTAAGAGCACGAAACAACAAAACCACCGAAGTGTATGCCTTTTTATAATTTACTGTCACTTTAAGCACTATATAGCCAGCTGCTTCCTGTTTGCACTCATGAAAAACAACTTGAAAAAACAGACCTCTCATCCACGTGCCTCCAGTTCTCCAAGCTGAGCAAAAATGTGAAACCTCAAAGACTGCAGCAACAGACAGATCCTGTTTTTTTTTTGCAGTAATGGAAATACCATGTTCTGTGCATAATTATGCACAGACTATGAGCACTAAGATAGAATATTACAACTTATATATACTTTGGTAGAGTTTTACCTGGTCTGCTCCTGCAGGATTAGATGTGGCTCAACAAAGAACTTGACTCGCAGCCTCAGCCTGCAGGGAGACAGGCAGTCCACTTGTTGAGAAATCCTGTTTCTGAGATTCATCCATAAAATCTCGCCTTTTGTGCCCGTGAACTGAAGTCCAAAATAATCTACCTCGATGATTCCCATTTTCCGACATATCTGTAGATTAGAAACAAAAACAAATTTGTTTGGGGAATAGGAATGTGTGCTTTCAGCTTTGATATAAAAAAAACCAAAACAAAACGGCTGGGACTTGGGCTTTATATAGCCCCCCCCCTCCTTTAGATAGACACCACATATTACATAAGAGGGACTTTTGAAGTATAATATGGTATGAGAGAACACCTGCTTTCAAAGTAAATTGCTGATGCACAAATAATTGTACAAAAGAATGAGTTATTGTAATCTTTGTGCGTGTACTTTTCCATAATAGTGAATTATTTCAGTAGAAAGTCAAAAATGTTGCAAATTAATTCCTAAAAAATTTATTTAATGTAAAAAATAATTATTGTCATGACATTCACGATCATACATCAGCATGTGATAATTAAGAAAAGTTTAGATAATTCTAACAACCTAAACCTGAAATTGAAACTTAAAACGTGAATTCCTGACACTCACCTTATTGAGAATGTCCTCTCCGTTTGCTTTTGGGTCCACCTCCACTTCCAGAACCACCAAGTCCGGCCGAGTTATGTGGCATAACATGGTGAACGCAGTTATTCTTTCACACAGTCCAGGATAGCGGAGAGAAGGTCCCGTGGCACACGAGGCTGGCTCGTACCCCATTGGAAACCCAGCGAGGGCAGGTTTATGAAGCTCTGCTCCAACTCAAGGATCCGCCTCCGTTATCTGATGTCCGATTCGCGAATCATTCTTTTGACAGGTTCTTTTAAACGATTCGATCGAACTGATTCGCAAAGCGTTTGTTCCACACTCGTCATCATTCAACCATTTATGTACAAGGAGAAAATTAACCGTGTTGTTCTTTCACAGGTCTTGCCAATTTACATTGCATTGCAAACAACTACAAACAACTTTAAATGATGAAATTAGAACCGACATACTTCAAAACACGAAGCTCAAATTTGAACACAAACAATATTTCACCAATTGAACAACAAAATGTACAATATAGGTTTATATGAATATACTGAACCAGTTAATTAAAACGAAAAGTATACTGAAGCGATTCGCTGAAATGAATCAGAGAATCGCTGAACAAGCCTTCAGTCACTTTCGCTTTCAGTTAGGGGGCGTGTGTTGAACTAGTACAGGAAGGGAACATGTTATTACAGTTTTCTGACAGACAACGAGGAACAGCTATTGAAATTGTTAGACAAACTTGGTGTGATGATGATATAATGACACAAATCAACTGAGAAGGCAAAGCAGTGGCTGTATGAATAAGCCAGCCAGTCCTGCAGACATTGCCCGACGGAGAAAATCCCACAACGGGACATTAGGACATTGTCATCTGACAAAGGATGACTCAAGCCCTCGTGAAAGACTGTAAGCAAACACAGGTCTAATCTACATATCATCCATGCACGAATAGGATCAAAGCAGCTGAAGGAGATGTTTGAGAATTTCAGAGAGAGACTGCAAACGGTGCAGCAGGACTTCACATCAGGGTATGTAACGTTATTTACTGCCTGGCTGCTTTCACACGCTCTAGGGTCTTAATGAGACGTAGAGGTAGCAAAATTAGGTGACCTTTAGAAGCCGTGCAAGTATTACACAATATCGACTGAACTTTTGCTTCGGCTTCCTCCCGAGAGTGTCCTCTATTCAGCGGAGATCGGAGGACTGGATGCTAGCTAATTAGCCGGCTAATCATCTCACTTATCGCGAAGTCTGCAGCTTGTTTTTGTCTTAGACATTCACAAAACAAATGAAAATAATGGGTGTAAAAGTAAAGTGTGGCTAGTAATGCACTTTTGTGGGAAGAGGGACACATTCGAGATGTTCAGTGTTGTCAAGTTAGCCGCATGCTAACAGCTGCAATCTGGAATCGTACTAATAACTTCCAGCTGACCGTCATGTGATGGGCGAGACAGTATTTTATCACACACTTTTCTCTTATTAAACATTTTTCCCTTTAACACGGTTTAAATGTAAATATTTCCATATGACAGTAGCGCAATTATAAAGGGCGCAGTAATAAACCCAACTTTAAACATATTTAAGTAATCAGACACAAATGCAATATAGTAACGTTAGTTTTATTATTTGCTGTATTATTTAGACAATTACCCTCTCGTATTTTAAAACTTTTCAGAATCAAGACCCTAAGTGACAAATCCAAAGAGTCGAAAGTGAAGAAGAAACAAAGGTAAGCTATTGTAAAAAACATCTCTGTCTAGTGTAATATAATACATTAGAATAGCCTGTTGAACAGAAGACACCCACCAAAATGTCACGCAATATAACAATAGTTAATATAGCTAACAGAAACTCTTTTCAGGCTTATTTAGAGCAGGAGTGGTTCAATTACATCAAAAAATAAGGATCATATTTTAATGTTAATGTTCTTTTGGGGTTTTTTGTGTGTGTTTTGTGTATATCAGAAAATTGATCCTGGAATTTTGTAATTATTGCAAGGCTATTCAATGACTAAATAAAAACTTTTATTTGACAAAAGATAAGGATCACAGTACAGACCCCAAAACTATTTGCTTGTCATTTTACTCAGTTTTACTCATTTGTCAGGAAGATGAATTAAAATATAATAAAACTTAGTCTGATCAATTTTTAGCTTAATAGGTGCTGGTCGGAATAAGTATGTTGATTCATTTTAACAAATATGTGTGTTATGCTTTCTGTGTATAAAATGCGAACACCAAAATTCTCATCTTTGTAATATTATTATTTTTTTGTTTTGTTTTAAATGTAGCCTATATATTTATTTATATACATACTGATACATATATATTTTGCCAGAAGAGATGAATACTTTCCACAAAATTCTGCTGGAGTCGAGTTGCTCAGTCGGTAAGTTCATTTATGTTTTTCAAGAAATGTCAACAAAAACCTCCATTTAAAGAGTGTGTATGCAATAGAATCCATTTAAAGAGTCGAGGGAGTATTTTCATAAGTTGATAAATGTATTCATAACCACTTTTTAAAATGTACATCCTTTGTCTTCACCAGATATGAAGACACTTGGGTGGCTCTTCATAAACGTGCTAAAGAGAGTGCTAAGGCAGGGGAAGTAAGTTAGTTCACACGTCTGACCCTGTGCAGTTGAGCTCTGTGGTGCTGTAACTATGGTGCTTGTCTCTGTCTGTCAGGCGGTGGACGGGGAAGTCGTGATGCTGTGTGCACACTGGGAGAAGAGACGAGGAGCAGTGCTGGAGCTGCAGGAGCAGCTGCAGCAGATCCCTGCTTTCCTCTCGGACCTGGAGACTATCACCTCACGTATCGGTGAGGCTTGTCATACGATAAAAATCGTATTCAATGACATCTGAGATGCCCATCGTTAGAGAAGGAGGTTATTGATATCAATAACAGCTTGTTTACATTCACTGACAAATCTTCCTCTCTGGCGTAGATCTCAAATCCCTTCAAATACCTTATCCCCAGCTGACATAAAAATCTATGATTAGTTCAGTAAACGTTATATAAACTACTTTTTATGTGAAATCAGTGCATATTGTACTTCTGATCTGGCCCTAAATGGAGCTTTTAGTGTGACAGTAGAGAAATCAGATCACCTTGACTGCCTTTGCAAAGCATTTGTCTGTGCACAAAGCTTCACACTCTGTGTGTAACTGTGATACAGGGCGGTAATGAGAGTGATTCCTGTGGAGCTCCATCTGCTGATGTCAGTCGCTGTTGTTCATGCTGTAACATTGCACCTATTGGCTTCGGGCATTAATCTTCAGACTTGGCTCACTTGCAAAAAAAGAACTGTGTAGCCGGAGACCAAACAATAGCCAGATAAAGTCTAGTGGTTGCTCTGATCGTTCATTTGTCGTGCGCTCTTTATGCTGCGTTTTCTTTTGTGGAGTTTGGGACAAAAGAAGTTTTCTGTGTGATGTATGTAGGTTACCCATAGTTAGTCAAACTATGATGCATTTTTCTGGACCGGAAGATTCAAAAGAACAGCATTTATTAGAAATGCATATAATTTAGAACATTATATATGTCTTTTCCGTCACTTTAAATAAATTGAATGCATTCATGGTTAACTTTGTTTTATTTATATGCATATCGTGATCAAGTGTTAAAACCTCTTCTTCTTCTACTTTTTTTCTAATCTAAGCAGATAAGACATTACATTCCCTCAGAGGTTTCAGAGCTCAAATTCAGAGACGACTGTAAATTCTAAAGGATTTATATCAAGGGCACTTTTTAGTGTTGCCACTTGGTGGTGTTATGTAGCTGCATGAAGCCCTGCCTCTGTTCAGACTTACACTGACACCAAACAATTATGTCATTATGATTCCCTATTTAGTCGTGTAATTAGTATGACTGACTGTGCGTGTCTTTATGGAAATTATAAAATGTCCTGTACCTTGCATCCTAAATCAAACCTGTAGAACTCATTAGCTAGTAGTAATATTACATGCTTCTGGTTTGATAGGATGTGCACGTTCACAGAAGCTTCGGTATTTTTATACTGTGCGTATTGATTTCTTTAACATGAACCTTATTCATTTTTCATGCCTTTGCACAGCTCATCTGGAGGCTGACTTTGAGGAGATGGAGAGTCGCCTGCTGTATCTCGAGGATTTGTGTGCTCAATGTGAGCATCAGCGCTTCAAACACTTTCAGATCCTGCAGCTGGAAAACTATAAGAAGAATAAAAGGTAAAAAACATGTTTATATGCTCTTAAATAAAGCCCCAGACAGTTTGATGCACCCTTTATGTCTATTAAATCACAATAACTGCAGAACACGAAGGAATCTGTCTGTCGAGGGTTTGCCCCTTTAACTTAATAAGCACCCTGCCAAAATTGAGAACATTAGTGCACTGAATGAGAATCTGGAACAAGCAATATGACACCTGCTGTTTAGGTAGTTCATTATTACGGTGCAGCTGCATACGGTGTGTTTTGAAGATTTGCACAGAATCAGTGAATAACCAGACACGGATATAAGTTTCATTGAAAACACCCGAATATATTTATACTCTACGAAAATATAGGCTGAAGGAAAGCATGTATGTGTATTGTGTAATCTCACAGGCAGCTGTAGTTCTTTTGATGCTGCGTGCTCTTACTGTTTTAGCCTGCGGCTAAATACATCATACATCTCTAGCTTTGCCCAGCGAGTTGGAAAGCAGCTGGGCTCAGTTCTCGGTGCCCTTCTCCTTCTGCGTGTGGGTATTCATTAGTACAAACACACAGATGTAAAAGTTGTCAGTGCCAGTGAAATGCTGCAGCCTCTTTATTTCAGGAATCTGGGGCTTTTTTTAATGGGGCAGACTTTAAGTGACATCTAGTGAGATCTTGTGCTATGTAGTTGGCTTTATATGTGTACATCAATGTAATCCCTCTTTATTTGTTTTCTAGGAAAGAGCTTGAGTCTTTCAAAGGTAAGAAATATAAAAAACATTTAAATCCCATTTTTAATTAAATAATTGCAGCATAAAAACCTAAAGAAGTCTCCACAACCACAAGCTTTTGATTATTGATGATTATGTATATTTATTAGGGGTGGGTCGATAGACATCGCATGGCGATCCTCCACCGTGCCGCAGCAGCAACAACCAGCTCGCGAAAAACACACTTAATCTGTGGCGGCAAATAATAATGCTGAATAATTAATAAGCGAGCACGGTAAATCATTTCCGCGAGAGGAAAACAGATGTACATGTGAAGAAATGGAGCCCGCGAGCTCATTTCAAACCCTTGCACGCGCAATTCCTGCTCTCGATCTTCTCTCACCTGCTCGCGCGAACGCAACCCCCCCCTCCCCCAACAACCGCCGCCTACGATGACGTTATCATCGTCCATCGCGATGCGATAAATAAATGTATTTATTTATTTACATGTTTTTATTCAATATCTAGTTTTATTTTAAAATACGAAAATATATAAAATGTCTTTTAGAACAGATTTCTTTGATTGAATAATTACAGGGATCACATTATGCTTAAGAAGTATTTTACACTGTTTATTTCACTAGATAGTTTACAGTTAAGTCTTTTTGTAGATTGCTTTAGCATGTTTATTTACTGCATGAAGCTGATTTAGTGCTCAACGTTGAGAAGAACTGTGTAGTAATTACCCAGGCGACACTAATTAACCTCAGGGAGGACAAAACCGCTCTTGTGAGTGGCCACTGCTGTCTTTATTTGGTCTCATGATGCCATTAATTCCTCACTGACCTCCAGGGGGAGGCTGTCTGCTCCATCTGTTCATACCTACAGTCCAGTATAAATAAAAATCGCTTTTATCATCATAGCTCCTCGACCAGTTAAGAGATGTTGTACTAAAAAGAAATTGTGTTGAGGTGAAAATGCTTCATTGTTCACTTATCCATTTATAACTCGGCTCATCTGATTTTGTAATTGTTGAAAAAAAAAAAAGTTGAATAAGGATAATATATATATTTTTTTTTTTCTTCTACATTTACTTTACATCCTTGCCTTTGTCACTGAGAGAGTGGTAAAGACTGTTTATAACACTTCTTTTGGTACGTAGGTGGTGTTGCTTGAGATTGGCTCGTCTTTTGTGTGGGCAGTGTGCTCAAGACTTCACACCTTATACTTGATTATTTATTTATTTAGCTTTTAAAATGATTATTTGTTTCTATTAATTAGTTTTTCCTGTCTGCACAAGAGAGCTGTGCTTTGAAGTGTAAAATGCAGCTTTAATAGATTTATCGTTAACTGGAGTTTCAGAGTGAATGTGCTTCTTTGTCAGGTTGCAGTGTTTTTGGCCACTGACTAACTAATGATTATTCATACAAATACCGACGTTATGTTCTTTAGTTGCACCACTAGTCATAAATGTAGTTGTATACAGTTCAGTATACAGTAGAAGATCAGCAGATTAGACCCAGATCACAAAGCGATAAAGGAAAATATTTGACATGAAACTATTTTTCTAGAGACCCTCACCCCTACAGGTTTGTGAATGGTACGTTCCCTGCTTTCCTCCTCACTCCAGCTGCATCTCTAGCTCTGTGTCCCTGAGCAGGCAATGTCTCTGGCTGTAGAAGAGCTGCTCATGGAATAAAACCGGCAGCAAAATATAAGATGTTCATTTAGCGTTCTTCAGATTGACTTGAACTGCAGTCTCTGGCGTATCGGTCCTGCTTTCACCTCATCCGCACTCTTCAAGGAGAAATACAAAATGTCCACGTCGGGAACTCTGGACAGCAGCATGAGAGATTCTTGTAGGTTTCCAGACACACTTTTTTTTTTTTGTAAGATTAATTTGATGTGCCAATGTATCTCAGTTCTGGCGGTGTGATCTGAATTGGTGGTTTGCAGTCATTGTTTGTCATGTTTGGGTTTGGCAGGCTTTACTGATGGAATTTAGGATGCCTACAGTGGCTTTTGTGTCTGTTTGCCTTTTCGGTATCAGCCATCATAATACAAGTCCTTGCAGTGCATAGAGTTCAACTTTTATATTAGACTTTATGGAAGTGGCAAATTTAGATATCTGTGCAGAAGACCTTGTGGTAGATAGCAAGTTGTAGTTGTTAGGGTTATTTCTGCTGTGCTGTGTGTGGAGAGCATTGCTGCAATGTGACTTAGCCTTAACTTGTCTTCATGATTCAGTTTTGACTTGTAAATTGGAGTTTAGATGAATGAGTTGTAGATTTGCAACCTCTAGGTGGCTCAAACGGTGCAATCTCATAAAGTTATCACAGAGATTCAGTATTCATTAGAGAGCATTGGCATCATTAGCTGTAATGAGAAAAATATTAGTGGAATGAGTGCTTAAAATACAAATTACATGAAATTAGTCCCATTGGTTGGACAAGATGTATTTTTTTTTAATGTGCATGTGACAGAATTTGGAAAATGAAAACAAGTTCATCCAAATGTAGTTCAAGATTTTTAAATAAAAATATGTCTTAAATATTAAGTATGAGTATAAAAAGTAGCAAAAGCAGCAGACAAAGTTAAGCAAAACAAGCCAAAATATTACATTATTGTATAGTATTATTAGTTTATACTATATACAAATGTACGTTAGTTTAACACCATGTACAGTATATTTATTTTAGATTTTCTCATTTGAATTATTTGAGTAGTTTAACTCACTGAATGTTAAGAATTAGATGTCATCACAACAACATTACTAGACATGAAGTGATAAGACTTAAAACTAATACATTTGTCTGTGATGTTATTTTCTGTAAGGGTGTTTTCTGGAGGTGATTGTGGTGGGGACTGGAGACCTCTAAAGCTGCAGAGCTGCTGTGCACACTTGTGGCTATAATGCACACACGTATTTGAACCTTTAAGAATACCCTGAAGATGATTTCATCCTCACAGAATTTCGAAATGTTGAAGCTCCTGAGTGTGTGAACGTTTCTTATTGTGTGTTTCCTTTTTGGTTTAAGTAATGCGCTCATACAAACCAGAGTCTATTTATAGCTCGTTCTCCATTCTAATCGACTGCAGTTGAACAGATGACTGATACTTAACCGTTCATGTGTTGAATGATCTGTCAGTCCAGAAGACAGTGTTTGCACATTGCTCTCTCTGCTTCCTCTTCCTGTTGCTGGATTCTGGGCTTCTGTTCTGTGTGTGGAGGAAGGTCAGCTCATTAACCTGTCTGGCCTTTGGGCTGAACCTGCATAACTAATGTTTGTTTCATGCTCCTAATCGAAGATTGATGGAGATTTGATGAACATTGTCGTAAGTGGAATTTCGCTGCGAGTGGATTATGGAACTGTGTTGTTGGATTCTCAGCTGTGGTTTTCTGTGCATTGGCTTTCTCAAAGGTTCTTAACACGCTTTCTTCTTTCCTGAGGAACGTGTGTGTGTGCGTGTATGTGGAGGATGTGACAAGTGTGATCAGAGCGCCTAGGGCTCATCACGTGCCGTCATCTATCATTAGCTGTCACACACACGCAATGGAAAATGTGATGAAAGGCACAGCTTATCCCCGCAGATTTAGTTCTTTCATGCCGTATCCATGATTTAGTTCTTGTGGTCATGGAATCATTCAAGGAGGAGGAAGCTGTTGCAGTCTCGTTCGTCTCAATGGCGCTTTGCTTAGATAGCATAGGAGCTCTTAGCTGCTTTTTTTTGAGCCAATCACCTGAAGCTCAAATGCATTAAGTAAAAACGCTGGGGTATTCATGGGATATTAAGAACAGTCTCAGTTCTTTCATTAGCAGCTATTCGGACCTGTGACGTCAGAGGCTAAATTAAATCCATTGCATGCATGTAGAGCCCTTTTAAATTAGTTGAGCAATCTACAAAAATGATTGGATAATTACAAGTGTTATTAGAAATAAACTACAGGGTGAGTTTGGTATAATTTAGGGGTTTTAATTGTTTTGTTTTTGTTGTTTTTTTGGATAGAATTAATTTATGCTCACCAATATCTGCATTCATTTGATTAGAAAAACAGTAAAACATTAATATTGTGAAATAACTTTTGCTTTATTTAATGTCTTATCAATGTTGAAAATCGTCTTGTTTAATTTTTTTTGTGGAAACTGAAAAAAAAAAAAAAGATAAGAATTATTTGTAATGATTATTAAAGGATTGTGTAACACTGAATTCTGGAGTAATCGCTTCTTTGCATTACAAAAGTAAATGACATTTTAACCCATAAGGAGCCACAGTTACATGTCACAAACACTACTGATTATCTGGAAAGGTCTTTTTAAACCATTATCCCTCACTCTAACTCTGGAAGTCCCTTAAGTGACATATAATCAACATTCATGTTCAGTCATGTGACAATATGTGCAGTTTTTGTTGCCATGACAACATTTCCAAAATGGTGGTCTGTCTGGATAGCACATGTTGCAGATTCAGCAATTTTTACTAAATTGTTACTAAAGGTATGTTTCAACCCATGCAACAATTCTAATGTTTTAATAACATATCCTAGATTACACTTAACATGGTTTTAATGCATTTCTTGAACAAAAACCAACGTGTCAACCAAATATCAATGCTAAAGTAGTGTCTTAAAAAAACATGCATGAATATTCATTTTATTTTAAATCTGCTTGCATCAACTCCATTTACATGATTTAGACCCTTTTTTTGACAAGGCAAATACTGTGCACAAATGAGCAACAATGGTTTCACACTTGCATTCACCCCAGCACTTTTATTTAATACTGTTCAACCAGCATCTGTTTAGAAACAGCATGTGACAGGACTATGGTTAAGACCACATCCTAATAACAGAGGCACATTTCACCACTTTGTCAGTGAATTTCTTTTCCTCACACAATACACAGGAGGGTTGTGATGGTAGAATGTCTGCCCATACAGAATTTGATGGTGCTACGTGCATGTATTAAAAGTGTCTTTCTCCAGAATGCAGGATGATTGCTGACCATATCTGTGTGTTGCATCTAGGATGTGCCACCGTTAGCTTCGGCAGGATGTTTGTACCATATCTTTTTAAGTGTACGTCACACCCCGTAGACACCACAGTGACATTTAAATAGCACAGTCAAACTTCCTGCTTTTCAGAGAAGTCACTTCCTGTGAAAGATAAAAGATTTGAACTGAATCTTGTATCACTTAACGCTCTTTTGCCGTTTACACAAAAGAAGTGTTGAGTTCTCCGCCACTGCTAGAAAAGCTTCATATTATGTGGTAAGCTAGCATGCTGGAAAAACGGTTGTGTGGGATCTTGTTCTTTGATGTTCTGTAGAAAGAATGTTTGACTGTGCATGCAATGGTATGGTAAAGTTCGGATGTCAGAGGTTTGCTTTAGGTATCGCAAATTGTCTTTATTTAGCTAGTATTTTATTGATTCTGGAACATTTGCGTGTGGAGTTATTTCAGGGATCTCAGAGATTATTCTATCTTTAGATGTGTTTTTAGGATTATAATTGTAAAACAAAAAATCTGTAAGAACACTAATGTTGCATAAATGTAATTTCTTTAATTTTATTCAGTAAGCATGCTTTAAATTTGGCAAAGCCTTTTGCATTGTTATAAATAATATTTCAAATAAATGTTCGTTTGAACTTTCTATCCATCAAAGAATACAATTCAAGAAAAAAACAGTTTCTAACAAATAATAAAAAGCAACCAACTTCAACCAGGATTATATATATATATATTTTTTTTTTGTTTAATTTTATTTATGCTTTTTACATTTTTACAGAACATCCCCATTCCCAACATTAAAACCCCTTACAATTGAGGGAGAAAAAAGACAGAGAAAAAAAACTCTCATACTTTGTTTTTGCAGAGGCAACGTTTGTTCATCTGATAAGAGCAGGTTAACTCAAAATTGCATTATTCATTATTTGACCAATCCTTAATTTCATATCTAATTCATTTGCAATACTTTCCCCTTTGCAAATTTATATATTTTTTTTTTCATTTGAAGACATGCTGTTTTTTTCCACTATATGAAACTGTTCCAGTCTCTGAGTCCTGTTTCAATATACTGTTATCATTCTTTTACCTATCAATAACAATATCAGTAATACGTATCTTTTTTCTTCACTGTAAATTTCTGTAAGTGAGGCAGAGCTCCCAAACTAACCTAAATATGTCTTGAGCATCAAATTAAAAGGGTTTCTGAAGGATCAGGTGACCTTGGAGAAATGGCTGATGAAAATTCAGTTTCACAAGAATAAATTACATTTTAAACCAGTCAACTTTTTGAATTGTAATGTTTCACAATGTTACCGTTTTACTAGAGTTTAATCAAATCAGTGCAACCTTGCTGAGCTGTGAGGAATGTAAGTGATAATTATCTATTTTCATTTATGTTCATTTCACAAATTCGCACTTCTTCATGAATTTAAATAAGCAAATTTGGGGTGCTGTCCGGGGGGGTGCGCCGGGAGCTCAGCGGGCCCCGAGCCCTGCTGATAGTAACCCTAGTGAGGGCAGTGCTCGGAGCGAGGCTCGGTCCCGATAGCCCCACTTGAAGGTGCGGAGAATGGGAGGAAGGAGACTATGCGTAACTACCGGCTGTGCTGATATTCAGCATGCTCTTCCCGAAACTGTTAAAACATCCCTTAAATACTATTTAATTGCTATAAGCAAATGTTGAATGTTTCTGCTTCAATTCACTGAGGTTAATCCACTTTCCTTTTCCAGTTCAATTTCTGCTTCCATCCCCCATCTCTCTCTCTCTCTCTCTCTCTCTCTCTCTCTCTCTGTCTCTCTCTCTGTCTCTCTCTCTCTCTCTCTCTCTCTCTCTCT
>JAUMHI010000058.1:10392730-10407366 GCA_032359435.1 Enteromius unitaeniatus | reverse complement strand
TCTTTCTCTCTCTCTTTGTCTCTCTCTATCTGTCTCTCTCTCTCTCTCTCTCTGTCTCTCTCTCTCTGTGTCTCTCTGTGTCTCTCTCTCTCTCTCTCTCTCTCTCTCTCTCCGTGTCTCTCTCTGTCTCTCTCTGTCTCTCTCTCTCTCTGTCTCTCTCTCTCTCTGTGTCTCTCTCTCTCTATCTCTCTGTGTCTCTCTCTCTCTCTCTCTCTCTCTGTCTCTCTCTCTCTCTCTCTCTCTCTCTCTGTCTCTCTCTCTCTCTGTCTCTCTCTCTCTCTCTCTCTCTCTGTCTCTCTCTGTCTCTCTGTCATTTTGTAACCTACTTGGTGTTTTATGTCTCTCTTTAGCGGAGCTCGATGCAGAACATGCCCAGAAAGTGCTGGAGATGGAGCATGCGCAGCAGGTCAAGCTAAAGGAGCGGCAGAAGTACTTTGAAGAGGCATTTCAGCAAGACATGGAGCAGTACCTCTCCACAGGATACCTCCAGATCACCGACAGGAGAGGTCAGTGTCTTATTTTCAAACGACCACTTTTGCACATACTTGTTCAGATGTCTAAAATTGATTCCTAATGCTCTTAAAAGCCCTTTTTCTTTCCACTTTTACTCTCCATGTGTACCATTAGTGGTTATTGGCGAACACACATGGCAGTAAACAGTGTTTTAGAAGTCAAAATGTGATTGTTCGGCTTGTTTTTTAGTAACCAAGTAGTTTGAATCACAGCCGCTCTATATGAAGCCGCGCTATATGAAGCTGCATCCTTTCCTTCATGAATATTTAAACATACCGTTACCATGTTAAATGGGAGGTTAAAGCGCTTGTGCAAGGATGTTGATGCTAAACTGATGGTCTTCTCTTTCCTCTCTCCTGACTTAATGCTGCCCTGATGTGTGAGGTACTCTATGCTTTCCCCTGCATCCCTCATTCATCTTCTTTGTCCTAGCCTACTTCGTTCATGTGTCAATCTATTCACTATTGTGTTGTGAAATGTGCTTATGTCTTCCTGATTCCTGCCGTTTTGAAGTTGGTTTGGTGTTAGAGTTCACAAAGTGACAAATGTAAATATGTTTTTTTCTTTGTCTGGGGCAGATCCATTAGGCAGCATGTCTTCAATGGAGGTGAATGTTGACCTCCTGGAACAAATGGATCTCACAGATGTGTCCGATCATGAGGCTCTCGATGTCTTCCTCAGCTCTGTAGGGGAGGAGAGCAGCGCTCAGTCTCATGACCTAGGTTAGGCTCTGCTTTTAACGAAACTTGAATTTTATGTTAGGTTTTTTCTATGTTTGTAATAAAACAAACACATCAATTTGCAAAAACCTGAATGTTGTATTGGCAAAGTGTGCTCACACGTGAGAAATTTGTTGTGGCTCTTCTTCAGCACCACACTGAAATACAAGATAAACAAACAGTTTATATGAACAATTTGTTACATGGGGAAAAATAGAATAGTGGTGGTGCAGAAATGTGTTGTTTGTACAGGTATATAAATAGAAAATCTAACACAAAATAAGTAGGTGGCATATATATAGAACGTGCTTATAATAGAGATGGCTTGTGGGAAGAAACAAAACCCAAAACTTATAGAACAAATGTGTTTGGATTTGCTCACACTAGCGCAATCAGATTTTACGACATAGCAGAGTCAAACCTCTTTTTCAAATGTTTTAAAATAGGTCTTTTTGCTTTTTTTTCAGTTCTAACTGTGACCAGAATTCAAGAGTTTCCTTACTTCTCAGGATTAGTATACACTAATATTAAAGTTCTGTACTAGTTTGTCCAAAATAACAAATAAAATAAAAAAATAAAAAACCAAAATTAGCAGCATTATTCATATTTTTATGATTCTTTTAAATATAAGAAATACAGCTATGTGTGGCTGCCAATAAAAGGGGGAGCACTGATTTTTTACTCTATTTTTACTTGTCAAAAGTAACAGTGAAACATTTATAATGTGTCAAAAATGATATTGGATTATATTCATCATGAATGAATTCTGAAAAAAGGAATTGTATAGATTCACAAAAAAATGAAGCAGCACAAGACATGTTTCTTAAGCGCCAAATCAGAATGATTTCTTAAGGATCATGTGAGACTGAAGTAATATAGTACTGACTTTTTTCTTTATCGTTCCACTAAAGATTGCAGATAATGTGCAGAGTTGTGTTGAATGACTCTGAACGCATTACTGTGTCTCTCGTAGTATGCATACTGAAGGTTGTGGCTGCACTTCATAAGACTAATTAATATTCTGAAATAGATGGCGTGACACATTTTCACCTTGTTCTGTCGGTTGGGCAGGTGGTCCGGCTCTGGAGCCTGGCTCGTCCCCCTCAGAGATCAGCCTGAAGGTGCCGTCACAGACAGAGTTACGGCACACCGTCTCCTCCGTCTCGTCCTCCTGCACTGACACCATCAGCGGCGTGACCGAGGGTCCGGATGAAGAGGATGTCAGCGAGGAAAGCTGCAGCGGAGACTCTCCTCTGGTCCAGTCAGACGAGGAGGAGGTACAAGCTGACACAGCCCTCGTGGGCCTCCCAGAAACAGAGCCGCTCAAAAGCTCAGATGACAGCGACACGCAGGCCCCCTAGTGGCCACGGATGGCAAACGCACTCGTTTCAGTTGGTTTCTGGATGAAAACCTGTTTTATCATCAAGACCCAGACAGAAGGAGTGCTGAAGATGGCTGCCAGATGTTTCTTCATGGCTCAACGCGACACTTTGAGATGAAGATTGCACAGCCTTATAGGACGCTGTATGTGCTCAGCCTAGAGAGCACTTCTTTCTAACTTTAGCACTGTGATTTTTGTTTTATTCTTTCCCAATACAAAACAAATCATGTCAATGTATGACAACAATTCTTCGTATTACCTATTGCATCCGAATTATTATATAATAATAAAATAATAAACATTTTACAGTGTTCCCGCTAATATCACTGATGTATGTTGCATGAATTTGTAATGCAGCGCTGATTTTTGCATATAAAATTGAGCCAACTGAAAGACTCTGAAATACAATAAATATACCTTGAAATAAGATGGGCTTCAAAGACGGTCTCCGTGTAGGACTGATATTTCATATCATAGTGATCCAAGGCAAATATCTTCCACCGACGACTTCACAGAGTCTCTGATATAAAAATAGCTGGGAACATTTGGACCATCTGTGGTTACAGCAAGCTGTTGCTCTCAAACCCTGTTACCTCTGGGGAAAAATACTAGTTATCACGGTAACTGCAGTGAAATGAAGACAGAGAGAACTAGGGTTTATAAGGAAGAGTGAAATCTGACGGCATGGGCTTTAAGAAATAACTTTGTGAACAAGCGATGTGAACAGTTTCTCATGCTCACTGAGGGTACTTTTTTTTTTTATCCACATGGCAGTATAACTGTTCTTTTGTTATTGTTATTATTACAATTAAAATTTTTGATTTGGTGCTCAAGAAACATTGCTTAGTATTGAAGACTATCGTGCTACGTTTTGTGGAAATCGTGAAACAGAGATTTAAAAAAGAAAATGTTTAAAATTGCAGAACACTGTAGAATTAGTCTCTTTTCATCAAACAAATGCATGCTTCCTGAATAAAAAAATATTAAGTGCTTTAAAGAAATAATAAAATCTACATTTAAAATATGAGAAAAACATATTAAAATAATGTACAACATTGTGATCTTTTAAATAGACATTTTTCATACTGTAGATTATAATGTTGTAATGCCTAAATTCACTTTGTTAATTACAAAATTTTACTTTGTAAATTTGTAGCATTTAATACAAAATAGTACAGAATTATAATTTTGCCATTTCACCAGTTATTGTCTAAACAAACAAAAAAAAACGAGGCCAGTACATTTTTGGAAGGATTGACAAGTGATTTATTTATTAAAACCAAAAAATAAACAAACCTAAAAAGTAAAAAAAAAAAGTAACCAAAATGATCTCCACTGGACTGGAGGACTGAATAACAGTGCATATAAATAAACAGTACAAGGATGAGGAGTATTACTGTATAAAATAGGGTGAAAGGATAACAAAAGAAGAAAAAACATTTTAAGGCCATAAAAAGTATACAACCACATTTTGGAAACACTGTTCAGTTATTTTTAAACCTTAAATACAAGTCAGTCATTTGGAAAGGGGCGACTACCATGTTTGATTACAGGACTTTGATACAGTCAGTGCAATGTGTAGCTAGGCCTACACAGTAGTTTACTTTTGGGTAAAAGACTTTTCCTTTCGAATAAAAAAAGTAAAGCTAAAAAACTAGGGATCACCACTATGACATACTTCTCAGTGATTTAAGCAGCACTTATTTTTTGTATGTTTTTGTAGCAACCCTGTTAACATCTAATTTATATCGACGAAGAAACCAATGTAGAAGTAAGGCTTTTTCTTCATCTCCACCTTCTCATCCAAACCCCTATAGACCCGAACTCAAAGGCTCAATTTAACATTTACTGGCATAGAAACATATTTGGGGCTCTTTTTTTTTGTTGATAAATATTAGTATTTCGCAATAATATTCTATGAAAATGAAAGAATATTTAAAGATTTAATTAACACGTGGAGCATTTTCAAGAAACACTGTTAACCAATTACAAATATATAGCCAGGGGGACAAAAGTGTGTGGGATAAAAGGGAAAGTGCATTTACAATTGAAATAATAGTGTATCTTTAAAAAAAAAAAAACAAGTACAAACTGCCCTCAGTATCAAACTTGTTATTTGCACTCCAAAGATTTTTAGCAAAAGGCCTCGAAATGTGCTTTTAAAAGAGGAGAGATCCTCTCGCAAGGCCTTGAGATCACAGGCTCCTTCATGTGTCAAAATCAATCACTTTTCTTCTTCGATTTTTTTTTGTAGCTGAAGAACCAAAATGCCAGTAACCTAGATACAACATCTGAAATGTGGGCTGTAATCTCGCATGTTCGTTCTTGTTCCTGACAGCTTTAAGACGTGATAAACGTGAGCCCAAGAGACAAACAGGCCGTAAGGGTGATGGAGAAAAGTGTCACTACAGCACCAGTTAAACACAAATGATAGGAATAGTATAGGATATATTTATATCTATGTATACGCATATCTATACTCGATTTAATGCTAAAACAACCCGAAAATACTCATCTAAAAACCAATCTCAATACTAGTGCAAAAGGTTTCGTGCTTGTCGGATGAGACCCAATAGCCTTATGTCAGGTGCCCCAAACAATTGTGTATTCGCCCCCTTATATCTGACGTGAAATGCTATGTAACAATTAACCTCCATACATTCAATATATTGGACTAACCAGCCAGTAACTACACGTATCTGTAATACAAAAGTGCAATATAACGGCTTGTTGTATTGATATATTATACACTAGGTACAAAGAGTATTGAAGAATGTTTGTACACAAGTATTAGGAACACCTGATATAAAAGGAGACCCGGAGGAATGTCGCTGACGCTCTGGTCTGGTCTGGTTAGGAGCGGCCGGTGTTCTTTGAGACGGTGCTGGAGAGGGAGATCAGGGTGGAGCTCTTGTTTCTGGGGCTTCGTTTTGCTGGTGTCTTGCTGGGGCCGACGACTTTCTGCTTTACTCCACCCTTCTCCAGTGCTCTGCCACACACTCGATTCACCAGACCGTTGATCTGCTCCTGCGCAACATTGGGTGGGATGCCAGAGGTTACATATTTGCACTGACAACATTACTTTGAAGTAGAAAAATGGTCATATTTGATTAATAATGTGAATTATAATAATTGCAATTAATAAAACATCGCATTATACAATGTGCTCAGCGCTCCAGTTGGCATTCCAAAGTGACTGAAGGATCAGTTAAAAAAAAAAAAAAGATTTTTAGCATTGTTATTCATTATATTTCAGAGTTTTAAATTGTTATTTTCTGTACTTTTCTTGCCACGTGCTGAATTTAACATAATAATGTTACAACCGTAACTTGGAATCCAATGATTCTGACTGATATGCAAATTCAATACTATGTTGACTATGGAAATTAAAAATTAAAACACTACAAAATAAAAGCATTTCAAATGCTAAAAATGTATTTATACATGACGACATTATAATATTCTGAATATTTAGTTCAATTTTTCTTGTTTTTTTAGGAAATTGCTTTTATGCATCCAATTGAGCAGAAGTAACAGTAAAGACTTTTACATTGTTACAAAAGATTTGTATTTCAAATAAAAGCTCTTCTTTTTGTTTGTATGAAATGCTACTTTAGCATCAAATCAACATTAGAATGACGTGTGACTGAATAATGGCTGCTGGAAGCTTTGCCATCACATAAATAATTAAAATAGAAAATGGTCATTTTAAATGGCAAACAATGCTTTATTGCATTTTTAATCAAATAAATGCTGCCCTTAATGAGCATTACAGACTTCATTTAAAACATTAAAAAATCTCACTGACTCCAAATGTTTTACTGGCAGTGTACAAATAAACAAAAAATATCTACAATAATTGGCTTTAGTTTATATAAAATGTTAAATTTGATACATTTACATTTTGTTTCATTCAGACAGTTTAATGCAATTTTTGCAACTGCCAGCATTTATAAAGACTTGCTGTAGACGGTGACGTACCTCAGTATAACGAAACATCATCTTGAGGCCACGAGGGGACCTGCGTTTCTGGATGTATCGTAGAGCACACTCCAGACAGAAAACCACATTGTCACTTTCATGAACGACCTGTTGAAGATGAGACAAGGAGAGTACAGTATGACATAATATAGCATAGCTAGACCAATTAGCCTGGGGAAATTTCTTTCTAATTTAAGACAGGCCCCTTAAGCGCTGTGTAAATTTACCATGGAGAGGTAACACAGATGCTGACACACTTGGCAGCGTCTGTCAGCCGTGTCTTCTGTAAATCTCGAGCGCTGCTGCTTCTTCTTGTCTGCTTGAGACTCGCAGTGTGTGCCATAGCGTGCAGACAGGCGGAGCCCGGCCTCGAACAGATCCCTGCGCTGGCTAATCTCTGTATCCCTGAAAAATTGTGGAGCAGGAATTTTACCCGTGTGTTTGCTCATCTGTTTTTAGCCATTAAACGAGTCAAAGCAAGCCTCAGGATGCATTTCGGACAGACCTGAGATCTTTGATGAGACTGGAGACTGCATGCACGAGCTGCTTGTTGTCCCGCTCACATGTAGTGATCTGGTAGAGCAGTTTCTCTGTGGAGAAAGGCTCCTCTATACGACGCCGTTTAAGGTCCTGCAAAGCAAACACGATACACAAGTGTGAAAGCACCATACTCCCACAGAAAATAGGCAAAACCTCAGGCCAAAAATACAGCTCTATTTGAGCTGAACCAAGCCAAGTTCCAGCTGGCTTTGTCCGTCCGCGCCACGAGTCTCTCACCTTAGCTGCCTCGTAGCCCAGTTTCATCCACTGGGGGTTGGCGAAGTGCACAGTCTCTGAGACACTGTAGCCACAACACACCTTAGACACAAAGGTCCCTGGGAAACATACCATGAACTGCCCACTCTGTTGCACAGTCCGGTACACTTTCACCCCCTTTCGACGGAGCACCTCTGGAGAAATCTGTAATAAGGATGAAGAGAAGTAACATCACATTAAACCACATTGTCCTCTTCACTGCAGAAAGACAGTACATTTAAAGGGACTGTCACCAAAAATCTATATTTACATGTGTTTGTTTTTTTCCTTCATTTCGATCTCTTTAAAGTTTTGAAGAATTTTGTAAATTAAGGCCTACTTAATATGCTCGGCTTGCCAATGATATGTGTCTTTCCCTCAACAAAAGAAGCCAGGGCCACAAGAAATAGATGTCGTACCCTCAACATAGGATCTCGATGCCACAACTTCACATCGCGTAGACATAAGGATGTTGTTACCACCGCAAAATGATCTTGTGGCCATGACATATAATCATGTTCCCACGAGTTAATATGCTGTGGCCACAACAAATTTAGATGAACCTAACATATCCCCACCCGGTCACCATAAGGAAAAATAGTGAAAGAACAACATGAAGGAAGAAAATTAAGACCAAATGTTTATTTTTGGGAGAGCTGTCCCTTTAAGAGAAAAGTCAACTTTTCTCTCTCACCATAATGTTCCTCTCTAGCATCTCCAGCCCTGGAGTGCCATTAGCCTGTAGCAGTGTGTGTACTACTTTGTCAAGTTTTGATTTCTCTTCAGCTGGAATACAGTACCTGGGGATGAGAGAGACACATTTATTAGGGAACAAGCCATTTGGGTTCGATTTTCAAACTCTTATTACACTCTTACCAAATGCAGTCAGCACCAGTGTGTAGGTAATCTATATACGGAAGGCTGTTCTGGTCCCGACACCAGCATGAGGTAGAAAAGACCATGCCTATGTTCAGCCAGGGGATGGTCACCCCTTCAGGCAAACACAAACAGATGTACTGAACACTTACTGATGCGGATTAAATGTACACATCATTCTAAAGGTTCTAGTGTGAGGGTATAGTTGGGCTCTTAATCATCAAGATGTTTTATTATATGCATTCAAGTTTTGTTTTTCAGAAAACATTACCTGGCACAGCACCAAGATGACGTAAGATGGATCCTGAGTTATTCGGAAGGACAGTAAGATTCCATCCATGCCTTGGGAAAAAGACGAACCAATTAAAGTTTGCAGAGGTAATATTTTACAGTAAGGTTGCACTATAATAGGTATTATACATAATATATAAATATCAATAATACGTTTAATTTGACCATATTTTTTAAGGGTTGTGCAGCACATCAGTTATTACTGGATTTCCTGCTCATTTCCTATGTTTTTAAGTTTATCTTTTAAAACGTTCAGAATTCTTAAGTCACTTTCGAGGAATTCCAGAGGCAAGACAGGCCCATTGTCTGTTGTCAACAGTATAGTGATGTATAAACCAGCTCACATGGGAATCACAGTCAACACAAGCAGCTTCTTTTTGGTCAGCATGGTGTATCTGCATGACCAACTTGAACCTTTGCGAAATCTGTGTGCGGAAATCTTTCACGCACACGTAAAATAAATATTCATTTTTCATGATGTACATCGAAATGACAAAATTAACTTAATATAGCTTAAAATAATAGCATCTTGAGTTTATTGATGACATTTGTTAATATATGAGGAAAAATAATAACTTTAACTTTTAATAAAAAGTTAAAAAACACAATGAAAACATGATAACATAATAAAAAAAACATCATTTTTGAACATTTAATTAAAAAATGATCTCTTTTTGCAAATAAACTTCATATTATTATTATCATTAAATAATGTTAACATATACAAACTTTAAAGATAGTTCACCCAAAAATGTTAACTCTGCCATCATCTAATCACCATAAAATCGTTCTAAACCTGTATGAGTTTCTTTTGGCTGTTGGACACTAAAGAAGATATTTTGGTCACCAAACAGTGAATCCATACAGGTGGAGGTTGAGTAAAATGGCGACAGTATCAAAATGTTCATTTTTTGGGCAATCTATCCCTTTAATGTAAAATGTTTTTGAAAACACTAACTTTGAAAATGGCTCAGACTTTCCCACAGGAAATCCACTCCCATGAGTCTTTGTGTCAACCCTCCCACAGTGCACAGCAACATGGCATTCCTTTTCATCAACCAGTCTCCAGTACTCCCTCTGCAGCAACAGTTAAAAAGACATGACAGTGAACATGACAAAAAACAACATCACTTATTCCTGCACATCAAAGAAAACATGATGAAAACAGCTTGTCAACATGAAGATATACCTCGACTTCAGCAGTGTCTGGCTCTTTGCTGAAGCACATGTTCATAGTGTTCCTGGCTGCCCTGTAGAACGTCGTCAGTGAGAACGACTTTCCCTGGGAAAAACAGACAAACAGTGAGCATCCACACCAAAGACTGATGATTAAAGGGGTGGTTGACTGCTTTTTCTAGGCTTGTGTTTATAGTGTGCAGCCTAACATGTGTTAATGCCTACTTTTTTACTTTTTTTTAACTGTATTTTTCAGATAATTTTATTCTACACACTGCTGAAAAAACATCATATGCCGATTAGGTATGTTTTGATGCTGGGATTCTGGTTTAATCTGGTCCTTTGCTGGTTTAAAGTGGTCGCTCAGCATGTGACCAGCTTAAACCAGCAAAAAAAAAACAGCAAAGGACCAGCATAAATCAGCATAGGACCAGCATAATCCAGCAAAAAGGCCATCATAAACCAACAAAGGACCAGCATAAACCAGCAAAAAGACCAGCATAAACCAGCATCAAAACATACCTAACCAGCATATGCTGTTTTTTTCAGCAAGGTAAACCTCTGTCCTTTCTCCTATGAACACTCGGATGATTTCCTGGTTTTATGAAGCCCCTCAGAAATACACGATGGGCTGAGATTGGTTTGCTGGGCCAGTATGTTGTGATTCGCTAAGCACAGAAACATTACACCCCTCACCTCAGATTGTGCTCTGGTTCAGTTGTAAACAATGGCCTCGTCAATATTGCTTATCAGTTTGAACATGATTGAGTCACACTGAGGATCGCACAGAACATGTGCAAGCATGGCTCTTACAGGACATGTTTAGAATGCTGTGTTTTGTTTGTTGTTGTCTTATACTTTTTAGATACACTGTTATTTGTAAATCCTGCTACTTACGTTACCTTGTAATATACATCTTTATCCTGATTAAAGCTTAAATACAGCTGAAAACATGATTGTGATGTAGTATTTTTGTATCGCTAAGATGTGTTTACCAACTCGCTGCCACGGCAACCACGTTCATCCATGTTTAATGTGAAAAATATCTGTCTATACTCATAAAGTGTACAAATGAAGCACAGTTCATTGCTGGAGCTGGCGAGCTGATGATCTGAATGAATGAAAGAGAGGGAGGCCCTGTTCACATGCAAACCAAGCTCCAAGTTACTGAAACTGAACATTTTGGTAAAACTCCTGGCAGGGTGAAGATTTTCAAAAACTCCAGTTTTAGTGTTATTGTGTTGACAGCAAAACTGGAGATTTTGGTTTACGACTTCGGAGCATGTGCTGTTATCTCCACCTATTGGAAACTTTTCCAGACTTCTGATTGGCCAACATGGGTTTACAGTTAAAATGATATTGCCACCTGTTGGGTCAGCGTGCTCTTGAAAGTGCTTCATGGTATGCATTTGCATTTGCATCACATGTCCTCACCCCCTTTATTGCATGTTCCCGGGGGAGCAGGGTTTATATATATATAGATAGAAATTTCAGGGTTTGTGATGTCACCATCCTGGGAAGTAGCTCATTGTAGTCCCTACAAGCCATTTTTGTAGTCATAATTGTAAAAGACATATCTCGTTTTCAGTCTTGTAACTTTCCAGATATTGTTTATACTCAAACAGCAACATTAGACACTAACTAAAGTAAAAAAAAAAAGTGAAATCATTTAATCAATCACCCAAAACTGATCATAAAAATAATTATGTATTCAAAAAGTAAAGCAAATATACCCTGTGTATGCACTTGTGATGTTCGTTTATCACCCCTTCATCCTCCCCTCTCTTCTCTAGTCTTCTCGGCCGGGTGGTCTTCGCCGTGGGGTCCAGCTCTCTGAGGTGCTCACGTGCTCCGCTCCGGTGCAACGCTCCGTTCACCAGCCCATTTTTGGGCTCGCAGCGTGGAAGCAGCAGAGCGGCATGCTGAGATATGTCTCCCTGGCCCTCTAGGGGCCCACTTCTTCTCTCCAGGGTCTCTTTCTCCGCCAGTACTTCCTTCTCCAGCTGGGCCCTCTGGGCTGGGGACAGGGAGTCGTAAGAGAGCAGGTACTGGCAGTACGCCTCCTGGAGCTTGGCCAGCCGGTCTTGAGCCGAGCGCGGGATGCCCAGCAGATCGGCGAGACGGCCCCACGTCTTCAAGTCTGTCACCTGCTGCATTCCCCCCATTTCATTGAGGATCTGGAAGAATCTGGCCAGGTCCAGCTCACAGCCACCTAAAAGGAAGCAAAAAAAGGATATAAATGAATCACTACGCTGGCTGTTTGCAAATGGCTGCTTCTTTAATTTCGCTTCACTTTTATCTCTAAATGTGTGCGCGCACACCACATTAGTCACAGGCTTTCAAATAGCTCACATTAGTGCCAACAATGTCACTGTTTGAGTGGCACACTGAAACTAAAGAAGGATTTGAGGTTGGCAAGAAGGCAGCAGCTCTGTCTGGCATCGCCTAGATGATTTTCCTCATTCAGTCAATGAGAGACCAGACTGAGCTGTCTATCTGTCTTGGCTCTAGATGCACTGAGTAATC
Source organism: Enteromius unitaeniatus (assembly GCA_032359435.1). NCBI lineage: Eukaryota > Metazoa > Chordata > Actinopteri > Cypriniformes > Cyprinidae > Enteromius > Enteromius unitaeniatus. Next base: position 10,395,108 of record JAUMHI010000058.1, on the reverse strand, counting down.
TCGTCAAAGGAAGCTGCCTTTGCTAGCATGAGCTCGCTAATCTGTCCAAACTGAACAGGTAAGTGATGGAATGACCAATAGATGTGCACTTCAAATATAGCTGCAAGATTACAAGTGAATACTTAACTGAATATTAAAACAAAAACACCATTTACATTTTTGAATAGGGGCCATTAATTAAATATTTAGTTGTAAAGTGGTGCATCCAAATGAACCGATTTGAATGGAATTAATGACTTTCTAAAACTACATGTAAAGAGAGGAGTGTTCGTGCCACACTGATTTTCTAGAGTGAATCTTACTTTCAAATTCTACATCTGATAGCAAAGACCATGATGAACCGATTCACCACAATGAGCCAGACATTTCCATGCTAAATATAAGAGACAAGTGTTTAAGAAAAATGACTTCACTACAATGAATCTTAAAGGATTAGTTAAAAATTCCGTCATTAATTTCTCCCCCTTTTGTTGTTCCAAACCTATAAGTTCTTTGTTCATCTTCTGAACACAAATTAAGATATTTTTGATGATATCAGAGAGCCATCTGACCCTCCATAGACAGGAATTATACAACTGAAATGATCCCGGGACCAGAAAGGTGGTAAAACACCAGAAAAAATCCAAGTAACATCAGTGGATCAACTTCAGTTTTGAGACGATACGAGGATACCTATGTCTTCTCTACCTATGTGCGCTTTCTTTTAGGCACAAACAGCTGCAGAATAAGCATATGTGTTGTGATGCGTTTTCACCCTTTCACCTGTATGTTAAAGCTAGCGTACTCTCTAAGCTGGCAGTAGGCAGTAGAGAGGAGCATTTAATATGAACTGATTCACTAGAATGGATCAGACGTAACCAAGCAACAACAACAAATAACACAAATGATCAGATCCAAGCTTCTGTCACACCACTAAAAAGTAGCTTAGTTATCAGCACCGATAGCCAAGTGGGCAGTGTGCCAACACGTAATGCTGTTGTGCTTTAGGTGTCCCAAGATCGAATCCCAACTCGTGGACCTATTCTGACTCCCATCACCCTTCTTTACCTATATGCCCTATAAAACAAAGGCAAAATATGCTCAGAACACATTGTTTCCTGCCCAGCCCTTCATACCTATGAGTGGAGGCTCTTCCATGTTAATGCCTTGTGTCCGTAGGTGTCTCCTAATGCAGGCCAGTTGCTGTACATTCGGGCCCCAGCGTCTGCCCAGCTTGTGCACATGCTGCACGTATGAGACAAAGCGCATCTCCTCTTTAAGCTTACACTCTGGACGCCAATCCGCCGGTGGAACAACCCGGTACAACCCATACGCCTCTGCTTGCCCCCACACAACCTCCATGTAATTCAGTGGGTCGTGGAAGTCGCGTGTGCTGGGATAGAAAACGGGAACCTCTGTGACCTCTGCACTGCGCCGGCCGCGCTCTTTAGGCTCAGCTTGGTTGATGGGTTCAGTCGTACTAGAAGGATTGCCTTGATTTAGAGAATTGCTTGTTTTGGGGGTCTCTGATAGTTTGGGGGAGTTGGCTGGCTTCAAAATGTCTCGTGTTGAGGTAGTGGGGCTGTTCTTGGCCAGAACGGTGGCTTTACAGTGCATCTGTTTGGTGAACATGAGCTTCCCCGCCGAGGCCCGTTTGGGCCGTTGCGATCCTGCCACTTGCGATCTCACCGGCGTCTCCTGAGCTGCTTTCCTACTCCGTGTCTCTAAAGGAACCACTTGCAGTTTGACCCTCTTGACCTCGACCTCTGCTCCGGTCAGACTATCCCCGGCTAACTCCAACTGCCTCTTTGACTGTCTCAGTCCATTTCGTCTGGGTGGGAAAGTGTCCGTCCCACACAGCCTCCCAGCGGTTGCTGGTGATAGCACCTGTTTTTGCATCTTGGCGTGGCTGGCTTGGGCTTTTCCTGAGTTGGAGTGCTGAGGGTGTGTGTGGGTGTGGCATGTGTGTGTGCTCAGGCTGAGCTTGGCCTCTTTGAGCAGTCTGGCTTTGGTGTAAGTCACGTGGCCCTTGGGGTATTTCACAGCTTTGGTCGGGGGACTACGGGGTTCTCTCGTCTTCCTAGAATTGACAGCGGATGCTCCTGATGTTCCGTTCATTTTGGAGTGCTGAGGGATGACAGAAATGACTTTTGTTATTTCATTTATTTCCACTGAATATGAGTAGTTGATGTAACAGTGTGTCCTATAGTGTGACAGAAAAATATAAAAGAAAACATTTAAGATAATTTAAGACCATTTAAAACATTTAAGATTTCTCTCACGCTATTTTTAATTTTAACAATTAAGATGTTATTTGTGTCAAATTTTTAATTTATTGTTTTTGATTTTTTTTTACATTTTTGCTATGCCACACTATAGGACATATTTGTCATATACAC
>JAUMHI010000058.1:10382105-10392630 GCA_032359435.1 Enteromius unitaeniatus | reverse complement strand
AATTTTTAATTTATTGTTTTTGATTTTTTTTTACATTTTTGCTATGCCACACTATAGGACATATTTGTCATATACACATATACAGTAAATGCAACACACAAGCTGCTTATTTATTTATTAGTATATGTCAGTTTTTTTGTATTCATGTTTTTTATACAGTTAAAAAAATTATACCATTTCTGAGAAAATATATTTTTAAAAATATTTATTTTACATTTGAATCATTCAATAATTCATGAACATCACTCATATTTTGGTGAAGCTCACCACATTATGATTGTGATTATGATTATGTCTGACTCTGAGCTACAGTAAACACTGTGGTTCTGCAAGTGCTGCAACATGAATTTGGTGTTAGCTTTCTTTTCACAGATGACATGTGACTTAAAGGCAAGGGCTGAGGGTGTTGTTGAAGAAGAAGCAAACATAACTTCCTCAAATGTAATGCATAACAGCAACCTCTCATAATGACCATATACCTCCACTAGGGGGCTCAGTGGAGCCGCTCTATCATTCTTTAGGGAGCTCATGCACGTGACCTGGGCCATGTAGTATGATTGTTCCATCTGCATGCGATGGGGGATGGTAGACGATTAATTTGTCTGCAAAACCAAAGTTCTTGACAGAAACCACAACAGATATACAAATGGTCCACCACATGCAGACACAGTTCATGTTCACAAAAATTGGACACAGTCCCGAGTATGTGGTACTTGCACACTCCACTGGATTTGACTGTGTGTGGAGAGAGAGGGGGGTTGGGTGGAGGAGAGATGACATCATGTGTTGCTATAGGCCTGCTGCAGGATAGTAGGGATAGGGTAAAGCTGGGTAAACCGTATGCTGCTCTGCGAGCCCATAGGACGCTCTGGCAGAAGGGGAGGAAATTCTGATGAACACTCACAAATGGGTCCTGCATAGTCTCTATTCTGTACTGACTGAATTAGCAGACAGTAAAGGGGAGGCAAATGAAACTGCATGCACTGGAATATCATTTTGTAATAGGTAATAATGTGTGTAAAAATGGCCCACAATATTTCCTGAAAGATGAACTATTTTTTGCTTTTCAATAATTCATCATTCACTCATAGTAAAGGTCACTCTGAAAGCAGCTAAGCCTATATTGTGGTTCATAACAGCAACAAATACCAGTACAAATCTCACTGTAATAGATTATGAAATATTCTACTGTAAGCTGGTTTAGCGGTTCTTACTAAGAAGCAGGATTGTAGGTTAGAAATAATGCCTTCTTAAAATCAGAACCTTTCCTAAATGAATTTTATCTTCAACATTTATACATCTGAATCCATAAGCTCCACAGCTTTCAACAATTTCACTGACCTTGACATAAAACTTGTTTTCTCAAAAATTCAACTTGAAAATGATTTTCTCTTGTATTTCTCGGTCTGGAGGTCCTGCTGCATCACATATGAGCAAATCCAATCTCACGTTCATCAGGGACTTAACTAAGCTCAGATAGACAGATTATGTCTCTCAGGGACAGACCACTTCACATCAGTGTCATACACTTAGAAAGGCAACCACAACTTTATCGCTGTGAAATAATACTAGTGATCTGGATTTCTGAACATGTGGTCAATTTCCCTTCAAGCCAGCTTGAGGGAGTGGGATAACCGATTGATGTGTGACAGATGCTAATTAAACGCTTTGCAGTTGACCAGAGAAATGATGAGCATTACTTATTTTTCTCATGCAAAAATTAAATAAAGGTTAGGAGAAATTCTTATGTTGAGATCACAAAAAAATTAAGTTGGGATCATGAAAAAACAGAAAGCAATGCAACACAACACAAAACCAAAACAAAACACATGAATCCAGCCATACCTGTTGCTTTTGTTCTTGTACAGCCCTGTTGGGTCGTAGGTTGTGTGTAGTGGAGGTCCTAGCTGATGCTACAGAGTTCTTCTCCTTCCCAAGGACCCCGTCTCTCCCTCTTGCCCTTAAACTGCTCTCGTGTTCCTCAGCAGCTCGTGTTTGTCCATTAAATACTGGTAGAGGAGAGATCATACAACAGACATAATGCTAAGAAATCATTTAGCACATTTTGTTATTGAATACAGGCATTTCTAAACTTAAAAGAAAATGCATTTATTTGCTTTATTTGTCTATAATAGGACACACCTATATTAGGTGCCTAATGGTTATAAGCACTGAATTCGTCTGATCTAACCAGATGGTTTTGCGCCAATGTGACCTAAACCAGATGATTCAGTACTGTAGTGGAAAAAGACCCAAGAATCTTTCTGCTGAATAGTCCTGCTGTACCTGACTGCTCTGCTTTCCATTTTCTGTGAACTTGACTTGTAAATTGCCCTTATAAAAGAAGACTGCCAAGCAGCTAACAGAGTCTGCATAGAGGCCTTGTCCAACACACTAGAATTTATGGGATTTTAAAGCTCAAATACTGTAACAGCAAAGCTGCTTACAGCTCTCAAACTAACATCAATAAATCACCGAAACCCAGTAACACGAATGACTGAACGCCACTAAAAGTGCTAACTTTAGCTGTGTTAAAGACTAATCTCCTGCTTTTCGACTGTAGGAACAACTTAATATCGCATGACAATCTACTGTAACAGATTTTCATTCTTCCTGAGAGCCACCCACAGTGCACTTGGACAAAAGATAGAAAGTTTTCAAAGTTTTGCGCCTCCATTAACTAAACAGATGGTAAACTGAACAGAGAGCCCAATGTTAGCAGTAAAGCACTTAACAAGCATTGAAAGGCTCTTTGGGTCACTTTAGTAAATGAAAGCTACTAGAGGGACCAACTTATCATTTAAACCGTTTGGAGCTCGGCCAACGGTGCACATAAAAGTGTCAGATTTAGCGTGTGGTCTCGTACAGTATGTAAAGAGAAGTGGCTCTGGTTTCATTATAAAGTATGGATGCTCAACATGACTCCTATTTTCATTAGGTAGCACACAGAGTGTCCTTTCAGCACGATATCCCACGTACAGACATAACACACTGTGCAGAGACTGAATTTAGAACAGCAGAACTTCCACTGAAAAATCTTGGTCCGTGTTCAAGGATCTCATAAGCGTGGGGAGATTGGAGAGGAATGATCTAAATTTAAAAACCCTGAAAGCTGTTCCCAGTTTTAGACACGAACACTGTTTATCCTGAAGGTCCTATCTGACCTCGAAACCCCAGCGAGGTGATGGGTGTATGGTTGTAGTTTGTCCGGAGCCCCTCAGACATGTGTTGAGTATGTGGAGCAGTATTAGGTTACTGAGGTGTCGGATTACTCTGCAGATTTGCTGAGTGGGCATTAGGGTCCTTTTACAAAACCCAGGGACATGGAGAGAAATGGGAAGAGCACTCAAAAGACGTTCATCATTTTATTATATGGCTAAATATAGCTTGGCCTGTTTTGATCTGTTAGCTATAAATATTCAAGAAATCAAAAGAGAAAATGCGCTCAGTGACCAGTGCAATCATTAATAATAAGCAAAGATATGATTAACCCCTATAAGTATCGAAATTGGGTACCGAACGACGAGACGTTTTTCGATACTCGGTTGTATTGAGGCAATTCGGTCGGTACCTAAAACTTCGACACCCAGCCCTATGCATGATCCTTCATGAATCACTCTGATATCCTGATCTAATATGCTTTTTTTATTATCACTGTTGAAAACAGTTGTGCTTTTAATATTTGTAAAAACTGTAATACATTTTTTCCAGTTACTTAAATAAAAGGCAAGTTCAAAAGATTTTTTTTTGTAATATTATAAATGTCTTGTATAAAATGTAGAAATATACCGGTAGTTTTGATTAATTTAATATGTCCTTGTTTAAAATATAAACGTCTTTAAGAAAAATCTGATCTAATTATATTATATATTATATTATTTTGCAAGTGTGTATACTATATGAGATATGAAATACCTTGTGTTATGTGGATGGTATAGTGCAAATGTCAGACTGTATATAGTCACAGCTCATTAACTGTATGGTGTGGAAAGAAGCAGGACTGTAACACACCTCACTGCGGTCCTTAAATGGAATCAAATCACTGCTACTGGCAGTGCAACAATACACTAAACACTATAATGGATTGTAAATCACTATTTTAAGTGAAAAAAAAAATAATTATAGAACACAAATCAAGGTAAAGTGTATGAGAGTAAGTTTATGTTTGTGGTTATTCAGTATTCAGGGATGTAAGTACCATGACCGTTGGCGATGCATTTGTTGGATCCTTTGCTCTTGCGTGGAGTGGACTGGCAGGAAGCAGGGGCATTGCTAACACTGTCTTCTTCCTCATCCTCTTCCTCATCTACATCTTCATCATCTTTAGCACTACCAAAATATGTCATGTTGCTGGGCAACGCAGGAGTGCCTGAACCAATGAGAGAGAGGGTAAAGACAAAATGAGGGAGTATCAGACAGAAAGACACACAGTACGAGTTAGAAATAGAGAACAGAACAGAAGTAACGACTACCAGCTGAGATGAACACAGATAAAGTCTTCACATTATCAGAAACCTGATTACCCTTAAACAGATTCTTCCCAAAAATTCTGCCGTAGTTTATTTGTTGTTCCAAACCTCTATGACTTACTTCTGTGGAACATTAAAAAAAGTAAATAAATAATTATACACACTCACGTGTATATATATATATATATATATATATATATACACACATTATTTTATTATTAGGTCAGTATAAAATATAATTAGTGCTGAGAATCAATAAAAAAATTAACTAATCACACGTTTCATTAAATTAGAAAGACACAATATAGAACATATAACGCAATATTTTCTGTGCCTTTCAAAACACACAGCTCTCGCATTTGATTTCTGCCTTTTTTTGTCCTAACAACATCATGTTATGATTATTATTATACTAACTAGAAAATACATTTTTGATAACTTCCTAAACCTCGGGTGAGAGCATTTGCATAATGTGCAAAGCTCCATATCCTGTTTAACTTCACTATGAGAGAGAGAAAGCTGTTAAATGGGACTGCAGAGTGGTCCAGCGCTCATCTCATGTGCTACTGATCCTCGCTGAAGGGTTCAGTGCTCACAATAGAGAGCCTGTTCACAAGCTTTATTCCACATTCCCTCAATAGCCATTTATCTGCACCAGAGTCACTGGGTCCGTGGTGCTCACATGTGCTGTAGCATGTGATTGTGTCTGCATGCGTGAGAGAGTGTATACGTGTGCCCGAGGAGGGGGTGGGGAACGGGACAGACCGCTGAGAGACAAATAGAGAGGAGAAGTGGCCCGACTGCTTTTGAATCAATCCACTTCTCCAAACCACAATAACCAATAGAGTGTTAAATTGATATCGCAACCTGGTTATATCTGCCGTTATTTGAGATCAATAGAAATGAACTATATGAAATGACTGGTTATGGATGGCGAGTTATAATTTCCAGGTGAAATGAAAACCCAGCTGAATGGCGGAAGAAAGGATCTTGGGGCCCCCTAGATTACGGAGCAAGGCTCTTTAGGCCCGTCCTCTATCATCAAGGGCTTTAATAAGGGCTCCTGGGGGCTTTGAGCTATTGGCTATTGTTCACATCTCAAGAGGCGACTGAATGATTCTTCGATAACGCTAGAGGTTTTGAAGAGCCATTTCAGAGCGAATATTAATGAACGTGATTTTCATCTCACAATTACTACTCTGCAGTAATACAGCCGATCATTTGCTGTGATAAAGTATTCAACTCTCACTTTCATTAATTAACATGATATGCATAATTTTGCAATGTGCTGGAAAGAGGTCTGCGTTTTGTCTAAGTATCCTATTATTTTTGGAAAGAGTCAGACTTCAGATCTCATGATGTCCTCTGATTTTAATTTTTCCTCGAATCTTGCCTTTGAGGATCTTTGCGCATGAATCGGAATCTGTTTTTACATCTGTCCCTTATGGGCTTCTGGAGAATGAGAGTAAGAGAGAAAGAGCAGGAGAAAAAAAAGAGAGGCTTAAATGGCACAACTAAATAAAATTCAATATTGAATATTGAATTATGGCACCCAAATTAGGAGTATAATAGCATAAGGTAGCAGTATAACTTAAGATTTTATTACTACTATTCAAAAATGTAAGATTTGTTAATGTTCATGAAATAAATATTTTATGCACACCAAATCTAATCTACAGCAAAAACAGTCATTTTAAAATATTAGTGCTCAAGAAACATTTCTTATAATTATCAATATTTAAGTTTGAAGTTTTTCTCTATTTTTGTGGAAAACAGAATGCATTTCCTTTAAGATTCGGTGATTAAATCAGTTCACAAGAAGACCATTTATTTAAAATAGAAACCTTTTGTAAAATTGTCCATTTTGCAAAAAGTAAATCTCATTGACCTCAAACTTTTAAATGGTAGTGTAAATACAGTATATACATTCATGGCCAAAAATACTGGTAAATATGATCAAAGAAGGCTGTGAAAATTCATCTGTACTGTTAATCCTTTTGAAATTCCATTTTAAAAATATTCAAAAAAATTCGAACCTTTCATTGCATCATAAGATTTTAAAATCGGGAGATATATCATTATGAAGAGAAATGTTTTTCTCAAATACACACTGGACACAATTATTGGCACCCCTAGAAATTCATATTAGTAAAATATCTCTGATGTATATTCCCATTCATGTTCACAATTTTGAGCACTCCAGGGTGATTATGAACATGAAATTATCCAGCCGTGGCTTCCTTTGTCACAGAAATATAAATAGGAGAAAAAAAGTATATGTATATCAGATATAAGTATATCACATATATGACTGAGTACTTAAAAACAGAAATACAATTAGTTAACATCATTTATAAAAAAAAAAATTTAAAATGCAACTTTTAGAAGCAGACAATAATATATAAATAAATGGACAGATAAATAAATAAATAAAGCTTTTACACTCATAAGTGACATCTGTGCTTCCTCGTGCATGAGAAGCACCAACCATCTGAGTTATGACTTATGGCATCTATTAAATCAGCCTTGACTTATGTGACACTACAAGCTCAGGTTATATTTTAAAAATCCATAAACTGATCCACAATGCCACTCTCACATTTACGTTCGCTCTCAGCTCTAACCCAATAATGAAAAGAGGTTTGATATGATGAAGGGGAGGAATGGAGACTGGGAAAAGATGTTCTCATTTACATTCTTTATGTTTGAAAATCCATTAACCCACTTTGCCCTCAGCCAAGAGTCCATGGCAAATCCAATCAGTCTGTTCCCTGTCTTTACACAGCCGTGTGTGTGAGAAAGAAGAGAGATGGAGAAAGTTCCATTTCAAAGTAGCCTGGGAAATGTGAGTGAGTGGGAAGGGAGAAAGAATAAACGAAAGTATGACGTTAACTCAATTTGTGTCCTCTATGTTTGTTCTGCCAGAAAAGCGGAGCAGAAGAATATGATGAAGGACTACAGCAGAATGTATAGCTGTCACCAGTGCAGGCTTATCAGAGTTTTTACATGCAGAAATACACCAACTATACTTGATTACTCGACCTCTGTCCTCTGAGGTCATTTAAGCACCTTACACACTATTTTTTTTTCTGGTAAATATAAATTTTAAATTTTTTTAAAGTTTTAATTGTTAAAATTTCTGGTGACTAATTGAGGTTTATCTGTTTATGCTTTAATGTCCAAAACAGGTTTATTTTAGAACTATTTATACACTATTGTTTATTAATATTTTAAATTAGCCTTTATTTTTATATTCATATTAGCATTTTTATATTATTTTTAATTTATTTCAATTTTAATTGTAAGCAGTTTAACAGTTAACAATTATTTGTATGTCAGTTTTAATTTAGTACTTCTAAATTATTTTACTTCAGTTAGTTTTTTGTTTTTTGTTTATTTGTTGTATAATTTTATCTTTATTAAAGCTTTATTTTAATAAATTCATTTAGCTTTAACAACACTGTGCTGCAATAACCAATTTTTGAATGCTATCACATTTATTAATTAAATGTTAAATGTTTTGCTGTACATCAACATATTCATTGATGCACTCACAGTATTTACAACATTCATAAACAACCCAACAGCTTACTTGAACTATTCAGTTTATTTAACTGATGTTTTGACACACCACTAACACGCTTGTAAATGGAATAACCTGCATGCATTCAGAAGAATCTCAATGTAATTTCCCATAAATTAACTCGAGAGCTTTTCCTTTTGCCATTGTCACCTTTGACTTGATTACTGGAAGAGTGAAAGCTGAATTGAAAACTTATACTGTGAGATCAGCCAAGACACAAAATAAATAACAACAGTAGCTCACACAAGACAGTCACCCAAAAGCACCAATAACCCTGACTCTCATGTCAGTGAGGACAAGAGGCCAGTGTGTGCATAGAATTACAGAGCCTGTAAACATTTGAAGAGCTGGTAGGATGAGACAGACAGAGAGCAGACCCACCTCTTAGGCAGAGGAAGGTAAGGAAGTCTTCTGTTTTGGGTTTGCGTTTTGTGAGATGGTTGAGCATGGCTGGGCTCGGGGGCATGGCCTCCAGCATTTTCAGCGGGGTGGCATTGGGAGAACAGGGATGAGACTGAGCAAACTTCCTCTGAGCCTGCAGTCTTGGCCTGGTATGAGATACAGGGAATTAGGGAAATGAAGGGATTAGTTCTTCATAGAAATGAAAATTCTGTCATTATTTACATATCTTTCCATCCTTCATTTATTCATCAAGTAATTCTGAAAGCTTTTACTAGTCAAACTTTTCCAGAGCAATTTCAATGAGTCCCTTCCTCTTTTCTTTTATGTTACACTGAAGCACGTCATGTGGGTTTTGAGTAAAATGAGAATAAATGATGACAGACTTTTGCTATCTTTCATTTAACGGTTCCTGTTTTAATGAGGCTAAGAAACCAGATTTTTGGAAGCCATATAAGGAAGAAACATCCTTTGGTGGGAAAAGAGATGTTAACTAATCGTATAGGAGACCTGCAGAGAAAAGCAGTTTGGTCTGATATACAAAAGCTCCGCAAAAAGCCTGACTAAAAGCCTATATATAGTCATTTTCAATAGGCCAGCAGGACAGTATGTTGTGTTTTGATGCATGGATGTGCCCGCCAGGTTTACAAAGCAAGACATCTACGATTTAATGTTTTGTTGGTGAACAGTATGGACTACAGTTATAGACCTGTTATTTTGCCCATCTAAATAAAGCATCATGACACATTCATCCATAAAACATCATTTTATCCATGCAGTCATTTTGAATGACATGCTATAATGCCACAATCTCACACAGAAAAGTTTTAGTAACCTCACCTCTTTCTGACAGGCCCCTCTATTGAGTACTCCCGGCTGCAGTCTTTGCTCTGAACAGCATGTTGTGTCCGGTCTGACTTACAGCTTCCAGCGAACAGCCCAGCTTTAGCTCCTGGACCATTTAAACGCCGATTTGCAAAGGAGCCTGGGAAATGAGACGTGGTTCAAGTTTAAGCAATGGTCATAAAGACATAAATACAGAAAAACACTGATATGAACACTGCTGTGACATTGATATGTTCACAGGTGAAATAAACAAATCTAAAGGGCATAGCAGCCATAGCAGCCTTTCAAGGCCTTTGAAATGAAAAAGAGGTTTGAAACAGCATTGTTCAAATCATTCGGACAAAAAAATACTGTTAACACTCAGACTAAGAGCACACTCAAAATGAACTGACAGAGAGTAGAGAAAAACACAAGGCCTCCATTGTCCTGTTACATTTATCCAAGCTTTCAGTTATGTTTAGTCACCAAAAACAAACATGTAGTCCCGGTTTCACAGACAGGACTAAACCTTAACCAAGATTAGGCCATAGTTCAATTAGAACATTTAAGTCATTTAAGTCATTTTTATAAGCATGCCTACGAAAAAGCATTACTGTTGTGCATCTTAAGATAAAACAAAGGCATTAGCATGTTTTAAGATCAGTCTGTGCAAGTTTCTTTCAATTGAAACAGCTCAGATTTTAATTTGTAGTCTAGTACTTGGATTGGGCCTTGTCTCTGAAACTGGGAGTTAGTCTATTAACTAGTGATATAAAATGTGCATGAAGTATTGTCTGTCCTCTTCCCCATCATACAAAATTGAGAATAAAATGGTTCTATCAGCATGTATGCTCTAGTGAAAAATTGTATTTGAAATGTGTGTATAGTACAAATACATTTACTTAATTATGTACAGTATGTAATAAAATACCCTGCAAATGTACTTTTGGTATACTAAACTAAATTGTGCAAAAGTAGTGCTGAAGTTTAACGAAAGTATATTTAAAAGCGCTAAAAAGTGGAAATATTGCTAGAGGTACACTTTAAAAACATTATTAAAAAAATCACATAATCCTTATCAATACTGACATTAAAACACATTTTGAAATAAATGTATTTTTAGATATATAGCTTTTTTTTACTAGGGTGAGGCCAAATGAGAAATATTAATAAATAATAATATATGTATATAAATATATGAAATATAAATATAAATAATAATACATTTCAAGTTAAATTGGTTAATAAT
>JAUMHI010000058.1:10344270-10377381 GCA_032359435.1 Enteromius unitaeniatus | reverse complement strand
GTAGTTAAGCTTAATTCAATGTAGAGTAACTGATAGCTTAGCTCACTACATTTTCTAAGTAGCTTGCCCAACACTGAATATTTACCATAATAATAACAACATATATTTAATTTACACAGTGAAGAATATGAGATTTTATTCATTTGATTACTTTATATAATTAATGCGTTCTTCCATACTTTTTTTGTCCTATGCTTATAATGTTTTTTTAAATCGCTGAGTGTTTTCTTGTTTTCCGTAAACTTTCTTTACTCAGGCTAGAATTGAAACTAGTGACAAGAATTTAGTCATTTCTATGGTATCAGAAATTTCTTTATCATAAAGACCTTATTTAAAACAACCATATCGTGATTTATAACTACTCATATCACCGACCCCTATTAAATTAGATAGATGTGCAAGTACACAAACTATTTATGTACTATAAACTAGTTCACATAAATACTTCACAATAAATATAGTTCATGTAGGGTCGTTTGAACACTTCATGTCATTTTATCCAATAGCATCACATTTCAAAAAAGAAAAAAGAAAAGTGATGCAACCCCGTGAACTGCTCACATTCACTCAATTTCCTGCATTGAAGTGAAGTGAAGTGAGTCAGCCCTCTGGAAGCAGTTCTATAGCATGAGAGGCCGGGTGCCAGACGCAGAGGAATGTCATAATTGTCCCTGTATTTGGCACTTTCATGAAGCTAGATTTGAATTTTCACTACAAATGTAACTTATATTTGCAAGCTGATCCTTTGAGTAAGAATCGCAATCACGCTGGCCTCCTTCAAGTGACAGCAATGTGAAATACTTGAGATGATTAGGATGATGTGAAGTGCTTGACCCCAGCTTAGGGCCTCCCTATGGCACACGAAGAAAGTGGCACTCTCTGGGGAACTTCTGGTCGCCATGGAGATGCACTTCCACAGGTCTATTGTGGCGACATGTGAAAATCTCTGTCAGGGTGAACTCAAAACGATATGACATTTCATGAGCGAGAGCCAAGCTGTATTATTTATGAGATTATGCAAGTAGGGTCCCACAAAAAGAGCCACCAAAAAGGGGAAGCCACTATCAGTAGACTGCCAGACTGAAACGCTTCTCTATATTATATGAACCCCAAAAATCCCATCTAGTTAAACCACTTTAAACATCTAAAAAAGTCAGACCACGTCTGGAAAAGCATTTAGCTGGATGGCTAAAATTAAGATCAACCTGTACCAGAATGAAGGGAAGAAAAAAGTATGGAGAGGGCTTGGAGCAACTCATGATTTAAAAGCATACAACATCATCTGCAAACATGATGGAGCAGTCTGATGGCATGAGCATAGATGGCTTCCGGTGGCACTGGATTATTGCTGTTATTGCTGTTGATGATGTGAAAGAAAACAGAAGCACCCGGAAGAAATCTGAAGTGTACAGGGGTATACTGTCTGCCCAGACTCTTGATTGGACAGTACGTCATTGTACAAATGGACCATGACCCAAAACATACAGCAAAAGCCAACTAAGAGTTTGTGAAGGAAAAAAGTGGATTATTCAGCAGTAGCCAAACTCCTAATCTTAACTTTAGCTTTAACTTCTAATCTTAACTCGATTGAACATTCATTTAACTAGCTGAAGACAAAACTAAAGCCAGAAAGAGCCACAAACAAACTACAGCTGAAGTAGGCTGCATTAAAGGCCTGGCAAAACATCACAAAAGAGGAAACCTAGTCTTTAATGGTATCCATGAGTTCCAGACTTAAAGGAATAGTTCACCCAAAAATGAACATTTGTCATCATTTCCTCACCCTCGAGTAGTTCCAAATCTGTATGAATTTCTTTGTTCTGCCGAACACAAAGGAAGATATTTTGAAAAATGTTTGTAACCAGGCTGTTTTGGGTCACCACTGACAATTTTTTCCTACTATAAAACCAAAATATCTTCCTTTGTGTTCGGCAGAACAAAGAAATTCATACAGATTTGGATTTTTCCGAGGGTGAGGAAATGTTGACAGAATGTTCCCATTTGGGTGAGGCAGTCTTTGCCTGGATTCAAAATATTAAAAATGATCATTTTATTCATGATTATGTTTATTTTCACGGGGTCAAGTAAACATAATCATGAATAAAATGATCATTTTTAATATTTTACTCTGTGTATAAAATGGTTGTATTTCCTAAGCTTTTCATGTCATATTTTTGTTCAACCCCTTGAATTATTAGAAATTATTATTATTATTATTAATAGCTTTTTCTTGTAGCACACAGAGCCAAAATTATGAAAATGTGTCAGTAACCCAGTGTCTAAATATATATATACCTAACTATATATTTACACTAGCAATTTTCTGTTGTTAAAATAATAAAATTAATGCACAAAAAAAGTTTTGACAGGTCTTCAAAATGAGAGAGCTGATATTGACTGAGACAGAAACAGCACTGCATTACTATATACACGATTTATAACACACTATATTAAAGGTAAATTTGACTATTAATGTCTTTTTAAATTTAAACATAATTTAAAATGTTGACCTATATTACAAATAATACAAATCATGGGAAAAAAATGTTACTGTCATTTCGAATATCTACAATTATTGATTTTATCCCCAGAAAATGATATTTTAAAATATACTTCTCAGAAGCATCTGCATCAATGTTTTATTGGCAATATTTGCCTTCTTTCATGATATTTCATGAAAAAAATGACATTTAACAAATAAATTACAAACTTAAATTATAGTTTTCATGCTCATTCTACATTACATTTAGTAGTGCAATGTTTACATACTCCTGATTCTGAATAGTAATTAATCTGAAATTCACAGCACTATTACAACCGCACTATTATTTTGTAATCATTTTTCAAATAAGTCTCATGTTCACAAATTTATCAGATCAAAAATATAGTAAGAACAGTATTCATTATGCAAATATACGAATTATTTGAAACAGAAATCTTTAGTACTTTTGATCAATTCAGCCGATCCTCGCTAAATAATCCTGTATTTATTTCTTTAAAAAAAAAACTTTGGAACGACAGCATATAAAATACACAATATAGTCATAACTGTAAACATTATAAATGCTTGGTATGGCTTTAAACTGTGGTCACGAGAATGATAAATGGGTCTATATCTATATAAACACAAAGCCTGTGCATTACTAGAGGACAGAAGCACTCTGGGTTTAAGATCAAATTCACTGATTTTATACCAGAGCAAGGTCTGCTGCCAATTCCAAATGCAATTTGCTTCCTTGATGCTTGAATAATTGACAGTTAAGTAAATGGTTCTAGGATATCCTGGTCTATTATTTGATCAAGAGGGCCTGACGCACTTCACAAAAGAAAAGCAACAATGTAACTCCTCTATTATCACTAAACATGACCATTTATTCTAAGAAATAAATGTACAGTAGAACTTTCCATGCAAGGCAAGATCTCCTAAACCAATTAAACACTCATGTTTGCTCATTTAACTGTCGTAATCAGTTCCTCTATGATAACGGCCTCAAATGCATCTTCCTTTTAGCCACATCAGTTTGCTATTTGCCAATGTAGCTCCGAGCAGCTCTTACAATTACACCAGCATCTCTCACCACACATCTCTAAACCATGCGCTGGTTTTTATTACGCTGCCAGAAACCCTGTCAATTATTGATAAAGGTGTATTGTGTCTGAAGTCATGAGGATAAGCCTGTCAACATAGGCACAATGCACAAGCCTTCCATGCTAGCGGCAAATATCGGTTGAATTAGAGGACTATTTACGTGTTTACATCGGGAGTCCATAATCCAAAGATCAAGCAAGGCATCAGAACAGCAACAAAGAGTGAAAGCCAAACAACAGAAGACAAAGTCAGAGCAATAATGGCAGAATAATAGACTGCAGACCGAAGCTTGTTTAATTTAGTGTGTGGGTTTGATTTGCATACAGATAACTTGTCAAATGGCTTTTATTCAACATGATGGCTTTAATGAGTAAATTGCTCCCTTATGGATTTCAACAGCTTGAATCCAAAAGCAACTTGTGTTATAATCAGGAAATTAATCGGCTTGAATCTTTACCTGAAGTTTTGCACAGACACTGATTGAGACGGCGCTCGCCAATGTTAGTTGGGTCTGCGAAAGCTGCTTCTCACAGATCAAATTTAAACAGGGCAGCAGGAGCAGACGGGCTGTGGGCCAGCCTGCCAACATATCAAATCTGACCTTGCTACCCATCTGTCTCAGACCAGTCACTGGCCACTGACACACACACACACACACACAGCTAAATTACTACTAATGTTAACAAAAGCAAGCTGGCATGAAAGAAAAAACGGATCTATTATTTACCCAGAGCTAACAACCTGATGTTAAAGCAGCACGGTACATGCAAGCAATCGATTGTAAATGATGACTGGCATAAGCTCTTCAAATAAGCAATTCAACATCCCTCAGTGTCACACATCCACTGCGTTCATAAAGAAAATCCACTACTACACAACAGCAGAATAATCTACAGCATGAAAGATTTCTGAAAACAACAAAGAACTGAAAAATATTTTGACAGAGACTATATACAGAGATCCATTTCTGCCCTTTGCTGGTTATGTGAGAATATCTATCTTCTAGTACTAACTTGAAGGAATAATAATAGATTATTGCAATGGTTTAACCCTTGCGCATGTTCAAATTAATCATCTCCATATTTATTAATAATCATATTTTGAATGATCTATTGTATTTATACTGCTACAAGATCTAAATGTGGAAAAAAAACCACTTTAGTTTTAAGTACAGAATTTTTTTAAAGATGTTTTAAGACCAGAATGATTTTTTCTCCATATATTACTAACGAGTTTCACAAATTATTACAAAGTAACTGAGTTAACCATACAATTTTGAAGCAGAATGACCAATATAGTAGTTTCTAGTAAAGACACATCCGAGTAATCTTTTATTTCAGAACTCTGAAAAAGTCATTTTTACAGTGTGGTATAGATTAATAACATCAGCCATTTCTTAGGTATGATAAAGAGTTGAAGCCAAAAAATATTTTGCTTTTCACTTTTCTTTCTTTTCTTTGTTTGTTTATTTTGAGTGTGAATAATTTTTTCCTCTCAGTTATTGGACACAACATGAAAATAATGTCCAACTTATGTACAACCCGCACAGAGCGACAAATTGCAACACACACATTTCCTCAATACGGTGCATCTGCACCTCTTTGCTTTGTTAAAGCACATACAGTCCTGATAAAACACATTATAAATCATCCCCAACAACAGAGCTGCTGATCTTCATGCTTGCATTGCAAATAAATGTTTTGGCATTCCCAGGTTCCTCGCTGACTATATAAACACAAAGGACTCGATGCTCAGGGGAGTTCCCACAAGCCTATTTTGTAGCGCTGCATGCTATAGGTTTGCTTATCAAGGACACTTTGTTTCCAGTGACAGCACTCTCCACACATTCACCTAGCTGTGAAGACAGATTGCTGCAGACGAAGCCAAGACAGCACAGACCCACCCAATGACAATCCCTTCTCCTGCCATGACAACAGGAGAATGCCAGTGGCAAACCTGGCTGCTTTACCATGTGCACCTTCCTATTTCCATACACACGAGCAGCGTTAAACAGCATGCTTGTAGTAGGACGAATTAAAACAAATTTACAACTCAGTGATCTAGCACAGTGCATGAAGTAGTATGAGGTCTCAAGAGACAAAAGACGCTGGTGAAGTCACCTTGCACTGATTTTCACCCATGTTTCTTTTCTTTAAGAACATAAAGGTATTACTCTCGAGCTAAAAAAGCTTTGCAGCTTCATACAAACAGAATCCCTTTAGCTTCAAGGAAATTTGAAGAACACTGAAGCCACAATGCACTAAATGCAGCAATATTTGCTTATTCACGTCTTTAAAAACCATCAGATTACTATTTATGCCATCTAAAGGTGTTATCTCTACAACAAATTAAAAAGCTGTTAAAATCAATAGACAAAAGCCAGACACATTTCTTGATAAAGACATCTCTTGATAATAACATCACAGCAATAACTATATCCAATTTAGCAAGCCCATTCTGATACAATATGTCTCCTTGGAGTTTGGGACGACTGCATCAATTAGTGCACAGCTGGACACGTCTGAAACGGAGGGATGAAGCAGACATTACAGGCTGCCTGCAGTTTTTACATCATCCTTTGTTTTATTTGAGAGTTGTAACACAGCCACAAAATTTCATTACACAGATAAACTGCAACGATGCTGTACTGTAATAGATGGCACATGTGATATTAATCATCTTCTGCTTATTTGTCAACTCATCACAGATGAATATTATTCAGTGATTTATCAGTGTGGACACTACAAAAATGTACGTGTTACATATAAAATGATCTTAAAAAACTGAAATAAATATATTATTTAAATTCAAATGACCCTGGATTTTAAAACCAGTCATCATTTTTGTAAATTGAGATTTATAAATCATCTGAAAACTGAATATATAAGCCCTCTGTTGATGTATGGCTATATCTGGCAGAGATACAACTAAAATCTAGAATCTGAGGGTGCAAGAAAATTGCATTTAAAGTTGTCCAAATTAAGTTCTTAGCAATACATATTACTAATTAAAAAGTTTTAATAAATTTATGATCAGAAATTTACAAAATATCTTCATGGAACATGACCTTTACTCAATATTATAAATATTTCTAATTTTTGGCATTAAAAATTTATTTTATAATTTTGACCCACACAATGTATTTTTGATGACATATGACATTTACATATTTACATAATTATGTGGGTCATATTATTCATTTAGATCCTTTTGAAATCGTTCTGTTACATTGATTCTGTGCTTATGAAATATTTCTTGTTATTAGCATTGCTGAAAACAGTTATGCCAATCTGATCTCACGGCAATTCGTACATATTTTACTAGGTGGCCAATTCATACGAATTTGTATGACCTCACTCGATTTATTCTAAATCGTACGTATTTTACGATATGCAAATTCGTATGAATTTGTACGAATGACCTAAACACAACCCCGACCCTAAAACCTACCCATCACGTGGTTTTAGACAAACCGTACGAGTGAGGTCGTACGAATTAGTACAAATTGGCACAAATCTGGCACCTCGTACGAATATGTACGAATTGCTCGTAAGATTGTGTTGGTTATGCTGCCTAATATTCTTCAGTAAACAGTACTACTTTTTTCATGTTTTTTTGAAAAACACAAATTGAAAACCATATATTTGAAACAGAATTTTTCTGCAACATTATAAATGTCTTTAATTGTCACTTTTGAACAATTTCATGCAAACAAAATATTTAAAAAAAAATCAATAAAAAAAGAAAACGGTCACTCAAATTCATCAAAAAAATGTATCAATATGATGAATTAATGACATCCAATACTGTGTCAGTTCTGTTGTTACTGTGTTGTAATATATACCAATATGACCTTTACAGTGCCTGCGTCTCATATAAGCATGTTACTATAATTAATATAATAACAGTCAGCCCTACAAAATAATTACACAGCAAGTGCATGTAGTCCATTAGTATTATTCATTACTTATGTAAATTCACAGTAAAATGAACACTGTAATATAAAGTGTGACCAAGCATTTCCTCAGGCCCTATATTCTAAAACCACATTATATATCACACAAATGCAGAGCAAAATCCTTGAACCAATGCAGTGAAAGGTCTATTATGTCTCTGTCAGTTAAAGAGATGAGGACTAAAAGTCTAAAACAATAATGAAATAGATTATCATAACCATTATATGTGACTAAACCTACAATTTTAGAGTTAACAGCTCAGCTTCTTATCGTTTAAGCCTCCCCACTAAACCAGTTAGACAAGATTTGTAATATAACAGTAAACATATTCAAGACTTTTTTTTAAAGCTAACACTTTAAATGAAATAGTCTTTCTAGTGTTTGTAAATGTAGTGCTACCTAAACTAGGTCAGTGTAGCATGGGCTTTACTTCTCTGTTACTGTGTAAAGCAAACTGCTGCCAAGGATGAGTCTAAAGGAGCTAAACATATATCAAATATCTCTGACTGCTGAGGCCAAAGAAAATGTGTGGGACACAAGAGCTTCCAGTTTAGATGGCCATCTCTGGCATGTGCGGCAGGCCTGTGCTCACTGTAAACACAAGAGCGATATATATCTGCCAATTTCTGCTCTGATGTTGTCACATTAAATAGATTTGTTTTCACATACGGTGCTCGCGAAAAAGCGTGAAACGCGATTTCTTGCAGCCTTCTTCATTTCTGCGGCCTGCTCATTTACACTACACTTCAATAATGTAACAATAATCCTCGGTAATAACGTGTGCTGTAACCTCACCTAATCCTGAATGACATTGTGTAATATTCTTAAACAGAAAGAATGAGATCAAACGGCATAGTGGGAACTGCAACAGAGGAGTTTCTGTGTAAATACAGGACGGTTCACAATGAGAAGTGACATATCAACTTTGCTGCTGAATCATGCAGTCCTAATCAGAAATCTCTTGATCCCTTTGTTGATTTAATAACCAACCATATCCGGTTTGGCAAGAAAGAAGAAAGAATGTAAAACATTCTCAGAGTCTCAATATACACAACGTGCTATTTATGTTCATAGCCTTGCGTTTTTCATGTTATTCACGAAATTGCCTTCACATTGAACTAGGATTGATTTCAGCATGAAGTGTTATAAGTGTGAGATATCTAAACGTCTAAGCGACAGCTGTATTTGATCCACAGGATTGCAATGAATTACAGCGAATTCCAACGAAAGCCATAAGCAGAGAGCACCATACAAAGAAGACATCGTCTTTAAACTGATCATTCCCAGCCTAGTACAACCGCACTCAATGTTCAGAGCTTGTACTTCAAGCCATGTGGCAATTAAACATCAGAGTCAATGTAAACAAAGACATCAGACGGCAACTGAATGTAATGGTAACCCTCAAAGAATGACAGATCATAAATTTTAATACTTTTGAAGATAGCTTTCTTTCTTTATTGCTGGAATCTGATTTTAAATCTAGAAATGTATGTCAGCATTTCCTCCTGGAGCCTGTTTTCTTACCCCCAAGATGGATTGTAATGTTTCCTAGATATGGTTACATTCAAAGGGATGTAGATAAGTAGTCTCCACCAGGGGTCTGGGGCCCACTAGGGGGCAGCAGCGAGGCTCCAAGGGGACCTCAAGGTGATTTTAAAAGTATTTATAATAAGGCAATACTAAAATAACAATGTCTTATTTTAATGCACCCCCTCAACAGCTGTTTTTCTTTAAAGAACCAGGTTTCCCAATTGTTTCCAACTGTTCCCACGCACCCTGAAAATCCTGGACAGATGAGGTATTCTCAATTGCTATATCTGAAAAAGTCATATAAATGAATAAAGTGTCATAAGCCTTTTATAAAGAATAGCTATGCCACTGAGGAGGTCCGTCAGATATTGCTGTGGACGAAAAAGGCCATGGAGGTAAAAGAATGACAACTGCCGGTGTAGATTTAAGTAGAATATCTTTAAAGTCTAAACCATTTCTTATTTTTTTCTTAAAAACACAAAAACAATAACAAATTGTAATAGTATGAAACACATACACAGATTAAATGGTGATGCATATATACCTGAACATTTTACTACTATAAAGCAGTTATTTTTAATTAACAATTATACTCTATCACATGTTATTTTACTATCACTGACATTAACTTTTTGTCATTTACCCCACTCCTATGTAGTTTTTATTACACTTTTAGCACATACAGTTAAGGTAAATTAAAATAAGAAATGTTTCCTTGGCAGCTAGCTAAAAATAAATCAGTGTTTTATTTATGTCATAATATCTTAATGCCTATTTATTTAACAAGCATTTTATTTTATTTTATTTCAAGTAGCCCTTTTTAACTGTAATAGCTCTGGTTTAAATGATAATGAGACGGGATTGATGGGCCAAACATGAAAAAATAACCCTAATACCTGACTAGGAGATGAGTTTGAGCACTCATTACTTAATTGAACTACAACAAACGCATCTGATTTTGTGAAAGCAGGAGGGCTAGGACAGTTTTAGCACATATATTACATATATAATAAAGAGGTCAGTCTGCTTACAGCATCTAACCAGTAGGAGGTCAGAGACAGGCTGTAAACTACCTCAGCCTTAACCACAATACAAGCATCTGCCCACGATTTGACAAGCTAAGTTATCGTGACATTGAAAAACCAACCTACACACACACACACACACAATGACGACCGCAAACACACACACACTGACACACAAACTGACCACGCTATAATGTCGCGAGACGGTCGTCTACATCGTCTGGAGCTAATACATGACAAAGCTGACAGTGGAAATCAACATAGTAACATGTCACAGACACCGGAAATGCGAAACGTAGCAAGGTACTCTTCAAAAGCCCGATGCATTATTTGGGTCAACAGCAAGATACGGATCGGCCAACCTGTCCTTAACCTATAATTCAAATAGAAGATGGTTCACGGACTGGTCGTTTATAACATCTGACCTAATTCTGTCACAAACCTGCTGATAAGTTAAACAGCGATGTGATTAATGCAAATGAAGAGGCAGCTGCCACTGAATTCGATGGTCACGCGACGGATTAAACGTCAAATTTGCACTTACAAATTTCTTTTGAATGATATTTCTCTTCGGCCTTTCCCTACTCATTTTGCCCTCCAGATTGAATTCATTAAAGGTCAGACGGCCACATCAGTTCTGCTTATTAAAATAAAAAAAAATCTTTCCGTTGTTGTAGCACGTGATTATTTAAATCCCTGGTAGCAAAATGTCGAGGTAGGCAGAGAATATTGTATCCCGGTCGATCGGCGCAGCCTGTCTCCTCTTTACAGCACGGTACACCACAGAGGTAAAAGAATCCAAATCCGAAGATCCATGGCGATTAGAAAGGGTCTGTGTAAAAAAAACAACGGCAACATATCCACCGAAATGAGCCGGAGTAGCCAATCTTCCATTTGAAAGCTAAACGCCGTATTGTCAGGGCTCCCCGCACCACATTCTTGCAGTCAAAATAAAAGCCAGTTCCTGCCTTCCATTCTCGTAGCTTGTAATGTATTGTTTATTGTTACATTATGCGGGTACAAAACAGTCAAACACACCAATTTGAAAAATCTAGAGTTGGGTTTTGGCTGCCGCTGTGCTCCCTCATATTGTGTGAACTCAATGGCACCGATGTTACCGCGACCTAGTGGCGTCTTTCATAGGAGGCTCCGTCCTATCGTTCACCATCAGCACGTTTAGCGGTACATTTGAAAAGCCTGTCGCGAAACATTGCACGAATCTGTGCTTTTACCCTCTTATCTGCCTTAAATCTTATCACCACGTATTTTGACTGAGCTGCCAATAATAATTAACCTTGACTGTGAGAAGGTGCAGAGGAACAAAGATGCATGAAAAGTGCTAAAAAAGAAACAACTTATTTGCCCATAAGTTCAATGTGTATACAAAACGAACACTTTTGGAGTCCATTTTATTTGAGTTGTCATGAGGCTCAGGCGATTCACGTTATCATAAATGTCTTTAGAGCATTGTCACCGGTTTGAAAACAATGAAAAATAAAATCACTTCCATGCACCTTGATCAAGACTCAAAATGGTTATATTAGATTCAAACCGGCTTATAAGAAGACTCAGTTTGGTGTTACAAAATATTTCTAACTGATAGAATCAGTGTGAATAAAGAACCTACAGAAACATATGATTCACATGCAAACACACACACACACACACACACACACACACATATATATATATATATATACACACACATATGTTAATCCTTGCTTTAATTAAAATGATAACAGTTGCTAGTTTTGGAAATTTGTGGTCCTACATGCATTGTACCGTGCCAATGTTGGTGAAATCAAGGAGTCTTTAAGGATTATAGCAAACCCCTCTCTGTGATAATCCAGGGATTATTTCTAAAAATAAACACCCTGATCAGCAATCCCAGTATATTGGGATAAAACTGATGGGGTATTTTCCCCATTACAGTGTGAAATCTTCTGAGTGTCATTCCTTTGAATCAGACAACAGGGTTGTAATGCATCATATTCAGTTATTTAACAAGTTCATTTAAATTTACATTGATTCATTTAGACAAAAGCTATTTACTAATGAGGACGATCACAAGCAATATCACAAAAGAGCCAACAATTGGCATCAACAGAAAATTAAGAAAAAAAGATAAAAGAAGTATATTAGAATTAGAGAGAATATGTGAGAATACAAATATTTATTTATTAATTGGTTGGCTTGTTAATTGTGTCATCTGTATAATGCTTAAAAATGTCCAGGCTTCAGATGTATATGATTGTTGCCATATCCTTTCCTTTGGTTCTAGAATTATTTTCTTTCCTTTTTTTTCTTTCTTTGTTCATTATTGACTGGAAAAAAGTGCAAAATGGGATATCCCTGAGATTGTGAGGCTAAAGATCTGCTGAAGTCTGTTCTTTGTCTTTCTACCAGGAACGTTATCATTCTGCCTCAGCCTGAGGGCAGATAGGCTTCTTTAATTGGAACAGTGTTAAAAATAACCTCAAGAAGTATCAGGGGCATATCACAGCACAAGTGCGCATTTCATTACGCCAGAGAGTTGTAAATGCCAAAGTCAAAAAAAGCAAACTGAAGGAAGTTGGGAATAGTTTTGGGATACAAGTAATTAAACTGTACTAAATTAAGATGCATTTTATTTTATTTTTAAATGTCATACTTCTGGACTTTTAAGTGGGATAACGGTCACTGAATTTAGGATACATTAGAATTCATGAGGATATGGCTGAATGCTGTTTAAATATTCCTGTTCAATGAGCTTTAAAAGAGGAATATTGCAGAACTCTTAGATTTGTTAAATTGCACAAGCCTGTTAAAGTCTGCAAAACAAGTACTTGTCTGGTATTTTCTTCCGATTTGTTCTAAAAAAAATAGGGTTTTAAGTAGACTATGAATGCTGTAATTCACCACTAATAATGGGCCACCCTGCTGGCAGGAGAATCAATTCATCACTTTAAAACATGCCTGTCCCTGGGGCAGAGACAGAGATGTAGGCTAATTGTGAAGCACTAGACTTTGAAGAGAAGTACTCAGCAGAACAGAAAAGATTTTTGGTTGATTGCCAAACCAAGCAAACTCAAGGAAGTAGTTTTAATACAAAGAGAGGAGACAATTCAGGTTGGTAGAGATTGATCTGCTTTAGATCCCCAGTACACATACATTGTTTACTTGAAGAATTGGTCAGATTTTAAATGAATGTATTTATATAACAAGATATTATAACTATATAGTTTCTTTATAACTATATAGTTATTTATCTGCCGTCATCAATAACTAATAGGTCGACCCTATACAATTTGTGTTTAGTGAATAATCACTCAGATATGGTTGTTGTAAACCTTTATTGTGGCATACCTTCAACTGTAGCAGATGGACTTGGGGTGTTCAGCATGAATCCACCGGGCATCATTGTAATAGAGTAGCCAATGCTGAAATATTCAGAAAATAAACAAACTATGACTCACTTTGTTTGTAAAAACAATACATCATAGAAATGCATTTAGTGTCCTTAATAATGGAAATGAAAACATATACTTGCTGGTGTTTCAGTAAATCGTACAATTTGGATGTTTATTTCTCCAGCTGAATCTCTACACATGAATATTCAAACAGATGGAGGCAAAGCTGGAGCTCTGGTGTAGTCATTAATAGCCATAACGGTTATGCAATGGTAATGCAATGTCCCTGCAAATAGACAAAGCCTCCAACATTTAATTTATGGTAATATTTCTTTCTTTCTTTTTATTTTTGGAGAGTAGCAAATTCACTCTTCACATTATTGGTTCATCACCACAACTGAATTGTTATATTGTTGTTATAAACTGATCATAGGAAATCATACAATTCATAAAAGGTCAGATCTGGAAATAATATCCGGTGTGAGTAAAAACACGTCCATCAAACAACTACACATGTACTCAATTTTGTGACAGAAAGGGGCAACTAAGACAATTCATGAGCTTATAACGCCCCCTTCTGGTTATCGAGTAACAAACGATCAAATTCTCCGGTAAGAAAACGTGACAACAATTTGTAAACAGGCTCCTGTTTTTTGACAGTCGTCTGATTTTTTTGGCTAGGCTCAACGGTTATATAATGATTCACAGGAAGCCTCCTTTGGTCCTAATCGGTGCTTGATTAACCAAGTCTGGAAAATAAAATACAATGTTGCACATGACAAGCAGCCTTATTCAACGATCGACTGTGGTGGTGAGAAAGTATGATATTTCATACTAGAGGTTTAAACTAATTTTTTGCGTTTGCCTGTTACTTTGTTTACATGACTATGCTAATTTGTGCCATCACGGGCTAACTTTATCGCAGGTTATGGAGAAACCATACATATTAGCTACCACACTTGGAGCACCAGGAGGCATCTACAAGTGCGCCTTGTATCGAGAAACACTTCACTATAATCCCACATGAGAGGTTTGTACAGAGGAAAGAAGACTTCGCTGACAAAATCCAAGCAGTGTTTGTTTGGGGTGCTGGACCTTTACGTGTTGACCAAAACCTGCTGCAGTCTTTGCCCAACCTCAAAGCTGTGGTCAATGGTGGGGTAGGAGTAGACCATCTTGATATTCCCCTGATCAGTAGCTTTGGAGTCAAAGTTTCCAACACTCCTCATGTAGTGGATAATGCCACTGCGGATATTGGCATGAGTTTGATGTTGGCATCTGCAAGGAAGATTGTTGAAGGTGAGAGATGCAGTTTCCTTTCTACATTACCTGGTTTATCATATTGTTCACCGGACCTGTTGTGTTTTTTTCATTGCAGGGCACATTTCTTCCAAGTTCAGAGAGTCTGATGATTTCCCAGAGTCCTCTCTGGGCATTGATGTTACCGGAGCCACCCTGGGCATCATCGGCATGGGTAGAATAGGATACAAAATAGCCAAGAGAGCTCAAGGGTTTGAGATGAAAATCCTTTACCACAATAGGAATCGAAGGTGAATCTGTTGGACTTTGATTGAAATATTCACACTGTCACTAAATCGCTTCTTACCAGCTTGAGTAGCCTAATACATAAACTATCAGTCTCCTGTATATTTGTCTGCAAGAAGTAGTTAGACATTGCTGTAAAATATAAAAAGAATTCACTGATATACACTACAGGTCAAAAGTTCAAGGTCAGTCAGGTTTTCTTTTTTTTCTTTTTTATTACTTGCTTTTATTCATAGATGCATTAAATTGATCAATAGATACAGTCATTTTGTAAAATCTTACAAAAATAATCTTACGAAAATTCAGCTTTACCATCACAGGAATAAATTGTAAAATATATACATATAATATATATATATATATACATTTTAAAATATATATTTTAATAGAAAGCGGATATTTTAAATTGCTGTAATATTTCTCAATGGTGTTGTATTTTTAATCAAATAAATGAAACCTTTGCGTGCTTAAGAGACTTCGAGACATTGAAAACATCTTACCAACTCCAAACTTTTGAAAGATAGTTTATGAACATATATTGTCAGTATTGCAGTTATTCCTTTCAAAATAAAGTGTGAAACTACAATAAGTTACATATGTAGTCTATGATTGGGATAATATTTAATTACACAAGGGTAATTGGTCAGAACTTAGATACTTGGCTAACTGTAATATATAAATTTTATTTTGTATGTTCAGGTCTGAAAGTGAGGAGAGAGCAGTTGGGGCCACTTATTGTGCAAGCATGAAGGAGCTGTTGGAGAGGTCAGACTTCGTCATGGTGGTGGTCAATCTGTCCCCTCAGACGCACAAACTAATTTGTGCCAAAGAGTTTGCCATGATGAAACCCAATAGCACCTTTATCAACATTAGCAGAGGTAATGTAATAAGGCTGGAACAAAGCAATCCAGTTAAACACAAGCAGCCCTAACTACTTTCCTCGTCATAGGCTTGGTAGTGGACCAAGACGCTTTAGTGGATGCTCTCAAGACGAAAATGATACGAGCTGCTGCTTTAGATGTCACTTATCCTGAACCACTTCCCAGGTTTGTTTTTATTCAACAAACTTGCTTAAATCGCTATAAGGAGGATAGTAAAATTAAAAGCTTGAATTTTGTTTATTTTTTGTCCTGTAGTATAAATGATATGCTTCTTGGTTATATACAGGGATCATCCCCTGCTGTCCTTCCCAAATGTCATCGTCATGCCTCATGTAGACCTCACAGATAATGGTGGAGAGGATGGTGACCAATGCCTTGGCCGCAGTAACTGGAGGCCAGCTTCCTGATGAAATCAAGGCATAGAGCCAGAGCACAGAGCCATCTGTTCCTCTTTTGTTTTTAACCAGCAAAACAGAAAAAAATACTAATAGATTTAGTCACCATTTTATTTTGTTTTGAGATTTTTGTGATTTGTGCATACAAGGTATCTTTTAGTTGTTTTATGTTAATTCAGTAGCCTAAAGCATATTAAAGGATGTGTTAGATTGAACTGCACAGTATGAATTCATGTTTTTTCTGTCCAACAAAATCTTTGCAACAAAAAGACTGTATGATTAGTGAAATAAAATAATTTACAATTTACATTTTCTTTTATCATACACACACATATATATGGGTGATTCTATAATTACATAGAAATGTTATTTTTTTTGTTATTTTAATTTTTTATAGTTTTTTATGAATTACAAGATGTTGCAGTCCACAACAATATAATAGTTTCTTTTAAAAGTGTCTTAAACAGCTAAAATTCATGATTTCTTCTTGTCCGCATTAGTCAGTGTATTTTTTGTGATCATGTATCAATGTCCAATCAAAATATTTTTTTAGTACTTTTCTTTTGGCAACGGTTTATTCATTTAATCTATTAAAGCCCTAAATAGTTACCTACTTAATTCTACAACATTCAATTATTTAAAATACTTGGAAGTGTATATTCGGTGTTGTCCCGTTTCTTGACAAGCCATTCCTCGTGCTTTTCCGCGTTTTCAGTGACGCGAACACGTACCGCTGAGCCAAACAAACCCCGAGTGTCTGGTGGTCAGTGGCTCGATGACCGCTCAGCGGACAACATGAACCGGGCACTTAGAAAGTCTCAGTCTCTACGCTCCTGTTCGGTCCTCCAGGTGAAAAGTAAAGTAAGTATGACTTCTGTACTTTTATTCTGATTACCGATCTGTAGCATGTATCTTTCCTTTATTATATTTCAAATCAAAATCTTTGTTTCTGGCGGTATGCGTTTCCTTTATGAGACTTTATGAAATCTTTAGTCAATTAGGCTACACATTCTTCATCCAGATTTAAAATTGCTTCACGCATTTCCTGCGTCTTTTAAGTGCCCCATTGGTTATCTTGGCGCTTAAGTATTATTAGACTGAAAGGAAATACCTTTGTAAACAATAACTTAAACAATCAAAACCTACACAATATCCAGAAACGCCTGGCTTCTAAAATATGTCCATTGTTTCAGTTTATTGAATGCAGCCCCTGGTCGTTCACTGATCTTGTCCAGCAGAGCATAAAAGTGTTACTGTGTTTTGAAATGATTTTTTATACAATTTCACTTCTCTTTCTAGTATGGTGCAGAATTCAGGAGGTTTTCCCTGGACCGCTGTGAGTTGGGCGGGTATAAAGACTTCCACAGGCTCATTGTGTGTTTACATCACTTATGGCAAATGGATGTCCATATCGGCTATGCGGATCTCCAAGGAGAGCTGCTGCCCATCAATAATAATGACAACTTTTACAAAGCTGTGACCTCCACACAATCTTTACTGCGTATCTTCATTCAGCTTCAAGGTATAAGGGAAGGGAAAAGAGGCAATCTATGAATACAGTATCTCAAAAATTTAATTAAATACTCTTTACTCCACACACATTTAAGTACTCTTTCTATTCAAGTTAAATATTATAGTGTATGTATGTACCAAGAGGCATTATTTTTCAAATATATAAAATGAATATAAATCTCAATTATGTAAGTTTCATTATATGGAATGGATCATTTTAAGACCTTAAGGCCTTTAATCAAGGCATTTTTAGCTTTCCTTTTGAGCTACGTGAAGCAGAAGGAATAGGAAGGAATTTATCTAGTTAGAAATCCTGTACTTAAGTATAATTGCTTTGTGTTCCCTTGTGGTGTGTTTGTTTGTCAGATACATTAGATAGATTATCTTGTTGCTTTCCGTCCTCGTCCATGGGATCTCTGCCAGAGCCAGAAACACTGCAGTAATGTGAGCATAATTCAGAAAATAATGTAAGATTAAATATAAACAGAAATAAAAATTAATAATGAAAAAAAACTGAAATATTCAAAGTTAGAAATATATACATTTAGTGAAGACTTTGTTTACTTCATTAGGACATTAATTCATTTGTTTGTTAAAATAATGTTGTTTATTTGTATTTATTTTAACGTTCTTGTTCCCTGATAAGTAAATAGTGTTTTACTGCAAATTTAAGCTAAAATTGTAAGCAGTTCCATTTATAAATTCAAGTTGAAAGTCTCTTATATAAACAACATCATAGCAAAGTGTGAACTGCAGAAAATGCTACATTCAACTTTCTTCCCAAACCGTTTTACAGACGAAGTTGACCAGGATCTCAAAGGTGCTCAAGATACAACAAAACGAAAGAAACCTGTCAGTCAGAGAAAAACACCATTCCAGATCAGCATGCCACAGAACTTCCGCCCTGTTTCATCCATCATCGACGTAGACGTCATACCAGAATGCCACAGAAGAGTGCGTCTGTATCGCCAGGGCTCGGACAGACCTCTGGGGTTTTACATTCGTGATGGTACCACTTTCAGGGTTACTCCGTATGGTCTGGAAAAGGTCCCGGGTATCTTCATCTCCCGCATAGTTCCTGGAGGACTGGCGGCTTGCACGGGCCTGCTGGCCATTAATGACCAGGTACTAGAAGTGAATGGTATTGATGTCATGCGGAAGTCTTTGGATCAGGTAACCGACATGATGATCGCCAACAGCCACAACCTCATCATCACAGTGAAACCTGCAAACCAGCATAACAACATAAGACGAAAAAGCTGCAGTTCCTCAAGCTCGGGACACTATTTTGATAGTACGCACTCCATAAGCTATCCAGGGCTACCTATGATAATGAAAGCTTATGGTATAGGTAATGGCTCTGAGAGCGAAGAGGATGCAGATGTGGTTGTCGAGAGCCCCATCAAACACCTGTCCCGACATCCAGGTTTTTCAGCACCCTCTTATTCTTCTCAGCCTTATGTTAAAACTTCCTTCAAGCCCCAGGTTTCAGCCAGATGGCCCAACTCACTCATTTCGGCTGCATCCTATCACTCTCAGCCTTGTCTCGCTCATACAGTTCACACTGACCACAGCGTTGCTCTTCACAGGCATCGGCCCTCCCAGCTCGGCTGTAATCCGGCCATCAAACAGGGAAGCTCCAGTACCCATGACATTCTAAACACGTGGCACGTGGATCTGAGTCGCCATTTACTGTTGCACCAGGGGGCAATGGAGGAAGATGGAATTGTTGTTATTTTGTAAAAGACAAACCGAAAATACACCACCCGTTTTAAACTGTGCACTACAATTCATAAATTCCTCAGTATATAGTTACTTGCATGTCAGTTTTTACTGATGGCTTTTAAGATTACTATAGATTCTGCATGTTAAGGAATCTTTTATTATCCATCATGAAAATACAGTTGCTCACCGTCATATTGTTTCAAACCTGTATGATTTTTGTTCTTCTTAGGAACATAAATGAAGGAATTTTGAAAACTTTTAGTAATTATGTGATTAATGAATTTAATTGTATGTCTAAAAATTCTCCACAGTAGAAAGAAAATCATAACAGTTTGGAATGTGTGAATGTGGGTGAGTGATGACAGTATTTTTATTTTTGTAATTTTACATTTAAATAAATGTAAACGCTGCTCAAATACTTTGTGGTATGACTTTGTAGTACAAACATAACCCAAAACAAACCCCATTAAATTTAGATTAATATGTGTTGATTAAATGTATTAAACCAAAGGAATAGTTCACCTAAATATGAACATTCCGTCATCATTTCCTCACCCTCGAGTTGTTCCAAACCTGTATGAATTTCTTTGTTCTGCCGAACACAAAGGAAGATATTTTGAAGTTAGTTTGTAACCAGTATTTTTTTTCTTACTATGGGAGTCAATGGTGGCCCAAAAACAGCCTGGTTACAGTTTTTTCAAAATATCTATCATTTCCTATAAATTATGCAGTACATTGTGCCCTATTTCTACAGATTTTGTCAGAGTGAAGGTCTTTTGAAGAACTGTTGTATTAGTTAATTTTAATTAAGAAAATTGAACAAGCTGCATAATTGTTTTTAGAAGTGAAATGCATTTGAACATTGCATTACAACATAATTTTACTTGTGATTTGTGCATATCTGCATTCTCATTCAAAACATAAAATTAGTATAATGAACTTGATCTGTATTTTTAATACAAATACTTTTTTGTTGTATGAGGTTTTTGTATTCTATGTTCTTAACGCTGAGCTGTACACCAAAAAAAAACATGGAATGTACATTAATGTTAGTTACATAGCACCAACGTAATAAAATATACATATAATAACTGTGAATAAAATAACTCTGCGAATGGTGTGATCTGGTCCTCCAGGCCTGGGTAGAAAAAAATAATTTTAGTTCATAGCATTAAATTAACAATCATGCTTACAAAAAATTAAAGTAACTTACACTAGTGTTTTGTAGTGAACATCTCAACATTGTATTTTTACAGTATATACATTATCATTACTGGTACTCACACGGAAGGCAGGATGAGCTCCCTCTGCGTTGAGTTGATAGCTACAGGTTGATAGCTGCCAGCTGTTACAGACAGTCCCCACAAGCCTCCCATTCACTCTTTGCTCATGTTGCCCATGAAAAATAAAAGTTGTGGAAAAAGTTGCATCTTCCTTACTGACACAATGATGTGGCACACAAAGGGCATCCTGTATTGAGTTCATCCATTTGTTTGTTCTTCTCACAAGTTTTATTGACAGAACAACACTTGTCAAATAAAGATAACAAGACTCTATTAAATTAAAGGGATAGTTCAACCATAAATAAAAACTCATTATTTGCTTAGCTACATTTTTTGTTACCATTGAATTCTATTGAAAGGACATTTCTTAAACTACATGTTCCACAGAATGAAAGTTCACACTAGTGTAATCGTAAGGGTGTAATCATTATAGATATTGCAATCTTTGGGTGAGCTATCTCTTCAAGTTCAAACATGGACAAGAAACGACTCAGTAAATCTTTTGAGTGTTGGTTGGAGTTAAATGAATTTTGCAGTGTTCTGTGTTTTAAAATGTATTCTCAAACTGTAAGGCACTGTCATGCTTACTGCGATGATGTGGGGCCCAATTAGATCCTTGTATTCACAGGGACCTATGGATAGACCTCCCACCCATAAAATAGCATTCTGTGTCCTTTAGTGACATCCCTAATGCAGAAGTGTTCTAGGTTCCAGGTATTCATAAACGTGAATAGTCAATAGTTTTAACTTGATCTGATCTGCTGTGGTGACATCAGCAGTGATGCAAAAGACCACCTAAACAGCAACAGGTATACTCTTCATATTATAAAAGACAACAAGCAACACTCCCATTGCCTTCTCATCATCATGCCACACTTAAATCCATCAATCCATCTTCCCATATAAGCACCTCTGAAGGTGTTGTTGTGCCACAGGTGTGCCTACTTCACTCACAGGTGAAGACCCCAGGCATGGATTTATGGTTCATTCCAAAAACCAATGACCATCACTTTGATCAACTTTGCAAGACCAGCCCACCATTCTCCCATTGGTGGATCTGCACTATGCAATATGTAAATCAGAAAACGTCACTTCCCGTCTTCCTGTACGCCATGTTTTTCAGCAGGAGTGGGGTGATGTTTTAGGGAGATATAATCAAAAGAGGGCAATCCTACGCTCAGTACAGATTTCAGCAGACGATCACAGGTGCACCAAGGGACGCGGATTGAGCGCAACCCGGATGCTTCATGCGATGAAGTAGCTGCTTCCACACTGCGCGCCTTCCAGTGACGCCGGAAGAAAACGACATCCATCCACTCAATCGCAGCTCTGTGCCAGAGTACTGGAGGTAGACACTCACAGGTTTAGGCATTAATACAGTTCGCATTATAAATGACATATGTAGGTCTTTCTTGCGTTAATGCCGCTTAATATCCATGGCTGGTTAAAAACATGACAATGTGTCCGAGGATGATTTGAAATACAGACCCTTGATAGATACATAGTTACAACTAGCTATATTTATTATAACTGTGTTATAGGCCCCAGTAATATGATTATTTTGAGATCCTTTAGATTCTTGACAGATGCACATTAGGTTTGGTGTTTTGAGAGGCTGTCTAATGTTTCGTATTATTTTTGTTTTCATTTACAGGATCAGCAAAATGTATCAAATTCCAGTGAAGAACCTGACAAAACTCAGACGTCCAAGGAAACGCGTCAAAAGTATTTTGTGTGACATCGGGATTCAGCAGTGTCAAGATTTATTGGAGGTAGGTTATTATGATGTTTTTATACCCGCATCTGTATAATGCTAGATTCTGATTGGCTGACAGACGTCCTAAGGCGCTGATTATTTGATAACTGCACTATACAGTATGAAGTCGTCCCAAGTTTTGATTGAATTACAGTTAGGTACTACTTTAACAAATGATTTCAGTTTTTACAAAGAACTGTACAAATTGTCAAAGCAAACTTTTTTTTATCAGAAACTATCCTACTATTAAAGTTACGAAGTACTGGAGACAGCTCTTTTCTTCCATATTGTGAAGTACATCAGGAGCATATTGTGAGAAAATAATCTAGGGCAGGGATTTAGTTCTTTTTATCGGTTGTTAGTTTAATGGAAGCAGATCTTGCAGCAGTTATAAGGAAGAGGTGGAATTTAAGCAGACCGTATGACTGAAGAAGCGCAGCATATGTCACCAGAGAGAAGTTTGTCGTTTCAGCAGAATGAGTTATGATTTGGTAATTGGTCCTATAATATAGGAATTATCAGCTGAAATCAATGATTTTTATTTCTCAGTGTCAAATATTGCATATTTGACTCTGCATGCTTATTTTCAGTTGTAGATTATGACAAATGTTATTTTAATAAAACATGTCTTATATAATAAAACTCTTTCTCTAAGTCAATGACAACTTGTCCTTATCTGCTAATCCAAAATGTTCTTATATCCAACAGACATACAAATGTTTTGATGCTGGTGATGCAAGTTTTGACAACACGGAATGGGATGATTTTACTGATGGTCATGTTGGCAAAAAGAAAAAAAAGGTGATTATGTATATAACATGTTGCGCTTTTAAAAAACATTTGATTTTATTAAAGAAAGTTGGTTGAACTGTTCGTTTTAAGTGGATTTTTTTACACTATACACACTCTTATTTATGACATTTTTTCCTCAGTATCCATACCGGAGCCAAGCTCTGTGCTGCAGTCTGTGTTGGTACTCCAGCCGGTCAGTACCCACATTCAGAAGTCACATCCATCGCTGTCACTGGAATGATCTGGATGTGGCCTGTTTGTTAATGTGCCCCTACTGCCCATTTGTCAGCTCTCCGAAGGTCACAGAGCAACACATCCAGTTTTTCCACATGCTCCCGTCAAAAACCCATCGTATACCTCTTCACAGCAACCCAAGCCACACTTTGGCCCACACACCCAAAACCGTGTCAGTTACAGTTTCCGCAGATGCTGCCGATGACCGATACACGTGCGCAACCTGTGGCTATCATGACTCTTTACTATATGTGATGAAGAAACACGTCTTGGTCAACCACTATGCTGCGATGCTGGACCGCTACTTTGGCCTGGGCTCGGACAGTAAGCAAAAGACTGATGGTAAGAGGATACGGGATGGCGCATCAGTGAAATATCACTGCAAAGTGTGCAAACTGCCTGCAGAGACCATTGAACATTTACTCTATCACATTTTGAGTTCAGAGAAGCACAAAGACCTGCACTGGCAAATAATGCCGTGTATAATCGAAAAAGACTGCACAAACCAAATGGCTGGATTACAGAATCTGCTGAACCTTGCACCGAAAGCGATGCAACAGGTCACGTTGCTCGCAAGGCCCAACTATGTGCCACAGCAGATGCCACAAACAAATAGAAACGGTACTGTTCTTTTGGCCGGCCCAAGCAGCGCGGCTGCTTTGTTTTGCTCACCTGGTGCAGGGCAGATGTTTTTGTCCCCACAAACACAAGCTTTACTGTCGGGCACGACTGTTGCCGCTCTTCAAAACGCACAGCATGCACAGTCCCCCAGCGGGATGCCGCAAGTCCTGCCTACCTCTCCTGTAGTGAAGCCCATCAATATGATGATGCCAAACATGCCGCAAAGCACCGCTAAGACGGTACCTATCACTATGACCATGCCCAGGCTACCGCAGACCCATCCAGCACAGCAGGTTCTTCTTCCGCCAGGCGTCCAGGTCAACCTCCCAGGTGAAATGGGTGTAAGGTCGCCAATTCTTCTTACTCAAGGTCTTCATCTGAACCAGTCGGTTCCCAGGGCTCCCCTCATAGCCTCGCAGTCTGTGCGTCTCATTCCCACCGGCAACAAAGTCAACGGTGTCCCAACCTACACTCTAGCACCCGTTCAAGTCACGGTTCCCATCCACGGAGGTCCCGCTCAAATGGTACTGACGCAAAATCAGATCAGCCAACCTACAAATTCAGCGGTGGTGCCTGCGGGACTCATGCCTACACTTCAGAGGGCAATAAACAGAAATTCTTTGCCAAATGAGTTGGCCGTGCTTGCGCCGTTTTTGAAGAAACATGACGATCACACAGTCAAGTGCCTGAGGTGCAAGATTTTACTGACCGAGCAGGGGATTTTCCAGCATTTGTTGCATGGCTTGAAGTGTCTGTTCTGTCCTCAGATGTTCTACTCTTTCAAGCAGATCATGGAGCACACCAATAAAGAGCACAGTTTGAAAATCAAGGAAAATCGGCATTTCATTAAAGAGCAGTTTAGCCTCGACTGCAACGACGAGGGGAACCTCATGTTCAACACTTTTAATCTGAACACAGACGTGCCCAAAGATCTTCTAGACAACCGAGAGCTCAACCTTGCACTAGTTACTAGCTCTCAAGATAAGCTGTACATAAAAATGTATCCAGACAAGGCAGAATACGCAACAGCGTTGAAGACGACACCTACCGTCTGCCCATTTTGCCAAGTAAAGCTCCAGAACTCTGAGGACTTTGAGAGCCATCTTCAAGCAAAACACCACATCGTTCCCACCATTCATGCAATATTAAAAACGCCTGCATACAAATGCATATATTGTTTTGGGGTGTATACGGAAAAATCAACCCCAAAGACAATCTCCGTTCACGTGCAACGGTGCCGTTGTGCTCCCAAAGCCGTCAAGGAAGCTGAAAGGCAACTGAATCCAGATACAACCGAACGTCCTGATGGTGATTTATGTAATTCTCCTCAGATGGCCAGTTCTTCAGAGGTGGCCTGTCAGGTGAGCCTTGAAATTGCCAAGCCAAAGAAAGAAGCAATCACTCCGAAGAGCAGGAGAAGGAACTCTAAAGTTCCTAAGGTAGAAGTTCCAGAAGCTCCAGTTAAGCTCGTCTTAGAACCAATGGGAATGGAGATGACATCATTTGAGGACAGAAAAGACTTCCTTTCACAGTACTTCCACAGAAAGCCATATGTGACGAAGACAGAAATCGAACTGCTGGCTTCCCGTTTGTGGATAAACAAGGCTGATGTAAAGGCGCACTTCAACAGCAAGCTCACCAAGTGCTTGAAAGCAATTCAGAAGAAGAGGGTTTGTGTACGTCTTGGGTTCAAAATGATTGAAGTCAACAAGGTGAAGCACAACCTCTTCATTCCAGAGGTGAAGCCTGTAAAAAAAAAGGTCTTGGGCGAGGTGAAACAATGCGGCTTCGTTCCACAGGTAACTGTTAAACAAGAGGACATGAATGAAATGAAACATGACCTCTTCATTCCAGGGGTACCAGTCACAGTTAAAAAAGAGGATGTGAGTGAAATGGGACATGACCTCTACATCCCAGGGGTAACTGTTAAGCAAGAGGACGTAAATGAAATGGAACATGGCCTCTTCATCCCAGAGGTACAGCCTCTGTAAAAATGGCTGAACAGTTTGTTAGATGAATTATGTTTGTATGCAGCATGTTCCCACTAGGATGTAAACCATTGCAAAATGTTTATTTAAAATGACTTGATTTACACATTTATAAGATGGTTTGCCTCTTGGCATTAGTATATTTGGAAAAAAGGGGAACCTACAGCAATGCTGAAAAGACTCTACACTCTACGTTTTTGTATTGTTGTATATAGTTCATATGATGACATTAAAAAGGTTTTTTTTGTTTACATATCTTTATTGTAAGGAAAAAAACGTACTTTTCCATATTTTATATTGGAGTCAAGCATTTGTTTGTTTGTTTTCACTTGTAGTATATATTTGGGGACATCTGTAGTGAAATGGTTATGCATCTAACATTTTATATTAGAACTGTACAGAAAATTAAGCCTTTGTTAACTATTATTACTAACTGGCAGATTATGCAGCGTTTCATAGCTGTATCACGGAAGGGACACTTTATGGTGTTCTCATGCTTTCCCCCCCCCCACCTTCATATAAATACACTGTAATTATTTCAGATGTGAAAAAAGACAAGTGCCTCCATGTTCTATTTAAAGTTTGCAGTTGTATTTGCCTCTTGGAATAAACGTGACTAAATATTACAGATGTGTGGTTTACTAAATAAATTGGTTGTGACTGAACAAGTACGATATTCTTTACCAACGTATTTGTATTTTATGTTTAATTCGTCATTTGTCATTACACATGATTATAACAAACAGAAATATATATATATATCACCTAAAGAAACCTCACACGTCTTTTTTTCTTATTTTCAAATATAAACATGAACTTTTTCATAAATGTCGATGATGTTGGAATTCCCCTCTTAGATACTTGTTTTATTTCATGGCTTGCAACATTAGACTTAAATCCCTATGAAGAACAAGAAAAAAACAAACATTTCCAACACCACCTCACCTGAGAGTGCCGAGTCCTCGATCGACTCGATCTGGTTTCAATTACTTCACCCTTCGCCCTCAACTCAGACTCATGTAGTGGATGATAAAACTAGCGTGAGTGTGAAGATACACTAAGTTGGTGATCATGCTTGCTGTCAGAAGAATTCTTCGCTCTAAAGAAGGCGCATTGAGTCGATATACGACGGCGTTAACTAGTATCAATAAAATGACTGCGCGACCGGAGACACAGCGCTTGTCCTGGGGTGGTGGTATGCTGAAAGAAGGTAACGTTAGTATTCATAGCTCAGCCTGTCTGTCTAAAGGCAATAATACACTGATGAAGATGCTGACCAAAAAGAAGTACGTCACGGTTTTGTATAACTTAATTAATACAGTTCCAACAGTTCCGCCGGTTTTGACTATAAAGTTGATATTATCGTTCTTTACAGAAAAAAACAATGGTATGACTCACCACTGCAGGTATGAATTTTTCTAATATATATATATAATGTGTGTATATATATTATATTATTTCATGTATTGTCTTTATCATTAAGCTATGTGCATCAACTCTAGTTTATTGGACTTTTACACTTTTATCCAGGCCTCAGCACTTAGTCAGCCTGGCTTTCTGAAACCATCAAAGCGAAATAAAGAGGAAAGTGTTCGTGTGAGGACTCTCAACATCATCATCTACAAAGCAGTGATAGACTTGCTGAGCTCCTATGAGGTCAACTCAGAGATCAATGCTTACAATGTGCAGATTTCCAAAGTAGGATATCCTCTTCCTTCAAAGTTCCCTACCATAATTAATCACATATGTGACCCTGGACCACAAAAGCTGAATAAAATAGCTTTCCACTGATGTATGGTTTATTAGAATAGGACAAGATTTGGCTGATATAGCTACTATTTGAATATCTGAGTGTGCAAAAAAAAAAAAAAATCGAAATATTGAGAAACATCTGTTCAAACGAAGTTCTTTGTGATGCATATTACTAATCATGAATTATGTTTTGATATATTTACGGTAGTAATGTACAAACAAAATGTATTTACTTAATATCTTTATGACTTTTGGCATAAAAGAAAAATAGATCTTTTTGACCCATACTTTGTACTTTTGGCT
This sequence comes from Enteromius unitaeniatus, assembly GCA_032359435.1. Taxonomy (NCBI): domain Eukaryota; kingdom Metazoa; phylum Chordata; class Actinopteri; order Cypriniformes; family Cyprinidae; genus Enteromius; species Enteromius unitaeniatus. The sequence continues at coordinate 10,349,105 of JAUMHI010000058.1, read as the reverse complement.
ATTGCTACAAATATACCTGTGAATCTTAATACTGGTTTTGTAGTCCATGATCACATTTAATAATTAACAGGATAGTATGCCCAAAAATGGACATTCTGTCATCACGCAAGCCATTTCAAAACTATATGACTCTCTATTGTTCTGTAAAATACATAGGAAGATATACTTTTTTAATATGTCTATTGTATGGGCAAAAAAGTAGTTTTGGAATGACATGAGTGAGAAATGAGGCTTTTTAGGTGAACTATGTAATTTCTTCTCAGATGTTGTTTTCAGTACGTCCCTAAACTGTTTGTGTTGTCCACGCAAGGTTTCACTTTCACCAGATTTCTCTGCTTGTCGAATATACTGGAAGACGAGTCTGTCAGCTGAACAAGACCGCCTTATACAGCAGGCTTTAAATAAATGTGCTTCTCGTATACGGTATGTATTTTTCATGGTATATTTAACATTAGTTTTAACAAGTTGAAAAAATAATTCCATAATTTCTCTTTATTTTATTGTTCAGGCACCTTCTGGTCTCTCACCAAATCCTTGGCAATGTTCCACCTGTGGTTTTCATCAGAGATAAACAATATGCTGCAGTCATTGAGGTAACAATGATGGATTTTACAATAACAGTGATAAAAGATGGAATCTCTTATATTATTATTTTTCTTTTTCTAATTAGATTGAAAACCTTCTCAAGAAAGCAGATTTTGGTCCAGATGAAGATAACATAAATCATTTATCTACTACCAATGTTGGGTAAGAAAACTTTAGCTCTAATAAAACTAAATCAGTTTTTTTTAAAATACATTTCTAAAGTGTTCAATCTTCAAAAGGGCCAGGCTGCAGCTGATGGAATCTGAAGACAACAAAAACCCTGTTCTGTTTGGTGTCGATCACGAAGCTCTGCACAAACAGATCGAAGCCTATAAACGAGAGAAGGGAGCAAGAGACTCTCTCACACAGAGTCCTGCCGCTGGAAGACTAACACAAGAGCAGCTGGATATGCTAGCAGATATTAGGAAGCAGAAACTCATAGAGAAAAAGAAGAAAAAGTCCAAATGGATGAAGGATAATGATATCACTGCTAAGGATTTTCTGTTGTCCAGAAGCCTTGAAAAAGAGGAGATGGACTGTGATGAGGACAGCCTGGTGGACAGCCAGGACACAGAGTGGATGGAAGAGGACAACAGGACACACTGAAATCATATCTTTTGGTCACTTGTTGCAATATTATGTTGTATAGAAGTGTTTAATGAAAAAATATTTCATAATTAATAATAATAATAAGCTCAGGAGAAAAAGGAAATGGACGAGTCATCTTTCAAAAGTCTCACCTATCATTTAAAACTAAATGGTAGAGAAGTTGATGCTGTGCTGGTAGGCAGCTTTAAAGTAAAATAAAAACACAATAATACACAACATCATCCATTAAATAACTCTGTTTACTATTAGGATAACCATACACTGTATGGGAGTATTATATAAAAATGTAGAGAAGGCCAGAGTCACACAGTAACTCTGTTACATACATACTTATGTTTACAGGCAATTATAGTACATGAAAAATATCTACATAATAAGAAAATCTAATTTCTAAAATATATTCTGTATAACTTGCTCTGTCTACTGTGATAGGTCTCAAGATTTTTTGCAAAGACTCAAAACCTTATTGCTGCTGCTGAGTCCCCTAATGAGGAAGTTTGTCAACTGTTTTTTATAGCACAAGTCTACGACTATTCACTGCCACTGTTCATTTGTGATTATTAACAGGTGTGCAAGATGGGTGCCTATAACCTATAGTCTGTTCAAGGCCTGACTGTAGTAACTAGCAAAAGAACAAAACAAAACACAGCATTTGAACTAACCATCTTAATATGCTCTATACTATGGTGGTCTCCTCAGTTTGCACAGCCTCCTGAACTGCCCCCTGAACATAGACTATGAACTGGGATGCGTCTTCTCCCTGTGTGTACACTGTTACAGTTTTGATTCCCTCCATATCATCTGAAGACACCACTAGATGATGCTCTTCTCCCAGGCCCACTGTGGCCTGCTGCAGTGCATCCTGGATCATCATGGCATGATTGGTCTGTGGCTCTTCCTCCACCTAGGATGAACATAAATATTCTTATAATTACATGATTCTAGCCATGCTGTAACTTTCAGAGATCCAAAAGCACATTTATTGAAAATGTAACCGCAAAAATAACTCACAAATGCATGATGTCAGATAAATACATAATCACGTCTCACACATCAGTTATTCAAACTGATTAATTAAAGTTTAAGTGATGAATTAAACCCAGCATTGAAAACAAGCAGCTGGGGTTTATTATTAACATGGTCTTTGAACATTTCATTTTGAATTCAATTTATGTGGCAATGGTTATGTAGCAAAAGATAAATGGATGAACGTATTATATATATATAAATGACTGCAGTCTTCAGTGACACTGTAGTATATGTTATGACCCTTCTATATTTATATATAGACGCTATTAATATTGAATAACACACGGCTATCACTTGATTATATGGAGTTACTAAAATGTCCATAAAAGTGAAAGCAAACACAGCAAGACAATAAACCTCGCAATTCATAAGCAATAATCATATAGAAAAACTGTAGATGACATATTGTAATTGCAGTAGGTAAGTATGGGCAGCTCTCCAAAAGCTGAGAGGTCTGTCAGTACACACTGAATATAAACCGTACCTGCTCTACAACAGTAACTGTACCAGGAGCCATGGCAACCACAGAAGCCACAGCAGCATTGTGATTCTCTGAACCCAGCTCAATGATCTGCTGCAGGATGTTGACGGATGCTGGGTCTAGTCTGTCTCCTGCCGACGCAGATACAACACCTGAACAAAACGAGGAGTTTAGATGTGAACCTTAAAGAAATACAACAAGTTCAAGAAATGAAGCAATTGTTTCTGACCATTCTGTGTGTTGAAGCGCAGGTCCTGCAGAGCTGATACAGCCGTCTCTGTTCCCTGTGGATCTTCAGTCTCAGCTATGTGGAGGTACTGCATGGCAGGCTCCTCCACCGACTCCACTACCTGAATCAACACACCAATAAGATCATGAGCAAGTAGAGTAGTTGAGAACATGCCATCAATTAATGCCATTTAACAATCATGCACTGCTTTCTGTAGGTAAGAAAAAATAGATTATATGGCTGCGTTCACACAGCAGAAGAATCCTGTATTTGGGATTGACAATCGTATTTTCTTTACCGGTGTGAGTCTCGAAATGTCTCGTTCACACAGCGGCTTTCAGTTGTGTTTAGAGTTCTGTCTGTATGAACGCGCAACAGGAGTCAAGCCTGTATTCCTTACCAGTTAACCATAGCGACCGTGACCGAAGTAATATCGAAGATGGCGACGTCCACAAAACTGAAAGTTTTATCACTGTTTGACATGACAAGAGTCCAATTTAGCCGCGTTTTGCTAAACTATAAAATCATTTATAAAACTATTATAAATTATTATTCACACAAAACTGCAAATTCTGTCCCTCACGATGTTCAGAAACCCATAAGATTTGAGTTCTTCTTTGAAATACAAATTAAGATTCATGTAATGAAACCAGAGATTCTGTCCCTTCATTTATCATCCAGGTAATCCAAAAAAGTCAAAGTCATCATATAATGAATCTATATTAATCAAACCATCTAATCCAAGTCATCTGAAGAGATAGCATTTTATATGATGAACAGATTTAATTGAACATATGGCATTTTTGTATCTTTTAAGTTTTCATTACCTGGATTTTCAGAGACAGAAACCCTCACAGATTTTTTTAAAGGTATCTTAATTTAAGTAACTAAATTAAGTTACTTAATTTATTTTGTAAGTGATGATGTTTTGGGTGATATATAGGTGTACTATTAATATGTAATGTATCACTAGATATTATTGTACAGCACTTTGGATCATTGTGTAATGTTCTTTATGTGTTATATAAAAACTGACTAGCCTTTATTAAATGTAATATGTAATTATAGTGGAGACTCACCTCCCACTGATTCAGACCCAGACTGTCAGTCTCCACCACTTTGAGACCATGTTTGCTCTTTAGGTGTCTGTTCATTTCCCATTTAGTGCCATAAACGTAATTGCACACAGGACATTTGACTCCACCTGATAACACACACACACTTGTCAATTACTCATGGAGTTTTCAACAGCGTATATGTTGGACGGTTAAGACTGTTTTTTATTGTGGTGATGAAGGACTTGCCTTGCTCTGTCACAGCTTCAGACGTGGACGCCCCTGTTCCAGCGTTGATATACTGAACGTTGGGATGTTTCTTATTATAGTGTCTTTTCAGTGAGCCTGAAATGTTGCATGAGTAGTGGCAGTGCGCACAACGGAAAGGCTGTGAAAGGCAAAACATTGTGCTTTGGTGGTGGCTGTAGGACACGTGACAACAAAACAAAAACATATCTTTTGTGGTGTTACTTTGAAAGAGGCATGCTGCTCCATGTGACGAAGGAGATGTGGTCTCAGTGCAGCAGTGAAGTCACACTCAGTACATCTGAACTGCTTTCCTACAACAAAATAACATTTGATTTGATTGGCTGTGTATTAAGAAAAATACCACAGAAATGTAATCAATAAATTGATTTATTAATAATATCAGAATATCATACTTGAATACAGTTTGTAAATATTTATTCAACGCACAATATACAAATTAATTAATTATTCACATACTATATGAATAATAGCTTAATTATTAGATTAACAGTATATATTTTCTACAGAATACTTGACTATGAGAGAAACACGTATCCAAACATAAGCTAACTACTGTAGAACGTGTGTACGCTGCAGA